>JAWWES010000041.1:25619833-25631330 GCA_035583135.1 Lophotriccus pileatus
CTTTGAACCTGCATGTAGTGTCTGTGTTCTCTCTTGTGGATTTACACGTGGCTGCTACAACTCAGAGTCAAGAACCCTGCTGGTCTGGACTTATCCCTTTTCCCATACCGGGTTAATTAGGGAAGGCAGGCAGAAAACCACTGAGGTACCAAGTTGAAATATGCTACCTCTTTTTTTTTTTTAAATATTTTTTTCTCAGTGATTACTTGTAAGAAATTCATCCTTTTGCATTGGTTAACCTTTGACTCCAGCCCAGTAGTTCTTCAAGGAGATGCTTCCTTGATGTAAACTTAACTCGTGTACAAACAGTGTCTGAAGCACTGAACTCTCCAGCCTGAAGGTCTGTAATGCAGGAACCTCTAATTCATGAGACATTGTGCTGTATTCATTAATTCTTGCCTGTGTCAAGGTATGTTACTCATGCCACATACCAAGTAACCTGGATAAAACATGGAAGCACTGTCTTGGAAGCTATTTGCACTGGAAATAAAATACATGAAACTAACATGAGCTTGTCACAACACAGGGATGAATTCTACAGGACTCTGGATTTCCTGCAAGATTCATTTTGTGTGTTTGTGTGTTTCTCTTTTGATGATGACTTGGCAGAACAGAAGGAATGAGTCGCACACATTTAAAACTGTTTTGCTCTGGATTTCCATCAGTATTACAGTTTGTGCAATGTGGTTATTCAAATGACAGTGGTTTACATGGAGGATTAGATTTTTTCTTTGATTTTAAGCTTTCTGAAATGGCCTGTCCAGCACAAGATAATACTCGTGTCAGGAGAGAAATGGAGAGATTATGGTCTCTTGGTTTATTCTAATGGTAATTCTGTGGTAAGGGCATGATGCTGCACACATGAAAACCATGATCTGTTGTCTGTGTGATGCTGTCTATGACCACGGTTAAAATGTCTAATTTACAAAGAAACTGGGCCACCCAGAAGGGCAGAACAGACAGGAAGGAACCAGATCGTTTAAGATACTATAGTAGATTATTAGATCCATCTTGTAATTGTTCACCCAAAGGAAAATAGTTTTAAACCACCCTTGCAGACATACAGCCATGTTTTAAAACAGCTAGAACTGTCCTGAAGTTTGTTCCAAGGAACAGAAATGAGATTGGCCTCTCTCTTGCTGCAGCCTGAGCAGCTTGTTGATTTAATACACCTAAAGCAGAGCTACTGTCTCTGAGTCTCTGTAGTTATGATGTGTTTATTTTGTTTGATTGTCTATGTATTTTTTCTGCCAGATTTCCAAAGTGATCTTTGTTGTACAAGGAAGTTCTCAGCAGCCTCAGTCATGACACCCTGGGCAGGTTGCCTCGTGCACTACTTCGTGTGTGCAGCCTTCTGTCCCGAGATTCATCTCTTAACTGGTGATGCTGCTAGGCCAGTGGTCTCTGCTTGACCATTAAAGAGCATGTTCTCTTCCTCATCTTCACAAAGCTCTCCCCCAGACCTGAGATCCTGTGATCGCTGCCTCTGTTGGGAGATCTTGGTTTTGCACCCACCACCACTCATGGCAGTTGTAGTATCTTCCTCTTTCCATGCAGTTTTCAACTTCTGAAAATGTGCTGCAAAATATACTAATTCCAAAGAAGTACACTTCTTGGGGTGTAGAGTCTACTCAAGGTGTATAGTCTTATTTTAATATTAGATATCTGAAAACACAAGCAGCTTAGCACACAGCCACAGCTCCAGACAACCAGATTCAGATGATGCATCTTCCACTGTGCAAGCTGGGAAGTGTCAGACTCCCCTTCTCCTGGAGAAAACAAAGGAAAACTCAAAGGTAAGCTTGGCTTTGGGACAGCCCTGGGCAAAGCTTTTTGTACTCTGCATGGAAAAGCCCCTGACAGGAATTGGGATGGTGCCCAGCCTTTGGTTCTGCAAGGAGGATGACCTGGCTCAGGAAGCTGCTGGTGACAGGTGTCAGCTCCGGGTGGATCTGTCTGGACTAGCCAGCAGCATGGTGTGGTAGTGCCCAGAAGCAGATTTGGCTAACGAAACGTTTCGATTCCCTTTTCTTTTCCTGGTGTGGATGTAAAGCCTGAGATATGACATAGCCCTCCAAATGGGCCATGTGGGTTGCAGGACAAAGCTTAATTATAATTACGTTCAGGAAAAAAAAAAGTGCCTGCCTCTAACACTGCAGGCACTTGACCTCTCTGAGCTGTTACCTGGAGTATGCATGGGCAAGGTTAGACTGTGTAACACTGCTACACGTTGCTGTGTTTTTCCAGCAGCTCACCTGATCAGTATTCCAGATTCAAGTTTCTGTAACTGCCTGTGGAGAATCTAATTTAGGCTTATCTATTTCAACGAGCTCAGCAAGTGTTTCAGAGGTTTCTCAGGCAATATCAAGCTGGGATCCTATCTTTTTAAGAAAAAAAGAAAAAAAGTCTCTCCATCATTTTAAGGAAATTAGGTCCCAATTGCTACATAGGTTTCCGAGTAATTTCCTTCTCTTCCAGAAGTAGATGATGCCCTAATAATACCTCTTACACTCCAGGAAACTTGGAATTGGCAAACCCACTGCTGACACCAGGGACTGGGGGTGTAAGGGGTTTGAATGTGTGAGGAGTCTGAAACAAATGAAGTGAGAGGGCAGAACTCTGGATGCTGCATCTACAAATGCTTTTTTTTTTTTTTTTTTTTTTGCTGCTGCTCCCATGGCTCTGCTCCCCGGTGAAGGAAGAACAGAATGTTCAAAGGAAAAAAAAAATCTTCAAAAGTGGCAGAGGTAGACAGTGGACCCAAACCTGAAAGGAAAACATCTTAGAAAAGGAAAAGCTGGCATGGAGCCTGTTTCCAACAGAAGGGTTTCACAAGCAGTCATCCAGGCTGCCCCTCTTGTTTCCCTGACTTGCTTCTAGCTTTGTAGAGCCTGATTTGCAAAATAGCAGTCTGCAAAAGGCCATGTAGAGCCCCTAACTTGCATGTCTGATAGCTGGAAATGCCAGATTTTCAGGGTATTCACAGTCATTGAGGATTTAACTGAGCCCTGCTGTTGTACATGAACTTTTAAGTGCAGCTCTGGGCAGATGTCAGGGCTTTTTCTCATGTCTGTGGATTATTTTGTGTCTCCAACCATAGCAGGCTGCTCAATGGGATTAATAAATGAATAATTCTTTAAAAGGACTTGACAAGTTAAGGTTTAACCTCTGCCACCCTGTCTGTAGGCAGGGATCTGAGGTGGTATTTTTGAACTGGCCCTAGCACACCCTCTTACTTTGAAGGAAGATTTAAAGCAAGGATGCTTAGTTGGCACAAATTTGTAACAGACCTTACCTTATCCTCTCCCTAACATGGAAATCTTTTCAAGGGACAACCCAGTTTTAACAATCTTTATAACATGCAGGCACCATGGAAAAATTGGCACAGTGTGAGGAGTGTCTGCAAGACAATAGCATACCCCATAGCTTTTATGTGGAGGTGACTTGGTGTTTCTTTACAGAATTGCCTCATGCCAGAAATGTGTACCCTCGTGACTTTTGAGTTAGAAAGGTTTCCAAATTAAACTCAAAGCAGACCTGTATCAAGTCAGAAAAACTGTTTGTCTAAAGAGCTCAAGAATATAGCCATGGTTTCACAGCTCTCCTAGCAGAATAGCACAATTATGGGAAAGCAGCAAAGAATTTCCCTGCACAGATAATAGAAGCTTCATATAAGACCCCATGCGTTTCAGTGAAATAGAAATTCTGGAGAGAAGATAAGGAATAATTCCTCATTCCCACTGGGTAGCCATGGGTTTGCATTCAAATTCCTTTGCTCCTATTGAGAATACCTCTATTTGGAAAAGGAAGAGGCCATTCAGCATCCACTTAGTAATAATGGCAGAGCATTGTCCCATCTGAATGCAAATGAATGTGTATTGGAAATAGAAACTGGTTTTCAGTATAATATCCTAAAAACAATCACTGCAAGCAGACACATATTGAGCAAAAATGGCATGCAGGTGCTGCCTGATCCTGAAGGTTCACCTGGGATTCTCATAATTCCCTTTGTCTAAAGCTGATTACCGTATACCTATGGTATATATTGCTTTGCTGGCACTATATTTGAGTATTTTAGCTTATTTAATTCAAAGATCTCAAAAACTGCAATGTAATAACTAGAAATGCCTTTCATCATTGCAACTAGAACAGCTGTCTCACTATTCAGGTTCACTCAAGCATGAATGCTGGAACTTGTGAGGAGAATAGTCCTTCCCTCCCACTTTGATTAACAGGTTTAATGCCAAGTGCCTTAATGACTTCCAGGTAATTCTGGAGAACAACTTCCTTATGGGGGCATAGGTTTGCACTTGACTTCAGCATTCATGTTACACTTACACTATCCTTCAAGTTCCTGCTCTAGGCGAATCCAACAACTGTAAACATAAGAGTGTAGAATTGGGCTATCCTAGGAAACGTGAGGGGAATACATTTATGAAGTACTTCAGGGAGGGAAGGATTTGGTTTCTGAGAATATCAAGAAAGTATCACTTATATGCCAGCTGGAAAACTATAGAGAATCCTACAGTGAAGTAGCTGAGCCTAATTATAAATTGATGATAACTGCCCATGGAAGATGAAAGAACACACCTCCCTAATGCTCAAAAGGAGGAGCTGGGAGCTAATATTGTCATTTATTTTTTATATTACACCAGACTTAAAGGAGAAAAAGTATTTCTGATATTTTGGCACTCCGCAAATATGTATGGCTGTATTCCTGATGCTCAGAGCCCAGGACCTAAATAGGATTAAGATGCAACAGGATGAAGGAGAGGGAAGCAGTAGCAAAAATGTAGTAATGTTGTTTATATTGGTTAATGGAACATCAAGATTTCCAAATATTTTTTAATGAGAGCCTAATAAATAATGAAAACAGTCATCCCATCTAGTCCAATTCTGGACAATCACAGCTCATATACTCACGGCACTTTTGGGCTATGGTCTCCAGAGATCCTGTCTTTCCTTTAAGGATGTGACACCTATGACAGATCTCCTTAGCATATAGGCGTGCTTATGAGTGTGGGATGAAGTGCATTGACATGAAGTCACAGGACACCCACCAAAAAAAAAAATAATTGTGAAGTTAATATGCAGAAACAAATAGAAAAAAATCCTTTTTTTTCCCTTTAGTGTACTATTTTCCCCAATACTTGTTTCTTCATAAACAAATAGTCCTATAAATAAATTCATTTTTTTCACCTTCAAGTGTAGAAAAAAGGCTATCATTAATCTTCTTTTCCAACACTTGAAGTACAGTCAGTGAGCTCTCTAGAGAAGAGAACTTATTATTTGTTCTTTATGTTTGTTGGCTAATTTATCCCTAAATATAAAATACTGATTAAGTTGTACATATGGAAAACCTGATTAGGACAGGATAAGCTTCTTTGTATTAAAAGAGACAGCTGAACACCATTTATACAAAAAGGCTCTTTCTAAGATGTCACTAGATTAGACTGATGAGTAGATTTTGTACTTTTGAAACTCTCAAAATCTGCTATGCAAGAAAATTTGCTTGACAAATTGTTGCAATGCATCAAGAACAGTCATATTGATACGTGCAGACACTGAGTTGGACCAGGGACTTAATTTCAGCATTTTCCTGTAAACTGGTCAGCAAAGACAAGTGTTAGTCTATAACATCGTGTTAGGCTGCTTTTGCCCTTCTTTTTGCAGTTTTGTTTAATGTAAATGCATTTCTGTCTTCCTTCCCCTCTCCCTGTCCTTTCACTACAAACCCCCAGATGCTAACACAGAAGTTGTGGGTGGCAAGCTTCTGAGGCTGGAATAGACCGCCTTTCTAATGCAAAGGCACAAATATCATCAGAAATTGTCAATTCCCTTCCATTTCCAAGAACAGCAAATGCAGCTGCTCAGCCTTGTATGCTCTTCTTACATTGCCTGACCTGGGTTAAATTGCATTATGCTCAAGCAAGTTGGAGAGACACTGTCTGATGTGCATCCTCACAAAAATGAGATGAGTGGTCCATGAGGCTGTTGAAAGAAAAAGAACTACCAGCTGATAACGTGCTTGATTTACTAGTCAGAGTAAAAATACAGGTATTCAATAAAAGCATTCTTAAACCTAATCAACTGACTGCTTTTAAGAAAGCATTTTGGACAGAGTCAGAGAGACTAGAATTTATTCTCAGGAAATTAATTACAAACATAGAAGTGCTTGATACTAAAAGAAGCTCGGCTGATGGCACAAGCTCCAAACACGTCCCCCTGGTAAACCTACACTTGTGGTGAACCCCTAAATGCTCTCTCTGCACTCGTTGCCTGCAGAAACGACCAGAGTATGAGGCAGTTCAGATTTCAGTCTTACTTTTAGGATGTTGGCAGTTCACTGAAAAACACTGAATGTGCACAGTGATTAAGGTTCTGAAATTAATCCCCTGAAAGCCAGGAGATGCCTCCAGACCAATTGTCAGATGTTACAAACTTTTAGCTCCTGAATGCAGTTGAACTCTCTTCTAGAAAATGATGAAAGGGTACAACCAATAATGCACAGAAAATAATACAGAAAAGATCATCAGATGTATCAGTGATTCAAAAATCACTTGAGCTCTTCTTTAATATTACTGGACTGAACTGCTTACAGAATGATGTAAGTTCAGTGACCCAGACTTGTATCTCTATGAACATTTACTTCATTAAAAAAAAAAAAAGGCAATGTAGCAGAATGCTGAGATGGGTATAGAGGCCTTCAGCCCCACAGCCCTTCCTGTCCTTTCAGCTCAACCATCTACCCGTTGTAGTCTATACATAACTTTTACGTGACAGAACATATCCTTTCATAAAATCTGCTAAATCCTACTAATCAGAAATTGGGACACACTTAGCCCCTTCCTTTCTTCTGGAAGTCCTAAATCTGTGGTTTCCAAACAGGTGCTCCAGTGGCTGCCTCCAAAGTGACTTCCAAAGAAAAGCAGATACGTATCTGGCATGTGTGACTCTGTGTGTGCCACAAATTTCTGAGGTGTCTGTGCCTCCTGAAGAAAACAGGGTTGAATATTCCTCCTCTGTGCTCTTCCTGTAATCCCAGAAATTGCCACATTTCAGTCTTTCTACTTCAGTGACAGTGGTTTTGACCATCTCAGGTAGAACTTGACCTGCATGCTAAGCAATGTTTGCAGTCAAAACATCACATCTGATTTTTTCATAGGAAGTTTGTAGCATGTTGTATGGAACCAGCAGTTGTTTCTACATTTCTTTCAATGTGTTAAGTGACACTAATGGATGCAGAGCCTAAAGCAGTCAACTTTCTAAAAGCGAGGTAGTTTGCAATCTGTCACTGGTGACAAAACCAATTTCAAGTAGGAAAATAAATGCTGCACAGAAAAGGAGAGAAGGGACCTCAGCAGTTTGTTAATCTAATAATGGCAAACTTGTGGCAGTTGTGCGCTTTTTACTTCTGTAGCAATTACCTGCAGGACTTGAGGAACTTAAACAGTATTGATACCAAAAAGCTGTCCCGAGCCCCAGGCTGAGGCTTATTATCTCACCGTAGCAGTGATGTGCCATAACCGAGCTAGTGCTAAAGACAGCCCTGGGCACTGCTCTGTGCCGCAGCTTCTCCGTGCTGACATACCTTTCTTCCACCCTATGCATGTGTAGAGACTGCTGGAGCCTTTATGAGTAGCTCAGACATTGTGTAGCAACTCTTAGCCATTGCCCTGAAATACAGAGAACCCAAGCTGCTACCTGCATTCCATGCCTAGTCCGTAGGGACAAGCACACTAAAACAATGCCCAAAGCAGTCAGCATAGGAATCGGGGAGCCCGCAGAAAATGTGTTTGCATCTCTATTGCATATAATTGCCTGAATGAAAGCTGCAGAAATTCCATCTAGGTGAGATATGGAGCTCACAGTCTCCCCTGGAGGTTGTTTTCATATGGTTTTAAATTAATGAAAGGTGTTCATTGCTTGCTTTCATGCTGTGGGAGGAATTGCTGTGTAAGAGCCTAGTTAGTACAAATGCACAGGGAGTGGGGATTTGGTCTGGGACTTTCCTCTGCCTAAAACTGTTTCAAGCATCTATTGTACAGGCAGCTTCATCTTAAACATTTTTAAGTCTCATGGATGTTTTGCCACAGAAGAGAAAGGCCAGTGCAAGAATGTGGCACCAGAACAGGCCCGTGCTAAGGGCGGTCAGGCCGGAGAGCAATCCCTGCTTCAGAGAATAGCATAAAATTCACAGACAAACAGTCACTGGAGCAAATCCTGATCATTTGAACTGGGACCATTCTGTTTAACTCAGTTTTAAAGCACCCAAGTCCTTACTTGGATTTAACCATAGAATTCAGAGATTTCACTGAAAATTAATCTGTACACATGTATGAACTACCATATCAGCAGTCACTGGCAAAGAAAATTCAGTAAGTAGTGCTCCGGTTGTGTTTTTAGCAGGCATATTAGCTATTGTCCTCAAGGGAAAGGAAGGATTAAAGAAATTTGCAGCCTGACAGTGAACCATCTGCCTGCAACCTCCTTTGTGACTTGATGAGGCAGGGATAAAAGTCTGTGTTCCGCCTCAAAGCGGAGTAGGGTGAACATAAACAGAGTGCTCTTGGAAGAACTCCAGAGGGTTTTTCATTCTTGTGGCTCTCCTTGGATGATGGGAGGTCATAACCTTCTACCAGCACATGAAAAGGAGAAATTTGAACCAGGCAAGTTGCCAGTTGGCTGAAGAGCAGGAGGACAGAAGTGGCGTCACCCACCTGCTGGAGATGGGAGGCGAGGAAATGGTGTTTTTCCCTTCCTTGGTGTCTTTGAAAGCACTTATGTTGCTCTTTGTCATAAAAACAGGCACTGCTCACTAGAAAAATATCTTATAGCGTGACTTATTTGCAGTTCCTGGTTGCAGAGAGCAACAGGAGTGAATACATCGGGTGACTGAATTTCAAAGCTAATCCTGGAAACTCCCGTTGGAGTCAGGCGGAACCAAGGGTCCTCAAAATCTTTCAGGAGGTTTGAGACACCAGGACTCATCAGAGGGTAGGAGGTGAAGGAAAATCTCTAGGAAGGATTCATTAGGACTGGGTAGTTTTTTGTACTGATCCTTGGTATTCGAGTATAAACAAGTTACGCATACTTTGTAAATCTGCCTTCTAATAATTTCTATGTGATAAGTATTCTCAATGTCTCCCATTCCTGAAAACTAAATTTCAATTTCAGAAAACAAATAAAAAAATTAAATTCAGATTTTTGCAAGATTTCTGATTATTTTAGAAAAAAAATGCATTTATTGGTATGCCTTTGACATTTTCAGAAATCCTGCCTCTTGAGCCGTACCATTTCATGGTTTCTGCCTTTTCTTAAATTCCAATTTCCAGGTTTAAGCCTCCTATCTTCCACACAATGTGAGACAAAAATAAAGTAAATGAAAAATAATTAATAAAGCAAATTAATATAATGAAAGGAGCTAAGGGGTATTTTAATTCAGTCACTGAAAATAAGACTTACTGGACCCCTTTTTAAACAGAAGGCTGCCTTATCACCATGCATCTCAACTAAGACCAATTGCTATCTAAATTCAGAGGGGCAAGCAGTGACCACTCTAAACACTTAGGCAAAAAGATCAAATCTCTTGAATAGCCATGGTCTTCTCACAGGCAGACAAAAAAATTCTGTAAATACAAGGACAAAATACTAATTGGTTCTTTGAAATTAGAAGAAATTTCCAGATTTCCTTTACTATTTGTAGCCACCAGAACATTAATTCACAGCCTGCACAACAGATGACACCAGTCATCTGTTTATATTATGCTCAAATATTGCTATGTCCAACAGATTAGTACAAATTTTATCCTTATTGATTTAATAAAAGCCCTTTTGCAAGACAAGTAGTGTTAACTACTGCTTTTTATAAATCATCCCATGTACATGCAGAAAACATGTTCTTGCCTTTTACTTCATGACTAGAGAACACCAACAACATTTAGCAGGTTCATTTAACATTTAACTAGCTTCCTTCCCCTGACTCTGCAAAGCCCTTAGTCTGCTTAGGAGGTGTTCTGCACATGTAGTAAAGTCTACTAAATCCTTAGCTTGAAAAATATTGGAATAATGTTTAGTCTAGCTTTCAGATGTACTGGTATCTCATTTGGTTACATGGCTTCATCTACAACTACCCCTTCCACTTGGATGGCAATTTGGTGCTTTGGTTTTCTCAGCTCTAGTTTTGGCCAATGTTGCCCTGATATGTTGAGCTTAATATTTTTATTAGAATAGAAAATTCTTGGTAGCATTCTTGTCATCTTTCCTAATTTTTCCTTTTCAGCCTTTGCTGTCACTCTGGAAGTCAGTGCAACTTTCCACTTCATGCTCTGGGAGAGTTCCTTGTCCCTCTTGTGATTTCTCTATAGCCTATTATCCAATTTTATTTTTCCTTTTAGTCTTATTTTTAAGGTAGTACTTGGGGCATAATTTTTACAGCTTCTCTTCTCTTAGTCCCAAAGCCTTTTACTTCTTTTCAGGTTGCCTTTCAGCTGCTGACTTGTCATCCCATAGGAGGAGAACCAGAGTCTGAGCTTACTCTGCAGATGGCTCTTGTGAGTCCGCAAGGTAAATCTGACTGAGGAGTGGCAGGTGGCCAGGGGGAATGGGAAGGATGGTGGCAGAGGAAGAGATGAGGAATAAAGCAGTGGGAACAAGAGAGGGCAGAGTCTAGGACTGTATAATTTTTAATCAGCACAAAGCCCAAAAGGAATTTAGTGGATAAACAGTGTCATACATGTTAGGCAATTCTTTTTTTCAGGCAGAAGCAAAATTAAATAGGAGAAAATCTTTGCCTGACAGGATGGTGACTTTCATTTTTAGATATTGATTGGAATCCCATCTAACTGGTTTGAAACCAGTCATTAGGGTTTCATTTAAACAACTTTCCCAGTGTCACCAGAGTCTACTTGGAGGCAGCAGGAACTCCATCTCCTTGATCTTTAAAGATCCCTAGGGACAATCCTGCATGATTGGAGAAATGGTCCACACTGTTCCATTGAAGCATGGACCTTAGCATCATGCTGCAGGCTGTAAGTGCTTCTTTCAGCTGTCTCTCTACTACACTTAGAGGGTGAAGGGGCACTGAGAACACTCTGTGACTGCTGCAGATGTAAACTGCCCCCTGATGAAAACATTTAAAAGACTTTTTTCCAGTCCAAATATAACAGGTCATACAGAAGATATCAGGGGTTCTTTTATTAAAGGTTCTTCAATGGATCCCCAATATTCTCTGCGCAAGAAAAAGAGAAAGAAATTAAGGATCAGGCTCCAAAGTTAGGTGTTGGGTTTTTTTCCCATATTTTATGTCTACAGAAACAATATCAGCCTTACTAAGTGATCAGTCCTTTCACAGATTGCTTACCTGAAACGTAGCCTGTTGTAAGGGGGATACTTTTGATTTAGATGATCAATGGAGCATTGAGGGGTGAGAAAATGCTGAGATCAGGATGTGAAACCAACCAAAGTATTGTACAATGTAACTTTACTGCACAAGTTA
>JAWWES010000041.1:25636122-25692125 GCA_035583135.1 Lophotriccus pileatus
TTGTTGTGGCCAAAGTGCAGGACCCGGCACTTGGTCTTGTTGAACTTCAACCCGTTGCAATCACTCCAGCTCTCCAGCCTATCCAGGTCCCTCTGCAGAGCCCTCCTGCCTTCCAGCAGTTTGACACTCCCTCCCAACTTGGTGTCATCTGTGAATTTGCTAATGATGGACTCAATTCCCTCATCCAAATCATCGATAAAGATGTTAAACAGGACTGGGCCCAGCACTGACCCCTGGGGAACACCACTGGTGACTGGCCGCCAGCTGGATATTCCTTCTGTTTCACTGTACGGTTATGTGGCTGATCTGTCTCAGTACATTTGCAGCATCTCGTTGTTCTTATCTCCAGAGCACCTGGACACAAGAGAAAATAAGAAAGGGGAAGCAAAGCAAGGTGCTAGAGGGTGATGTGTAACGGCAGGAGAAAACTAGTTCAGTGTGACTGAGAAGAAAGTGATGCACAGAGATTCCAAGGTGAATTAGGCAGGACATGGAAGCTTAGCAGAACATGGGTAAAGATTTTCACTTTAGCCCCTGCTCCCAGGGACTGCTTTACAATTCTCAATCACCATATAAAGACAAACAACAACTCTTACTGAAAGCAATGCATTTCAGGTAAAGAGGGCTGTGCAAAGGCAAAGCTATGGTTTTGAATCTTCTCCATCAGGGAAGGGCACTGAGCTGAGACTCCCATATTTTCAGCAACTGCTCCAACACTGACCTACAGAAGAAAAAAAAATGTACTCCAGTTTTGAAAGTGGTTATACACATTATGGAAAGCTAAACCTGAATTCTGCAGCTACTTAAGATTTCAGAGGCAAGAGACAGGAACACTTAGTTTGGATTATCCCAGCAGGACCTATGCTCTGAGCAGCTCTGCCCTGTCAAGTCCGAGGTGCTTTCTGGACATGCTGAAGACCTTCTGTTACTCTGGGAACTTTAAAGTTCAGTATTAAAGGAAATATGGTAACTTTTCTGGACTTGAGATTTTGAGGATTTAATTTGGATTTATGTGTCTGCAATCCCCTAAGTCATTCTTTTACACCAAAGTTCACAACCATACACAAGAGGTCAACTTTAAATTCTTTGGATTTTTGATGCAAACACTATTGCAACTGTTCCTATGCTTTTTCAGGCTTCAGATAGGCAGCTTACCATGCAATCAGATATCCATGGGCCAGGCAGAGCTTTAGCGATGTTTCTGAGCTAATTTTCAGAACAGGCACCATATATCTTATATGATGATAATGAATAATTGAGATATAGAGATCTGCTTTCCCTTTGCAGGAGGTCTAAGGTTAAAAACAGCAAAATTTGCTTTACATAACAGACCAAGAATTAAATTTTCCATTTGCTCTTTAACAGCAATAACACATAGAAGATTCACTCATATATCAAGACATATTGTCTCAATTGTTCATGTCTTTCACAAGATGGCCTTAGAATAGAATTCTGATTTTAATTTATTCATTAAAAAAAAAAGATGAAAAATTTATAAATAATATTAACAGTATTTAACAAGCCAAGCAAAAAATCCAGCATTCAATTTTAAACTAAAGCTAAAATGTAAAGGAAGACAAATCAACCAAGTTAACACTTAAATTTTATTTAGCATTCACTTCCTAATATTTGTCCAGTAATAATAACAGCTATGAGTTAAACTGTATTCCAATATTAGTGAAAGAATGGATTTTTTTTTGTCTTGCAGAAGAAGCACTGAAGGTCAGCAACTGTACTTCAGAATTTCTCCCGACTCTTGTTCTCTTTACACAGGAGCTGGTTTAAGACACTGCTCTGTTTGAGAGCTTTTAGATTGGATATATCTTCGCTTATAACAGGGACTGCTTCACTTTGATCCTCAGTTATCACATCTTCACTGTCTGACAGCGTGCACAGTAGTGTATCATTTTCATAAGTAGGAAAATAATACCTGAAAGTAACAAGACATAATTACTAGACATTCACATATTTTGTTTGAGACTGAGATTCTATTTTTAAATGAGACTAGATTTTTAAAAAAGGAAAAATGAACAAGTCTGTTTGTCTGGAATGACAGTACGCAGAACACCCAAAAAATCAACTGGTATCTACGATGTAGCAGTCATAGAGAAGAGCTGACAACAGACAAGCCCTTCCCCTCTTTTTTCACCCTTATGTTGTCACAACTGAAACTGCAGATACAGACTTGTCCCACAACAAATGCTGAACTGAGGTGTTTGATTTAGAACACTCCCTGTGCTCTACTACCCAGTAGAGCATCATCCCCTGGACCTATACAGCCTACTTAGAGTCTGAACCAGCGTTTTGTTACGCGCTCTCTCTATTTTCTGTGGAAAAAACTATGGGTAAACAACCAGCTTGTTTTGATGCCTAAAGTTAGGTAGACATCATGAATACATCTACATTAGACATGAAAAAGAAGTGGTTTGATGTGGTTCAAGAACAATTTTGCAACAACAAACTTCTCTAGTATACTGACTTTAAAATGTAGATCCCACATATGGCAACAGTGCATCCTGAATGCATCTGGAAGAGCAGTATCTCACACTCATTTTAGCTTCAGACTTTAGAGATTTCTAATTCTGAGTAGTTTTGAGAACACTTATATTATCTGGACCAGTAGAGCTGGGTACCTCAGGGCACTGTTATATTGACAAAACTCAGAACTTTTGACTTACTGTTTCACAGATATTATCAAGTAGAAGTATAAATGCTGAAAGAAATATGTTTGCCCTTACTGTGGTTGATCCCATGTAGATCTGGCTGGCAGGAATGCAATGTGTTTGGTCTCTTCCATATGACTTATTAATACCTCTTTGGACTGAAATTTCTCCTGGCAGTTGTAACAACGACAGTGATGGATTTCTCTTCTGATGAAATTTACTAGCTTTACTTGCTGATAAAAGTTCAGACCTGGGAGAGATGGTAGCAAACAATCACTTGGGAAATGTAAAACTTAATTTAAAAATGCTTTCTTGGATTAAGCATAAAGATTGATAAGAGCTTACTGAAGACCAGCACTGCCTGAATGCTGTAACTTAGCAAATTAGCTGAACAAATGCCTTTTCCTACTGCAGGGAAACTAACCCTTCTCTCAATGTAAAAACTGCAAACACTTTGCTTCTTCTCAGTCTAAGTTTAGTGGCAGAGCTCCAGGGGGAGGCAAGTAGGTTGAGGAATATCAGCAAATGAGAAAGAGACTAACTACTGGAATCACACCCTGCCTTCCCTGGGACAGTCCAAATAGGCAGACAGGATACATGATACAGAGATTTCCCTGCCCTGCCTCTGCATGCCTGAGCATAAGGGACAGAGGATAATGGCAACAAGTCCCTGTCCTGTGAGGCAGCCATGTCTCCTTTGTGAGTGACCCACCTACCCAGGTTGCCCAGAATAACAGGCGTGAGCAAGTGGAACCCAACAATGACAACGGTTCATCGAGCAGGAAAGTGTCGCTGGGGTTAAGTAAGCCTATGCCCTGGATGAAAATCACTTCCATAAAGGAAAAAAGACACATCATTGTCATATGAGGTTCCCTTTAGGGGGAAACAGAAGGCCCGATATGCCAACCAGACTCACTTCTTGGGGAAGTTTGCTGCCTCCTTGGGACCCGGGTTAAAGGCGTCATGAGAAAACTTACTACCCTCAAGGGTAATTATTTGGTTTTGATTTTTCAGGTGGGCACGATGAACTTGCAATAAGTCCAAAGGCAATGAAGAGACACTTCAGGACCTTGGGACAACTAGTTAAGGGATCAGGAGCACAACTGCTGTTCTCCTCTGTCCTTCCAGTTGCAGGAAACAATGCAGGAAGAAACAGGAAGAGCCAGCAGATCAATACCTGGTTCTGAGCCCAGTGTCACTGGAAGAATTTGGGAGTTTTGATCATGGGTCAGTCAGCACGACCCCAGGCCTGCTGGCAACAGACAGGGTCTACCTGTCTCAAAGGGGAAAAGGATCTTTGCACAGGAGTTAGCAGGACTCACTCAGACAGCTTTAAATAAGATTTGAACGGGGAAAGGGATAAAACCAGGCTTAGTAAAGACGAGCCTGGGGCAGGATGCCAGAGTGTGATGTTCAACAATGAGAAGTGCTGAGTCCTGCACCTGGGACACACAACCCCACGCAGTGTCACAGGCTTGGGGAAGCTTCCTGATGGAATAAGACCTGGAGGCGTTGGCTGACAGCCAGCTGAGCATGAGCCAGCAGTCTGCCAAGGTGGCCAATGGCATCCTGGCTTGTATCAGAAACTGTGTGGCCAGCAAGACCAGGGCAGTGACTGACCCCCTGCTTTGCCTGGAGAAAAGGAGACTCAGGGGTGACCGTATCACTCTCTACATCTACCTGAAAGAAGGTTGTAGCCAGGTGGGGGTTTGTCTCTTCTGCCAGGTAAGAAGCAATAAGGGCGAGGTTTGTTATTAGGAAAAATTTCTTCACTGAAAGGTTTGTCAAGCACTGGAACAGGCTGCTCAGAGAAGTGGTTGAGTCACCATCTTTGGATATATTGGAAAGACGTGTGGATGTGGCATGTATAGGGACATAGTTCAGTGGTGAACTTGGCAGTGCTGCTTTAACAGTTGGACTCGATGATCTTAAAGACCTTTCCCAACCTAAAGGATTCTGTTCTACAGCAGAAAAGCAACACTGGTCAAACAAAGCTTAGAGTACAGCCTTCTAAGTTGCAAGCAAATATTAACAGGCATAATAACAATACTACTTCCAGGCCTCCAGCAGCCAGGCCTGAGACTCATAGAGTAGGTATCTGTAGAAGCCATTCTGCAAAAGAGTCCAATGGTTCTAAAGAAAACAGCACACATCCTTGGCACTAAAAACAGGTTCAGAAAAATAAAGTGTCCTTGGCTTGCTTTAGTAAGCTGGCAGAAGCAGTTTCCATAATGGAAAAATTAAATGTTCATGCAAAAATAAAACTGATATAGTTGTTTTCCCCTATTCTTATGATGTGGTTTTCTCCATGCTAGTGGCAAATGCTGACAATTACAACACCTCTTACTCACCATGCTCTGACTTTATTTTAGGAAAGTCAAATCCATGTGATTTCTGGAGAAAAAAAAAGAAAAGAAAAAAAATCTATTTCCACTACTTCTACGATTTCAAGTTAAAAACAGCTTAGCTTTTCATAGACTGACACAGACATGCATATAGAGACACAAACATTAATACATGAAACAAATGCCCAAAGTTTTGTTTAATCAGAAACTTTCATATTCTGTTAAACTGTAATGATCCTGTTAACCGGTTTATTAAAACTGAAACACAGATGCTAACCATTAAATACATTTAATCATCAAGCCACTATGATATTAAAGAAGCTACTTCTTCACTGTCTGTAACCGTCTGTACACTCACAAATAACAGCTAATCATCTCTTAATGTAAAACTTGACTCCTCTGCATATTTTAGAGAACAGATGCTGGAGACACATGCAGTACTTTAGTTCTGTACTGAAGAGGGCATTCTAATGCAGCAGCTGATTTGATCTTAACAAAGACATTACAAAGACAATTTTTAATTCCAAAGTGATGAAAAAATTTAAAACAGTCTTACCTGCATGTGAAGATACAGTTTTTCTGTAGTGTCTGCTTGCTGTTCACAGAACAGGCAAACTGCACATACAGGATGCTCTTCCCAGTCAGACCAGTCTCTTATGAATAAAAGTCAAAAAGATTTGTTTAATTGTGGAAAAGGGAAGAGACATTTTGTGAAAGGGCACTTCAGATTCTGCAGTTACACTGCTAGAACTAAATACAGGGAAACTGAATACTTTAAAGGGGGCATGAGACAGTGTGGATTTATAGCTGGATAGATGACTACAATCTGGTTTACAGTCTAAAAAATATTACAAATTCAAGAATAACTGAGCAGTTACTGCTGGGTAATTCCTGTATAGATAGGCATTAAGTCCTACTTGAAACTGTTTGCACTAACAAACAGGATATTCACTTCAATTTCTGTCCAGTTTGACAAGTCATCAAATATTGCTTTCATTGTATATTTTTATAAAAAGTCTTTTAAAATTATTTTATACCCTTCTAATATTTCAATACATCAGCCAAAGTCATAGTCATCAGGCAGAGCTTACTCTGTTATTTACTTATTAAATATTAGTTATTCCTAAGATACTCATTAATGCTACATTTAGACATGCACACAGAGAATACTTTATCAAAACATGCATTTAAAACCCTAGTATTGCTGAGAAATAGAAATATTCCTGCAACCAGATACAATCAAGTAAAATAAAGCTCAAGTCACAGAGAGAACCAGGAAGATCAGGGATCCTGATACCCATTTATTTCCTGCTTAATCCATTTCCTATAGCCAAGGAAACCACCTCTGCAGTGATCTGAGGGCCTGGACCACAGAAGAATGCTGATGAGATGGATGTTTCCCTCAATCAGCACTGCTGAGAAGCTTCATTTGAAATCCTGCTTTAATCTCTAGTTATTATTTTTTAATCAGATTTTTTCCTACAATTTCTTTCTCATGCTGGTATTTTTGATGCTTACTACTGATACTTAAATTTGAGCAAAACCTGTTCAGCTGTTTTTTTGGTATAAAAGAAAAAAAAAAAAAACAGAAAAAATTTTGAATTTTGTCTACATCATTACAAACCCAGAATGCTCTTGCTTGAGCCCTAGCCAAAGGAAAAATAGGCTTGTAGTTGAAATATGAAGCTTACAGCCCTTGCTGCTAAGACGTGCTTTTAATGAGAACAATTTGGAATTGATTCGATTGGCTTAGATGAATTTTAACTGTGCACTAACTATACACAGCATTTTCCCTGTAACTAATTTCAAAAATAATAGTCTTACAAGCCTTTGTAACGGGCACATTAATAACTCTTACTCTTCTAGGTTATCTAGTAATTCCCGGTCATCCTCTGACTGCACTTCCTCCCAGGACTTTCCAAATTCCTGGGGAGAAAAAAGGAAAGAAACAATAAAACATTTCCTGATTCACATCACATTTTGTCAAGCAACTGAATGAACATCTCAGAAGTCACAATAACTTACTTTGGATCACTTCAGTATTGCCATGAGTTAAAGGTAGTCATAAACCACTGTTTTAGCAATAATTTAAAAATAATAATTATTTTTGTCTTTTAATGGGGCATTCCCCACCCTGTGTCTTCGAAGAAGATGATTTGGCACAGAGTTCTCAAGAGCAGTGGAGTATTGCAAGACTACAAGATGTTCCTGAGGTGGGTATGTTATCACTGTCTCAAGTTTGCCCTCACACTTGCTCAAACCAATCTGCCTACCTTGCTCTTCATGCAGCATATGCTGCTTAATGCAGCTGTCACACCTGAGACTTTTGTTGGCACAGCTACATCAGCCAGTGCTTGTTCCTTGTTCAAGGCTGTCAGTAAAAACACATGGTAAACTTAGCTTCAGAGTCCTCCAAAAAGAAAGTATGAGCCAGGGCGTAGACCTCTGAGCTAGACTTCAGTCTGTCTTCCATCCTCTCCTTGTGAATGTGAGCACATCTATTCATGGTGTTCTGGTTCTTTCTTTCACTTTTTGTGTTGTTTATTTATATCTTCAAGACCTTCAGCACAAAGTATATCACAATACATTTGTGCCGCATTCAGCGCAATGGCAAGCACTCTCAGCATGACTGAGATATAAATAACAGGCAATAAAAAGCTGAAGCGCTCTACTGAAATACCAGCAATGATCTTCAGGTAGTGTTTTTCTTTTCTTGGATTTTTCTTGTCTTTAAAAATAAACCCAAGCAAACTAATGAGTAAATCAGAATAGTATTTTTGAACTCATTTTTGATGGCTGTGAAGGACTCACAAAGATCATTGTTGACAATCTTTTCCTCATTAAACAAAAAGGTAGCTAATAAAAAGATAATACTTCAATTAATTTTATTTGAATATTCTTTGTAATAAATACATTTAATAACATACTAGGTAACAAGCATTATTATTGTCTTTATGGTTTTTTGGAAAAAGAAGGAAAATATATTACTCATTTAACAATGTTATGAGAATTTTTAAAGTTGTTAGTGTCTGTCAGGAAAACGATAAACAATTGTCTCTAGACAGCTCTAAACCTAATGTCATCAGATGTTACAAAATGAAAATTCAGTAATTAATTCAGTGATGCTACATGGCAGTGTATAAACTCTCTGAGTTAGACGGGAGACTCATTAATGTCACCATTACTGTGAGATAACATGAAGCCATTAACACCTCTCACCACATGTTCTCCCAGCTGCACACTAGTTTCCTATTTTTGCTAATGTTAACACCTTAAGGAGTGGATAGTGGCTCACAACCACTGCAAAAAGACAAATGCTCACAATTTTTCCCCTTACCAGCTTGAAGTACATGAGCACAAAAGACTATGTTCAAAACAACGGCCAGTACTAAGTTTCTCCCTTAATTAAAAGGTGGAAGGGAAAAACCATGCACAAACTTTATTATTGCTGCTCTTTCTTTATGGTGTTTCTGTGAAGAAGGCAGAGAGGGATCTTGTAAGAGGTCTCTGTTTCTCCCCTCTATTTATATTCAGAGGACAAAAAAAAAAAAAGAGGTAAAAGGAAAAAGCTAACCAGGTCTTGTATCACTGTAAAATTGCATGGTAAATGGATAACTAGGGACACTGTGATAAAAGTGCAAAGAGACTGAAGCTGAGCAATTAGGTGGAAAAGAGCTCTTTGAAACATTCTTAAAACTCTTTCAGTGTTGGTTTTTTTTTGTTTTTTTTTTTGGGTTTTTTTTTTTTTTTAATTTTTCGTGTTTTTTTTTTTTTTAAAACCCTTTTTCAGTTCTACAGCTTGATGGGCATCTGGGACCAAGGGTGCCTTTGTTAAGCATTCAACTTTCTTTGCTCTTTCATCCAAGATGCAAGAGTTCCCAGCAATCATCTTTTGAGATTCCCAAGAAATTCTTATCAAAACCAGAGAAAAAACAAGATTTGACATTGTTAATAGTTCAAACAGTAGAAAATGCATAATTAAAAAAACTGAAGGCCTTGCAATATATTCAAGAAAAAACAATTTTTTACTGTGTATCTCACAGAGAGGATGATCCTACAGAAAAGCAAGGAGAGCATGCAAATGTGTGTGGTTTGATTATTTTCTCTTCCAAAATGAAGTCTAAATCCAGAGATGAAATGCCTCACTGACAATTTACCTTGAGTACAATTTTAAAGATTCTACAGGGAGAAAGTCTGTGTGCTTCACTGAGGCAACACACCTCAGCTTGAAAAGAAGTGCTGAGATGGGAGAAACCAGAAACAGCAGCTGGTATCTCAAGCAGTTTTCCCTAAAGACAAGTTGCTGAAATACATGCAAATAGAGTTCCAGGCCTGTGGAGCTCAGAAACTCCTAACAGATGCTGCTTTCCCCTGCAAATTTCCTCTCATCCTTCTTCTCACCTGTCTTGCTGAGATCATCTGAGTTTTTTTATACTGCTGCAGAACTTGAGATGGTCTATCAAGTAGAAGAGATGGCCTTCTCCCAATATTAGTTAATACACATTGGATGAGTTTCAATATGAAGCATTCTCCCACTTCGGGGATTTTATTGTCTTGAATTAACAGCAACTGATGATTGACTTCCCTCTACTATTTTACAGCATACCCATTGTTTAAGTCAAAACAGACTAAATATAACTAGTAACCCCCACAATAGCATATTCTTCCCCTGGCTCCCAACAGGTAATAATCATGATCTAAGGCTTGGCAATAAGGAGAAAATACCTTTTTATCTTTGAGGAAAAGTAAAGGCTTTGTGAAACAAGTTTTCTAGTAAGTGGCAGGTACCATTTTTCAGCTGCTTAGCTTAGTTACAGGTGCATTCACTATAGTGATGTTGCATACTACAGATAAACACCATTAGTCAATTTGAAGATAGACATCCGTGCTTCCTACAAAGCATATTCTATACTTAAAGTGCTGCTGGTAACCATCAGGTGAATACAGAAAGGAAGGCCTTGCCAATCTAGGTCTGCCTCAGTTTCTCAGGCTGGGAATAAGAAAGTTTTTGCCTTTTGTTCTTTTATGGCCTCCAGCAGGTGCAACAGAGTACAAAGTTCTTCCCTCTCCATTTTTACTTGGCTCTTTGTGCAAGGTGAGTCATGAGGCCACAGGATAACACACGCAGAGAACCAAGAAAATTAGGTTGGAAGTTTTTTTTGGAGAAAGGAAAAATAAGATAACCTACATATATATCATGGATGCACTGTTGCTCCGTTCTTTACACTCTACTATCAGTTTGTCTCTTTCAATTTGTACTTCAAGTCTTTCTGTATAGGATTAGTATAATCTTCCACACTTACACAATATACACAAAAGACCTCCAAATTCACTGGGGAAGTGACCCCACTGCCTTCAAGTAATTTGCATAATTGCAAAACTCTCTCTGTAATTCAATATAACTATCTGATAATAAGATTTTGATACTTGCTTATGAAAGAAATCTATCATGCCATGACAAAAAAAAAGCTTCCACTCCTACTTAGTTAAATTACTCAGGATAAATTACTACGTGTAATTTATCCTAATGCTAACCTGCAAGCAACAGAACATGCCAATGATATAGAGGTAGACAAATAAATTACATGGAAGTAGATCACAACAGAAGTCACAGAAAGTCACAGAATATCAAAACATTTACAAAGGAATATGCGCTTATGTTACTCACTGCTATGTGAAATTAGAAATTCAGGGGAGAAAACTGCAAACACACAGACAGAAAAGGTAACTTATGTTATGAAAACAGATTCTCACATCTGCAGTACAAACACGAGTGAAGTCAAAAGCAGAATGGACGGAAAGGTAGGCAAGAGCAGTGCTCTAAATGAAATCAACGGGAGCTCTGCCACCAGCTTAAAAGACAAGTAAGAACTGGCCAAAAGATCATGAGGCAATTCAGCAGACATTCTCAGGCCACCTGAACAAAAAGTCCTTAAAACTTCTTGGTAGAAAAGCCACAAAATAAAGGAAACTGCCAGTTCCAGCTTAATAAGACTATTTTATGCAGTGCTTGGTGAAAATAATATGTCACGGGAAATTATAAAAAAAGGACAATAATGTCTGTAAGATGGTTGCAATAAAGAACTATCAATTTAAATAGCTTAAGATCTAATTGCTGACGGAAAAGCTTTATGGTACACATCCTAAAGGTAACGTGTATAAGACTGACAATATTGATTTTTATCACTGGAGACCTACTTAGTTTTATAGTCTCTTTCTGATGAAACAAAAACCTTGATCAAACTGGAATACAGAAAGGTCAAAATTAAAACTTCTGTGAAAACCATACAAAAAATAGCTACATTGTATGACTGCATCTTTAGGTTAAGGTGAATTCCGTAGTAAAATTTTGAAACGCTGTATCTGTCATTGGAAATAAGTTATGTAGACCATGCCTTGTCTGTGAAATCATATAATTCCCCTGGACATTAGGAGCAATGGGAAACACAGATCTTTAGAACTCATTGGTAAGTCAGTAAAGCTTCACAATACACATTTAAAAAAATATCCTCTAGTAAGCTGTGGGGCGCTAGGGGAGAGGAAGCAAAAACACCCTAGCAAGTACTTATAGAAAGCAGACTCCGTGTAACATCTAGAATTTAATGAATATAGACTCAGCTTGAAAAAAACATCCTATCACATTTAATATAATCTACTCTAGACCATATATGTGCAGTACGGAATGTTTTCTCCTTACTATGTTAAGGCCAATCTACTGAACTCCTAGTGAACAAACTGAGTTTTTTTCATTTTAATCTTCTTAAATTTGTGCAAAAAAGAAAAAAATAGGGGGTTAACAAAAGCTGTTTGGAAAGCAAACACTTCCCACTACGTTAAAACATTCCTAAAAATTTCCTGTGTGCAAATACACATTTTATAGTGTACTACCTTATAAGTGGTAGTTTAAGACAGAGTTTTTAGTCTGTTTTCAATCCTTTATTTTTAAATAAAATCCTTTCTTTAGAAGATGAAATGTCAGACTTCTGATGTGGGTACAGTTCGAAGGATCACAAAGACTGAGTAGAAACAGTCCACTGAGTAGATGGTAGTGAAAGACAACTGAAAATGCGTGGAAAGAAAACATAACTGTAGCAAAGCATATAGAGACAGACATAGAACTGTGATCATCCAAAGCATCTCCCAGAAGATGCACTGGCAGCACACTGGTAAAAATCTTGCACATAAGACCTCCTTGCCCAATTTTAAACATTTATGTGGTTTGACATACCCTATTTGAATGATATTTACTATCAACTGTAATTGCAAGGACCTGAAAAAATATGTCTCTGAGTGACTAAGACACTCCGCAAAGTCCTGGCCAGAAAACCAGGTAAAGAGGATCAAGGCCCTGACTATTAAACATTTTGCATGTTGTGTGGCCATGTCAGCAGCATGACCCAGACCATGCTTGCATGGGGTTCAGGAAACATACAGGCCCTTGAGATCATCCTCAGCAGACAGCATGGATAAGGCAACCAGTTTTGCAGCAACTGGAAAGAGTGGGAAAAGAGATTAGGTATATGAATATTAGCCTTGCTGTTTTATTTACTTGGGCATATTCTGCTTATTAACATGAAACAGCCACTGTGTCTGGACTGATCTTATGACCTCCCTGTATGTCTTTCAAATTTCTCAAGTAGTACTTCATGGTTCTCTTCATTTCTGGACAGTCATCTAGATCAATTTCCTAATCCAAAATGGGACAGATTAAAATCTGAGTAATGCCTATTTATAACATGGATGGATGTTAGCACACGTAGAAGGCACAAAGACTACTTCAGGTGAACTACAGTTATTTCTGGTACAGAACATAGCAGCTTTTGAAGCAGCTCCTATATTCACAAATTGAAGGCAGCAACTGAAAATCTGCTACACACACAGGTACACACTCTCAGAGGTCTGAGATACAAAAACATTTAGCAACATACACCTACCTGGAGGCTAAAAACTAACCTTTTTTTCTTTCATCTATGTATCTTTCATTTTCCTCCTCTTTGCATTTAATTTATACTCTGAAGAGCACTTCCAGCTTAAGGTTTGTAGAAAACGAGCTCAAAGCAAATAGCATCCCAGTTAGACCTCCATCTACTTCATTGCTTGATCTCATTTTCCATTCTAGTTATTAAAGCAGAGACTGAGCACTAATGACATGATGATTAGTGTCTCTTCAAGCTACATTCTTGCATCTCTCAAAATCAATTCTCAACAACAAATGTTTACTAGTGCTTAGTTTGACAATTATTCAGAACATCATATCATAAATGAGCATATTTCTTAAGAGCCCTTCACTTGATTTTTGACCTTTATACTAATTGCTGGTTTGGAATTACTCACTTTTATCTAGATATTGACTGTATCTTTTTAGTCAATTTACTAATTATTCATTGAACTACTTACCAAGTAATTAATGATATAAAATTTGTCATATTCTTTGTTTTTGGCATTGATTCTGCGATGCTGCTTCTTTCTCATGTGATCTTTAAGTGTGTTTTTGTCTCTGAAGACTTTTTCACAATATAAACACTGCAAACTAAAACAGGAAGGTTAACAGGTCAATATGTTACAAGGAAAATAGTACAACATAATAACCTTTAATATGCTGGAGTTATGTACTGTAAGATTAATCCTAAGCATGTGAAAGCAAGCTAAATAAAAGAGAAAGGATGTTTGAAAAAAAAAAAACAAAACAAGATAATCTTAGATCACAGTAGAATCAAACATAGAAATAACAGCGACATAAAATGAAAACATAGATAATAAAATGTTTACTGTTTGCCCTCTGTGCAAAGTGGGAGAAAAGTCCGATTACCCAAAATTGGCCTGGGAATTGGCCGCTGATTGGTCAACATATGAACTCGTTAACTCAGCATACACTTACACTAGTATCCAATCCATCCATAACTGTTTCTTTGTAATTTAGAGTAAAAAAACCCCAATCTCTGAACATAATACTTCTCTTTTGAAACAATTTAAATTAGCTACACAGAAAGTTTTTATAATTCTGCCTCAACAGAGAGGCTAAATGCAAGTATGCCAGGGTGATCAATGGGGTTTGAAATCCTGAGAAATAAAATTCAGTAAGTAAATTCATATACACACCCATATACATATATATGTATGTATATATATATATATATATATATATAAATAAACATCACATATATAGGTATACATACATACACATTAGTATATGCATGTATATACATACATATGTACATAGATATGAAGTATTACATATATGTGTGCATACACACATTACTTGACAGGGTGAAAGCATTCACTAACAAATGAGAATGTTACCACAGTATGTCTTCCAGATCAATTCAAACAAAACAGAAGTATATGCACTGCCTTACATTGTCTCTTACAATCAGCATAATAGAACTGTTTTGGTTCCAGATTCCCTTCAGCTTTTTTGTGTGGAGCAGCAATTCAGGATTCTCAGTATCCTTTTGCCTTCCAAGACATTTAAGAAGTTTTGATTTCTCCTTGTGCATTCAGGCTTCAAATCAATGCTGCCTTGTTGGTGAATCACAGGTCCAGTGGCAGAATACATCTGTAAATTTTAGTATCTGCTTTGCTCCACCTGCTAACAGCAAAGCATTTGCTCTACTTGAGAAGGACATTCCCAGGAAAAGCATGTAATGCTTTTCCTCAGCATACATAATGTACTCGTATTTGCCTAAAACAAGATTTTTCTCCTCTTGATTTTTTTTCAGGTTCTATTCCACCAGCACAATTATTAAATCTATTCTTAGAGATAGGAGGAGTGGCCTTTCACTACTCTGGACACAATTTCAACATTGTATTAACTGCAGAGAGGACTGGCTTCGAGAAAACTCCATGTAACTGAAAGCCTCGGGTCCTATCAATAAATTGGAAAGCTGCAAATTATCAGTGAGCATGGTAATTCAGTGCATTAGGCAAGACCAGCGATAAAAGAAAAGGCACTGTTAATACATCTTCATTTCTGGGAAAAGTTACTATATATCTATCCCTCCGGGAAGCACTCTGTAAGCAGTACAGAAGGGAGAAACCAAACATCCCACATTCACAATACATAGAGGTGAATGAACATTGGCACAAGAACTCTGTATTCAGTGATTAAAGAGATGTTTAGCAAGAAGATTGTTATGATGAGAAAGAACACTAACCTAACAGTTATGAGAAAAAGGCATGTGCTGTTATTGATGGAAATTGTGCAATACATAACAACTGAAGGACTGCACATGACTTTTTCCAGCAAACACATACTATGAATTGTTATGAATTAATTTTCAGTAAGTCAAAAAAAAGACTAAGAGGACTCACAATAAACTTACACGCTGTCTTTGTTTCTTACTTACTAACTATGAAAGTTGAATTAATTTTAACCTAACCTATTTCCAAGGTTAAAATAAATATGACCCATGCTCATTGAAAAAATAAACAAACAAAACACTACTTACTTGTCAAGCTTCCCCTGTAATACAGCCAAAAACTCATAGCAATTCACAATATTATCTGGCAGCCCAATGTTAAAAGCATGCTCTCTTGCCATATGATTGAGAAGGACAGATCTAGAAACAACATTCAAATAGAACATTACATATTTTTGGATAAATATGAGAATTATTCAATTAGTGATTTCAAACACACCAATTGCTCTAAAAATGCATAAAAGCCAACAATAAATAAAGAATAATAGTCTTGCTGCCACTGCTAGGAAAAAAGAATGCAACTTTATTGAAACAGGAAGTTATCATTTTCAGCTCTGCTGAATATTCAGTAACACTTCAACCGCTCACTCTGCATGCACAGAGTATAATACTTTAAATGAAAATTATAGTATAGTTTATTTTGACTCTCACTGTTAGAAAACCTCATTTATTAACTTGTACAAGTAAACCACATTTCAAACAACCCTCTCGAGAAACATTTTAAAAAGCCATTTGTCAGTTTTCTCTATGCTGGTTAGAAGAGCAGAAATTCTTGGATGTGATATACTTTTACATCAATATTGCTTCATACAGCACTCAAAAGTACACACAACAGCACTCAAAAGTACACACAAACAAACATAATGTTCAAATAAGCTATTTTTCTAACAGAGATATACTGGTTAACTCCTTAGGTGCTCAAACTCTTTATATGCCTAAGCGTCTGCTTTCAGAGACTACAGAAACATGTGAGTGTTGATACTTGCTTTTGCCACAGTCCAGCACATTTTTCAATCCATGCATTCCATGTGTCAGACCAAAGAGTAATCAGAGGATGAAGTTCTTGGGGGATGAATGATGTGAACTTCACCAAACGGTGAAGAGAAGAGGACATTCACACAGCACTGGGACAACCTGCAGGGATATGACCCCAGGCTGTCCTACCCTTCCAGAGTATCAGACCTAACCATGCAAACACTCAGCTTCTCCAGCTGAAACTGATTTACTGTGTATAAACAAAGTGTATGGGGTCTGGCTGAGATGGAGATCATTACTGAGCAGTGATGGCACAGCATCAGCACTGTACCTCAACTGTCCCTAAACTTCCCTTCCCCCATCAAGTGGCTGGAGATGGGCAAGATCCTGGGAGGGGACACAACTAGGACAGATGACCAAAATTAACCAGAGATATTTCATACCATGTGACATCAGCTCAGATATAGAAGCTAAGGAAAGGAGGAGGAAGGAGTGGGGCATTCATTATTTACAATGTTTGCCTTCTGGAGCAGGTGCTACATGTGTTGAAGCACTGCTTCCCGGGAAGTAGCTGAACATTGCTTGCTGATGGGAAGTAGAGAGCAAACCTAATTTTTTTTTCTCTTTGCTTATGTGTGAGCAAACTTTTTCTTCTGCTTTAATAATCTGCTGTATCTCAGTCTATGAGTTTGTCTCCATCTTTTTCCGTCCCTTGTCCAGCAAGGAGGGAGAGAGAGAGAGTGGCTGGGTGAGTACCTGGTGTCCAGCCAAGGTCAACCCACCACACAAAGTTTCCTTAGAGCAAGCATCTCTAAGCAATTCTTGCTTGCACTTGACTGATGTTGGAAAGTCCTCCATTCTCACTCTAATTTTTCTCTCCTCTTTTTCGTTTGATATTCAAATTCACACTGGTTTGGTGAGGTTTAAATAGGAAAATGTACAACTGGATAGAAATATTTTTTAACAGTTATACTGGTTTAAACAGATGCCCTTGCCACGAAATCAACCTCTAAAAAAAGGGTCTCTCTTTAAAATAGCTGGTTCCCAACTCCAGCTTACTATGTAGTATGAAAAGTTGTTTTGGGATAAATAAAAAGGATTGAGAAGTACGACAAGGTCTATTTAAAATGGCACTGCAGATGAAAAAAATACTCAAAGTATACCTTAAAATTAATTCTATCTTCTGAGTCCTACCATTAGGCAGTAACTGGTTTGACGATACTAAAACCATAAACAAAGGTGCTGAGTAAACATGAAAAAAATACACCAAAAATCAACAGGGCAATAAACAAACCTGTTTCCTGTGAATTCTTGATCACAGAACATACACATACTATGAAAATTTGTGTCACATCTCTCTTGTTGCTGCTGTTCTAGAATTTCTCTCTATGAAAAGAAACAGATACAGTTATTCAGATAAAACCATAATCATAAAATCATTCCATCATATAAGCTTATTATATGGCTTTACGCTTACTGGTAAAAATGAACACATAAAATTCAAATGTGCTGCTGACATAAACCAGATGTCAGTATTTTTTGAGTGTAGATTCTCACAAAAAGTTTTTTCAAAGGCAATTTGTGCTCCAGTCAAATTCTAGTAAAATTCTCCTAACTTTATATACAGGGTGCCTGGAAAGCAATACAATCCACAGTAATGCAGCAGTTTAAATAATTCGGTATAAAACATAACAGTTTATGATTCATATTTACCTCTGGTATCAGTGAACAAGTTTATGGAACACCCAGTGGAACGACAGACTCAGTTCTATGTGGCTAATTGCAGGCAACGTAGAGGGCTTTTTCATAATATGGGACCAATGACAACAGCCCTGGCAATTTCTGTAAGAAGTCATGGAACATAACAAGCCCAGGGAAAAGGAGAAGGTGATTGCCTTCACCCTGGTTCTGTTTAAAGCAGTGCAACAGACTAGGCCAGACACTTTACAACACTTGATGCACTTTTCCTAACAACAATAAAATCAAGCAGTAGACAATTATTTTCTCTGGTGCTGTAATAGGAACAATGTTGTTATATGTGGAATTATTATGCACTTCAGATAGAAAGGTCATAATCAGCTGGGATACGGGAGAATTTGGATTAAAACTTAAGTGTATTTTCAGCCTAGAAGCATTCTACTCCATACCTTGTGTTTTAAGTACTGATAACTGGGAAAGGATTTAATTTCTGTGCAACTTGGAGGTGCTTCTGCTTGATTTCTGACATTCAGGATCCTGACTGAATTTCTTAAGGGATTTTCTCAAACTCTTTATCTCCTTAGAGCCTGCAGTGGAACTTTGTCTTTCTCACCTGCCTCTTCAGTAACTCTTTTATGTGGATTAAGACCCAAATTTGTCTGTAGTCTACATCTAAATTACATTCAGCTACACCTGTTTGATAAGCTCCATATATGTCAAAAAAGAAGGAAAAGAAACAAGAAAGGAAAGACACACCGTCTCAGCCCTAAAAGAAGTAAGAGGAAGGCTTGAGCTATTGTCAGTGAGGGCCCAAATGTGTCCTGCAGAGTGGATGGGTTGGTGTGGAACGTACCACGGCACATCCCATTGCTCACTGAGAGGTGGCAGGAGGCTGACACTGAGCAAATAAAAGTGCTGTTTCTCTCCCACAGGAACAGCATGCTGCACCCAGCAAGGGGCAGTGGGGTGATAAGGATGCCTGTCAAGAGCACAGGAGTGTGTGGCACCTGATGTATACCTCGCCTGGGGCCTGTGACTGCCAGGGGAAATGGGGCACCATGCCACAGACCCTTCCAGGGCCCATATTCAACCACACCACTTGGGAGCTGTAGCTGTTGCACATCAGTTAGGAGTCTGTTACCCTGAAAATGCTGGGGCTTTTCTGTTTGTTTTTGTACTCCAGGGTGTACATTTTATGTTTGAGTCATGCCCACCACCACCTACTCACATCTTAGGTCATATCCATTCATGTCCTGCTGTGTTATTCTAAACATCAAATAAAAGAAATATATATTCCTATTTTTCAGGGCTGACTCTGGAAAGTGATAAATGGAGCATAACACACCTTGTCAGAGCTCTTCAGTAAAGATGCAATTAAGTGAGACTATCTGTCTGCTCCATGCAGGCAGCAAACATCCCACACCATGCCAGTGCTCTCTCTGGTACACGTAACTGCCACTCTCACCACTCAACAGCATGTTTGACCCTGTTGGGCTAACCTTGGATTTGAAAGCATCTACTTTGTAGAACACGCTGGAAACAATCTAAACAGATATGCACAATTCAAATATAAGGATAGCAAGGGTTTAAACACCCCCAACCTCTCATTAATGATACTACAATGTAGCTTCCTGATTTTAATTTACTAGGAGGGAAAAAAAAGTGTCCTTCAATATTTGGCTGCCTAACTTCAGATTACTGAAGCCCTTGTGAGCAGCTGCTCTCAGTTATGTCAAAGGAGGAAGGAGAAGTGTATGTACTGTATTCTCCACATAGACGAAGCTACGGCTCCATCCCTCATCCTTCCCATTTCCCTCTACGCCAGAACGCTTGGCAGCTGGGAAGCTTTGACTAACCCCAAAGTATTTTCCAGAGTAGACACTTCTTTTATTTACTATCGGCATCTTTTATTGCTAGAAGGAACTTTCCAAGCCAGAAAGGAATTCTGATACTTGCACAGGTGAGAAATTAAAAGCACTGGTTTGAGTCAAATACAGCAAAAGCAACAGGGCTGCTCTTCTTCCCTATAGACATTTCCAGCCCTCTACTTCATTGCTGGGACTCTGAAGGAAGAACAGCAATTACAATAACTTACAAAAACCTTCTGAGATTTCTTCTGAGCAGAGACATTCACCCCAAGGAAAGTCAAGCAAAAACTGAAGTTATGAGGCAGGAAATGAGTAATTTACTTAAATTCTTGCACCAGCTTCCGACTCCTTCAAATTTTTGGCGAGGTCAGCAGTAATGCATTGTTGATACTAAGACAAAATACCCAAAACGTTTCAGCCATGAAAATTTCCCAAAACTTTTTTAGGATCCTGAGTCATATCAAGGTGTCAGAGAATGAGAAGACAAAATCACTTGAGGAAAGAGCACATATATTATTTTCCATAATGAATAAAAGAATTAAGCCAGATAATCATCTTTAAATATACCAGCACACTAAACTGCTATTTTAAAAGCAATTTGATAATTTGCTTCACAATTTGTAACTTGGATTCCAGAAAAATGTCGCACACATTCATAATGCTTAGTTTGAGGTTGTGAGGAGGAGCTGACTTTTCTCCTAGGAGGGGGTAATTTTAAAAGTGCCTGGAAAAAAAAAAGTGCCTGTTCCTCTCCTAGGAAGCAATATTTTGGAAGAAATTACCTGCTTTTTATCCAGAAACACTTAAGCACTAGAGATCAGCAAGAATTCACTCTGATAATTAGTAGAAGATGAAAAAGGCACACTTGCAGCTAGTAAGAACTTTTCCCTAAACAATGACTTCATCTCTGGTCTACACCTCAAGAGATATTCAAGACATACAAAATGCATTCAAAAGGTAAGACTAAGTCCATTGAATGCCAAAAGCTATGGACTTAGGGACAGCTGGTTTTATGGCATGTAACACTTTTCTTATATCGTAATACCTATTACCCTTCTTTCCAACAGATACTATATCCCAGGTGCTAAATTATCTTTATTGCTGTCCAATCACTGGTTTTTTTGTGTGTCATAAGTTTCTTTACTAACAAGGCCCTTTCAAATAATTTATGTAGCTATTTAAATGCATGGCTTGGATCACTGGCATAGAACAACCGTTCACAACTAGTAACCAGCACATGTTTTGCTGCTTTTGATTCCACACTGAAGAATTTGTTGTCAAAATTTTGCCTGTTTTTTTCCAGCTACATCAGTTGCCTGACAAAAAAAGGTATTTCTTTCCCCAAAATCTGTCTTTTTTATAACCACAGTACTTATGAGAGATAAGAAATTAAGGCAGAAAGTAGTTCTCTAGTTCTGAGAAAGAAGCAGATTGCAGTATGCAGTTTGGGACAAGATCGTGAAGTGAATTTGTGACTACAGTAAGACCTGAGCTTATTCCTCAGTACAGGAACCTGTCTGTGCAGTGGAGGACGGATTCTGCAGGTTAGTCTGTAAAACAGAGCTAACAGCAGTATGTGTCATCTTCTTTTTTAAAGATTTCTGCCATAAGCACTAAATTTGTCCCATAAGCCCTAACAAAGCAAAGTGCAAAATTTGTATTCCAAAGGCATAAGCATAAAAGTAGTCTCAATTTTAAGTATTGTGTTGCAGTACTGCTGGATTGGGGCAGAAGCATTTTGTAGTTTGGGGTTCTTGATGGCATCCGTCTTGCTCTAGTCCTTTGCTCTCTCCCCTCTCTAGTTAAACACCTAGAAAGATAGCATGTTATACAAATGATCACTTGGGAGAAGGTCCAGTGAAAACTTTTTATAAATGGTGTTATACCCTCTGAGGAGGTATTTTGCCTAAAGATGTTCTTTTGACAGAGAAACTTCACAACTGTTACAGTGTGAAGGACTCAAACATCTGAGCACTCAGTCACACTGTTGTGAAGAGTGCACAATCACAGGTCACATTCTTTCTTTTATGATAGCAGGCTCATTAATTCTACTAAAATCAGAGTGTCTGTCCAGGAAAGGGAGAAAGTTTCATTATATGACTGAAAACTGTGTGAAGATGTATGAAAAGAAAAAGAGGGCTGAAATTACAGTAGACACATACCACAGGCTGCCAAGCTGAAGCAGCAGAAAGGTGAAGTTTGTTTGAACTACGACAATGAAAAGAAGATGGAGAGGCTAACACAGTAAAATAGAATAGCAAAAAATTACCTCTCCCCACGCCCAAATACGTTAGAAATAAACAGCAAAGAAAAGCAAAGGTCCAAAGTAGGAGGAGACCAAACACAGACAAAGAATGTTTCCAATATTCAGGGCTTCAGTCTTTGTAGGAAGGTTAATTACATCACAACTGTTTATGAAATCCATTTAAAACAAAAGAAACAAAGAAACAAGATAAACAAAGCGTAAGAAAGAATTAAAAGCTATATGTTATACATATTCAGATCTGACAGAATTTACCGAACAGTTATTACAGAATTAGATAAAACTATTTCTGACCTTTAGTGTGACAAGTCTTCATAAACCTATAAAGGATGGGCCAGATTCCACAATGCTTGAGAAGAGCAATTAAATACCAAACATAGGTAAAGAAGGACCTATAGAATGTCAGAAGGAGGTATTAACACCCTGACATGACTAGCTACTCTATAAGCACTTCTGATGCTGCATTAAACTAAATCAGGCTAACATCTCCATCCCGTCCAGTGCACAGCCTCAACCTCAACCTTGTCTCAGCTTATGGTGACAAACCATATGAACAGCTCTTCCTGGGAAGCTGGTATAGCTTGCAGTCTTGGTGAAGACTCCTCTTCAGGGTCTTTATTTATTGGGAGGAAGAGTAGCCTCGTCACCTAAAACTGCCAATCAGATGACAGGTAAACATGATGGCAAGACACGGTGAGTGCTGTTGTAGGAAGTATGTTATTTTTAAAAAAATGGGTTTGTCTTTTTAAGACAAATCTTAAGGAAAAGCCCAAGTGGCTTATACTGACACGGCCCCTCCAAGTATCTCAAGTTTTGCTGCCAGGACTTCCTTGCCTGGTAGTGCTTCCCAACTATGAATTCTTTGTCAACACTGTGGTTTTTTCCAAAAGACTGTGTCTGTTTTGTATTACATAGCCTTGTCAGCTATTTCAGCAAGCTGCGTTCTCTAACCTAGTTCAGGCTCATTCCTTGGACTCTCTCAATACATCACAGTCACCATAATGTCTCTGCATGACATCCACCTTGGCTAGCTCCCCTGCTGCAATACAGCCTGAAATATTCCTAAAGTGGAGTTTCAAAACTCCAAAATGAAATGCTTCAGCCAGCACATTTTAAAGACAACATTTGTCCTTGTTTGGGCTTGCTGTTGGAGACGACAGTAAGGATTCAAAGGCTGCAGAAAAATCACCAAAAGTAGTTCTGGTCTTTATTGTATGAAACTCACACAAGCCCATTTGCCAGCTCACTCTTAATTGCTGGACTTGTCTGGAGGTAAAAGGCTTTGCAAAGCAAAATAACTATTTAACTTGCAAGTCAACGCTCAGATCGCAGCAAAAGGAAATGAAAAAATAGACTTTATTGCTGTAACTAAAGCAGTGACTCCACTAGCCTCAACTACAGCTGCAGCTTGATTTCACAAAATCCTTCTGTAAAAACAGAGGATACAATTCTGATACTGAAAACAGTGATAATTGCAAACTATTTCACACCACAGTAAGAATGCATATCTCTTTCTTTTCTAACTTAATTACTCTGTAAACAAAACCTGCACTTGTTTTGGGCCAAATCCTCCACTCTTTCCTGAGTTTGAGGAAATGTCTATTTGCAGAGGAGATGAGATTGCTCACCAGCCAACAGACTCCACACTCCCTTGACAATGGCAGTGGAGAGAAGGCCTAGTTGGAATAGGCCTTCATAAATTGAAGTGGTGCACTAGGACTGCAGAACACAAAACACTACAAAACCAGAAACAAATGCCCTTTAAAAAAGAGAAAAAGTACAGTCCAATTTGTAGCAGCCAGGAGGTATTATTATAATAGACAGTTTTATAAAAACATCAGCTGCATGCTCAATCACAACCCTCTTTCCTTCCTCAAAGCTACAAACAACATGATATATGCTTGGGAAAAGAACATCATTATGACACTGCATGCCAACATACGATATTCAAAACGTCTCTCATAAACCCAAAGGGACTTTTGGGAACTCTAAGCTGGTCAGCAAGAGCTTAACTTGAAGGACCACCTATTCAGAACCGACAACGCCTAAAAGTTAAGCAAGGTCTGTCCAAAGCATTGGGTTTCCATCACTGGGCAAGAAGAACCGGAGCTATTCATGTGGGCTCAACAGCTGGCATTTCTTGTCCTTTGCATCTCACAGAAACAATACTGGCAGACTTCCTCCACTCACATACTATGGTGCTTGTGAGTATGAGAGTGTGAATTAATAAACTCTGGGAAAGAGAGTGTGAATGCATATAAACAACTTGCTTGAAGATTTTGTAAATATATATCACTTTCTCTTTTCACAGTATTGCACACTGAGTTTTATTTTGCTAATTTCCCCAGCTGTATATTATTATACAACAAATAGTATGTCAATACATGGCAGATCCTTGCAAGAAGAAAAATGTTCAGCACGCTCAGACTTTTTCAGTGCTCTGGGCTTATTTTCCAGTTCTGTGCAATACTGACACAGAACCTGTAATTTTATTCCAAGGAAAAATCTATAAACAGGGGGTTTCCATGTATTTGTGCAACAGCTAGGGAAATGAGCTTAAAAAAAAAAAATCTGTATTTCGTAATCCAGCAAAAAATTATTTACTTTAAAATGCCTAAGTTACCATATATTACCCTATTAGACTCTTTACCTTAAAAACTGAAACAACAGTAGTTCCTTACCAGTCTTTTTTGCTGAAGCTGTTCTCTAAGTAACCTGTCTTCTGGTAAAACATCACATAAAAGAAAATAATTGTCCTGTTCTTCTGTTAAGAGATTAGAAAGTGTAAGTAAGGAATGGGAAGTTGCAGTTGCTTTGAATATTTCTGACACATAATTTGCTAAACTTTTGGAATGTGTTAAGAATGTAAGACTATGATTTTTAATCTAGAAAAGTCAGTTATTTTAATTTCATAATTTAATGAAACATGCTTAAATATTTCTATATACGTATTTATGTTGCAGTATAAAGACAAGAGTCTTATATATTGCTACTACCGGCTTTATTAATTTTTATGATGGTTCTGATTTTTATGATCTTCTGGAGACATAAAACAATTATCATTTATACTGGTTACAGATTAAAGTCAGCATGAAAGAAACATGAAATCACCTTTAGCTTGCATATGAGATTTTTAGTTATTTCTGTAAGTAATTGCCAGTTTTCAGTAGGTATCATTATTTGGTTTCTCCTCCCCTTGCTCTGACCTATCACATTACTTTTTACCATCAGATCCTTCTACATCTGCAGATAGGCACTACAACTGTTCAGTAGCATGCATTGAGCCTTGCCTAATTTGCATTGCTACTTATGTTTTATATACATTTTATGTTTACTAATATTTTTACTATTGTGGTCATATCCAATCTAATAAGACAACAAGTCTGATTCAAATGAATTACATTAAAGTGACTCAGCATGTAAGAAAATACAAAAAAGTACAAAACCAATTTGCATTTGAAAGTCACTCATTTATTAATTAAAGGGTGTCACAGTCACACTAAAAGAAAGCCAGGCCACCACTCTCTTCCCCTCCCCCTCCAGCTGGAGGCACAAAAGGCAAAGATCATGGATGGAGATAAGAACAATTTACTGGAAACAGAAACGAGATAAGAAAATGAACAGTAACAACAACAATATTAATAGCAAAAAGTATAAGACAGAAAGAATTTTAGACGGAAAGCCTTTGACAAAGTACCAAACGGCTCTTCCCACCACACCATACTTTCCCCTGACTGGAAAGGAACGCTCCTTCTCCTTAGAAGCTAGAGAGTCCCTTTTTCCCAGTCCCTGACAATGACATAAGGTGGTAGTGAATAACATAATGTCTTGGCCACACCCCTTCCCGCTGATCTGGGCCAGAACCAGGACAAAGGGTTATGTGGTTGGTGAACCGAAGCCTCCATTATTAAGTCTTTTACAATTTTAAGCTTGACAGAATTTTATTCTTTCCCATCTTTTTATACACAAAGCCTGTGTGAAGTAAGACAAAACACTCTGATTTCTGTGCTATCAAATTTGAAGGAGGTGTCCACTAAAATTAACAAATTTGTTAACAAACAAATAACAAAGTATTCTCTTTGTTTTCTGGAAGGGTGATGGATATTTTACAGTTCTGGTGTTCAGGTGCTTGATTTACAATTCTCAAACTGAGTGGTAAGTGTTAAAACTTCAGAAGCAAAACTATACATACGTAAGAGAAACAGAATTCTGATTTTTTTTGTGATTTTCATGTTTTGTAGGACTTCTTGTGACTAACTAAAAAAAAAAATTCAGCCATTTTGTACTCAGTTTTCACCTTCCACACATCTTGGACACCAGTTGAATGCCTTGCTTCCTCTCTTTTAAGGTCTCCATGGAGAATGAAAGAAGCAGAAAAGCCCTAATATTCTTATTTACTTTTAGGTAAACTACATTAATCTGTTAGAAAAGGGAAGACAAAGTAATGCATCAGCTACTTCTGAGAGAAACACTTCCTTTATACAGTCAACACTGTCTTCATGACGGAATGTTCCACCATACCAACACAGCAGAATGATGAAGTACGGTCTTTGGTCTGGTGTTGGAGCCCGGAAAATTGCAGCTTTTGTACCCCTTCTGTGAAGCTTTTGTCTCCTAATACCCTTGGGGCAGTAAGCAACGTGGCAGGGGAAGGGAAGGGTAACTGTGTTCAGGAAGAGTTAGCAGCATCAGTGGGGATGGCAGGCAGGGCAAAGTCAGAAAAGACACTGGGAATGTTTCTCATCATTTCTGGAAGGACTGTCACCAATTATTTATGCAGTGGGTACTGACACTTCCCCAGCCATGATGTAAGTGGCACTGCTTCTATGCTTTGACATGCAACGGGCCCCAATGCACAGTGCTCTTAGGCATGTATTGAGCTCATCCTCACTTAGGACAGTGCTGAAGAACATGCTATAATCCTTGGAAAAGGTAAATTTAAATATGTGGTTAAGAGTTAAACATTTTTCTGACCTAGTGTCAGACACACCTGGCTCATCAAAGCAGCCGAATACGCCAGAAATTATCACATGATCTTGGCCATCAGAGAGGAAGCAAGCAGCATACTTACCTAATGGTGCTTTTGAATTTGTTCTTATCACACTACAAAAGTCTGTGATAGGCTGTTCTGCAAACCTTTTCTTCCAGTAAAAGATGTAGCTTTAAAAATAAGGGGAAGATAATCAGTGAAAAAAGAAACACAAAAAAAGTTCAATAAACAGTTGATCAGGTCTTGTTTTTTCCATTCTCTAAATCCCTAAGTGTTTTGTGATTATTTTTTAAATTCTTTTCTCTGTTTCTGCTTCCTTTATATTAGTTTTCAATTTTATGAAATTAATTCAGTTTCCCTTAAACAGGGTTTAACCATGCTGTCAGAGTGAAGAACTCAATAAGCAGATTTGCACCAAGCTTTGCATAAACACCGTGACCTATTCACATCTTCAGACAGAAGTGTCATTCAGATGCATCTTTACTGAAAAGATACACTACAGAGCACTCTCAAATTCCCAAAATATTGTGCTCTGTGTTCTGCAAGATACAGTCAGGAATCTGAAACTCAGAAAAAACATCAACTTGACAAAAGTGAGGTTTTGGCAGGTCTCCTGTGGAGTTACACTGAAAGCTGTAGCTTGCCAGACAACTAGAAAGACAGAAAAATTAAGCCCCTGAACACCTAGGTGTGGGATAGCAGACAGAATAAGAAAAGCCCTAAACACATCTTGAAGGTTTAACCCATCAACTACAGCTGTTTAAAAACATTCTGTACTATCATTGTTTGTATTACAGCTGCACCAACAGACCCCAAGTGAGATTAGATTTCCACTGAACTAGGAACCTACTGTATAACCAAGAAGAAATCACAACTTCACTTATATGAGATAAAGGGAACCAAGCAATCCTTGTGCTAATTAATTGGAATTTTACTATTAAAAATAATCTGAAAATACATACATACTTGCTTATATTTACACTTATGACTTGTGTACGATATAATCATGGGAGAGCTGGTAAGGTAAAGGCTAACTATTAATTGATAGCTTCTTATTATGTGCCATTAAATTAGGAAAAGAATCATTAAGAAATCAGATATTATTATTATGAGGGCATTTCTAAATAGTTGCAGCTTCTAATACTTGTACAATCTGTAAGTTTACTTGCCACAGCTATCACATCCCATGGCGGCTCACATTTACCTCTATTTATCATCTAATTTAATATATGAGGACTTAACCACAGCAGCCAAGGAAGCAGCACTTATTTGTTTCTGTTAATTGTGCCACTGAGAAGACTGATCTCTGGTACAGCAGACAGCTAAGCACACTGAAGCCAGAATGTGTGGCTGAAGCTCATTCAGCATCATCATTAGACGTCAGTAACTGAGAGGCGAGCGTTTTGTTGTTCCCCTGCCCACTCCACTGTTTATAATGCACACTGAAACAGTCTTGCTGCTACGCAGAACAGCAAGTCTTCCAGAATAAGTAATCCTTGAGCTTTTAGGAGTCATATGTGCAAATGAAGAGATTTCAAGAGCTCATTTACTAAATGTCTGTCCCCTGCACTGAGAGAAATGAACACTGGTACAAACTCACCTAACCATAACTGCCTGTGCCAAGAAAATTACTGTTATGGGATTTCACATCATAAGCCTCTGTCATAAGACTTAACCCAAATAATCAATGACCAAATAAAACCAATGCCTTGTCATACTTTCAGGGAGACAGAATGAATGATCACGTTGAGTCACGCAGCAGAAGCTTATTCCCCTTATCTCTTGCCCTTGCCCTTGTGCCAACTTGTCTTTATTCTTCAAAGTCAAAAAAGAAAAAAAAAAAAGAAAGAAGTTTTCCATTACTACTGGTCTTTTCTGGATTATCCCTTTCTTGCAGTTCTGTCAAGAAATGTGTTCCCAAGACTGGCTGTAACTCATTGCTAGGTATAAAAATAGTATTATGTTTTATGAGTTGATTCCCTGTATTTTCCACATCTCAGTTCAACACTTCAGAATATACTTGCTCTTTTGGCATGGTATTAGACTATTTTACTGATATAGCAAATTAGAGAAAGCACACTTCAGAATAACAACTCTATCATTTCACATCCTGGGGCCCCTTACTATAAGATTTGGCTACCTTCCAATTGTGTTAGCAGTAAAAAGAATCTAAATGGGCATTTTCTTGAAAAGGTGATTTTAAAATACATTTCTATTAATGCAAAATAATTCCCCCAAGGACACTTAAACTGGCGGTTCATGACTGAGCTGCTCTGATTCCTTTATTTACCTGAAGATATTAGTATTATCTCCAAAAAACAGTACATTCTTCTTCTGTTTGCCTTCAGCATAAAAGCGAACAACAACTATCAGTTTTCAATTTTAAGCAATGTTAAGCTCAAACATGTGATTACAGATTTACAAGGCTTACATTTCTCTTCCTAAATTACATTGTATTATTTCTTTTTTTTGTGTCTCAAGAGACACAAGTTACTGGCTTTGGCTGAGTAACTAATAACAGATAACCTACTAGAAAACTCATTTTAGTTGAGAAATTATCCAGCTAACATTTAAACACTGCAACAGAACTATCTACAGACTGGTAGATACTGTCTAGCCTTCCTCCTGGCCCATACATTACTGTGGGTGAAAGCAAAATGTCAAGCAAGTGCCTGGTCTCTGAAGTCACAAGCCAGTTGGGGCCATGCCAGCTACTGGAAGAAGTTAAGAGAGAGAAAGCCAAATGTGACCGACCCTGCTGAGATGATCAATGACACAGCTGTAGAAGGAGTCACAGTTGTATGTAGATCGCAGTACTTAAAGTTAAGGATTAAATGTGATTTCAGTGGCAACCTTATAAAAGCACAAATTAATTTCATCCCAGAATGTGAAAGATCCTGTACTGAGCAGCTTCTGTGTACAATACACAGCTTTAGGACATTAAACAGTGGTAGATATAGTCTTGTCTTATATAAATAAAACCCTAAATTAGGAGATCTGATTGTGTGGATTGTGCTTTACTAAAAAGACAGCTTTCTAGTTCGCACACAACTTGCTGATTAGTGACAGGACCTGAGAAGTCTGTAGGATATGTCAAAGAATGTCTAACAAAGGAATTGACATGCATTTTAAAATTTAGCCCTCTAGTTCCAGAAACATCTAGGGGCTGAGGAGTGGGAAGGTAATGGGAAAACAACCTTACAGCCCAGCAGCAAAGAGCTTATAAAAAAAGGTAACAGATACCTTCCCACAATGTCTTCTAAAAGATATGATCTCTACTTCTCCAAAGCTTTCCATAACATCTTCACACTGATTTTAAATTATATAATCCTTACCTTCTAAAATCTGCAACCAGTTTCACATCTGCTATGATGAGCTTGTGTTCAATAATCATGTGCTTCAGGAGCTGGTTTTGGTCTGCTAAGAGATAGCATTCTTTGCAGAAAATGCAAGGCACACAGGGAGAACTTTCTACAGCATCAACACCACCTGGACTTTCTGGCAGAGACAGAGGCTCCAAAATACACTCAGTATCTAAAATAAATGAAAGGAATAATTAGTTTTGACTAAGCGAATAAAACTACATCACTTGGAGTACGTTTTAGGCAGTGCCTGTTTCGAGTGTCAGTTCTGTTGCATGGATCACTCCACCAACGAGATGCTTGCAAGCCGCTTGGCAGGTTCATTGCATTGTTTCCAAGAAGGACAGTGGGAGGCTGGCACAGGACAGTTCTCTCAAGGATCTGCCCCACTGAAACTCCCAGCTGACACCAAGTCACAAGTACTCTGCTTACTACTAAGGGAAGTTTCTTCCTCTCCCTACCTAGTTTACCTGTTGATATGAATTAAGCTAGTCCCACTGGCAGAAATTAGTGGAATTCATTAAGAAACACTGTGCGACCAACAGATTTCAACAACTGGCCCCATTAACCTAACCAAATTCTAGCTGTCCAGAAATAAACTGTGGTATTCATTTTCCAAACTAATCATACCTCAGTCTTTGTTAAGGGTTTATCTTGGAAGCAAATGCCAATTTCAATATGTATCTTCAATTTCAGCTATATCAATTTTGCATAGCAAAAGGAGAGTAAAAGCAAACAGAAAAAAGCTCCCCAATGTTCCTGCACTCTTGATGTTGAAAACTATCTCTGAATTCCTGCAGTGACATGAACACCTCTGCAGAAAAATGAAATTTCATGGAACCACAGAATGGATGAGATTCAAAGCGACCTCTGGAGATCATCTGGTCAAGTAGGGCCCTCACACAGACCCACCTAGAGCTGTTTGCCTGGGACCATGTCCAGATGGCTTTTCAGTATCTCCAAGGATGGAGACTCTACAACCTCCTTAGGCAACCTGTGCCAGTGTTCAGATACCCTCACAATAAAAAGCATTTCCTGATATTCAGAGGGAACCTCCTGGGTTTCAGTTTCTGAAGATATCTAAAGAATTAAGCAAGAGCCCGTCTCTGAAGTCTATTATTTTGTCACATGGCAATTTTTAAATGCGTATGAATGAATGCTTAATTAACTTAATGAAGCTTAATTAACAATATTTGCCAGATAGAAGAAGCAACGTCAACTTTCACCCTACAAAAATCATATATGTGTTATACATTGGCAAATATAATAAATCTGATAAACTGGTAACTTGCCCACATGGAAAATCTGAAAAATAATTAAGAAAATCATAGCAATTTATCTTTTTTCCTATGAAAATATGCTAATGGAGCACTGCTCTACCCCACCTTCTACCAAGACTCTGAAATAACCAAAGAAGGGCTGGAGTTTCAGAGTTGGACCTGGGAAGTTCCTAAAAGTTCCGGGACAAATTTCTGTTCAGATAAAAGAGGAACGGAGAGGGGAACAAGGCCCTGATCCATGGCAAACACTGACCATCTGTGGCTGGCCTGCCAGTGTGGACACACAGTGCTCCAAAGCAACCACAGCACGTGCCGATGGTTCCTGACAAGGATTCTCATCTGGGGAACTGGGGGTAAGATGGGGCTACCGGAGCCACATGTGGGAAAGGGTACAAAACCATACGAAACACAGCTTCATCAGTTCTGTGCTGCTCCTGAAACAACATGTATTCCCTCCACAACTGTAGAAGCTTCTCCTTAGGACTTTTGAAAAACAGAACTTGCCAGAACGGCAGTGACTTGACCCAAGATTGATTGCCGGGTTACACTGAATTCAGTTTATCCCATAAAACTAAGCAGTGTGGAAGGATGGCAGCACATGGAGCATGGCATTACCTGGAACAGTACAACTGCTGAGCACAAGCTAACACTCACAATTTTACCTGCACTTCTGCCCATTCCTTTCCCCCAGACACTTCTTTATTAAAACTGGCATTGCAGAAATTGTTCCATTTGTCCTATTTTAAGAACAGCAGCTGCTATACTATGTGCTAGAGCAATCCTCATGAAAGGGTTAGTTGTCCCACGCAAAACTGATGTCACCTGCAAGAGTCTGAGTTTGTCCATTCTTACAGTCAGTATTAGTTTGTAGCCTGAAGAATCATTAAAACATGTTTACTGAGAAAAGTAGAACAACTTAATTTCCTCTGCAATTGCTGATGCCAAGTGAACTAAGAAGATACTCTGTCAGCCAGTTCAGCTGTGACCAGTAAGCAGTTACACTGCTTTTTGTTCATTTATAGTTTACGTCTCTTGCAATGACCTATTTAAACATTTAGAAATCCAAATAAACAAGTGTCTACCTGCCTCAACAAACCAAATTTCAACAGGTAAGTGTGTAGGGCAGGAACTGCTACTCAACATAGACAAGGAGCTAATCCAGTTATTCAAAATGAGTACTTGTGAATAGCAATTACTTGGGCTGGAAGAACAGAGCTGTTAGCCTTCAACTGTAGTGGTGAGTTGCTGAAAGGAATAAACTGTGGTGAAGATTGTTTTGCTGCCCAAAGAAAGCAGCTAACACTAAAAGAGAATAACTTTAGACTACTGTGCCAGTGTGGCAACTGCAGAAGCTTATGCAATTTCTTTCAAAGGCACTTAAAGGAAGAGTGCAGGGAAAAAAGAATCCATGGAAATAGCTTTGTACTCATCTGCTGCAAAAAACACTGAACAAGAGAATAAATGAACTGAGCTGAACAAAGATGCACAGCCTTTAGCACAGCACTTACTGAACTAATGTAGCACAAATATCAAAAGACTACAAATAAAGCTAAGCATATATTGAAATGTCTGCAAAACAGCTAACTTTGTTTCTATATTTGGAGCAGTGGCCACAGGTACTGAAGCCGTTAACTAAAGCACAGCTCAGGGCTAACAGAGAAATAAAACCACTCAGATCCAGTTCTCAAATTCCAAGATTCCCACATGCAGAGACTTTTGAAAATGAGGGAAAAGTAGCAAGCTTTTCTCTTAGAATCTACGGCAACAAGAATGACTCTACAGGGACAGACTAAATATCCCCCTAGTGCATGTGCCCTGGCTGACAAGGGCAAGAAGCAATTCCCTAGGAAGTGTATAAAAATAGGGCAAACAAACAGTAATCCCAGAAAAAGCACAGTCTTCCAGAAATCTGAGGGTGTAGAGTTTAAGTCAAAGGCTATATGAGTCTTTGTTTAACCAGTTAAACAACTTTTTTTTTACCTCCACGGATTTGTTCCTGCACTGTTTAAAATTGTTGGTCTTTCAACACCTACTACAAAAACCTCCAGTAACATTTCATGTTCTACTAATGGTCCTTCATTCCTTGTTGTCCTGATTCAACTCTTGGCTGGTTCTACTCTACCCTTCTTCATGTGCTGTGGTATGGAGTGGCTTGAAAATGTCCAGGAGTGGGAAAAAAAAAAAATTCTAAATCAGGACAGTTTTTTTCTCAATCTCTTCTCTCTTTACTTTTTATTTATGGTATTTTGCTTGCTTTTAGGATCATTGAATTAACCATTGAATTGTCTTCACTGATTCAAAGATTGTAAGCTGTGAATCAGGTGTTAATGTACAAGACAGTGGACATATTCTTTGTGTTTACTCCTGTGTGTTACTCTGCATTTGCTAATAACAAATAGCACTTTTTTGGTCCAGTTCATTCAAAGAACATGCGATTCCCTGCAACGCTTCAGTTGGCCCTCCTGCTTACCACTTGGGAGAACAAATGTGTATTAACAGCTAATAGTGATAAAATTTATCACCTAACCCCTTCCTATTTATGTCTGTGATGGACAGCACAGGACTCAGCTGCCTATAAGAAGAGAGTCCTGTAAAATGCATCCATTAAGTTTCTGACAAATCATCCTGTCGCCACTGAGTTCTCCTCTGCCTGACAAAAAACCAGCATGATGGTTATGCAAACAGGTATCCCAAAGGCTTCACACAAAGCCTACAAAACTCAGGAACTAAGAAAATCCCTCTCTCATTCCCAGATCTGAGAGTTGACACCATGTTGTTCAACCTTTACCAGAATAGACAAAACTACGGTCTTGTACAGCCAATTCAGAGCTAAAAAATGTAGATTAGTAGAAAGAAGTGAATAGAAGAATATATTCTTTGAAAACAAAGACTAAGTTGCATACCCAACTCTTTAGGGGAAAATAAAATGAATTCTTTGAAGATATTTGACAATAAGTTGATAGAGAAAACAACCTGGATGACACAAATTACTTTCAAAACTAAAATAAGCATTATCTTTTGTTATAAACACCCATAGGACACCTAGTAATGGAATTCTGTCTGATCCCTGCGCAGAAGCTGTACACACCATTACAACTGTGATAAAAGAAAATGAACAAAAAACAAGTCTGCCTTTTATAGAAATTATATGGCTTTATTTTATTTTAAGAGTAGTTACAATATAGTTAATCTTCACAGTTAGTGAAGTAACAAGCTCAAAATGGATTCATTTTCCTTACTGGAAAATTTTTACTTTTGCATACAATTATTCTGAACTCAAAACTAATGTTAATTTGCACAATTAAGTCAACGTTACACCCACACACTTAAAACACAGACCATAGCAGAAGAGGCAATGTACTCTACCTGCGCAACACACATTTAATTATCACAAAACAATATTCCATATGATTGTATGGCCAATACAATAGACATATCAAAAAGAAAAGGAAGTAAAGATTCAGCATTTGAATGCGATGTGTGAAAGGCAAAGTCTTCACAGTTTTAACAGTGTAACAGGTTGCTGCCATCATGAAGCACAACAATGTCATCTTATCCTGTCTTTCTCCACCTTATCCTACCACTCCTAACCGTTTACTGTAGCCCTTCTGCTTGTGCTGGCTCTTTGGTTTGACAAACGCTTTGACGAGTCAGTTCAAGTCTTTACCAGACAGAACCATTTACTCCTTTCTTTTTGCTCAGTAATGTTGAAAATGGTCACCAAGTGCAAGAGCAAACTAAGGAGCACACGGTGAGAAGCAGCAAGGTGAAACAAAATCTTCCCCTTCTCATCTCAGCTTCCTCCCCTCTTCTCAGCTTTACAGCCTCAGCTGTTTCATACAATTGAACCATAAGCATGCCTTATACAGTGTGAAAGGTTTCTTCAAAGGCACTACACACAAAGGAAAATAAATCACTAAGATTTTACCCCTGTGCTTCCTGACAAGGACACCCAGCAGCGGCTTCACTTTGCAAAACCCACTGTTGTCAGTGTAGGCACATGTAACTCACTGAATGCAGTACGGGCCCTTGTGCTCAATCCTTCTTGGTTGCGTATCTGAACTACGCGCTCTGACTAGATCTGGGGACAAATGGAACACTGTTGCATAAATTACATTCTCTTAACTAGAAAATGGAGGTTCTGGGGTTCAGATAAAGGAAGTAACTTCACTGTTAGACTCTCACCTCGCATGGCTTGGCCCTGGGGAGTAACCTTGAATGCCAGAGCTGAGGGAGTGGCAGACCCTTCCAACAGGCAACAGAAAGCTGAGGGAGGAAGTCCCTAAATTAGTCTGCAGGGAATGCTAAGGAGAGGGGCAGTCATAGCCCTCTTTTTTGAAGCTTTGCTAATAGATATAAAGGAATGAGAGTCACAAGGCCAGAAGGAAAGGAGATAAGTCCAAAGACAAGGGTTTTTAACTAGGGAAGAAGAAATCTATCTCATTTAAAATGGATTAGTCAATTTATTATTATTAGATGATGAATACTCTGGAAATTGAAGACTTCACATAGTCTGAGAACTGAAATCATGAAAAAGGAATAATACAAATTTGCTTAAAACGTTTACAGGTTTCATGTCATTTTTTGTAGTCCATGGCACAACAACAAGGCCTTAGGTTGAAGAGTTTATAACGTAAATATAGACACGAAGAGTATATATTTATAACCCTGCTGTTGGTAACACAAGGATAATGAAACAAAATAAGAACATCTGCTGGAATGTTAAGTGTCTTTCTAATTAAATCCAGTAGTTGAATGAATCAATTCATCACCAGCAAGTCTGGTTTATTATCTCATTAATACAGCTGGTTAATATTATAAGGAGATTAGCATAAGAACTTGAAATGATCCTAAAACAAAAATGAACACAACAAAGCCAAACAGGTGAATAAAGGAGTCCAAATAATGAGCAAAAGAAGTGGGTTTAGACATGCAAAGAACAATGAGGAAAGAATGACAGGAATATGAGAGACACCTAGCAAACCTGGCACTCTACACTAAAAGCACAACAGATGCTGGCTGGAAGACAGAAAGGCTGAGCACCCTCCCCCAAGTTCACAATGATTATAGGGCAAAACCATTTAGTTATCAAAATGACCAAACTCCCTGATATGGTACACTGAGGAACCAACCTGCACTCCTACAGGCAATTCTGCACAAAACAGTACTGCATTTAAAACTCTTTAGGAAATTAGTAGTTTTAAAGCTTTGTCTTGTAATCCATTTTTTTTGCACTACAAAGAAAGACTATCACGAAGGATCAGCTTGACACTCAAAATACACACATGACAGCTTCCTTGTTTTGAAGCCTTGGCACTGCAGCATCTATTTGTTGGCACAGCAGCATTCCCTAATTTGTGGTCATATTCTTGGAAGCAATTTTATACTGATTATAGGATATTTCCTTTGTTTGGTAGAGTATAAAAGATGGATGACTAATGACTCGCTAGATAAACAGTATTCAAAACCAAAACTCGGAATAATGGAAATAAAACACCCTGTTGTTGTCCTCACAAATACTACATGGAAATATATTTCTTAGTGAAAGAAGAATCAATGTACATAATCATCTCCCTATCTTGAAAAAACGCTCAGATACTTCTATAAAGTTGAACTGCATCTGAGTTCATGAGGAATTATTTAGCTATTACTTCTGCTTGTTAACACAGTATGAATGATATTTAGTTAAAATGTCCATGTGCTCTAGGAGACAAAACATCCTGTAGCTTCTTCAGAGATCAATCAGTCTCAACCCTGCCTGTTTTTTCATTGAATGCAAATGAACACTTCAAAAGAATACTTAATACCACAGCTAAACCTTGTCAGTTTTACAGAAACCGCACCATCCGCTGTCTGGGAATATGTGAATTTTATTCCAGTCAGATGACAGCTTTAAGAAAAGCTGTGAGTTACCGAATCCTAATAACTCAGGACACAGTTTCTATAGAGCAGGTGTCTGCTGGGAGCTGGAACTAACAGAAATACAACTGTGCTTAATAGCCATATTTAACAGGGCTGCTCTGTTGGGGAGCTTAGGATGTTGCAGTTTCATTAGCATTAACAAGTGTTGCTATGGGTACCAGAGCACAGGCATCAGAACACAAGTGAATAGAAGGAGTTGGAAAGTGATTAATAAGAATGTGAAGTGTTGGAATTTTAATAAAACAAAACCAATGTGCTTGCCAATAAGATCATGTTTAAATAATAGACTACATTATTGCCCAGTTCACCAGCAGACCCATGCCACTGCTTGTCATCTTTCTGCTCAAGCCCAGATAAACCCCTACACCAATAAAGACCAGAACAAACCCACTGTTCTCACATAGAGATGGCCACACATGCCCACATGCACACTAATGAAAGTGACCCTAGTAAGTATTCATAAGAATATTTAAGTGCTGATGTTAATATGCAATTTATAAATATTTAACACACTACAACAGGTTTTATTGCAAGCTCAGAGCCACATAATACTTATTCCTGGGTAAATGGCACAGACTTACATTAGCGTAACTAAATGCAGGGTTTGATATCTTCGTTACAAATATGAAACAATATTTATCTACTTCAGAATTATATTCTGAATAATTTTATTACACTTTTTAGAGCTTCTCTGATTTCTTACAACTGCTGTTAAGCAAAACTTCTGTTTATATATCCCTGTTTAGTTTGATCACATGACATGTTAGACATGGAGAGCTGAGATCCACATTAGATACTAAAATCAGGGATAGAAGCAATGATTGAACCTTGGCCTATTATCTGGAAAGATTAACAATGTAATTATGTAGCCTGAAATTCAAAATGTTTAGTTACAAAGAAGAGGAAGAAAGTATTCAACACAAAAACTTGAAATTGAAGGACAAAAGTGACCATCTAGGTTCTTCTTTTGTCCTTATCACCCAAATCTAATTACTAAAAATCACTTTAACTTGCTCTTTAGTACAAAGGCATATCAGAGACACTATAATAAAGCATAAGCAATGCTAGTTTAAATTTGAGGAATAAATATTAAATTACTGCTATTTTCACACGAAAACTAACTACTTAAAAAAAAAAAAAGAAAAAAAGAGTATAATTTTGTGCCAAGCTGATCCAGACTATAATTTAAAACTTTAAAAAATACATACTGGAAGGCATCACAAGTCAAGATGTGTATGCAAATGTAGTACTTGGGTGTGTTACCATTGCCACTGAATCCTCTGCAAACACTAGCAAGCTGGAAATAGGCATGTCTTATTTTCTACTTGAGCTGTGACCTCAGCTCTCCCAGAAAGAAGGGGTCTTAACAACATCCTTAATAAGGAGAGTAATACTTCATTGCTACAATTTATCTTTGCGATGTCTTTAGCATCTAAGATACTAAGCCTAGTAACTTTTACGCCAACATTGCTCTGCAAAACAGGTTAATTAGTTTACTCTCTACTTCTTGTCATCATGATTTAGTAGTGATCAATAACTCTTTATTACAAGGCTTTTCCTTTTCTTGTCACCTGTCCTTTTCCTCTAACAGGATTTAATTCCCAAGCACATTTATCCTCTTGATGTTAAAAGAATTGCCTTGTGGTCTTTTTAAAAAATTGCTTTACACTCCATAGCTAAAGGAAAGGCTGTCATTCCCTTAAAAAACCTAAAGCCCTCTTTAGCAGTCCCTGTAAGACACCCATGTCATTATGATCGGAATTTTTACCATGCTCCTAACTAAAATGTTTGCATCATAGTGTTTTAACTTTTCCACTGGTACACTTTCCTTGAAAAAGACAATTATTTGAGAATAACAACTAAAAATAGCATGAATTTTTTATTTTAAATGCCACTTTATTTTTTTTCAGATTCATATAAACTAGAATTAAACTCACAGTCCATGCTGAGAGGTCTCATTTCTGGGATCCTGGTGTATGTGCGTTTCAAACTGACAGAACAGGCTGAAATTTCTCTCAGATATTCTGACTAGTTTCCCGACACTCAGAATGCCTTCAAGACTGAAATGTTTAAGAGAATTTTGTACTTGAAGAATCAGTATAAGGAAAATCGATGTTAGAAGCTCTGTGGTCTATTGCTGCTTTCTCAGTTAATTGGAGCTTTTCTAGATGGAGAGTAGCAAAATAAGTTGTTTCTACTTTTAGAATCAAACCTCCATAAACTGGTAGTCGAACTGAAAAAACCAGTGGCTCAAAAGGAAAGTTCATTATAGTGTGCAGTGATGTACATCAACATAGTTCAGCCTAATTGATATCTTGGTTCAGGAAACAAAGCTTTGACTGTATTTCAAATAATCCACTATTTATACCCTTTATACATAAATCTTTGAATATTATTTTCAGAGGAAAGTATTTTTAAGTCAGAGCTCAAATACTTATGTCTTACAGATCCCCAGGATATGTCACAGCAGGCTACACAAAATTTCTGTGAGCATATTCTGAATGTGTACTGGAGTTCGAAATAAATATTTTTATGATACTGGATTTCTTTCTCATTCTCCATGCATTTATTAAACACATGACACAGATCTTGACTCTTAAGAATGATATATGCTTACTAACCAATGCTGCTAATGTAGCTCATTGACATGGATGATAATTGAAGTTAATTTCTTCAGGAAACAGAATTAGAATGTTAGAATTGGTGATACAAGTTGCTTATGTTTTTCAAGCATTATTTTGCTAACTCTGTAAATACATGCAGGCTCCTGAATATTAGATTAGTACAGTAATAACACAGGCTACATGTTTTCATCCTATATAAGACAAAATCAATTAAAACCTCCAGCAGGATGTTTTCTGTTACATACTAGCCTTCAGAGAAAAAGCTCTATCTCATTTATTCATGCATTACTGAGTCAAAATAAAATTCAGTGCTGGTACACTGGTCAAGACCAGCAAAATGCTCTGCTGACAGCAGTATCACTTATAACTGCATGGACTTGTTCCCTGACCATTCCTGTCTTCATATGGTGAGCCTTGTGAGCTCCCAGTGTGGGACTGCTGGGCCTGACCTGGGGCACCCACTGTGAACTTTGGCAGTGGTCCTGGATGGTAGGGTGCTGCGCCATGCTCCCCTACACTGCCCACCAGCTCTGTCCTTCTTCTCCTATCTCAACACAGCTTTGATCCACACAGGAGTCTTGCGGCCCCTGGTCATCCTCCAGTTGCTTTGTGCACTGGCTTAGAGATCAGTTTGGGGACATGTGAACTAGATTTGTCTGGAGACCAGATACCTGCAAAATGTATCCCAACCCTTAGCAGAGACACTTGGGTCTAAACCAAGGGCTACTTGATGTGGGAAGGCTGACTACATGTAATTCTAAGAAAAACAACTAAACAATACAATATAGTTGTAGGGAATGTGGCACTAACTGCCTTTATCTACTGTGCCTTATTATTTATTTAGGTGGACAGTGCCATACCACACCAACATGTGAGGGTGAAACAGATGGCACATCCAGTAATAAAGCTTCAATACCAGGGGGATAAAGAGAAGGCTTTTAACCTGCTACAACTACACAGGGCAAGTAGCTACTCCTCTGGGACAGATATCCTTGACCAATGGGAGGATGACATGTCAATGCGCAAGAATCAACCAGAAGCAGCTGGGCCATTTCACACTGGTCTGTGAGTCATAAAAATCAGAGAAAAACACACAAAAGTAAAAAAAAAAAGAAAAAAAAAAAAGAAAAAAAAGGACTATCTGGAAGACATGGTCCAGTGAAAACATGAGGAAAAAAATTAAAAGAAAAGTTTCAAGAAAAGCAGTTGAAACACACTAACATACTACAAAAAACAGACAGGTGTCTCTGGAAATACTTACTACAATTTCTCATTTACAGGTCTGTAATAGGTTAATTACAATTTTGTCTGTAAGAGTATGAGTAACTGGTTATAATTACATAATAACCATTTCTTTAACAGTTTAATCCTTAGGGAGACAGCGTCTGGTCCACAATAAACATTCTTTAGCATACATATCTAAGAACTAGAGAGAAGCCAAGAAGACAGACAACTGCTGATAACATGCTGATAACAGGGAGAGATGAACAGAAGCTGAGAAGAATACTAACAAAAGAACTATTTTTGTATTTACTAACTTATAGGCGTACCGTAGAGACTGTAAGGTGAAGAATCCTATCTGGATCTAAACCAGGGAACCTTTTGCGGCCGGGAACAGGGAATAAATTATAAATAAAAATATATCCCTGTCTGCCACATGGATACACAGAGGACACCCCCCCCCTCCCCCGTACAAAAGGGGATGATGCAAGACCCCCCTGTACAAGCCCAGGGGAGGGTATGCTACAATCAACAAAAAAAGCACCCCGTCTGAAGCAGAGAAATTACCTTTTAAGGTAACCAGCCGATAGTACATGAATATGTAACAACTTATGTAACCGAAAAGGTACAAAAAGCGGGGTTTTCAAACTGCCAGTGTGCTCTTTTGGGTCCAGTGGGACCCAGGGCTGCACCCAGCGCTGCAATAACATCTCTTGTAACCTTTCTTTGTTCTGCAGGTATTCTTTGCTGTCTCCAAAATTTAAGGGAAGGATTCACTTCTAACGATGTGGGAACTTTGTCCGGGATTTCCGTCCAGTGGCTCTGAGCTGGAGGACCTGTGTACCAGAAAGATGCCTCCCGCCGAATTTTGGCGGTTCTGGAGGCGAACCTTCTGTTCAGAGCGGCCGTGACGGAGGACCCTGAGACAGACAGCTGCTGAACAAAAAAGGCAGGAGAAGAATTGGATACATAAAATTTGGTAAGATACCACAAGGGATATTTTAATTTAGGAGGGTGCTCCGTTTGTGGGACCTGTGTGTCCCCGACGGGCATCTGACATGTCATACTGTTCTGTTCTCTATTGTTTGCTAATAAATATATTCTTTAATTATAATTTGACTATTTCGAGCATCACAAAGTAACCTATAACAGGTCTACTATAGCAAAATATTAGGACAGAATGGCAAACATCATGAAAATACCTGGTGGGAAACCAGGCATTGAGATCAATGATCAGACATCAGACTTGCAACTAAACAATTTCCTATAGTGCTGAAACATTAAAAGCTAACAAGTACTGCTGTATACTGGTGATCTAAAATCCTTTATGATCATAGAAAAAACTCAAGCCAAACACAATACCCTTTTAATTTACTTCATATTTTTGTTGGCAGTTATTTGACTGTCATAACATGTAAGATGTTTTGAAAAATCAACAAAGACTCCAGCTGAGTACTTCTGACTCCATAGCATAATGAAGGTATCGAATATGGGTACTCTTTCTGAATGAAGTAGTTTGAGCATTCCCCATCTGTATGGCAAAAAAAGAGTTATTGCTTATAGGCAAAAAGGGCACCAAGTGGGGCAGAAAAAGTGCTTAACACAAAACTGTACTGCATAAATAGCTACACACATTATCTATGTAGTATCTGGCATATTCTTATTGAGGAAAACTGCTTGCACATCCCCAAATTACCTAAGCCTACTGTGTAGCAACTTGGCATCTTTCGAATATTTGCACATTATATTACAATCTAAGCATAATCATAGAATGGTTTGAACTGGAAGGGACCTAAAAGATCATCTAGTTCCAACCCCCCGGCCCTGGACTGGGATGTCACAGCACAGTTTCAGTCTGGTTACACAGTTTTAATGATATTGACCAACACATAATTTAATACAACAATTATCAGGTCATTGAACACTAGACTTTTTCCACTCAAGTGACCATAATTAACAACTGATTGAGTCGAGACAACAACTCTGCAAAGAACCTGCACTTTCACAAACATATTTCCCTGACTTCAATGAGACACTGGTCACGATTACGTGCCCAGCTCTTCACAGGCACAGGCCTGCTTTAAAGTTGCACAAAACTTACCTCATTTTCTCCCTCCCAGTTATTCAGTGCCATGTTCTTTCCCACATTGTGTGAAGCTTTTATAGATGCAATATTTAAAGCTACTTTAAAAGGCCCATAGAAAGACATTCAAAAGCTTTCAGGCTTTTCTCCTGGTTTCAGCCTGCTGGGAGTTTGTGGATGAGAATGTGAAGCAAAAACCTCACAGTCTGGGAACAACTGCAGTTTTAGGATGCAGATGTTCACGGAAAGATGCAGAGCTCTTGCAGAGGTTTCAAGACAGAACACATTGGAAGAAAGCACACAGGGCTGGGAAAGGTTATGAAGGTTTATACAGAAAAGAATTTAACCTACACTGAAGTTAAATACTTAATGCTTGTAATTTCATAATATTTAAGTTCTTTTCTTCCTTTTCTACTGTTCACTCTTCTCATAACCTATGCTAGTTTAAATCCTGCACCCCTTCACCAAAAAAGCCGACTAGTCTCCAAGGGTGAGAAACCTGTTTATATGACAGGCATACCCTGTGGCAGGCATTGTTGTCAGCAAGAATCTGCAACTTCAGTTGTAGATTACAGAAAACACATACTCCCCGGTAAAACCACAGCAGTGAACAAACTATCCTGGCATGTGTGTTACAGAACATTGAAAAAACTTGTAACACGTCCCTAGTCCATACCTCTACACCTAAATAAAACACGTCCACATCTATTATTTGTTCCAGCAATGAGAAAGCCTTTTTGGGCAAGAAACAGTTTAAAGGTCTCATTAGTCTGCGGACTGATGAACCACGACTCACTGTTGCTCTACCACAGGTAACAGAAGGCCTGAGCAGAGGTTTCAAACAAAGTCTTTAACAGGCAAACAAGTTATCATGTTTAAGGTGTGTATGTGTTCACCAAGTAGTCTGAAGCATCTTACTTCTAAAGGAGCTTCTGTTAGTATCTCAAGAAGCTGATACTTGGTAGTTTGTTCACGTATCAAAGCCTTTAACTGCTACTGAACAGGCAAGAATTGGTCTAGACTACTGCAATGAAATACCAAGATAAAGGCCATCCATCTTTGCTTTTAAGCTATGAAAGTTTTCTGAATTCAGAGAAAACTAAATAGCAAGTCTTTTTTTGCATATTTTTGGAGAATACAACATATCCTATGCCTTGTGATAACAGGAATTATGTATTCATGATGAGGTGTGGGGACATCCCTTTGTCTTCAGACAAAATACAGTGCATATTTGCCACAAAATTATTTGTAAAATTATGGCAGGATCACAGGCAGCCCAGATCTGTATTACAAAGGAATACAATCCCTCACTTACTTTATTAATCCATTACTACCCATTTAATGAAATATTTAGTTTCATTTGTATATTCTCCCATCATCAGTTTTTTAAGAAATGTGCTGTGAAGGCTAAAAACACTAAAATATTATTGCAACAATAACATGAAAGGATTTTGCCCTTTCACTTTTCAAACAGAGAAGCACATAAAAGAGGTGATTTTACCAGCAATAACTTAGTAATTTCCAGTCCTCCACAAGACCCATTTGCTTATCAGGTAAAAGCTGATATTGCATTTTTAATTAAAAATCACATTTAAAGGCTCTCAAAACATTTTTAAATAATACTACTTTAGGAGATCCATTCTTGTAATCATATTAAAATAAATTGCGTTGTAGTTCCAGAATTAATTAGTGAACCTGTCCTCCAGGTGTAATTGCTAATTGTTCAGTTCCCAACGATTAATCTGCATCAAACCAAGACCCTTTACAGAGCTTATAATGCCTACTGGTAAAAGGAATCTTTTCTCTCTCTCTCTCTCTTTCCCACCCAAAATCTGTGGTATAGTAGAAGCTTCAGGTCTTGAAATTGCCTATTGCACACATAGATTTAACCCTAGAAACAGATCACCAGTGGTACTCTAGATGCTTGAAAGTGCCCTGTGGGGTAACAACTGAGGATGCAACTCTGTGTGTGATCATTTGGAACTGGTGGGGGGGTTAAGGAAGGTATTAAGCAGAATACCAGCCTCTGAAACCATGAAACAGAAACAGGCAGAACTAACACCCGAGGAACTCTTGTGAACGAACAGATGACAAGAGGCAGCTGTATGCTGGGGGCAATGGTGCTGTATCACCTTGCTGGGGTTTTCAGTGAGCAGCCAGCAGCTCCCCCGTTCACAACCATGCCTGCTGTGGTTATTTGGAGAGGAAGGAGGTAATGCACTCAGGCTGATCTGAATAGCAGGGGTAGTATAAGGAAGTGTGGGATGGGAAGGCATCTCATTCACTACTTTAATTGGTTAACGACTACTCAGTATAAAATAAACAACAAACCCAAAGGAAAGTGATAGATTACACACAAATAAACATTAATGAGCAGGTGATAACAGGGACAATAAGTTGTCTTTGGTCACTACAGGAACTAATGCCATTAAAGGAACTACACACAGCCTTGAACAGACTCAACATGAATTTTGTCACTGATAAGAAAGGGGAAACGTGTGATTATTGTATGTATAATGGTATTTCTGAGGGTGTTTGTGGATGGGATATCAGAAGGCAATTGTGAGATTTTTTATAACTTATGGGAAATTTAGAAGAGGGGACAAAGGCAGAGAAAGGCCAGGATGGGAGGAACAAACATCAGACAATGGAGGCAGGGAGTGGGGGGAAGAAAAAATAGGCAAGTTCCATTTAAACAGATTGCTGGTGGGTATGCTTCTCTGATCACACCCTGCACTTGGTTCATATCTTTTCCTTCTTGCTAAATCCTTTTCTTAACTACTTTTTTGTGTAATTCACCCTCTGTCCTATGTGTGATACTGCTGCAAGGTCCAAGTGCCAGCAACTGCAGAAGATACTGCAACTCCGAAGGCATGCAGGTCCAGGAGCTAGCAACTGGAGGACTCACGGTGTATCTATGTTTTCCTAGTGAACTTAACGCTGTACGCATGTGTGCACACGTGTAATTTGCTAGCAAGGTACAAGAGTAGGCAGTGAGTAGAAGGAGACCTGTATCGATAAAGACACAAGGTCTGAGTTAGAGGATAGGCAAGGGGCCTGGGGTCCAGCCATGGACAGAGTTAATGCCCATGAAGGAAGTCCAGCTAATGAACTATGAGATTCTGCTAGTATTTGAGGGATCTATGACTGTGGGATATGTGAGGCAAGCTATCATAGCATCCTTAACACAACTTCAGAGTTGAGCAAAAGAAGTGGTGGTTATACTGTCAAGAACAAAGCATTTCTCACTAAAGTATCCTCTAGGCAGCAATGAAAAAAGGTAGACATGTACGAGACCAATCAAACGTTAGCTTTCCACAGTAAATGAAATATTCTTAAAAATGGCACACAAGACATGGCAGGAATAAGAAAAACATACTGTGCTCTGGCATGGTACACCCCAGCAGCATGCATTCAAAAGCACATAAAGACCTTGAGTAGGAAACTGTAACTGTCAGACTGACGATGAAACAATGAAAGACACACTTCCAGAAAAAATTTCATTTTAAAATCCATTGGCAGATGCTGTAGGAAGTGTTGATATGTAGCATAATTAATGTAGTCTGAACAAATTGTACTGTGGACAGTGATATGTTTATTAAAAGCCACTTGGTTAAGGCTGATGGAGGGAACTAACCAGAAAGCAACACAGTCCTGGATTAGAATAAAAAAGCACAGGCTTTCCTGTAAATAGGTAACAGTAAGACAGGAAAAAATATTTTATTTTCCTATATGCTGCCTCCACCCTTTCAGGTGTACCTGGAAGTACAAGATGTTGCCAGAAGGAACAGCTTTGTAGAACCAAAACCTCTGAACGAATGCGGGTTTTGTTCAGAGCAGGGAAATGATTTATGGGTGAGGTACTGCTTTGCCCACAGATAATGTGATTTATACTCTAAGATCTGTTGACCTGAAGAGGCTGTGCTCCAAATCAATACTTTTGAAGAGGCTATTTCAGCTATAGGGTAGTCTTGTCTTTGTCCAAGGGAAGACTGTTTATGCTGAAGTCTGTCATGGTTAATATGACAGACAGCAGTTACAAGGCTGGGGCAGAATTTTATGACTCCCAGCCAACATGTTGGCAGATCTGTCTTATGGAGACAGGGAGAAACTGGATTCAAATGGAAGTTTATAGGCTGATGTGAAAGTTAATTTAGCCTGGCACCTATTATTTTGATTTTCAATAGTGATTTTCAGTCATTTCATCACCTAGAGACTCCAAACAATCTGTCATGGGATACAAAGTGAGTTGGGGAGCAAAATCACTGAAAGTTCACTAATCCTTTCAATGAGTGTTCGTGCTCAGTAACAGGAAAACAGCAGAGGTGTATGAATTCCTATGGAACAAACTTTTTTTTTTTTTTTAACTGGTACCGATATCTTTACAAAAGTTACCTGGAAAAACCTCAGGGTAACCTCATCATCTAGTAGTCCACAGACCTTTACATAGTTTCACACAGAAGACTTGCACAGACAAAACCTCATGTCCCTTTCAACCATTAAAACAGCACAGCTTTGCCTCAGGATGCAATTACACCACCCTGCCAGGGCTCTAGAAGGGTATGGCTTTTCATGTATGAGAGGCTCATGCCAACACACTGCAACACAGAAATAAAGTAAAAATACTACTTTAACTATTAGCATAAAGAAAGAGATATTACTTTCACACACAGAAGGGTAGATACTAGAGAAACAACACAAATGTAACTTAAAAGATCACTCACTATTGAAGTCTGACAACTAGAAGAGCCAAGCATGGAATAAACACACATTAACTCAAGGTCTGAAACTGCCTGCTTGCACATGACTTCTTTTTGTTGTCTCCTTCACACTGTTAGTGACTTAAAAATGCAACATAACTTGACAGTAGGGGTTAAAAGCCAAACTGAACTGAAAAAAAAAAAATCAAGCCATTTTCTTCTCTTAAATGTAAACCCATTAAACTCTACTATTTCATTCAGATCAAACTGAGTCATCCCATAAGATCTCTATCTACCACTTCAGAGTCATGATTTGATTGGAGAACACTTTTTTAAAATCAGACATACTCATCTGAGAGACAACTTGTACCTGATAAGGCCTGCAGGGCAGCATCCTATCACTGAAGTTTTCCCCCTTTTTTTCTGTCTGTACCTTCCCACAGAACCAGAAGATGTAACCCAAGCTCTTGTGCCTGCCTCATAACACCCAGGTTTCTCTCAGAAGGACTAGTTCAGCCTGAGGATTTGTTGCAGTTTATGTTTGTGAGCTCTAGCTAAGCTGCTTCTAGAAGGCCACAGACATACAGGCTTCTCAACTAGGATGCAAACCCTGCTGTTCTTGCTGCTTACGATGCCTAGCTTATCCCTGCAGCCATCCCCCACAGTCCATTTGTGCTCCTCGCTGTGCACCACCTGCTTTGCTTTATCTCTGTGTATGTTTGTGCTGACAAACGGATTTATGTGAGAAGTCAAAAAGCCCCCCAGAGCATCAGCTCCACATCCCACCGCCCTGGCACGCTGCCGGCACCAATTCCCTCTCCAGCTAGACTCGCTGTTGGAAATTCTCCCTGTCCTCACAGCTTTGCGTGCTAAACGCGGGGCTGTGCTTCGGGAAGAACTGGCACCCGCAGGGCCAGAAGAAGGACTCACGTCCCTGTAACCAGTGGGATGCGGGTACGGGGCTGCCCGCGGCGCACCCCGGAATCCCGCTCCGACGGACAACCAGGCGAGCCCGCACCGCGCCGGGCCCCGGCGCTCCCGGCTGCCCCACACGTGTCCGCCGCTCCCCACCCCCGGGCCCCGCGGCGTCAGCCCCCTCCCACCGTCCGCGCCGGGACTGGGAGCGGGGAACAGGTTGGGGGAGCGGAGCGGGCCGCCCCACGCCTCCCGCAGCGCACTCACCTCCCCGCGCCGGCCCCGCACCCCCGCGGGACGCTGCCATTCCGCCGCGCCGCCACACCGCTCCGCCCCGCCCGCCCTGGCATGAGGCGGCCCCGGGAGCAGAGCCGAGCCGCGCCCCGCCTCGCTCCGCCCCGCCCCGCCGGGGAGCGCGGGGCCAGACGGGGCTCGTAGTCTCTCCCCCGGCCGCGGGCGGCGAGGGGCGCGGCCGTGCCGAGGCACTACGTTCCCCGGCGTGCAGCGGGACGGGGAATATAAGTGGCTGGCGGCGAGCGCGCCTCAGTCAGTCCGCCCGCCCGAACAATGCCTTCGCCGCTGGGGCCGGGTAGTCGCGGCTGAGCGCGGCGGGAGCAGCCGGGCAGCGGACGAGCTTGCCGGCCACCGCCGCTCCTAGCGAAGGGGCTGGCGGGGGGACGGGCGCTCGCACTCCGCGAGCATGTGGATACCCACGGAGCACGAGAAGTACGGCGTGGGTGAGTGAGAGAGAGGGCGAGCGGGGCAGCGCGGGGGCGAGGAGCGGCGCTGCCGGCGGGGAGCGCATCCCGGGCAGGGCGGGCTCGCCCCGCGGGAGCTGCCGCCGTCTCCTGCGGGAGCGAGGGCAGCGTCCCACGCCTGTGAGTGGCTGCGATGCAGGTCGGAGGTCCTGTCGTTGGGTGGGGAGAGCGGCCCCTTCTCCGGTAGCGCAACAAAGGGCGGCCAGTGCCCGAGTCGCGGCTCCGGCGCCTCCCGCCGCTGCTAGGGGATGGGGCAGGGGCCGGTTCTTCGTCTCCGAGGCGGGCGCTCGGCTGTCCCCGCCGGTGCTGGGTGAAAAGGCTGGTGTTCCACGGGAAACAAAGCAGCCTTAAAACATATCGCTGGGAGCGGCGACCCGGTTGGAGACGGTGTCCGGCGGCGGCCCGGGGAGGAGCAGGAGCGGAGCCGCGGGCATTGTTCGCGCGTCGCGGGTTTTGTTGCTGCTTCACTGGAAAACAGACAAAGTGTCGCTAATGGGAGTCGCTCTTCCTCGCCTGGCTGTTCCCCTCTGCTCGATGCAGACTCTGAAGCCCGCGGGTTTGACTTGGGAAGTGATCGGAGAGACTCGCGGTGATTTTATTTTTCTTGGCACCGCGTAATAAAGCCGGCAACACCCGGTGAGCGCTGGCGACTCGTCCCGGACAATAGCCCCCTCTGACACGGGTGTAGCAGAACTGTTGTGCAGACCTGCCAGCCTAGTAGGCAGTTCTCCGTGTGTTTACGTCTCTTTTGAACGCGGAGTTGTTCATATTGGAGAAAAGCGGGAGGAGCGCGGAGCTCTCCTTTGTGTGTGTGTGTGTGTGTGTAGCAGCGCTACGTCCAGCCCTCGGCGCGGGGCCGCTTCGTCCCATCTGGAGCTGAGCCCAGATGTTGCTGTCCTTCGTACGCTAAATTATAGGGATCATCGATGTATGATGATCCTTATTTTCTTGACTTCTTTATTTGCCAGGTCATAGATGGGTTGCAAGATACTGATTAGTCCTGCCATCCGCCTTTCTTTACGAGGATGGGCGAGAGGCTAAAAAACGACTCCGGGACTCCCTGAGAATGGCATGTTGGATATTAGCAGTCAAGTATTTCAAGCTGCAGCTCTCCTCTCCATCTATTTGTTGTTCATTTTTATTTTTGAGCATAGAATGCTATTTCACAACTGAAGCATTTTTCACTTGATTTATGAGCTAAAAATCACGATGGAGCATCTTTCCTAATAATGAAAACAAGCAGCCAAAAACTGTTCCCCCTCTTTGAATAACTACCCCCTCGTTGCTAAACAACTAAATGATGTCCCCTAAAGAAGCTTTTCTATGTTTAGTAACCCTTTTCAGGTAATTCCAGGTGACTCACTCTCCAGCTCTGCCTTATCTTACCAGGGCTGGTGTCATTGAAATCTTGCTCCTGATAAAGAGATACAGTTGCAATTTCCCAATAGTGATCTTCCTTTGGATCAACCAGAAAATGTAGTCCACTACAAAGATCCTCTTTATTTGTGTAAATGTAATATAGTCACAAAAATATGCTTATTCTTATTTAAATTCGTTCAATGGTTTTCTGTGATTTGGCTCCCAAAGGCTATTCAAGATGGTAACAAAAAGCCTCTATTCAGTTTGGATCCTCTGCACTCCTAGGATGGAGTGATATTTTAGCTCATATGATCATTGCAAAATATTGAAATACTAACCTAAAGTAATTTAATTTTTTTTTTTTTGGACAGCTTTTTATGCTGTGTGCTCACTCACCTGCATGATGAGTGCTGTCTGCAAAATCTTCACACCTAATTACCCTATAAGCTATGCTACTCTATAGCAGTGGCTGGGGAGGCAGGAGAAAGGGTTGTATCTTGCTGTGTAACTATTTAAACTTTACGTAAAGTGAGTCTTATAAATCAAACTTGCATTTTGCACCACAGACCAGCTTATGGATATTCTTTTTTACTGAGAGGATTATTATGTTTCTAAACGGTTATTTTAATACTGATGTGTTTATGTGCTCTTGTAAAATGGTTGCGTTAGAAAACCCCTTTGAGAGTCCTGATTATTTGTACCAAGCATATGCATCCTTTGTATAAAGAGCTCAGGGCTTGCATTAACATCAGACCTCATGTGCATTTCTAGTCTGAATTTTGCAGCACATGCTGTGTGCCACACATTTCTACTTTGAGATGCCAAAATGGATGAATAACCAGTCAACAGCCACCTGGTTATACTGAAGGGTTACTGGTAACCAGGTGGCTGTTGCTGACTTGGAATCAGTCAGTCTGTGCCACTTTGAGGAGTAGGTAATGAGTTACAGTCTTCTTCAAATTTTTAAACTCTGCCTGCTAGTCACTGGGAATGTCTAATTGATTTTTACTGAGCAGGTTGCTTAACTGTGAGTTCATTTACTGGTAGGCAGACACACTGCTAGTTCATTTCATGGTAGACATCTATGCTGCTACAAGGAGAACACTATTACACTTACATGTGACACTTTTACTACAGTTGTGTAGTATGTGTTATGTAGTATGGTTATGTGTTTTTGTTTCTAAGGCTATAGCTTTTGTCAGTTATGTTGTATTATCCCTCAGGATGCTAAAGGTGAAATAAGCACTGGAATATTTCTGGTTCTGAGAAACTTTGCTTTGTCTCAGTTTTGATATCTGTATTTTAAGAACAGAAGGTTAAACTTCTGTATTTCACTTTGGAATTCCACATGTTTTGAATCATACCTTCAGCTGTTCATCAAACTATTGATGGCATTGTGTAAAGGATCCCATGGTCAGTTATGTGGAGTATTTAGCATGAAGTATGCTGATGAAAGGGTAGGAGAAGTAAGATTATTTTTTGCTGTAAATGGTATTTAAATCTGGTAGATGTCAAATGGAGTTGACTTAACATAAATGCTGTATGCTGATCTCTGTGATTAAGAACCTAAGACAATCACAGATTCATTTAGGTTGGAAAAGACCTCCAAGATCATAGAGTCCAACCTTTGACCAATATTGTTTAGAATAATAACCAAACCCATTGTTAAAATGAGTCATTTAAGACTGCGTTGCTTTGGATGCTCTGCAGGCAGCAAACTGATAAGTGTAGCTTTCAGAAGTGTCTATTAGGGGTTGGTGCAAAGTAGGAACTTTTAGCTGTAATAAATAAATCACAGGACTACATAATTATCTTGTAGTTGATGTTTGGAGTAAAGATACAAGTTCTGTTCTGACTTTCTCAATTCAGGCAATCTTTTTTTTCTTTTTTGACTCACCAGATCTTCATACTACCATATAATATGATTTCTTTGATTTACCTGAATCTGTACAGACGCAGTTATATTTTCTGGAATGTGGGCAATTCACCTTTTTTTGCTGAGCACAAAACATTTCTCTGGAAGTCATTTTTTGGATTAGGGTGCAAAGATTAATTAAGGACATGAATTTCAGCAGTTGCTGAAAGCATCATCTAACTGATAAGCAGAATGGTATTCCAGGTGCTGAAGTCATTCTGTACAGCAAAATATGCTGGTTTAACTCAGACCAGTTTAAATAGTTTAAACATGCTTGTTTAAATATGTTTAAATATATGTTTATATATATAATATGTTTAAATATGCTTGATATTTTTAGCATGGTTAACACATGTAAATGTGCCTAAGGGGAGCATGAATTTTGACTATTTTCTAGTTTATAGATGGAGAAACGTAAGGATCAAATGAATTTGTGCTAAGCTGAAGTTTATAGGAAGAAAAAGACAGGGGTGTATTAGTTGATCACAGTATTGACTTGCATATAGACAAAAGCTGAATCAGTTGGGGGTTGTGTCCTGTTCTGAGTTGCTGCCAAACTAGTCTTTCTAGCAGTCATGTTGAAAGATAACTAACATAGCCTTATCTTCATGCTGCAATACTTTTTTTCATTGCAAACTAACTTTACTGTAAATGAACTTGGTTTGTTTAGCTCAACAGTATCTCTATCAATAACTTGCTAGACTTCTAATATAATGTGTTTTGTTTAACACAAACACTTCATCAGCCTTTCTTGTGTGCCTCTCCAAACAGTAAAAGTGAAACTTTCAATCGAGCCTTATTTCCTCCATTCTCCTACATTAATCTTGCTGCACATTTCTACGTGGAATTCACTTTGTATTTTTGTCTTAGACTAAATGTCACTACTAATGAGCTATACCAGAACTTCTGTCAACCTGTCTAAATAACTGTTTAGAGGTGAGACAAGGCAAAATATAAGGTATTTGTGGGTTCATTTGGATAAGGGACAGTTGGAGGGTCACCTTTGCTTTCTGTTTATAGCTTGTGACTGTTTGTGGGGCTGGTCACCTGCAAACAGGTGAAGGTGAAATACCATGGGGCACAAGAGTGAGGTTGGTGGTATACCAATGCTCCCTTTGCCTCAGTGGGGCAATGGGAGCCCACTCTCATTTTATGAAATACTCCTTGAGTTTTAGCTGAGGTAGCAAAGACCCACACACTTTCTATAGGAGCATTTCTGACATATGACGTGTTTGTCATGGAGGCTTTTGTATCAATTTAGGATGTCAGTCAAGTAAAGATTATATTCTTCTAGTCTTTTATATAAGCAGTAACTTTCAATATCCTTCAAAAATGGAATTATCTCACAGCTTTTGGACGAAAAAATCACTGACTATATTCTGTTGGAGGGCAGAATATTAAGTTTGAGATTTTTAAGTAATTTTGGTCTTAAGACTAGTCTTAAGCTAAACAAGTGTTATTAAAATGGTGAAATTTTCTTAAAATAAGACTAAATCAAGATTTTAAAGTGGTTTTTAAACAGCTGTCTCAAAAAATCTGAAATTTTCAGTACGGATATGTGATGTTTTGAGTATCTTCATCTCCGAAGGACAACTCAGAGCTGCCTGGCTCATTAACACCTTATACAGAGGTCTCATTTTCCCTATTCACTACCCACTTGGAAAAGATTTCTGAAAGCTGATGTTATTTCATGGTTAGCAATATACTGATGACACTGTTTTTCTTCCTCCCTGCACTGTGGGTTTTTTTACCACCGTTCTCAGTGTTGGCTTGTGAGACTACTAGCTGGGCTGGATCTATCCAAAAAGTGATGGAGCAATGGTGAATTAAATGACATAAGGTGTGAAGGGTGAGAAAGCATTCCTCCTTTCCACGGGGAGAACATATTCTGTTGTTATCTAACATAGGCTAATGTAATCTGTGATTGCTTCTGGGAGCTCAGGCAGCATGTGATGGAGTCACTAACTTCTCTGTCAAAGAAGCTATAATTGGTTATTTGACTCCTACCATGAAGATGTCAGCAACTTTTTACACTGCTGCAAGAGCGTCTGCCATTGAGTCATCTCTTTGCTTCCCTAACCTGCACCCCAGAAAGGAAACTTCAGAATAAAATATAGTTTCATGTTTACAGCCTGGTTCAATGTTGTCCGTGATATTCTGTAGTTTCCAGTTGATTTCTGAGTGTAATTCACTGTGTAGGTTTTGGTCTATAAAGTTCTCTGTAATTTGAGTCTTGGGATCTGGGAAAATCCGGAGGAGAGCATTTTGACTGCTTGGATCATTTGTGACTTGGATGTATTTAGCAACTGAGGCAAGGCACTTTGAGCACAAAGTTCGCACCCCTGGGAGATGTGTTGCTTCATTTCTTCAGTTTTGAAAGACTTTGAGTGTTGTGCGTGTGTGGTGGCTTTGTTTTTTGTTAATTTCCCCTACTACTGGATTTCTAGTTGGTTCTTTGAAAGTATAGAGGAACAAACTAGATAACCCCTCAAAGTCCCTCCAAGCCTGTCTTTGTGGTTCTGCACAGAAGGGTTGAAACAGGAAGGTTTTGCTTCATTCTCAGTCTGGAATTTCATTTGTTACTGTGGGATTTTTTTTTTTTTTGTATGTAACTATGTAGATCATTGAGTATTCTTTTGTTTTGCTTCTCTTAATTTTCTTGCTTTCTGTCTGTTTGTGAGGGGCTGGGCAGAATGCCTTTGAGGTAACTATTGTCCCCTTCCCAGTGATTTGGAAGCCAGGTGACTAAAAAGGAACATCATCCTCCAGGTTATTTATTAGTCACAAGCATTTAATGTGTCTAAAATGTTTCTAACATTATGTAATACCACTGGTTGATTGGGGGGGGGGGGGGGGGGGGGGG
>JAWWES010000041.1:25694140-25709782 GCA_035583135.1 Lophotriccus pileatus
ATGAGTGGAAAAAACACACAATGACTGAAAAAGACACACAATGGGGGGAAAAAACACACAATGACTGAAAAAGACACACAATGGGGGGAAAAAACACACAATGACTGAAAAAGACACATAATGAGTGGAAAAAACACACAGTGGGTGGAATAGACACACGAGTGGAAAAAACACACAATGGGTGGAAAAACACAATAGTTTGTATGTGGAAAAAAACACACAATAGTTTGTGGAAAAAACTCACAATGGGTAGAAAAAACTCGCAATAGTTTGTGTGTGGAAAAAAACACACAATGGGTGGGAAAATACCCACAATAGTTTGTGTGTAGAAAAAACACTCTTATTTTAACTTTTCTCCAGAATGATGTAGTGAGGTAAATATGTACGAGATGTTGGGTGGGTTGGGACAGGACTCACCAATACTTCTAATGCTTTGTTTTAAGCTAAATGCAAGGTGACTGCAGAACTTATATTATTTCATTATTTTATTATAGAAACAGCAATGGGTAACAGCTTAATCCTTAATGAAGCAGGAGTTATGTTATAGACTATATAAGTCTGAAATAGTTGTATTTATATGAAGTAGAATTCATGCTTCTATAGGTAATGTTGCCCGTAAAATAAAGTTCATTATTTTTTTTCTGAGGAAGAGTCTTGTATAAAGTTGGGTAATCTTTTGTACCCTGAAGGTGTATGCCTCTTTTCCTAGGCTGCATGGTTCCTGTCTTCACATCTGTACTAGGCTTGTTAGTACAGACAGGATACAGAGCGTGATACACAGTTTGTCTTTGCATGGGATTTAGAAGTGCTCCTTCTGGTGTTAAGATTGTTTCCCCTCTTACTTACCATAAAGAAGAAATCTGAGCACATATTTTTGAAACAATTTCATGGACATCAGTTGGCAGAGCTGCTCTGTTATTCATGGTTAATAGTGGAAACTTCTTAAACATTCTTCACTTATCTGTCTCTTCCCCATTCCTCTGCATTCTCCCCCTGCCCCCAGCTTCCTTCCTTTTTTTTCTGTCTGTAATACGGGACAAAAAAAGAGGAAATCCTAAGGTGGAAAACAGAAGATCCCTGTTCTTCGGTTTCAGTGTAAGAAAGCATGTGTTAGTTCTGTACAGCATTCATTACCGCTCTTCCTCCACCCACCCCTAGCAGAAAAAAAAAGACTAACTAATTATAACTCAAGCCAGAATGATATTACTTCATGATATACTCTCTTCTGTTTGGAATAACAAGACCTAACAGCTTTTTTTGATTGGACCAGCTGTAGTTCTGAGAGCTCAGCTGTGTTGAACAAATGGGATTATTCCTATTGCTTGCCAGGTTAAGTAGGTAAAGTAAGGGTAGAGATATCTGCCTGCACATATTTTGCCATTATATTTGCCTTGGTAAAATATGTCAGTGAGAATAGCAAGCATCTCAAGTTTCAGATTCTCTAGTTGCTGCCATTACTGGAAAGCTAAAGTCAGTCACTTAAAAAGTGGTTTTGTTCTTTCTTTTTGCACATTGGATTGGAAGACTAAAGACTTGTATGCGGAAAAGACAACAGACAAGCTGCAATGATTTAATTATCCAAATACTTTAAACAACAAGTAAGATGAAATAGGTAAAATATCAGAATAACGTGTTTTTCCAGGAACGTTTGTGGTGGTTTTTTTATGTGAGACAGCTGTTGGTTTTATAGTTTAATCTTCTTTGGAGATAGTGTTTGGAGATGTAAATATGGTAAGCAATATTCAGAGGAATCTGAATTTTCAGTTTCACAGACAGGGTGATATGGAAATCACTTATTCCATAGTGATCTGCAGTGTTATTTCTTTTGAGCTGCTGTCAGTGGTTGTTTCTGGATTTTTTTTTTTTTTTTTTTTGGTACGAATAGTGGCTTTATCTCAACCTGAGCAATTACAATGTGCTTTAAAAAGTAATCTTTAGAACTTGTTCCCTTGATGAACAGCCTTGGCTTCCTGGTGGCATGAAGGATGAGTGGCGTCAGCCTTGATGTTGCTACCTGTCTGTTGTTCAGTGTTGAACTGCATCAGTTGCTTTTGTGTCTTTAAGCTTAATTGTGATCTTGCTTGTTTACATTCAGAAAATTCCTGAGGATGCCTTTAAGACTGAAAATCTTTGGCTTTAATGTTTTTGCATGCAAAGGAAAGTGTTTCTTTGTTTCACTTCTGCAAAGACTCAGTTCTACCAAATAGGCTGAGGCTTGAATAACTATGCCTCTAAAAATTTATGTTTAATAGGCATATTAAATGAAAACAACTTTAAAAATGACTGAGATAAAATGCAGAGGTTAGGTGTCTATTAAGCAGGCACAAATTATGTGGTTCCCTCTTTTCCCAATCTAATCTGAAAAGTGTAACCTAGTAAATAAGAAAAGTGCAGCTGTGATATTACACTGGTTTTCATCGTGATTCTTACAAAGATATGTTTGGATTTATATTGATAAATATTGCTTCTAGCTCTCTTTTTGAGCAGCCAGTTAACAGTATCATAATTGAGATGTAAATGTGGTTTTACAGCTGGTAGAGATCTGAGGTCTTTATAAGGGTGCTTTGAGTCTTTTTGACTTCCCTGGCAAAATAATGACCAAGCAGAAAAGAACATGACTGATGGGGAGGTGCCTGCTTTTATAGAAGCAAAGTCTGGAATAAGCTTATTTAGCTGATTGGTGTTGAATGGACTCTTAAACTGGCAAGTTAAGATCTTTTGGTTAGTATATGAAGTGGATTTATAGTTTGCAGAACTGCCATAAGTTTGGCTTTTTAATGACCTCTGTAAAATACTATTTATGTTTTTTTATGCCTCATGCAAAACCTCAAAAGCACTCTGCAGACTACAAATAGCAGATTTTATGTTTTTTTTTTTTGTGTAAGATAGGAATATGCACAGCTACAGTACCATATGTTAAAGTAATACAGGAAACTCAGAATAGCATATTGTCTTGACTATATATGTGTGGGAAAACTTAGGTGAGCAGAATGTAATTGTCTGAGGACCAGCATGACCATGTCCAGGCCAGGCCAGCCCTGGTGCTTGCCCACCTCTAGCCATGTGTTTCCCTCTACTTCCTTGTAACAGCTTCTGTGATGAACAGTTGAGAAGAGTCGCTATGGCTGTAAATTAATCACTTTTTTGGCAGGGAGGGATTTCTGCTGGATCAGCACCTCTAGCTGGGTTTGGATTGTCTGCCAAAGTATGTGTGCCAGCATGGGGGAGGCGAGGGAGAGTGCAGCTGGGATACAGAACACGGCAGGACCCCAGAGCTCTACATGCGCCTGCAGGCACATCAGACGAAGTGTAATAGAAAGCTACAGCCTGATGAGAAATTTATTTGGCCTGTCAGGAATATGACTGTTTTAATGTGGCAGGAACAAATAACAAACTAAAATACATAGTTTAATTGTATTTTTTCTTATCCAGCTGTTTGATCTGGATTCATGTGTGTTCTGTTTTCTGAACCCACTGTTATAAATTACAAAACTCTTACAAATTCTAGGTTATTGCCACACTAGTCAAAGTGCTCAAATTAAGATTGTATCTAAACAGCATTAGCAAGTAGGAGTAAGTGCTTTCCTATTCCAGAGGCTACTTAGTAAGCAATTACCTGTCTTTGCAATGTCAGACTTTTGTCTTCGTATGCAACAAGCAGAACTGTCCAAGCACACATTTTGGACATTAAGTTGGGATTCATTTTTGTCAGCTCTTAGTAGGTTGCTAAAATAGTGTCACAAAATTAGAATCCAAAAACTTTAAAGGTGTAATTTCAGTTCTGTGGATGTAAAATTTGTCAAATTTTGCCATGGAGCAAAACTTTGGGAAAAAAAGCAGAACAGTGATAGAACCAAGAGTTGGTAAATGTAGAGCAAGAGTCTAGTGGTATGTAAATAACAAAATGGTCATAGATGCCATACCTCAAACATCCTTATGAGAGGTCCATGTTATAGTTCTACATCCAGAACTTAAACAGGTAAACTTTAAGTCTTTTTGATATCTTAATATAGGAAAGAAAAACATTTCTCCCTGATATAGTCAAAATCTGTATTTGATAATGATGACATATAATAATGTAGTTGATATGAGAACTTGAATACCCTCAGATTAATGAGAACTATTGCTTCTAATATAATGATAGCTCTTAAACATTGCCATTGCCTCTTCAGACAGGATAGTTCTGGGGATAAATGTGAGGAAAAAGCCTTGGCAATTTTGCCTTCCAACTATCTCTACTAGTCTTGTCCCATTTCTTCTTTGTTGTGAATTTGTCTGTGGATGGCTTCCAGCTCTTCGGGAAGCCATCAGTGGAATGTGTGGGCATTCTGCACTGCCACAGTCCTATTCTCTTCTGGCTCTTGTCTCTTGTCACCCAGCTCCTTTATCTCATTTCTGTCTGTCAATTTTTTAGGTCTGAAAACTTCAAACTCACAGAAAGTAGTCTCTTGCTAATTATGCATTGTGTGTATATATATATATATATATATATACATATATATATATCTATACATTGTGTATATATACAAATTGTACATTTGTACCACAATACATTTTGAATACATAACATGCAGCTTCAGCATAGGCGTAATTGCTTGATTTGCTTGTGATCTGTGGGGATACCAGACTTCTTAATATCTGTTAAATGTGAAACAGCATCCTTACTACTTCTCTGGTATGATAGCTCTAAAGATAGAGCATCACATAAATGATGTCATATTGGAGGCAGTTCTTAAAACTGATCTTAAAATATATAACTTGTCTGAAAATGTCAGTATTTACTTCTCCCCTGAAATCCTGATTCATTGAAGTACCTTTAAAATTTAAGGGGCAAATAGTTATCAGGCATCAGTATTCCTGTTGCTTTTGGCAAACATGGTTTAGGTAAGCCTTGGCCTTCACATCTGTATACATGCTTCTTGGGATTTTGATGTGTGTGGTTTTGGTTTTTTTTAAACAAATCTGCAATATCAGTTTGCAAAAGAAGTGTTTGAGTAATATCTGGTATGAAAGGTTAGGTAGGAAGTCAACTTAATGATAAAATACAAAAGTGATTTGAAAAAGAATAGTTTAGTCTCCTCAGATCTATATTAAATGCAAAGGTGTTTGGGCAGGTCTGGCTTTTTAGTTCCAAAGGTTGGATACTAGGTAATTCCATCATGCAGTTCTTATGCTGTAGAGGACTTCAGCTCCAGAAATTCATGAGTTCAGCCATAAAATATTTTGACTTTTTCCTAGTTATAGTTATTATGTACTAGGTACAAAGAAATGTGTGTTCTCTATGGATGTTGACTTAATGAGTGACGGCATGCCTGCGGCCTGTGGCACGTTGTGCGGGCCCTGGGGAGGTGAGCGGAATGCTGCGGTTTCAGATATTGCACTGAAACACTGACACTGCTGCTGTAAAATGCTGCAGCACACAAACAGTGTAGCATACCTGATTTAAATACCTCGAATTCCCCAAGCTTAGAGATGGAGCAGGATTTTATAGAATGTGCTTTGTAATCTCATGTCGAGCTCTCTTCAAGGCAGCATTATACACTCGTGTGTGAGTGGGTGAATAGCACTTGGCAGGCTTTTCTGGCACTTGGCTCTTCTAACATCTCCTACAATAATGACTTAGAGCTTCTACCCTACCCCCTGCTTAAATTACCCATGTGCTTTCTCCCGAATAACACAATGCTCTCTGTACTTTCTGTACAGCATTAGTTTCAGGCTAAATTAGCTTATTTTTCTGATAATATGAAAGTAATTTATCTGTACAGTGTGTGAAGATACATATGAAGATCTTATGCTAGTTGTTTTGTGGTCCTTACAAACTGTTTTTTACCTAGAAACTATTTGCATATTAATCTTACAGAGATGAACTGCTATAACTCATGAATTCTGTGAACTGAAAACTCTTGTGTTAAGCATGTATTTTATTTGTATTTTTCAGAGGAGCTTTTTTTGAAAATATAGAAGCTTGTATGTTATTGCAGCAGTTTTATTTGGAAATTACGACTTGGACAGAGTTAGGCTTGGGAGACCCAGTAGAAAACAGTTGGTACTGGGTTTGGGAAAAGACTGGATGAGGGATTATGGAGGCAGAGGTAGAGAGGTCAGAACTGCCATGTGGTTTTATCAGGGTTTACTGATGAAGTGATAGAGGAAAAGCTAGTAGTCAGGCACAGAGAGCAAGGAGCAGTTATGATTGTAGTGAAAGGCAGAGAAGTATACAGAAGTGTGGGAAACTTGGAAAGAAACTGTCTTTAAACTCTACTGTTGTCCTCTTTTGTGGCATCTGCTGCCTGCCTCTCCAGTAGGGAAGTTGTAATTAAGGTTTGCTGCAAAACTTGCAGAATAAAGACAACAGGCGAGGCAGATCTGGGTAGTTTTTCTGAATGATATACTGTTAGAGATTATGATTTGGAAAGGATACATAACATTACTTCTGGTCCTAACTGGATCTTATTAAAGCACACTTCAGAAACAAGACCATGTCAAGATTTTGCAATGTTTGATTCAGCTTGAATTTTCATACTATCTTGTTTAGTTGTGTGGTTTTATGTAAGGACCTCAGATTTGAGCTTTCTATAATCAGTTGTATTTATCTTAGTTTGTAGGTCATGCAGGTTTTAGTTGGCTAGATAACGACTCTGAGAGATTCTTCAATGTTGCTAATGAGCTTTGGGCTAATCAAAAGTCCTCGTCCTCTGGCTTGGGGCTTGCTGCTATCTGAATTATCTGTCCCTGGAAATATATGATTTCTCACTTCCAGAAGGCTGCTTGGAAACTTTTGCCTCAATACTTAATTGTGACCCAAGCAGAGTTCTTGAATTAATATCTCATGGGGTAATGCTGTTTCCTGTATCACATACCCTAGCCACTGAGGTCCTAGTGAATTTGCTAGGATTAGGCAAAATTTAACTGCAACTTCAGGACTTTGCCACTTACGTGACCTACAGATGACAGAGATGGTGGTTGATGTTGAAAGAATTACATGCTACAGATCTTATCTGTAAGATATTATTGTTAATGATGTTTCATCAAGGTAGTGGATTCTGCCAGTGTAATGTAGCTGCTGGGAATCAAGTTTGAATTAATTTGTAAGTAAACTTTCAAGTGGTAGAACCAATCTTGATTAAATGACACGTTCACTTGGCTTTAAACAAAATGCTTTGTTTGCTGTACAATACATTAACATTCCCTGTATTGTCTGTGTCACCTCATTTCACCTTGGTGAAAGACAGACTAGTAGAATTGTGTACCAGAAAACAACATTTATTAAATAAAATGAGGAGTATGTATTTGTTCAGAAGTGTGGAAAGTGATGAATGACTGATTTTTGTTGAACTAAGGTTGATTGCACACTACAGGACTCCTTTTTATTTTCAGTTTTTTTTTTTTTTTTATTTTAATAGGCTTCTGCTTAGAGTGAGTCTTTGGGCTGCTGCTGGCAGGCACTCTTAGTTAGAAAACAGGGGGTGTGTGTGTGAGTACGTGTACCAGTACTGCTCAAAATACTATCACAAAAGGCTGTTACAGCGAGTGACAGCAGTTGAACCTGTATTGTCATGAACTGTGCAGCAGAAGCATGATGAATGCACATAATGTTTGTGTGGTGGCCTTTTATAGACAATAATAATGTTTCATAACAAAATAGTAATTGTATTTAAAAATTTTAAATGCCTGTACTCTTACATAATTCAGTTCTGAAATCTAAAATATACGTTTGAAAGTGCTTTTTGTTTTCTTATCACAAATATGATTTAAGTTTTCAAGTAATGCAGCTGTGTGTGTTGTGGAAGACACTGGTGACCTTACTAAAGACTGAATTCAGGCCATTCGGCTACCATCCAAATGCTCTGCCAGCTTAGCTACTTGACCACCTGCTTCTGTTTTTCCATTCTCTTTGCAAATGTAGGTTTTGTTCATTTTCTGGCATCTGAGCATTGCTTTTCATAAAAAGAAATTAAATTGTGTGGGTAAGGTCTGTACTGTAGACTGCTTGGGTGTGTTTGTGATTCTTGTAGTCATTTGAATTTTCATCAGCCATTCAAGCATGGCCTTGTTGGAAAAGAACAGAGGATGATGGCTTCTGCACCTCCATGCTTGCTTTTCCCAACCAGTATCATACACTTGCTATTGCAAGGCACAAAGGCAGACATATAGTTCTGTTCAGTCACACTGTGTAGCTTTGGTGTTCCACATGAGCTTGATGATTATCCTCAGTGGGAAACATCCAGGTAATACTGATGTTCTGTTGGAGTGTGACAGTATTCCTTAAACTGTCAAAATATGCAGCTTAAGTTCTTCATCTTTGTTCATAACTTTTCAACATGAAAAACTGAAGAAGGAAGAAACACAGATCATAAATAGGACTTGGATACTTAATGGTAAATGATTTTGAGTACGAATCCCTTAATAGCCCAATGTGGCCGGAGTGTGGAATGGCAGGTCTTCATAATGAGTTAGATTTTTACATCTACTATTGATCTGCTCATTGAGTATGTCCAAATTACATGACCTCAATGCCTGGTTTGTAAAGCAGCATGCTGAAAAGCAAGTTATCACTGCTTGTGTACTTGTATCCTCTGACATAGCTGAGAGAGTTCTGGAGTTATGTCTGTGGTTGGTGGATAGAAACTAAAGGAAAAATGGATGTCTGTTCTGCCACTTCTCACTGTGTTAAATGCTGCTGCTGGTTTCTAAAGGTTGTCCTATTTATGTCAACAGGTGCAACCATGATGCAGTGATTTGGGTGCACATGGATATTAAGGCTCTAAATTTTAAGCTAGAAAAATCATGAATTACTTCTAGTTTCAGTATGAATGCCAATAGATTGCTTATATTTTGTTCTTGAAAAAAATGTATCAGTTGTGGAAAAAGTTGCCTCCTGCTTTTTTCTGTTGCATCTGAAGGCTGCCCTGGCGAAGTCATATATAGCTGGAGTACTGCATCCATGAGGCCATGGAACAGTTCCAGGCTGTCCTGACAGTACCCATGTTCCACTGAGTGCTGATAGCATCAGTTGTATGAAGCTTTTTTGCACGTCTGCAAATGCATAGTGGTATCGTGCTGCTCAACATGCATCTCTACATGGCAATGCCATCTATATACACAAGTGGGGGGTAGAGGTAAGTCGCCATCCCCTCATAGCAAAAGAGAGTCTCAGCTTTTACCACCTGACAGACTCTGGGCGATGCTGTATGCATTTGCTGTTCCCACAGGCTGGCTGAGAAGATAAGATGCAATAGGGAGATACTGCAGAAGCTGTGCAAATGCTTGAAGAATTCTCACTTTTAGTTTGATGTTTGTTTCCATTACATTCTGTAATATCTGCAATAAATGGCATTTTTCTAAAGGCAGCTTGATTACCTGGACTGTCTTCTGCTGGTGATTTAGGCAGGAGAGGAAAGTGGACCAAGCAGGCACTAGTTGTGCATCTGATCTAAATATAGTCAGCTGTGCACATACTTGCAGCATTGGCTGGATGAGTGTGATGTTGTGATCTGGCTGTATTTCTTGTGAGACAGATTAGTGACTTGGCAGTGCTGCAGTGGGAACTTTCGCCTGTCAACCACATGGTCTATTAAGAGGGTTGAAAGCCTACATGTTCCAGCATTTGAAGAAGTATCTCCTGTGTTAAGATGATGGAATCTGGCATCAGGATGTGGTTGTTATGCAGTCACCACTGTGAGATGCTGGGGGGCCTGCATGAGGTCTGTATAGGCTTGGAGTTCAGAAGTATGCTGCATTGCCACCATGGTGTCTGGAGGTCCCTCTGACATCCTAGGGGATTGTCATGAGTTAAAGGTGAGTCAGTGTTAAGTTGTCAAGAAACTTTAACTTCCTCTAAGCTGTCATGCTATAGAGGCTTCAACAGAAATATTATGAATTCTTTAAGCATAGCTTTCTGGTTTTGATAATTTATTGAACAGAATTGGAATTCTTGAGCTCCCTCTCTTAAGCTTGCTACAGTAAATATTTATGTTCTCTTTTGATTTTCATCTTTTGGGTACCAAAGATGAATTTTAAAGACATTGTTTCTTCACTCACTTCTTTGTTTTCCTCCCTGGCTTTGTAAAAGAATCTATCACAGAACAAGCCCACAAAACAAGATGATAAACTTTGTTAAGGAAAACAAAGGAAAACCAAACCAAAACTACACAAAAGATTCCTAAAAAAAAATACAAACCAGTCCAACTTCTACCAATTAGTATCTCATATCCTGCTTTCAACATGTGAGAAAGACAGTCCAATTAAACAATACACGTGAGAACAATTTCTTTAGTTACTTAGGAGCATTCAGAATTAGGTGTGGAGATAAATGTCTGGCTTGGTGTCATCTGATATAGGGGAAGATTTCTGTTGCTGTGTCCTTTTCATAGAATTTGCTTCCCAAGTGGCAAGATACTGTATATTATAAAGATCAGTTGAGGAAAACATTACCTCTTTGAACCACTTGCTGTTATTGTCTTGTGTAAATCATATGCTGTCAGTTGGTATTTTTTTGGTGTGTCAAATGGAGATTTTTTTTTGTTGTTTTTTATAATGCTGTACAGACAAATAGTGGATTGCTATATGCCAGCGACGTGCCACTGCAAGTTTGAAGTATTAGTATCTCGATTAAGATAACGAATCACAGCTTCTCTTGAAATGTCCTAAAGAGAGCATTGTTAGATCATCCAAGCTCTCCAGAGACTTACTTAGTTTCTTTTTTAACTGTCTGTGTACTCAGCATACCCAGGCTTTAGCCTGGATAGATTTTGACACATATCTGCTAGGAAGAGTTTAAAAAGGCGTTGAGGAAAACTAGTGTTTTGTTTTCAATTTGTAAGTGATCAGCATAAAGCCCACTTACATTTTATGGCTAAATTTAAGGCCTTATTTCTCAAAATAAATGCATAAAACTGGAAATTTTGCAATGCCATGTACAATTTTCTTTTAACCTTTTCAGTCTTAGGCATTTGGACAAGAGATGCTATCAATGTCAAAACCAATTAGGTGTAGTAACACTTGTGTTGAGAACTGACCATTCACATGCCCTACCTAGGGTATTGAAAGAAGAAACAGGGTCAATATTCTCTTTGCTATTCTCCAGCCACTGACACTGGAGAAAGACTGAACCTTATCCTGGCCTAAGGATTTGACAGCTGACTTTGTTATGCCACATTAAACATGATATGAATGTGCTATACATGAGCTATTGATAATTTTTGTGTAGTCTGGAGTGAGATTGGTCATGGTTTTCAAGCTGTTGTCCCTGGTAGAGCCTTAAGTGCATGAATTAATTTTGCTGTGACAAATTGTATTCAGTGTGAATGTTGAGGGGAGAGGGGGTTGGATTGGGTTTATGTGGTCAGGTTCTCATAGCAAGGGGGCTTTTTGAGAAACTGCCAGAAGCTTCCCCTGTGTCTGACAGATCCCCTGTGCCAGCCGTCTCCAAGACGGACCCATCGCTGGCCAAGGGTGTGCCAGAGCAGAGTCCCCTGCAGCCCGTGGAGCTCCATGAAGAAGCAGAGATCTATCTGCAACCTGTGAAGGGCCCCACACTGGAGCAGGGCGTTGCCCAAAGAAGGCTGTGACCTCGTGGAAAGCCTGTGCTGGAGCAGCTCCTGGGAGGACCTGTGACCCCAACAAGAGAGGAATCTATGCTGGAGCAGGTTTTCTGGGAGGACTTGTGACCCTGCGGGAGACACGTGGTGGAGGAGTCTGTTCCTGAAGGACTGCACCCTGTGGACCCATGCTGGAGCAGTTTGTGAAGAGCTGCAGCTGTGGGAAGGATTCATGTTAGCGAAGATTGTGAAGGACTGTCTCCCATGGGAGGGACCCAATTCTGGAACAGGGGAAGTGTGTGAAGAGTCTTCCCGCTGAGGAGGAAGGAGTAGCAGAGAACTGACTGCAGCCCTCATTCCCAGTCTCCTGAGCTGCTGGGGAGGCTGGATAGAGAATGTCAGGAGTGAAATCGAGCATGGGAAGATTGGGGGGAGGGTGTTACTAAGACTTGTTTGTTTTTCATTATCCTACTCTGATTTGATTGGTAATTAAATTAGCTTTTCCCCTTGTCAAGTCTGTTTTGCCCATGACAGTAATCGGTGAGTGATCTCTTCCTGCCCTTATCCTGACCCACAAGCCATTTGTTCTATTTTCTCTCCCCTGTCCAGCTGAGAAGGGGAGCAATGGAGTGGCTTTGGTGGGTACTTGGCCTTCAGCCATGGTCAACCCACCTCAGAGGGGAATGGGGGCTGATGAGAGGTGTTTGGATATACTTGCTGCAAGAAAAAGGAAACGATGCTGTCAGATCATTTATTTTGGGTCAGTAGTTAATCTTCTTTATAGTGTGGACCTAGGAAGGCCTTGTTAACAAAAGCAGACTTCATGACAAAAGGATCTGTAATACCTAAAGGAAACCAAACTTTGATTACCCATTTCTGTTAATCAGACTAGAATCTTGTCAGCTGCTGGGAGAGGAGCAAGCAGAAGGTAAGGGGAAATGGACAAGGTAAAATTGGAATTTCTTCAAAAATGTCCAGTTATCCTAAGGTATTTATGAAATGCTTTTATTTCCTATTTATATTTTTGCTAGATATGAAGATTTTGGTGGTATCAATAATGCAGGATTGGGATTAAGACCAGAATATTTTTTCTGACAACAATACTTCCATATGTTTCTAGATTTGTTACAATAAGCCTAGAAAACTTTCCTTATAGACTCGAACATGTATATATTTTCTGTAGAAACAGCTGCTTTTGTAAGAGTAATAGTTTGCCTTAAATATTTATTTTTAAGTTGCTTATTTTCCTCATGTTTTGATGTGTCAACACCATCCAATGCTTCATAAACCATTGGGATTCCCTATGTCCCTAAGGGTTTATATGAATAACGTGTTAGCGCTCCTATTTGACTTGAAAATTAGATGGGTTTCTCTGTAGTTGTAGGAACACAAAAGGCCTCTTGGTATTGAGCAACACTTGACAGTTATTTCTAACATTGAACAGTTATTTCTGATGGTGATGTATCAGGCAATAGGAGACCTTGAAAGCCCCCACTGTTCAAGTTCAGATGTTTCACATCCATCAAAACTTCCTGATTAGATACATCTATGACTTGTTTGTGCTCTGCACATGGTTTGGAGATACAAACAGGAACAGACTAGAAGGGGAAAGTGGTGGAAAACCCCCCTGAATTTGATAAGATGAAGCCAGAGAGAAGACATGTAGAAGTGGGAGCTTTAAACTGTCAGGGAAAGTATTTGAGAGAGAAGACTTGGGGGCAATAGAAGCAGGATTTGTGAGAAGGACTATAGGGGAGCTTTCTGTCTTTGACTGTTGTCAAAGTCTGCTTAAGCCCTTGAGTGTGGGAAGATAATTGAATCAGGAATGTCACCTGCTGCCTGTGGTTAATCAGCTGCCTCATTATTAGCTAGTATAAAGTACTGGGCAGTGGGTATGAGATTATTTTTCCCTTTTTGCAGAGGGAAGTAACATTCAGTCTTTCCAGCTGGCACTGCCTGACTGAGAATGCAGGTGCTCTGGTTAGTGCTCTGTGCAGGCACTTGGTGTTTTGCTGATGCCCTGGGCTGCTACTGCCTCTTGCAGCCTGAGCTAAGCAGGTGTGCTCAGCCCTTTTGTGACATCTTCTTTGGTTAATCCCCAGTTTATGTCCTTGTTTCACACAATCCTCTTCAAGTGCTTTCTGTGTGCCTTGCAGCAGGTCACTGTGGAGAGTGGTGGCAACAAGAAGTCAATGAGACGGATTTGAGGAAGTCAAAGCTTGGAGTTGTGAAAGTGGAAGCATCTTGAGCAGAAGCTGCAGGAGGGGAAGTGAGAACAGACTGATGATTAACAGCCAGATGCCTGTCCAGAACTCCTTGTGCTGACTTGTTTGGGTTTCTTTTGTTCACGTACTCTCATCCCTCTGGTACATGTATGAGAGCTCAGGTCTAATGCAGAAAGACTCCTGTTGCTTCTGTTAAGTCTTTGGTTGCCTGGCAAGTGCTGGGATACTCATGTACGTGTCTTCCCTCAGGCCTCTCTTGCCACCAGTTTGGAAGATGGTGGAAAGGAGCTGCGAAGGCCGTTTTTCCTAATACCTGCTTGTACCAATAAATATTGAAAATTGAAAAAAAATTGAAAAAATTGAAATATTCTTTGATTCAAAAATGGGATAACCCTCAAATTATTAACTCAAGTATAGCATATTTATTTCATGTACTAGTTTTTAGAGTTCCTAGAGGACATGGATAGTGGTGGCTTAAAAGCTGTTGTTAAATATATTTAGTACCCAGCATGCTTGAGTCCTGAGGTTTTCAGGTTCTATTGTAATAGCTGCCCAGGGGCAGCTGCTACGACCAACCCCCTATTGTCCCTGGATTGTCACTCCCCCCTCTTCCCCTGAGGTTCATGTTACCTTACCAATCCCAGGTCCAGGTGTCCCCTCTCCCAGGGTTCCCTTCTTCTGCCCCTTATAAACCCACCATGTTGTTACAATAAACCAGATCAGTTTTGACCTTCGACCTGCACATTGTGCCTGTGTCTCCTTCTTGTGGATTTACACGTGGATACTAGAACTCAGAGTCAAGAACCCACTGGTCTGGAATATTAACCCTTTTCCATACTGGGACAGGGACACAATATTATTCTTTAATGTCAGTCTGAAGTAATACAACTGAAGATACTTGACTTTACCTAAACCAGAGAAAAAGGGGGAAGAACTTGTCTTTTTACCATAGAAACAAACCCATGTAACTATTTTCATAAGTGGTTGATATTTATTTTTAATAATTCATAGAAATAAATATATGGTAAAAACTGGATCTTTGGAAAAAACTTTACTGGCGTTACTTCAAGTAGATTTATTATTTTAACAAGCAATTTTAATGAAGTGTTATAATTTAATTGGCAGCTTCTTTGGTAATTAGCAGACAATTTCTTTCCTGCTTAAATACATTTTTTTTATATTAATGAATGTAATGTTAATCAAAAATGCTTTAACTGATAAAAGCAAGCTAGTGAAAAGAAATAATAATGGAGAGCAACAAAGACTCAGGAAAATACTGTGGCTTCTCAGTTAATTTTAATGACTGCTTCTAAAACTCCTGGAAAAAGAGCTTTGAGACTTGTTTTTAAAATTAAACTGTGTCTGCATTTCTCTCCATACAGAGAATAAACTGCTATGTGATAGTTTTCAAAACCAGTTGCAGTGAATTTTTTTCCACTGGGTCTAGCATTCCTTATGTGTCAGTGTACATATAGTACTGTCATTTCTCTTGTACTGGACTTGTTTGTGTCTATGATGATTCAGATGATTGACAAAATGAAGTAGAGTCTGTATTTTAGAAAGAAGAATTGTGATAGAGATGAGCCCTGTTAGAGATCTTTCCTTTCTGAGTTTATTAGTCTGTGCCAATATTTCTGTAACTTATGAGAGAGCCTTTATCTTATGGAGGAATAAATACCAGTCTCTTTTTTTTTGCAAATTCTTTGCAGAGAAAAATTGTTTTGTTACAGTAGACAGTGCTCAGTGTAATAATCTAAACCACTTCTTATGAAACATGGAAGCTGTCTTAAATTTTTGAGCTACTGTCTCAGTTTAAATGAGACACAAGTGTTTTGCTGGGAATAAATTATGAGGAAGACCCAAAACTCCTCCCTCTA
>JAWWES010000041.1:25709882-25751238 GCA_035583135.1 Lophotriccus pileatus
TATCCCGAGTGCTGGAGAGAGAGCTGGACATTGGATGTCCTCCCCCCTCACCAAAGGGAGAGAGGAGGGGAAGGGAAAGCACGGCTCCCAATACTGGCGAACTCACTCGTTCTTGCTGGCTGAGATGCACAATGATGTCACTCTGTCCCTCTCCGATGGAGATCCAAGCAAACAGCTCCAAACTGCAGCACGTTCACAGAAGCGGCAACCCTGACAGCAGTCCAGGCAGCAGTCCGGGGCAGCAGTCTGACCGATCCAACAGCTCCGGTTACGTACCGCAGCTCCCCCAGCTCCCAAGCCACACAGCCACCAACCACGGCAGTCCCGACAGCTCAGATTACCTCCCAACCACCCTCACCATTTCCAGTCCAGACCTCCCAGTCTCCTCCCCCGTTTCCCTGGAGACAAGGTCAGGCAATTAGCATGGGAATGCAGCCATACTAGCTCTTTCTTCTGGGCCATTAGTTGCCTAGATACAGTCACCATGGCCAATTCCCCCTTCCCCCCAACACAGTGGGCAGGGGAAAAGGGAAATTCCAGCATAGCTCCAAGGACAAACAAAACCATGACAGCTACTTTAGAAGAAAAATGATATGTGTTTTCTGTCCAGAACCATAGTAGAACTTAAATATTTAAAGTATCTATTTACCCCAGCAAATACACAGGATATCCTTTAAGAAAGATTACTATCCTGTATAGACCAAGAGAAAAAGTCATTCAAAGCAGCCCTACAGAGAAGGACTTGGGGTTCTCATGGCTGAAAAGCTGGAGATGAGCCAACAGTGTGTTGGCTGGACTGCTTGCAGTCCAGAAAGCCAAATGCATCCTGGGCTTAATCAAAAACAACATGGATGGCAGGTTGAGGGAAGTGATTCTGATACTCTACTCTGATGAGACCCCTCCTGACGTACTGCATCCAGCTCTGGGATCCTCAACACAAGAAAGATACAGACTGTTAAGAGTGGGTCCAGAGGAGGGCCATGAATATAGTTGGAAGGATGGAGCATCTCTCTTATGAAGACAGGCAGAAAGAGCTGGGGTTGTTTGGCATGGAGAAGAGAAGGCTGCCTAAAGGGAGCTTATAAAAAAGAGAGAGGGTGACTTTTTACACAGGCAGACAGTGATAGGACAAGGGGGAATGGCTAAAAGTGGTGAAAGATGTAGATTGGATGTTTAAATAAATTCTTTACTTGGAGGATGGTGAGACACTGGAACAAGTTGCCCAGAGAAGTTGGGGATTCTCCATCCCTAGAAGTGTTCAAGACCAGGTTGGATGGGGTTTTGAGGAACCTGGTCTGGTGGGTGGCATTCCTGCCCACAGTGGAGGGGTTAGAACTAGCTGATATTGTAGGACCCTTCCAACTCAAGCAAGTTGATGACTCTACTTGAATTGCCCTGATGTTTTTCCTCTGGCCACTTTCTGCAAAGAAGTGCCAGCATAGGTTAGACTTCAATGGACTTTTTATTTTCTTTCCTTTACTACGTCGTATAAAGCTTTATGCTGAGTGAATGTTGATAAGCATTTAATTATGCAAGGCTGTTAAAACATGAACTTACTATGCCTTGCTTGCCAAGATTTTTGCAGCAAGTTTTCTTCAATTCTTCATTACAGCCACTTCATCATCTCTGTGACCCTTTGTTGGATTCTTTCCAATATATTCATGTCTCTTGCCCTGTAGAGTTCCATCTGTTTTAGTCTCCCAGTGCTGGATAGAGGATCACCATTCTTGCTGGCAATACTTTGCAGCCCAGGGTACCACTGGCCCTCTTGGTCACAAGGGCATGTGGCTGTCTCATGTTCAACTTGTCCCCTGAGACCCACAGGTACTTTTCTGCCAAGCAGCTTTCCAGATAGTTGCCCCCCGCCTCCTTGCATATACTGGTGTCTGGGGTTGTTCTTCCCCAGGTGCAATTCCCCTTGCTGGATTTCAGGACATTCCTGTCAGCCTATTTCTCCAGCCTGCTCAGGTTCCCCCAGATGGCAGCAAGACTGCTGATGAGTACAGCAAATTGCTGAGAGTACACTCTGCCCATGTAGAACAGGATTGTATGTAGTGTTGACTCGTGGGATACAGTCCTACTGGCCTCCATCTGGACTTTTTGTCACTAGTCACCACTGTCTGATCCTCACCCTCTGGGCCTGGTCTTTCAGCCTTCTCACTACCAGCTCATCCTGGACGTACTTCATCAGCTTCACTGGGAGGGTGTCAAAGAGACAGTATCAAAGGCCTTACTGAAGTCCGGGTAGACACTGCCCACTGCTCTCCCCTTGTGTACCGGGCTGGTACTATACTGCATTGTAGTGTAGAATGGTATTGTGTAGGTATGTGTTTGTACAAATGTGTGTTTGTTTAACTTGAAACTCTTGGAGCATTGCTCTGACTAGGTTTGTTTCAGACTCTGTACTATTTAGACCATAAATCTTTTTGTAGGCTTCCACACTTGAAGCTATTAACTCTTCTGGGTAAGATAAATGACTAATGCTATGCTAAATGAGAATAAATATATTTTATTAATTGTGGAATGTCTTAGTGATGGATTTTAAGCTTTGGAATGTCTTTATTTCCAATTAATTTTTAAAGATATTTCATGAAAAGTAACTAAGGAGTGATCTGCCATAGCTGGCCCTGCTTAGTCTTATCATATGTGATTAAGTTTTTTTTTAACAAGCCTTACACTGTTGGATTAAAAGGTAAAATTACAAAAAATCCTACCACAGTTTTCTGCCTTAAGGCTTAATATAAACAACTCTGAAATGAAGCTTAAGCTTGAGAATGATACTGTATTTTTTTCTCCATCTGTTAAAAAAAACCCTCCCCCCAAAGCGTCCCACAATTGCTAGGTTGCCATGGAAACAAACTTCTGTAGTGTTTCAGAAATGGATGTGTTTCATGTACACACTTCAAGTGATTCAACTGCAGCAAAAGTAATGATAAATATACTGAGTGAAGGTAACCTTAAACCTCTTGCTTAAGCACTTTTTGTGTAAATCTTTACAAAGAGAGAGTTTGTGTAGTGGCAGTTTACATCGCATTTCTGTTGTAGTTGTCAAATAGGTCAAGGGTTTCTGCTCTGGTGACTGGCTACCTGCTTTTCCTGAAGTTATAGAAATGAATGCCAAAAAAAAAAGGTCCTTTTGGGTGAGATTGTACCACATTCGGTAGTGCTTTTGCCGACTTCTGTCACTTCATGTTAAGGGCTTTATTTGAGAGAGTTTATGTCTCTTAACTGAATTTGTAGAAATAAAACTAAGGAGAACTTGGTGAACTAGGTACTTTTATTTTAAAATGTTCCACATCAGGTATCTTCACTTAGCCACAGTAGTGAGCTACTGAATTTATAAATAAGTGGAAGGACATGTGAGGCATGACTGAGAGATATAGGTAATCTGGAATATTTATATTACTATGTAGAAATAAATTCCTTTTACAACTGTAGGTGAATTTGCCAAACTGTAGACAATGGTCTGTGGCACATGGTTATCTTGCCACAGCAGAGATAAAGAACCTCTCTGAAGTTACACTTGTCTGAGCTTGGACCTAAAGAGGTGGTCATCAGGCACATGGGGGTACCTAAGTTTACCTCTCGCCACACTGTCTTGTTCTTAGGCTTTGAGCATGTCCTGGGAAGATCATGTATGCATCACTGAACATCTAGTATTCCTGACTACATAGATGGAAATAAAGACCACATTTTTACTCAAGTCACTGACTAATTTCAATGCCCTTGTCTCTGTTGACAGAGAAATAATATAATCTTAATACAGTAAAGAAGCTGTCCTTTGTAGCATCAAATGCAGAAACAAACGAACATTTTTCATAATTATAAACAATGATTTACAATTTTTTTCATGCTGAAGGGGAGGGACCATCTCTTTTTATCCTTATCATAATGTTTTCAGTAGATGCTGCTGCCCAGGAATCACAGTGCAGAAGTTGCACTGGGTCAGATGCTTTCTTCAGTTCTGCTTTAGCTGATGTTGGCTCTCAGTGCCCTGGCCAACTTGCTCCTTCCAGAGTCCTTACATCTAGTCTTTACATGCTAAGAGCATGACTTTGTTTTATATCCATTCACAAAGCTCCTAAAGGACAGGTCTGAGGAAAAGATTTGAGCAGGATCATGTAAGACATCACTTTAGTGAAACAAAGGTCCAGGAAGGATGGGGATTGGTGTGCCTGTGTCTGAGTATCTGTACAATATTTAATCTGCAGGTTTTGGAGGGGTTTGAAGGATTTCCCCTTTACAAACAGAAGATATTTTTACAGGATTGATTTGGGGGAGGTATTTATAGTTGTTTTGGGACTCCTGATAACTGTAGACCAAGTACAGAATCAGATAATTTATGATTAATATTTAAACTTTAAAGTCCTTATCACAGGCTTCTTGTTTCAGTACTTAATGGAGGCAAAAACTGTAGTTACCTTTTCAATTTTGAGAAAACCTAAATAAATTTCTTTAGGGATTGAAAAAGGTATTTTAGGGACTTCAACTGTGGGATTTGCATTGTTCATTTATGTCCTTTAATTACCGTCTGGCTGCTGTCAGCCACAAATTGGTTGCAGTATAGTTTTAGCCATAGTAATTAGGCAATAATGTACAGGGCCTGGGCTGAGAATAAGGAAACTGTGTTCTATTTCTCTGTTCCTCAGTTTTATGACATACAGCAAATTGCCAGATCTCTTTGTATGTTAATTTGTAACCCTAGGAAAAAAGTTCTATTCTTACATTTGTGAAATATTTGAAGATACTCCAGACAATTAATTGACATGCACTGTATGTACTCTTTTACTACTTCAAAATATCTTACTTTATTATAAAGTTTAGAGGAAAGTAATAAATTAAACTCTAAATTTGTATATTTTAACATAAAAGAGATTTTCTGAGTTACAGGATGCAATGGTTGAGATAAAGTACAAATAACATGTAGAATGAGGTTTTGGAATCTAATTAAGTTGGAAAGTATCTGTGCCTGCTAAATAATCAAAAGAGTAAAGAGTGTTTGGTACCTGTTAGTTCTGTTCTTCTCTTTGCTTTTTACAATATGGAAGTAAAAGAAGTTTATCCTGATATTAAGTTTAACTCTGTGTGCTCACATCCAGGTGCTCTGATTGTTTTTGGAATAGCTGGAAACAACATGCCTCCAGGAAAAATGAAGTATGAAAACTGGTTATCATAATTCAAAAAATATATATTTGACAAAATATGTTGTATTCCCAAGGTTAGTTATAATTCTTTGGAGATAAACTTCTAAGTCTAGGGCTTTCTCTATTTTTAAAATTATTTTTAGAGTATAAGATATTTGGGAAAAAATGGAAGGAGAAAAAAGAGTGAATAGCTTTGTTATTTAGACCTGTTTTAAGTGTACTTAGTCACTTCAATGCAAGGCTTTAATTTGACTTTTGCTCAGAAGAAAGTGAATTATTTTGGTCAGAACAAGAGGAGAAGATTTCTTGTGATACCATGGAGCCTGACTCACAGGGAAGAACTGTCCTCTGCCAAAAGTACTTGATCACTGCAAACAATATACCATATAAATGTATCCCTGGGGAGTCTATAATTTTGAAATGATTGCCATGAGTAGACCCCAGCTGTATGTTGATAGCAAGAAGTAATTGTATTTACATGGTAATTGTTTTTTAGAAAGATATATTTTAAAGTTGCAGAGTTAATTGAGGTCAACTGCTTGGCTGCTATATACCAGACATAGTTTCATTAACTCGAGCTTCTTCTGTGGTAAACCTTCCTTTTATGATAAAAATTTATGGCTGTAAGGCTGTTTTCTTGAAAGGACTGAGCATGGATGTTGATGCTTATTTGCATAGAACTGGGAACTTTCTTTCTTATTTGAATCTGTTTGATCAATGCCTGAATGTAGTGGTGGGGAAAATTCTTAATGTGGTCACTTATGTCACAGGTAATACCCATTTAAATTTATTTGTTGAATATTATTTGCCTGACCTAGTCAGTCTTCACTGCTAGCCTCCATTTTTCTGTGGTACTCTTAAATGTGAGGAAGAATTAGACCATTTTCTCAATACTCAGCTTTTTTGTCTTTTCTGAATCCTCCACAAGAAGTAGAATTGAGGGGAACATAAATCTCTGAATTGGAACTAATAGTGTCTTTGACTTGACTGAGAGACAATCTGTATCTCCTCAAATGGAGGGTGAAGGTTGGGCAATACTTTCCTTGGCTCCACAAAGGTGAAACAGCTATTTCAGCAAAAGTGTTGAGGGTTGGTGGCTAACTTCTGAACAGTGACTAAATGTTTATTCATCTTAAAACAAATGCATTTTAGTAGACTGTCAAACCAGGCACTTGTACCTGAAGAAAGCAAGGAGGGAGAGTAGAATAAATAGTTAATTTTTCTTGAATTATGTACTATTAAAAGTTTAAAAATTTCACTAAATCTGATGAATCAGCATGTAGAACTTAGAAATGTACAGTTTAAAAGTGTATCTCCACTCTCTATACCTGCTTCTGCTAGGAGAGCAGAACAAGATATAGGATAGAATGATGAATTTTTTAAAAGACTTTATAACTTCAGGTGATGATACTTAAACGGTGTAACAATTTTCCCTTTTTTTGTTTATAGTTTTTTGTTGTTTGGTTGTTTTTTGTTGTTGTTTTGTTGTTGTTGTTGTTGAGTTGGTTTTTTGTTTGTTTGTTTGTGGGTTTTTTTGTGCCTGGTTTTATTCTTTGAACAAAGCAATTCTTGAATCATTATTTCATAATAATATGGGAAAAAATGTCAAGGGTTTTGACTAAATTTGAATAGACTTATACAGGGACTATTCCTGTCTGAAAAGAAGAGCAGAAGTAGTTGTCAAGTGATAAGAACAATACAGGAAATCTCACAATTAAATTTACCCTTAGTTAGATGTGTTGGGAACCATTTTCTTATTTTTGTAATGAATCTATGATATTCAGCAGAATTTTAGTTTTTCAAGTGAGTTACAGGGTGTCAGTAGATTGATATCAGTTGAATTCCTTAATATAGCTTCCACAACTGAATTTTTAATTAGATTAGGAAGAAGCACATTGCATTATTTTCCTACGGTTTGTGCTTTAAAGAATCTTTATGTGCAACTTGGGTAAAAGTAAATGGTGCTTTACCTAGCCATTTAGGTTTCTTTTTGTCCCTTGACAATGAGAAATGTCTTTTTTCTAAGAAGGAGTTGATTTCAAATGTTGAACATAAACTTACCATTTAGGTTAAAATTTACTGGAGTTTATAACATATTGAATTGTTGTAGAACATTAAGATTTCCCTTTGAATTATATAAATTGTGTGTGTGTTTTTATGGTATAGTCTTAGAGATGTATTGTCCTCTTTTTAACATCAGCTGATGTCTGGTGCTGATAATGAGTTGAGCGTGTATATGAACAGAAGTATTATCCCTTGGTGATTTTTCTTTGTTTTTAAAATTGCTGTGGCAGATGTTGTTCTTGGAAGGAAGATATTTTCAGGTTTTGTCACTGAGCAGTTTCTAGGATATTGAGTAAGAGTAGAAGAAAACATTGGATCTTTTGCCGTGTCATAATGCAAAGAAAAAGGATACCAGAATGGAGGGAAGTACTAAAAGGAGACTTAAATACCCAACTTCATGCCAAGGATGTGAATTAGAATGCACTTTTTCAAAAGCGGCCAAACCTAATTAAAAGAAATGACTTAGCAGACTCAGGCTCTCTGAAAGCATTCATCTTATTCACTGCTTTTTTTTACGGCCTGTCCTGGGTGAAACTTCAATCTATTTCCCTCTCATTAAGCTTATGTATCCATGACTAAGCAATCACTTAACATGCAACTACTTAATTTAGGTATGCTTTTGCATTCATACACACTTAACACAAGGAAAAAACCCCAAATACCAAACAGTAGGAGGAAGCTGAGAAGGGATATACAACTGCAAAGTTGAATTACTTAAAGGTTGTTGGTATCTAGAATATTGGTTCTCAAATAAACAAGTATTTCCCCTTTTTCCAGCTCAGGAAAACAAAACAAAACAAAACCACAAAATAAGCACACTTGCAAATTGGAACTACTATTCCAGCAAGGGAATTGCTAAATTACTTTAATTGCTGATAAAAATTCACAAAGGTTGGGCAGCTGAATGTCCTAACTCTACCCCATTACTATGGTGTCTGCTTTCAGTTCCCTGGAGGAATTGAGCTTATTTCTGTCTTGTATGGTCTGTGACAGAGCTCAGTAGGAAGCGTATGACCACTCATGTGTTGATTTCATGTACAACTTAAGGAAATAAATGTCAAATAAACATCTAAAGGCTTTGATGCATGAACAAACTACCTTGAGAAACACATTCCTAAGGACAAGTGCAGGTGGGATATTAAGATATTTACTTGGAGATGAAGCAGACTGCTTTACAGAAGGGCCTGTTTGTTTTCATTGATTAGAAAGGAAATCTGACCTATAAGTGGTAAGAGAGACTCCATTCCATGCATTTTTGGCAAAGTATAAAATGCTAAACCTCAGTTAACAACCATAAAAGTGATACCCTTTTGTGCATTTCTTTGCATACGATTCTAGCAGTATAGGCCTGCTGCTTCTGTGTTTTGCATAGGGTAAGGGGGAATAGGCTGAATGAGGAGTTGGAGGGTGGTTAGTGTGTGCTTTGAGGGACTGCTTTCAGCAGTGCTTTTCGTGTGACTTAATTTTAGAAGCCCTACTATCCTGTTGAGTGAGACATTTTCAGGATCTCTATGCAGAATTATCAAAATGCTCATTCTCTCAGAAACAAAACAGGAAAAAACCTCCACAAAACAGAAATTCTTCCTTCCTGCCAACAACCTAGAGAGTTTCAAGTCCCCCAGATAGCAGTGGTTGGATGTTTTAGAGGCCTTACCGTTCCAGTTCTCTATCAATTGCATGGAGTCCCCGTGGCAAACTGAGCAAATTCAAACTCTGAATTCTGCAATAGCGAGAGATATTCTCAATGACACTTCTCAAGATAGAAAATTCTCTGAATTAATAGGTGACCTGTAATACAGGGCTATGTATACTATTTATGCTGTAGAAGCTACAGAGCTAGTGTCCCTGAGGATGAAACTTTTGAGTGAGGGCAGAATTTTCTTTTTACTTTCTCTACAGTTTTTCCTGAGTGTTTGTTTTTGAATTTATCTCTTCTAGTATTCATTATTTCTCATGACACTGGATGTGTTTAAAGTATAAAAATAAACATTAAAAAAAACACTTTGCAAGGTGATGAAGACCAAGCTGGGAAATAAAAATGTAAGAAATAAACTCTGTAGAATAGATTGCTGGTATTATTCTTGGTGTGTGGGGTATAGGAAGTGAGAAATTTATGTTATGAATTTGGATGGGACTGATAACCATGACAACAGTGGATAATACAGACTGGACTGCAGTATAATATATGGTAAAATGTACTGAGGAGGTAGTTTTTCTGAGGGTTTATTTCAAATTTTGCCAGTACACAGTTTGAGTTGTGTCACTTGAGATATGTAATTCTGGGGTTTATGAAAATTATAACTTAGTGTAAGGCGTAATAAATGAAGCTCAGAACATAATTCTCCCAAAGTAATTAATTTTTTTTTTTAACAACATTTCTGCTGCTCAGTTGAATATCTTTCAACCGTGTTTCAGTTTTTCTGTTTGATAAACGACTTAAGTTGACCTTTTGCAGCAATCTCTTCCCATTATCTTCCTGCAGGTAGTGTTGCCTGTGATCAGTTTAAACTGTTCCCTGTAACATCTTTGTGGGCTGTTCTTGGGATAAGGGTTTGGCTACTGGAACAGCAGTAAACTGCTTTAAATCAACCAAAATCGGGAACGATCAAGCAGAGTTTAGCAGGAGTTCAGGAAAATAATTATCCATCTGTGTTTTATGGGCAGACTGCTTCGCTTCGAAATGTGGTAATATGTTTACTGTTTTCTAAACAGTAAATGCTTACAATTTGTGACCAAAACACCTAGTGTATAAGACTGAAAGTTTAGACGGATTGACTTGTTCAACTGTATTTATTCTTTTTCTCATCTTCCCTGAAAGTTTGTAAGACTATTAATGGAACCACATTGCAAGTTAGACTGATAAAATATACAGGTATGACAATGTTCACTTTCTATTAAACGAAGATAAATGGAGTAGCCAGGAACTACTTTTTCTGTTGTGACCCCTAAAACCCCACCCCCAATTTAATAATGTGTAATTCAATAATTATTAGATTTTTTTCTCAGTAGCCATAAAAATAAAATCTACTTAGGTACTGATAAGAAACAAAAATTGAGAAGTTGATGTAGAATGTCTGTGTAACAATCTTCTGCATTACTGATAATACTATTATTGACTGTAAATAAATTGGGCTGGAACAGAACTACTTGTTTTTCAGACATGCTTAAAAACAAATGAGCTTCTTTCTTTTTTCATGCAACAGAATTTAAAATGGAAAATTATTTCTTACAGATGGATCATGTAGCCTTTTTTAATTGGAGGAGTGATTAATTTCCAAGAGGTCAGAATCTGTTTCAGTGGGAGGTGTGAAGAGAGCTTCCTGGGAGACACAGAACCTGCTAGTGGGGAAAGGCTGCTCTCTGTTATAGGTTAATGGTTATCACCTGGAGCCTGTGGGTTTGTCTCCTTTCAAAATACCTCTTTTAAGTATTATATTGTGTTGAGTACTCTTGCAAATGTCCATTTTTTGCTTGTTAGTTTTACTAAGCACTTGCCTTCTGTTTCTTGTAATTCGATAGAGTAATTACTGTATAAACAAGTATTCCTATATAAAAAGTTTTTTCTGTTACCACGTTTAATTTAGGTGCATTGTCTACTTGTAATTTAATGAGAAATGTTGAATAGATGCTCCTGACCTACTTTCTCTGTGCTGTTCATTATACTGTATATCTCTACCATGTTGCCTCTTTAGGGACTTTATTTTTCAAGGGATACAACTCCTTCTGTATCCCTTCATTAGGATGCATTTCTACTGCTCTAATCTAAAATTTGCTTTGGCAAAACTAAGAAGCTGTGGTCTCCATATTGTCAGTCCTTGAAGAGAACAATTTTTTCCCTTTTCAGCTATTAGTAAGAAAGCTTCTGCAAGGAGCTATTTTCCCCAGGGAAATATTCTCTTCTGCCTTTTTCATAATTCACTGACAAAACATGCTGCTGTTATGAGAGGGGAGTATCTGCTGTAGGTGGATTCTCTTACTTTACCACTGTTTCTCTCACCCTCTGGCAAGATAAAGATTTTTCCAGGACAGAGGAACGAGCTTTCCTGTATTTATATACTAAATTACATGTGTGCAATTGTCCTTCTACCCTCAAGGTAAGATCAGTCATAGCTAAAAAATCACAGTATGCTCTGACTTTATAACTGTTTTCCTTATTTCATGAGTTTACTGCAGTAGAAGCCATAAGGAAGTGTGAACTTTTTTCTGCTTCTTCAGAGAGCTGAAGGAAAGTGGGCATTTGGATTGGTCCTAAGCAATGTCTAATGTTGAATTTGGGGATTCATCCAGAGCAACTACTTACTAGGCTATTTCAACTGCTACTTCAGTTCTTTAGACAAACTGTTTTTTGATAATGACTGACTGAGCTGTGGACCTACAAGGCTGGTTGAAAAATAGCTTTCCCTTTCCTGAAGATGGGTTAGCATATATCAATCTTCTTCATTTACTGACTCATTCTAATTTAAGGCACTGTTTCAGTAGATGTTTGTTAAGTATCTCAAATTCTTATGATTATTTCTGTTACTTTATGGTTGACAGCAGTAACTCTTTGCCACACAACTTAGTAGGGACTTGTTGGGGGAATAATGCTTTACTGGGGGAGAAAAGCTTTGACAAGTGTGGGATTCCTTTTGTCTTTTGTACACATTCACTGTTCAGGATAACATTTACTTATGTTTATAGGAATAGGCAGGGATAAAATTAGGAAAAGGGACTTCTCTGTGTGTTTCCGCAGGTATTGGGAAACTGTAAGCTAATCTTGGCCTAATAATGGATTGGACCTGCTATTCTCATATCTCAAATTTCTAAGAAGTAGATATGAGAGAGTATAGATCTTAAATTGTGTTAAAAATTCAAAAATGAAAGCAAGCTTTGTGCTTTCCAAAAGGCAGTTCATAAACATGGAAAAATAGGGTTTACTTCCATATTCAGAAAACATCTGGAGAAGCAGATACCCAGTATACCTTTGTTTAACTCCTTATTTATATTCTATCTGGCTGCATATGTGAAATAAAATCAAGAGATGCACTAGGAAATGGACAAAGAAATATTTCAATAATACCATCTCCCTAGAATGCTTTCCAGGAAACTATGGGTAAGCTATTCATGGAGAAATGACTTCTAGTCAGTCGTAAGGTAGTTTTATTTTCCCAAAACAGTCTGGGATAAAGAAGAATATTAAGCCATTCAAAATTGCTGCCTGAAAGAGGTATTCTGAGATGGCAACATGTGTGTAAGTAAAGGAACTGCAGCCACTGCACTGCTTGGAAGTCAGCAGAGCATGAGACTGTACAAGGGCAGGGGCTTCGCAAGATGAGTCTGTTGCGCAGACACAGCAGTGCCCACTGCATGTCTGCCTGTGTTCATGGTAGGTACTGCCTCAGGCTCATCTAGCCTGTAGTTACAGCCACGGCTGTGGAGAGAAGCAGAGAGAATGTAGGTCTCTTGAGACCCCTCCTGTCTGCTGGTGCTGCACTTGTGTGAACGCATGGAAAAATTGATCTGGAAGCAACTGTTTGGAGTTGCTTTAGGAACGCAGTAATTGCAAGCCCTGGAAAACGTTCCTTGCAAACAGAAATTGCAAGACCTTTTGAGTAGCAGTCATGTTCTTTGCCCCAGTTCATACATGAGCCTGTATGTTAATAGGTCTAGTAAGTAGTTTTGGGGTCTTGGGCCTGTGCTGAAAGATAATAGTAAGCGGCTCACCTCAGGAGGTGAAAAGTAGACACAAGAGAAACCTATCATGATATGTGAGATTGCAAAGCAATATAAGTTGTTTGCCATGTAACCATGATGGGACGCTCAGAAATGGGATGTCATATTGCAGAGATCTAGTCTGAAATCAGGTGAAATGTGAATTTCAGGCTGTAGAAAGCACAACTATAGGGCTGTCACTTCAATGTAGTGCCACAGGAGAGCAGAGAAGTTGGGGATGCAGCTCAACTCCCAGCTGTAATGAGCTTCTATAATGGTTATGAAATAATTCTTCTGTCTCCCTACTCCCTCACAGGGAGTGATACTGACAGCACTGGTTCCTTTTTTTTTTCCATCATGCCTCATTTGGAAACCAAAGTATTTTTAGAAACCATTTTTCTGTTGCATTCCTTGTGAATATAGCCTATCCCTTTTGAAACATGCAACTGCATTTTTATGCACTAGAGTCCTTTCTTTTTTTTAAAGGGCTGTGGAAAAGAACTTATAAGGGGGGAAGTAGAAAGCAAGTGGCTCATTTTAAGTTACTGTCTTTATTTTGTTTCCTGCAGAAGACAGCCTCCAAATTCTGAAAAAGTTCTGTCTGTTGGGGCAGAACCCATTCTACCACTACCAGGGTTGCTTTTTACAGTAAGGTTTTCATGCATATGCAAATTCAGAATAATTGTGCTTATAAAGAAGAAACAAGGAAAGACGTAAACAGTAAGCACAAAATCACTCAACTGACTTGAAGTCAGTCCACAACTTGAGTCAGCGATTAGTCTGAAGAAAACCTCTGAAAAATGCTGTTACTCACTTCTTCCAAGTAGAGTCAGCCTGGAAGCACAGGAAATAACAAGGTTCTCCAAGTTCATTATACCTGCCATACGACTTCTCCATCCTTCTTAGTGCGAATTGTCTCATTTAATGTGGAGTTACTCTTAACCAAAGTGGTCCTAGTATTCACCAAATGAATGCTAGTGAGACTTAAAATACAGAATGTCTGTTCACTTTCTGTCTGTCTAGAATGTACCAGTCTCATTCTTGAAACAGGTTTTCTGTGTTTCCTGATATATGTTGGTGATGAGCTGTGTGTTTGAGTGTCAGTGGCCTTGTTGATGTGCCAATTGCTGAGCAGTCAAAACTGCAGTGCAGTTCAAAGCAGTTCTGAACATTGTGCAAGGGTCAACATTGACACAATCTGAGAAATCTGGTTGAATGTTCTCTGACATACTTGGTTTCAGCCTCTGACTTTTTTTTTTTTTTTCCTCCTTGGGTAGTAGTTGCATCTCAAGTATTTCAGAAATTACAGTCCTTTTGGACCAAACAGTTTCTGCAAATTCAGAAGGGGGGGAAAGGCCAAACTAATTACTGGCAAATGCAGATTGAGTTAAGATGGCTAATGTGGCTAACTGGAGACATGAAACTTAGAGATAAACATATTTATAAAAATTGCTCTTGAGAAGAATTAAGAAATTTGATTCAAAGAATTGATTATATAGAGACAGAATTTTGGCTTGAGGTCAAGTGTTTGTTACAACACTTGAGCTAAATCAAAATGCAAAGAAAGGACACTTCATCTGATGTGGGAAGAGAATTGAATAAGGGTTTTGGAAGGTAAAAACCCCACAAACTACTGGAGTTATTTGCAAATATCGAAGTGCTGAACAAGATCTATGAGGAAATTCTACGTTTTTTACAAAGAAATGTCAATGTTACCAGTTATGCTCTAGAAATAAAAAGAAGGCTACTTAAGGTTGACAAATACCAGAATGATTTTCCTTGTCTTAAGGTTTCATTTGAAAAAGAAAATTAGGATACAAGTCCCACATTACTGTACACTTGATGACATCAACTATAATTAAGTGGAAGATACTCTAAACAGAAACTGCTGTCATAGAAAAAGAGGAACAAAAGAAAGCAACCATGCAGCAGCATTTCCTATGAAGAATGCTTATTGCAATTCACTGTTTTTCAGAGTTTTCCCCAATGTTTCTAGAATCTTGTTTTGAAATAGACTGTGGGATCTTATGCTGATGTTTGGTTTTTGCCTGCTTGGGGAAGAGTATGTGTGTGCATCAGAAACATCATATATGTACAGCTACTTCTAAAAGGTTAAGGAATTGCCTCAGTATATTACTGTTTTGAATTGATTTCTTCAGTAAGCAATGATTTTGATCCCCACTTGAACTTTTTACTCCACCTAAAATAGTTGTTTTGGAAATGCAAACAGCCATTGGTAGAAATATCTACTAGTAGAAAGATAGTAGAAAATAGGAAGTAGGAAATATCTACTCTGTTGTAAAAGTGAAGTAAATGTTACAATTTTGATACCTGGCACAGGTAAAAAGCACCTCCTCAATTTTCTATCACAGTATCAATATTATGAAAAAATTACATGCCTCTTAGATTCATTAATTATAAACAAATCTGTTTGGAAAAGATCTTCCTGCTGTACAGCTAGATTAAAGAATAAAATATTAGGAGTGCATTGGAAGGAAACTTGGCAGAAATTTAATAAATAAAGGAAACATTAAGCCACACCCTTTTCCTTCTGCAAATGCTACACATTATAAGACGTAAGTTCATTCCCTGTCTGCACTTTGCCTTTCCAACTGAAACAACCTTCTCTACAAGTATTTTCTGTGGCTTGACATATGTATGAATGCACATGTAACTAGAATCCTTTTTCCCTGTCTCTTCTGCCTTAGGAATATGGTTGTCTTGTGCACACATAAACCCAAGATACACTCAGAGGAAAATGCTGCCCAGATTACAGCAGGGCAAAGGCCAAAAAGCACTTGGTGTAAAGGATTACTGAGACATTGAAAATGGTAATTACAGAGATGAAATGAGTCTCTGACTGTACGGGGGTGTGTGTGTGTGAAAGAAAAGATTTGGTCTTCCTGAGAAAGTTCTGTAACAGTTTGACCTAAAAGGAGTTAAATGAATATTTATGTCATGGTTAACTTTTCTAGACTGTTCAACCTAATTTCCATAATGGAGAAAAAATTCAAGAAAAAATAGTGCTTTGAGACATTTACATGAGGTAACAATGTAGCCTGTAACCCTGAATAGAGCTTTCTATCACATTATTTAAGTCAGATGTCCATTACAATTAAAAACTGTTATTCTCAGCAGTGGGAGAATATTAGCAAAATTTTAGCTCTTCCATGCATATAGCAAAAGGAAGCAGCTGATAAGTGGTTCGGGTAGGTCATACAGAGGAATTAAGATTCCAAGAAAACTGATACTTATTATCTGTTGGTGTGGTGGGTTGACCTTGGATGGGTGCTAGATGCCGACCCAGCTGCTCTCTCACTCTCCTTCCCTCAAGCAGGCCATGCATCTTTTGCATGGAAGATGCAAAAGCTTGTGGATGGAGGCAAAGAGAGAGATCACTTTGGAATCACTTTCACAGACAAAACAGTGTAGATGTGGAGAAAACTAATCTATTGGTGGTTCAAAATAGAGTATGATGGTGAGAAACAAAGACAAAAGCTGAACCAACTTCCGCTAGCCATCCCTCTTCTTCCCAGGCTCAACTGTATTCCTTCATTCTCAACTCCTCTCCCTGCCCATGTAGCGCAGGGGAATGGGGAACTGAGGGTCTATGGTCAGTCCATAACAGCTCCTTCCTGCTGCTCCTTCCAAATTTCCTGTGCTCCATTGTGGGGGGTCCTTGCCCCACACAACAGAAAACCTGCTCCTGTCTGGGCTCTCCATGGGTAGAAGCTTCCTTTGGGACATGTCTACCTGCTCCAGTGTGGGAGTTCTCCATGGGCTGCAGGGGTACAGCCTGCCTCACCATGGTGTTCTGCACAGTCTGCAGGGGAATATCTGCTTTCGTGGCTGAAGCACCTCTTTCCATTCGTTCACTGACTGGATTGCTTCTTTCACTGCTTTTTGTTCTCCTCTCCTCTTTGTGTCAGTCATTTTGCCCCTTTTTTTTAGATCTGTTTCTCTGCAGCACCACCACCCTTGCACCCAAGGGGCTTGGCTGTGCCTGCCCTGCGGAGATTGGAACTGGCTATGCCCTTCCTGGGCAGCCAAGGCCTTTCCCTACAGAGGCTGCCCCACAGCCTGTGCCTCACCACAGACACCCTGGCAACTGGGTGTATTGGATGTCTCAAAAGTTAGTCAAATTATTTGGAAAAAAACAAAAATAAGCTTCTATCCTTGGTATATTAAATGACTGTTTGACAAATCCTACGGGTTTCCTGCTGAGGCTTTTTAAGACACCTTGCTGGGCAGACAGGGCAGCTCCAGATTAAGGAACAGTGAAATCTGGGCATGGAACCTGTCGGTGCATATATGGATTTGAAACTCAGTGTGCTTAATGTTTCTCATCTAGCTTTTTCAACTTTTATGAAAAAACTTGCTTAATGTCATTAAATAAATAATAATTTCAGAGAGACCTTGAATAAGCGTGAAATATTTATGACCATATCCTTGATTTCATGCAGATGTAAACATCTCCAAGCTCTTACTCAGCCTCTCCCAAGCAGACTGCAGTTCTGTGTCTCTTTCTAATGAAATGTACGTAAGACACTGAACACCAGGAGAAGGAATTAACCCACCTTCTAACTCCACCTTAAAACCTCATTAAATTCTGTACTCTTACCTTCACCCAAAATAGGATTTGGACTTTGGAGTCTGCCTAGACAGTCATTAAATTTGGCCTCTTGCTGATCAAAAATGACATTAATTCAGGGTCAGATTTTCTGTGGAAAAAGGCCTGTGAGCAGCCTATGTGCATATGCTTGTGAGCGACTACTTCAGCTTGAGCAGCTTCACTGAGCATGTCTTGTGCAGAGGCAGGCGAAGAAAGTCCTAGATTTTGATCTGAATGCCAAGAATTTATATTTTTTATATTAGTCATATTTGAGAACAGAAATGAAGAGCCAGAAAGTGGTACGTGCTTTACAAGTACACTTTCAGTCTCATTAGTGAAATTATAAATTGTTAAAGTGTGCTTGCTTACAGCAAACCCTTGGGAGGGGAGACTTTCTCTTCTCCCTAGTACCTGAATGCCAGTCAGGTTTCAGTCTAGAAATATGCAGAGGTTTCAGCAGTTTGGACAGCACACAGCTATAAACAGTAGGAACCTGGAGAAATATGTAAAAAATAAAAAATGTTAAGGGCTTCTGTAGATTTCACCTGTATTTAGGAACTTGATGAAATGCATTGTGTACAGTTGTAATGATATCTGAGTGAGACACATAAAAATATATAACACTAAATGGCTAATCAAAAATAGAATGAATTTTGGAAAGAGCCTGTACAGGACAAATGCAGTGTGCTTCCACGAAAACCTGCAGGCTTTAGTATAAGCTTTCTTGTAAGGTAATGAGCATGTAAGCCAGTTTACTTGATGGACCGTAAGGAGCAATTGTTTTTCATCCTAAGATGGAAGCCTGGATGTAGATGGGGAATTGTTCACCCCATGTTCATTGCAAGCTTTCAGTGCCTCAGTTCTTACGCAGAGCTCTCTCTGATTTGAGGCTGAAGAAATTGAGCTAACACACACACAAAAAAGTAGGATTTTCTTTTCCATTTTAAAGTAAAATATGGAGTCATGGTAGGTACTTTAAAATGCAGGGTCCTCCAAAAAAGACCATGGAACTGCAACTACTTAAATTTCTGTCTGAATTAGCTTTCCAGCGATGCATGTACATGATACTCTTTCCCCCTCTTAAATATTAGTGCAAGACTTGGTGGATGTGTTAGTTTGAAGTATTCTTGAGTGCTCTATGTTGGAAGCGACCTCAAATAGTTATTGCTATTTATGATTCCTCATATAAATATTTTGAGCTATGGTAGAAGCAGAAACTTATGGTGGAAAACCCTTTGTTTGTTTGTTTGTTTTTGGTTTTTGTTTTTGTTTTTGTTTTTCAAAGCTGAGTCTTTCTATGCTTTCAGGAATCCAGGTTGTTGTTACTGTATGGTTAACTGTTGAGGTGCTTATATTCCTACTGTGTTAAATCAATGCTTCAACCTGTGGCTATATTGTTACATTGTAGTATGTTCCTAAAATAGACTGCTTTAATGGAAGAGCAAAAGCTATTGGAGAAATATTCCCTTGAATGCATATGTATTACTTACATTCTTGTTATTTGCATAATCATCTTTGCTGATGTGTAAATCTGGACCAGATGTTACAGTATGCTTATATAGATATAGACTAATGGAGACTAATTCTGCCTAGGCCTTTTGGACATTAATTCCTTTGGTGTTCACAACTACAGCTGATATGACAAGCTTGAAAAGGAAAGTTCTTATACTTTTAATATATTGGATTTGAAAAATCATATTAAGTTTCTCTTTCAAGCTGAAACTTCTAATATGAATCTCAGACGTCTTGATGAAGACACATGTTTTCTTAATGTCAGATAAAGTTATTGACAGCATTTGTAAATAATAATTAAAAGAAACCCCTAACCCAATTTGTTAATATGGTAAAGTTTGCTCTTTAAACTTCTTCCTTCATCTTTCAGCAGGCAGTGTGTTGTAGCCTGTGGCCCTGTGAACAAAGAACAAGGAGGTTGCTCAACAGCAGTAATTGTTACACCTTGAGGGCAGGCTGTGAAAAGTCTTGGGCTAATTAGGTGTGACTTCTGCTGAAAGATGCCACTTTCAGGAGACTAACGTTGGGTCTTGCGTTGAAATAGTGTTGTTTTCTCTAAAGACTCCAGAGTGAAAAAATATTTCTGGACCTGTATATTTTAAGTAGAGTGAGTAAAATGGGTATACCCCAAAGAAGGTAAGAACCTAGGGAATGCTAGGAGCGTAGTACAGGAACGCTTAAGTGACTCTGCAATGTTTGCCTTGTGTTTAGCAGGATTTATTCGCCTCAGCTAAGTATTAACCATGTGGGACCTGAAATGACTCTTAAACCAGACAAGCGTTGTTGCAGTGCTCAAGGTTCTGCATGGGAGCAGCAGGGACCTGTCACAGTGCTCTGGTGAATAAAGGTGTATTGAAACTTGTGTGCCTTGGAGCTCACAATCCTTGGCCACACTTGGGTAGATCATGAGAACTGGGGGATTCTGAAGCATGTAGTCCACAGGGGTTACAATTCAAGGATTATGTTCTTAATACGCCTGAGCTGGCTGTGCATAAAACTAGCTCAGCTTTATAGTTGAAGTGAGCAGTAAATTTTACAGATCCATGCTGCTACTGGAAGTGACACAGCTTTTAAACCAGACCTGTGATCATTCTTCACTCTGCCTTCCTCACCATTGTTGCTTTGTAACAGGGAAACTTCTCTTGGATGCTTGAAAGCTGACTCTGTCATTGAAAACATTCCTTAGCCTTTTCTTCAGCTTTCTTCTAAAATTTAAAAAGAAAAAGTTGAAAACATAAATGACTAGGTTTGCTCTTTAGTTCTACACAATGCATCCTAAATTGCTTAGCCTCATTTTTTTGATTTGCTTACTAATTTTTTTCTTTAAAAGAATACGTTTGCACTTGTCTTAAAATCTGAGAAAATTTGAATTGCTTTCTGTAAATTCTGTAAATGGCTGTTCTGCCACAAGAACCAGTTATAGCTTCCCTCTATATCCATGGATTTTGAACTTGATTTTAAAACAGGAAGCTTCTCCTGTCCTGAATTAAAAGTAAAATATAATTTAAAATTTTAAACTAACACTTTTGTCATGCCATTCTCTATATGTTGAAATCTCAATGATTAAATAGCCATACTAATAAAGAGCAAAGACAATAAATTTTAGGGGGGGGGGGGAAATCTTTCCTTGGTACTTAGTGTTTAAATAAAAACCAAAACATCCCAAACAAAAACAAAACACCTGTAAGAAATTGTTTGTGGTTCTACTGCCCTTTTAAAAATTATTTTATTTTATTTTATTTTATTTTATTTTATTTTATTTTATTTTATTTTATTTTATTTTTCTTACCTCTTCTCTCTCTGTTTTCCAGTCACACTCCTTGTTTGGTTCACAAAGTGTTACATTCTGCAGACTATCAGACTATCACAAGCATTCATGTTTTAGACCAAATTCTACTTCCCTACAGGCCTGATCATATTCTATCAGATCTCAACATCTAAGGATGTCTGTTTTTTATAGTTAGTTATGCAAGTTGTGTGGATTGTGCCCTTGACCTTCGTCCCTAATTAAAGCTTTTAGAGATATGATTTGGAACAATACTTAAATACACTCATACTCCTAAGGGCTTTGCTGAATTTTGACATAGAACTGAAACTACAAATGCAAGTGAATGGGAGAGAAAAGCAGCAATTCTAACTCTTGAAACATAAGTAGATAACATGGAAAATTACTACTCTGTTTTATGTTCCCTGCAAAACCCCTTTTTTGGTGAGAGGTGGATTTGCAGGGATTTCAGCACGTAGGATACAACTGTACTGGATGTGGTGGTCTTTTTTTTTTTTCCACATACCAGCTGCTTCTGTTTATTTTGAAGGTACACTTTTGACACTGATTCTTTTTAGACATGTAAGAAGCTTCATGAGTGCAATCTGCCTCTGTAAAGCCACTTCTTCCATTATAGCAATCTTTTCAAAAGCTATCTAGTCTTCAGCTACAGTTCTAAGTAAACAGGCTTTTCAGTTTCTTCTAAGACAAATTTCAGTCTCATCAATATGTATTTGCATGTTTTCCCTTTCTCAATTATGTGAGAGCCGAAGGACTAGCCTCTGCCGTCGTCAATTCTTTGTTAGAAATGAATAAGCAGTTGTTGTAGTATCTTGGGTGTAATTCCAACTTTTTTATGGTAACACTTGTGCTACTGTCTCATTGGCAGTAAAATGTGTGACTGTATTGCCATTATTTATATATTGGGGAAAGGAGTAAAAAAAAAAACGCAAACATGTAAAATTCTTTTAAGAATTGGTCTTGTTTTCTCTGATCACAGCTGTAGCTGGGGTGTTTTCCCTGCGTGTGATGATGCAGATAAAAACAAATCTTGTGGCATATTATAAACCACTATGAAACATTTTGAGAAAGTCATCTGGATCTCATTTCCTTGTGGAATTGCTCTAGTCTGCAGTCTCTACTGTGAACTTCACTACTGTGAAGATGAATAAGCTGAATAGTAAACTATATGTCATCTAGAAGGAACACTAAAACCATCAGATTGAACGCTTTAACTATCACATGCTGCCGATGTAAAAATCCTGAGGAATTTGCTGTAAGTTTCAGTTAGGAGTCTCGATATAGTGATTTGTTCTATTTCTGTGAAGACATGCAGTGTTATCTGCATTAGCTGATGTTCTTGGTGTGTGTTTCATGTTCAGGAGACTCATGTTAAATTATTTTATGGTTTCCTTAGGTAAATAGGAACTTAATATTTGATTCATCTTCTTTTTATTGCATTTCTTATATATGAATTTCTACTTCATGCAGCTTGTAAGTGTTTGAAGATTGAAAGATTTCAGTAAACTCACTAGATATTAAATTTTTTTAATTCCTTAATAGTACATTCAGGACATGTAGGTTATGTTTTTTAGTCTGTGGGAAGTTCTAACAAGTCTGACAACATAAATTGAATTGAAGGTCAAGGTTAAATTGATTGTAAAAGGTAGAAATGTTTGGTTCTGTTTTATATCCATGTCTAGATGACTTGTATAATTAGTGTTGATCAATATGGACAGCTGATTTGATACTTCATGTCTTCCTAGAATTAGATAGGTTTTATTAAATAGCTATACTGCTTTAATTCAGTCTAGAGGAGCTTTAGTAACATTAACAACATTATTTGGAATAAATTCAGTTTTAAAAGCTACTGCTATAAAGCACTGGGTTTTTTCTGGTTAGGTTTCTTATGTGCTGAAGACTTCTGAGCCACTACTGCAGCCTCTTATTTTGAGATCTGGCCAGGTTGGTTTAAAATATGACAAATCTGCTTTTAGCTGTCTCTTGAAAGCACCTGAGCTTAATTTTACACTTATGCTTACGAGAGTTCATAGGAAACAGAATTATTTGTGTTCCTGCTAATGCTTACGTAAATGTCTTGATGTCACGTATTATTTTTGGGTGAATGGGGAATGAACAACATGGCTTGGACTAATATATTTTATATAATAAATATCATATGTTGATATAATTTCTTTGAAGTTAAAACTTATAGGATGTTGAGCTAGCAGTAGAGGACAGGTTTCTGAGTTATTAAAACGAAAACTTCAGAGGAATTAAATCCCTGGTTTTATTTCAGTATTTTGAATTTTATCATAGAATGCTTTTGATGCCTGGCCACACCTTTGCTTGAAATTATTATTAGAATTGCAATCAGAAATCTTCAACATTACTCTCTGTAGCTCTTTAGCTGTTCAAAGCCTGCTGGCGTTAATGAGAATTGAGACTGTTGTTTCCTCTCTAGTAATTTCAACTTCAGTTACATCAGTTTGATGGAAAATGATGAATTCTCCTTAAATAACATCAGAGCCTGCATTTGTGATAACATTTGGTTCAAAGCACTTTTTAAAAACTCTGAGTTGCTTATGTGTACCAGTCTCTATTAGTTATGCTCTGCCCTGGGCTTTTACTGCTTTCATCTTCTGAGTTGTCCCATTCTGTTATACCTCCAGAAATCCTTCAAGTTCAATTCTCATGAAGTATGCAGAATTTACTTTCTCTTCTCCATCTCCCTGCCCATCCTGCCCTTATGAATTCCATTAATGCTTGATATAACACTTCAAGATTTATAAACTGAATAAAATACTTCCCATTTTAATACAAAATGAACTTGGTAAAGTTACCATTGAGAAACTTTGGCTTTAAACTTGCTGGTGCCTGCATTGCTGTTCTAGAGATTTTGTGTGGATGACTTCGAGTCAGCCTTATTGGATGCAATGAGCAACCTCAGTAACGGCTCTTTTAAATTTTGTTTTATCATTGCCAACAGTAAGTAAACTTGTGTTTAGCCAGGATTATAAAGAGGATCTACCAAAACATCTTTAAACACTAGATAAAACCTTTGTTTGAAACTGGATATCATAACTTTGATCTGTTTGCCCATAAACACAAACATGCACACATGTAATTTAAACAACTCTTGGGAGGGTTTTGCATTTATTTAATTTGGAACATCATCAAAATTCTGAAGACTTAATTATATCTGCCTGGAACTTAGTTTCTGCCCCTGCTTCGAAGACCATTCTAACTGATTCAACATGCTAAATTGACTCTTTTGGTGTTTTGACATAAAGGAAGAAAACTGCACATATGGAAAAAAGGTATTTTCTGCTAAGCAAAATACAGTAGTATAAATAATTCTATTGCCTTCTTTGAATTAGTCTTTAAAAAAATAATTAAGCTAGTACCCCCTGACTTCTTTAAAGGCTGATTTTCGTTGGCTTTTCTGGGTTGCCAGTCTAATTTGAAGGTGGCGTGACTGTTTTTTTCCTCTAATGTTGCAGAGGGACTGAGCTCTGTAAGACTGAGCTCTACAGGTGCAGTAGACTAGCTATAACATGACTGCTCTGCTCTCTTCTTGGCTCTTAGAGCAGCAGTTCCTCTCAATAAGGCTTACCAAGAAAATGTTTTCATCTTGCTGACTTGGGTTCTTTCTTGTCACATTCCTAGAGAAGAAATGTCTCATTGTTATATGACTTTGGACCCAGACTGGATGTAGCAAAACTGAGGAGCTCAGATCCCTGTGTCCAACGAATACTACACTTCCCTGAGTAATCTCAGAGACAGTGTAGCTAAGTACAATAGTACTCTGCTTTAGTCCTGATGGAGGCTAAAGCTGGGATCACAGTAAATAAAAGATTATTAAAAGACCATGCTTGCTACTGTAGAAGATCTTTTAGCACAAAAGAGCATACAGAGTACTACAGTTCAGATTTGTAGTGGAGTGGTACAATGATTATCGTTTATGGAGGAGGCTTCTGTGTTATGTGATATCTTGATGTACCAAAATTTGTCATGGATATGCTTGTATACTAACCTAAATTTTGTTTCTAATTGTTATGTTAGGCCATGCTTGTATGACCTTGAGTCATCAATAGGTACGAGAACATGCTTCCATCTCTCCCAGGCTGAAGCACGATATGTAATAGTACTTTTGCCTCTGGTCCACAACAATGAGAAGCAAGTCAGTTCTGGATTGCTCTGCAGCACACGGCTGCAGTCACATTCAGACATGTGGTACTTGTGTCTGGATGGCTTCTGAGCAATAATGGGACTTACTGTTCCCCATTTACTAGAGGTAGACCTTTTTCTGGAAAAACTTTGGGTGGATTTTTCTTTTTTTTGTTCATCTTCCTATATTTTTTAAAACATCAATAAATATATAAATCTGATTTTATATAATTTAATTTGTTGCAAATACTTGCAAAAGACATGTGATGGTTTTTTTTTTTAACATACGATGTTTTGTATTTTGAAATTAGTTTTCATTTTCTGCAGAAGACAACTCCACAGTTGCAACTTTCAATCTTCAGCTTTCCTATTTACTGTGACAGTGGAACACACATTGCTACTGCTGTGTTTGAGAAGCTCTCTGGTGTTTTAAAGCTTAGAATTAGAAGTTGCTCTTATGTTAAATTTCTTTTGTGCATCCCAGACTAATTAAGAATCCATTAACATGAACTGCTTTGCCACTTTTTATTGGTCATAGGCCTAGAGGTGTAGAATAAAAATCCTTGAAATGTATTTCACCTTCTAAATAAAGTCTTTAGAGAATAATAATTTCTGAAGTATTATTCCAATAATGATAGTTCAGCACTTGGAGATTGGATACACACACATTTCAATATATTGTAATGTGTGGAAGCTTCAAACTGTGCATTAATGTGTTTACTTCTACTTTGTTCCCACGCTGTGTGTGTGTATACTTCTATAAAAGCTTTCTCAGACTGGGTGTGACTTTCACTTGTTCTTTTTGTAATTAAATATCCGGAAACAAAAGTTTCTTGATGGTTTTTAGTCCTCAATAAATGCTTTAAAGGGAAAAAGAAACTCTAGTACAGCCCTGCAAGTTCCATGGGGAAAATACCCATAAATATCACCTAATTACTATACTCTGCAAGATATTTAAAAATATGCCTGTAATGTAATCAATTGGAGAAAATATGGTAGAAGGTATACTTGCTGCCTTTCCTACTGCTACTAAAGTAATGCTCAGCATTCCTGTTCTTAATATGGTATAAATATATATAGAGAGACCCCACAGCCTCATGAGGCTTTTCAGTCAATGTGGATTTACAGAGCAGTGTAGATGGGGGATTTCTTTAGCATCAGGCTGAAAAACCCATGAATCCTTGAAGAAAACAAATCTACTTCATTAATTTTTCCCATCATTTGACATTAAACAATTGAGATAGAGATCAGACATGAGATCAGTTTCAGAGAACTGCTACTGCTGTTATACAGTCAGTGTGTCATTTCAACAGTGTATTATTTCACTTTAGGTAAGGTGAAATCAGCTGAGTTCCTACAGTCCTTCAAGCTTTTTAGTGACACTTGATGTCAGTCTTCCTTCTTCCTCTTGGGTGCTTCCTGCTGTAGTAGAAGATATTGGGTTGTTCTGTTACACTTCCAGGAACACAGAGCAGCTGTAAGGACTGGATGCTCATCTGTAGCTAAGCTAAATACCACCAGCCCTCCCACCAAACAAAAAACCCCCACTCTCAAAAAAAAACCCCAACAACCCCCGCAAAACCTGAAGTAATTTATTGCTTTTAAGAGGCTGAAGTAACATCTGCAATATAGGAATAATTCAAGAAATGTTTAGATACTCATAATAAATTTAGTTTCTGGAAATCATCCATTGATTGTAATTGAGCATAATAGGACATACTTTCCAATGGCTTTCTCATCTCCTATTTTTAGATTACTTTCCATAAAGCGGATACATTTTTTTCCTTACCTGAGGTGTAGATGGTGTATCTTGAGTTACTAAATTTAATAGTATTTTGTGTGGGAAAACGGATTATGGATTGAAAGGTTCCCAGAGTTGCGGGGTAAAGGCAACTTTACTCCCAAACCTTTGCTCAGGAATACAGCCTTTACTCAGGATGGCTTTGCTCCCCAACCAGTCTGATCATAGTCAGTGGGAAAAGAGAGGATGGTCTGTTGTCCCTGGGGTACTCAGTTCACATCTGAGTCTGCACAGTAAAGTGTTGTGGGGACCTTTTCTTATGAAGTACACCAGGTCATCCTCAAGTGACCCTCCTCTCTCTCCCAGGACTTAGTGACACTTTTGCATTTGTCTAATATTTGATGCTCTGAGACACTATAGTTGTGGGTTTTTTGCCAACTTAGACAGACTTCTATGGATGGGGGAGGAAACTTGAAAAGGAGGCTTGCAGTAACCGCATGGCCTAATATCAATCAGGCCTTTTGGTAGGCTGTGCTTTGGAAGTCTGCAGTAGCTCACAGCAGTTCTTCAGCAACTGGTGGGTGCTGTCAGGAGTACTCAGTGTCCCTTTTTGTTATACTTGTGGGTTCTTGTTTTTCTTTAATAAAAACATCACAACAAGCCACACCCACCAAAAATTCTTTGACTTCACTGCCCTTATTTTCTCTCTCGTTCCATTTATTTACATATATTCAGTACCTCTTCTATTTTTCGCTCATTTACTCTCTGGCTTTGCAGATTGTGTCTTATTTTGCCTTCTCAGTAGAGCTTTGAATTTTATAGAGTAGGGTCTGGAGCTATCCTTGCTGTACACTCCTCTGGGGAAAAAAAGCAAAAGGAGATTGCTGCCATGGCCACAGCTGCTATTGCTGCTGTCATGATCATTTAATTGCTGCAACCACTCTCACTGCTAGCGCATGGGAGTAATTAACACTGATCAAAAATGTGAAGTGCATTCCCTACTTTACATATCTCCATGTACAAGCAATAAATCAAAATGAGAACTCAGCAGAATTACACAAAAGCAACTTGCTGCTCTTGGCTTAGTTCTTGGAATGGCAAACTTGGGTGTTTTGTTTTTTTTTTCTCTCCCCAAACATTAATTGATAATTGAAAGCATAGAAGAATTTACTATAGACGTAAATTATTAATGTAAACAGAGTCTCTGCTGCTTGTAAAGCATCTGTCATATTAAATTGTACTGTTGGCCCTCAAGGCCAGTGAAAGCACATTAATTCTACAACAAATTACTCTAATTTATAAAACTGTTGAATTATATCAAAGGTCCAATTGGAAGCCATCATTGCCCTCTAACTCAGTGTTCATATATCTGTTTTTCCATTAATTGCATAATGACTGTTAATGTACAACAAATCAATGGTAGTGAACTAAGGAGTATGTTATTTCTATTGAGAAGTGAGTGGGGTGTTTGAACTAGCTAAGTGTTCTCTTGAAAAGGACAGCAGTTGATTGATGTGGAGAAAATGAATGTGAGAGTAGCGCTACAAAACATGCACAAGTTTTTCTACTCTTTCTGTGATTTTCTGATTCTTCGTTAAAGTTATGGGCGTGATGTCTGTAGCATTCATGCAGATTTCTGTGAAATTATCCCTGACAATCTACAAAAATTAGATGCTGTTTGATATTTCTTAAAAGTGTGCCATCTCCTGTGCCCAACTCTTTTGCCCAACTTCTCCCTTGTCCTATGTGGAAAAAAAAAAATCATAGTTATTTTCCTGTGACTCAAAATGCCAGATAGCAAGAAATAAGCTGAAAAATCCATTTAATTGAACTGTAGCTCAGTTGTTTGTGCAGCCTGTTGACAGGTTTAGTTTCAGGCCCTTATAAATCTTATTTTTTTTTCTTTCCTGTGATTTTTTTTTTTATGAACCCTCAGCACTGAGAATGCAAATATTCTGAGATATTTAGGCATGGGATTTAATGACTGCTACGAAGAGGTTTGTAGCTGATATGTCCACTTCCTTCTTCTGTCAAGAGGTTATTATTGTTTTGCATTTGAAATTTAACATTACTTTCTAATGCATTATCAGCTAGGAATTTTGATAAGGGAAGGTAAAAGAATGCGACGTTGTTTTGACCAGTGTTGCTATAGTAGTTGATTTGTCTTAAATTTTGTCTTTCTTTTTGTAAATGACTTAAAGACTGAAGGAACACAAATGGGTACCACTTTCAGAAAGCAGAAGGAATATATAGTATATAGGCAATGACTGAAATGTTTTGGTCTTGGATTTTATAAAAGCTTATAATCATAGAATCATAAAATTAACTGGGTTGGAAGAGACCTCCGAGATCATCAAGTCCAACCCTTGATCCAACCCCACAGTGATTACTAGATCATGGCACTCAGTGCCACATCCACTCTCATCTTAAACACCTCCAGGGACGGTGAATCCGCCACCTCTCTGGGCAGCCCATTGCAATGTCTGATCACTCTCTCTGTAAAGAACTTCTTTCTAATATCCAACCTAAACCTCCCATAGCAGAGCTTAAGCCCGTGCCCTCTTGTCCTATTGCTGGTTGCCTGGGAGAAGAGACCTACCCCCACCTGGCTGCAACCTCCTCTCAGGTAGTTGTAGAGAGTGATGAGGTCACCCCTGAGCCTTCTCTTCTCCAGGCTAAACAACCCCAGCTCCCGCAGGCTCTCCTCATAGGGACTAACGAATGTATAGAAATGTTTGTAAGAGACCTGATGCTCTTCAAATATTTTTCAAATGTGTGTGTAAAAAGAGTACCAGAGTCTTACACTTTGCTCATTTTCAGTGAGTCTTTAAAACTTTTGGAAAGCATACATGCTTTGTTCTGAGAATTCACTGATTGTCAAATCTTATTGCTTTAAATTAGGCTCTTTTATCAATTAGAGGTTGATGTAAGACAACCTTTTTTTACTGTTAGGAAAAAAGTAAATGAGAGTTCTGGAAACTAATAAATGTCATCAGTTGTATAGGGAGCATCTAATGTCTTCAGTTGAATACGATTTGCTACCACTCATAAAAGTCAGTGGAAGCTGGTGCTGAAAAGACTTTCAAAATGAAGATGCATCACACTACAGTAATAGATGCATTTAACAAATGGGTTTGATGTTAACTTAAACAAGAGAAAGCTTCCACTAACTTCTGTTTACTTATTCAGACTACTTGCTTTTGCTCTCCTTTGCCTTTCTGCCTTAATGTGGTAAGAAAGAGAAAATACAGCTTTCTGTGAAAAGTTTCTCAAACAATAGGTTGGATATTTATAGTGTAGTAGGCTTAGAAAAGCCTATATGATATTCCATCAATAGGAACATTCCTTTGCTGTTTCTGACTTGGTTTTCTGTCCTTTTGAAACACTTTGCAGAGGACCAAGTGTAACTCTACAGTAGGGAGAGAATGTAGTTGATTGGTACCATCAGAACCAGGAGCACTTGTTACTTTGGCTGGTAATGGCATCCTTCCAACTTATGATTCAAGTATCAAGCCTGTTCAGGACAAAAGAAGAAATCTTGCAGGGCTGTCTCACTTTCTTTGCAGCAGTATAGCTGAATCTATGCTCATTTTGTGAGTTAGTTAATCATGTGCTTCCTTTGGTCAAGAAATTTTCCTGGTAACCAAAACTCAGGCTGGGTGGCTGTTCTGTTTGTCTCAAAAGTATCTTTTATGAGAAGTTGCGTTTGTTCCAATCTTGAAGCTGTGATAGCTGTACATTCTAGTGTGGTTACTACTTAAGGTTAATAGACCTTATGTCAACAGAGAGAGATAATCTTTCCCTAGCTAGGCCTCTGACTGGATCAAAAGAATAGAATCCTCAGAAGACACCATGCAGGGAATGCTGTACCTTTGACCTGGATTTTTGTTAAGACATGATTAAATGGCGGCCTGCCATTTCCTTTCATTATCTATTTTTCATTTCTATCATAGCAAAGTGACTCATGTTTGGTTTTTGTCTGTCTTTGGATGGGTATGCAATTTGATAAAAGGAGCCCATCTGTACAAAAATGTACAGCTGTCTGACTTCTAGCTGTGCTTTCTTCAAAGATCATAGAATCATAGGAAAGCTTAGGCTGGGAGACACCTCTGGAGATCATCTAATCCAATCCCTCTGCTCAAAGGAGGGTCAGCTATAACATGTTGCTGAGGACTGCAGGTTGTTGGGTTTTGAAAACATCAGTACTAATTGATTCAAAGCTTACTGTTACAATAAATATGAAAAAATATCCATGTAAAATACTCATTTTAACAGTTTCCACAAACATCTTCAGTATATTTTGTATGTATTTGTCTTCTGTTGTTTGACTATGTTGTAATTATAAATTGTAATGAGTGTGTTTTAAAAAATTCTCAAGATTTTCAAGACTGATCAGAGAATTTTGAGTGTTGCTCTGAAACTTTTAAAGACTATTAGCTTGGTAGATCAGCACTGAGTGAAAATCAAAACTCCCTATGGATGTCCCATTCTTTGTTGAAAATCTTGATGTATAATGCAAGGAAAGATATGGAAATAAGTTATCAAGTATTTTTGTCCATTTCTTACTTGCAAATAAACTACTGTGTCAGTTTTACTGTGTATCAAAACCTTTAAATTATTAAATATACCATAAATTATGATATCATGCCCAGTCAAGCTTTGTTGTTTGTGTCATGTCTTTCACTTTGAGAACACTTTGTAAGTACTGTATGCTCCTCATGGACAAAATTCTAGTTTTTTTTCTGTAGAATAGATAATTGTAAAGAGTAAGACTACTGCTATGTGCACCTGATAGTAAAAAGTGGTGTAACAAATAGTTTTAGCTTTCTGCTTAGATCAAGTAGTTTGCCAGTCTGATCTTTCCTATGCCATGTATTAATGAAAAGAAGGTGTATGCAGTTGTTTAGATTATTAAATAGAGAAGAGACTGCTTAAAGCCTGACAAATATACTGTAGCACTAATTATATCTTTCTACATTGAAGGCCAGGATTTTAATTGGATACTTATGGTTAACCCAGGTGTGGCATTTTACAGCTATTCAGGATCTGTAACAGCACTGTATTTACTAAAAGGTTCCATGGGTTTCTACTGTACAGTAGCAAATGGCAGGCCTGCTGTCTATACTGCAGCTGTTTCCATTTTCCTAGGAAGATTAGGAAACGCACTTCTCTTATTAGAAAGACTCAAACGTTGTGTGACATGAAGTATTTCATGTCTTATTCTTGCCTTTAGAGATTGATATAAACAGATGCAGATTGGTTTGTTTGTGAGCAGAATTGTAAACAGAATTTCAGTCTGGGTGAGATCTGAAGATTGATCGAAGACAGTGCATTAACACACACAACCTGCATGTAATGCTGTACCTGCTTGCTATCACCACTACCTTGTGAGGGGTGACATTTCATAAGCATTTCAAGAGTTTACAGTTTTCTACTGCACTAAAATCTTTCTGATAATACAAACATATTTCTAGATTTTAAAATAAATAATTTCTCTTTTTGTCTCTGAAAATATTTATTTTAATGATGTGTAAAAAATAAATACATTTAGTGCAACTAGGTTTTTCCCATTGGCATTACATATTACTACTCTTGGTAAGGAAGATACTTAAAAATGCTTTTCAAGTATTCTCATAAAATGGTAGCAATATCAGCCGTAGTATTAAAATTACTAATTTTATATAAGTAATTTCTATAACTTATGGAATTTTGGCTTGTCTGTTAAATGCTGAAGACAGGTGAGGACCATTGGGTGTGCCAAGCAGTCTCCCCCAAAGGGCCCAGTGGTTTGGCTGACAGCTGAGCTAACCTACTTCAGCTGGAAAGTGGGACAGAGTTCAGTTGTGCCGATCATTTCTCACACTGAGTTATTGACTGCATTTGCCTCCTCTTCCCTGAGAAATTTCACATTAAACAGAATCAAGTGTGTTTGCAATGTCCGAGGCCCATTTACAAATCAGAAAAGTGCCTGAGGTCTCAAAGTTTTGTTTAATATTGAGAGATAAAGTGGTAGCCATATCATTTCAGTACTATATTTACCATACTCATTTTGCCATACTCATTTTGATTTCCATTCTTCCACTGCAGGAAACAATCTAATGTCTATTAGAAAGAATCATAATTACTTTTCATTATTTGCAAAATTATAAGAATATTCAGCAATATGTGTCACAGTTTTTAAATGGTGTTCTTTGATCCTTCAGTTGGATGCTTCATAGTGTTTTAACATGAACTACAGATTTTCATGTTTAAATCTTACTAATCAATGCATTTATTTGCTGTGCTATACCAATTTATCTGTTTACTGTTTTCATAGGCATTCTGCAAGTCTAGCCATTTCTGTATTCTGGAGACTGAAATAACTGAACATTTTATTTTACTTCCACAGTGCAAGTAAATTACTCTCTCTGTTATACAGGTCTTCATGCTAGGCTTGTCTGACACAGGAAAGCTCCCTGGGAATGCAGAGAGCTTACTTGCTCTGCATATGTTTAATGGCTGAAAACACAGAATTTCTTAGTGACACACACTCTCTCCCAAACACTGAAGAAATCTGTTACTAAGATTCTGATGTCACGGGGATAGAAAGGGACTCTGTTCAGAGGAGCACTGACTTATTTTTCTTTGACTTACCATGTCAAGAAATTACTTTAGGTAGACTCTATATTTCTTCTGAGAGAAAACTTTTTCCATCAAGTCTGTCCGCATGAGGACGTGAAGTTAGAGGTAAGAGCGCTTTTTCTTTTTAGTTTAGGCCAGGTAGACTAGGTAGTCCAAAAATAAATGTCTCTAATACTAGAAACCTATTTTGTTTGTGGTGGTTGTTCAGACAGGATCAAGAGTGCTTTTATGACTTTCAGTATTAGTGTTATATTAGCAGTTAAAGATGCGAGTTCCATTCAGCTAAATGCTGTAACAGCACACAGAAATATATAACTGCAGTAAGTAATCTCTTTCCACACTCTTGTCTTTACTTTTTTATTTCTTTTCTATGAGATAATGTCTGGAAACGTAAGACTTGCAATATTGTGAAGCAATTGTAATTGGGACACTGGGGTTTACTGCACTAGGAAAATGAAATAAAAATGATTTGCTGCACAGATATTAATGTTAGCTATGAAAACCCTCTCCACAGAAGTGTCTCTAAGGCGGGTGGCCATTAATAGTGCTGAGTTTCGTAATCATTTGAAGAGGCCTTTCTCTCTGCCTGCCAGGGAAGACAGCATGAGGATAAAGCATAAGTTTCATAGCTTTTCTCCCTTAGATTTTATGCTAACTCTACAATGGATCAATTTTCACATTCCCAAGTTTCCCTGTCTTGTTTAAACTGTGTGGGTTTGTTCTGAAGGTTAATCTTAGTAAATTAGGTTTATTGTTTTAACGTAAGATAGGGATGGGACAAGTCTATTACTCTGCTTATGCCTCACCTTGATCTCAAGGGCATGGGTTCTTTTTTGAGCAAGCTGACAATTTGGGTTTTTGTTATCTGGTTTATTTTTTACAATTCTGCTGAGCACTAGATGCTGCAGGGAGTTTGTGTGGTGACAACTGTCTCTGAAATCCATTTGCTTCGGAGATGCCACCAAGCACATAAGTGAAGTAAACACTATTGCTCATCGCACACTGATGTGTGGGGGCCTGCAATAAATGTTCAGTTGAAAGCAGTGACATTACAGGAATAAAAATGCAAGTTAAAATTAAGGTTTACCTTCCCTGTCAGCTGGGTTTAAGGCAGAGTCTGCTGAAGGTCTGGAGCTTGTGGCTTGACAGATATCTTTGATTTATGGTGAAGAATAGTCTGATGAAAACCTGTCACAGCCACATAAGTTTTGATGTGCAGGTAATGTAAGCCTGTGAGTGGAAGGTATGGAGAAGATTTAAGTAGGATTTAGCTGAGCTATATTTACATGAGCCTTTTCAGGATTTGTTATGAATTTTGTCTGTGAACCCTATTTTATTTTATAGTCTCGTCTTTTTCTTTCTTGTGAGGCCTCCTGAGCTATTTGTTCTTTCAGTTTCTCATCCTGTTTTCTCCCCATAATTGCTTGTAATTGGTATTACTAGTCTCTCCCAAGACTTCTGAGTCCCATGAAATGATGGCCTGTAGAATCTCCTCTTGCATTGGATTATCTGCATTGAATCAATAATGGATAGAGCTGTTCTAGTGGAAAGTGCTGCATGAACTGCGCAAGTTTTACCAGCCCTGTCTCAGGACACACTGTGTGAGGAAAAAAGTACTGGAGGGAGGTAATTTCACCTGAGGGATTGTGAATGTTGCTGGAAGATGGCTGTTGGCATGAAGTAAGAAGAAATATCAAAGAATAAAACTCAGTGATGAGAGTTTTTCCCTGTCATTGATGGCTAGAAATTAAATACAGAATATTTGGTTTAAACAGCACAGCTCTTTCCAATGGGATATATGCAATCAATCATCCCTGGAAAGTGCTATTGACTGCTATCTTAACTAGACTGAATAAAACACTGCTGTGTACTGCAAGATATAATTTTTCATGGTAGACGAATTCATTAATGACCCAATAGATAGCTTTTTTCCCTAACTATTGTTCACTTAAAATGCAGACCTAGAAAGTAAATTTTTCACAGAGAATTAATTTGGGTAAAAGAGAAAGCAAGACTAGCTTGACTGTTGGGCTGTGTAACAGCTCACTCTTTGTAGAACTGTATTAGTAGGGATTTAAAATATACAGTTTTTAGTATGCAAACAAACAGGTTCAGCTCCTCAACATCCAGTTCTTTGGTAAAGATCTTGCTACTATCCTTGGGTTTTGTTTGTTTGTTGTTTGGTTGGTTTTTTTTTTTTTTTTGGTATGTTTTCATAGATACAGCTTTATGTGATGGTGGTGGTGGGGTTGTTGGAGATTGGTTTTCTTTTTTTATTTTTTTTTTCCATGTACTTGAGTGAAATGTATCAGTAAATGGCCCTAATTTTTCTTGGCTCTTAGTGAATGGGTTTGTTTCCTTAATCTCTCAATTTCCCAGATGTGGCCCATTGCCAAAATAATACAAATATTTACATGTAGCTTATAAGAGCAAAAGTGAAAGACCTTCTGCCTTTTGCACGTTGTATGTATTTGATACTTCTCTTCTGTTGATGGCTTTTAAGTGATAGGCGTTCTTTTAATGTGTTTTCTCCCATCCTCCCCTTAAGGTAATAGATGCAGTCTCTCCTGTTGTTACTTTCATTTTAGTGCACTTCTAACTATAATACAATGAGGTAAAAGGTGCTTCTGTTGAGTTGTCATGGAAAACTGAAATCTGGAGTCCAGATGTTTGGTTTTAACTCTACTTGTCAGAATTTGTCATTCAGTGTTCTACTTTCAATACAGCAGTGATTTTATCCACCTCCCTGATTTTTAGGGACTACTTTTTTCCACAAGAAGGTTGTGCTTATGGTTGTTTAACTCTAATGCAGGATGTATCCATACTTTCTAGGAACTTTTGCTTCTACTTACGCTTCTCTTTAAATGCATCTTAAAGATTTTTCTGGAGACACCCATTATTTGATTTTTTTTACCTGTTGTCTGTCCTTCTGTGTTTCAGTTGACAAATGTAGTTGTCATCATTTATTATTATAATTTTTATTTATGTCTTCCTAATTTGATGTGTAATGTATGTCTATATTTTGTTGCAGTATGTGCAGATCCAAATAGCTTGTATTTCATCTTGAACATTTTTATTTCACAGAATACCTTTCTACCATTTATATAATGATTTTACTTGAGGGGGTGTGTGTGTGTATTTTTTTGGGCATTATGATTTCCTAGGTAGCCTTCAGTTTTTAGACTGTTGTTATATCTTTGTGATTTTGGATACCAATACTGCCACCAATGGTGGTGTCTACAACACAGGTAGATGTAACTGAGCAAGATGCGGGAGTGCTGTTGATTCTAGTGGTTCATCAGAAATCCCCCTTTCTCCCTCTGAGAGCAGGGCTCAGGCAAAGGACTCTGTTCTGAAGAACACAAGCGCTTCAGGCTTTATCTAGACAAGTCTGTCTTCATTTAAATGCAGGCTGTATTCGCTGTTGTCTCATCTGAGCTGGGTACAAAATGTACAATTACATAGCTTTTAAAGGAAACGGGATTTTGTGAGAACACTGAATAATAATTTTTTCTTCCTTCCTTGAAGATCAAACAGATTACTCTTAATGTTGCTTCTGAACATGACAACAAGCAGGAAGGCTGTAAACATAGTAAAAGGGTTCTTCAGAATTTACTTGCTAGTTTGTTTTTTGGTTTCTTTTATCCTTTTCATGCATGATTCAGAACTGTAGTCAGAACAGCTTGAGAACTCGCAATAAATCCCAGCATATTCAAGGTGGAAGGGACCTCAGAAAGTCTCTAGTCTAAGTTTCTACTTGAATCAGGGTCGGTTGTGACAAGAGACCAAGTAACTCAGCACTTTATCTGGTTGGTAGCCTTAAAAATTTGTCATCTGGGAGACCGCACAACCTTCCCGAGCAACCTCTTTCACAGCTGGACTGTCTTATGGTGACAGTTTTCCCTTATAACCTCTCAGAAGCCAGATACAAAAAGTCTAGGCTTTCAGAAGGAAGAGGAAGTAGGAATCTGTCTCATTTCCTACCTCTGTTCTTCTCATTTTGTAACCCTTCCCCTCTTTAGCTTCTATTTTAACCTCCTCTCTCCTGCCTCTCTGAGTGTCACTGATGTGATGTATCCGTATCCTTTGAATTTCGTACAAGCAGTACTCTTTAAAAATTTGTGAAGATGATGACAAAAGTAAGCACAAAAGGAAAGTAAGGCAAAGAATGCTTTACTAATAGCATTATATTTAAAAACATATTTCTTCTTTCACAGTCAAAGGCTGGTACTAATGGTAAACAAAGGAATAGGCTATGGTTATTTTGTAGTTTTCCTTTTCTGTTTAAGAATAGCATAACATGAGTTAAAAGTGTATTAGAAAGATTATACTACCCGAAATTACAGTGTATTTTTTTTTCCAGAAATGTTAAAATATGATATTCTATTAAATTCTTCAGTTGAAAAACTCTGAAAACACGCCTACATGTTTATGATTTTTTTTTCAGTTTTGGTAGGTTAATATTTTTGTAATTTAAATTTTGGTTAAAATATATTTTTTTCTTCTAATATCTCAGACCAGAACCTTGGTTTTGCACCTAAAGGATATTTTATAAAATTAATAGTACAGATAGTGTTTCTTGTTAGAATAATTGTAAAATTAGGAATCAGTCTAATGAAAAATACCGAAGTATGCTGCAGGAGATTTCGAAAGATGACTACATGGAATTCGGTGGGTTATTTGAATATTAAGAGATTAAGGTCTGCCTTGAAAGACTTGAAAAAATTGTCCATGGAATTTGTGTCTAAAATGTAATGAATTTAAAAAACAGTTGTATGGTATAAGGAGAGAGTTCCTCTGGACATAAAGTCAATATGTTGATATCTCAAGGGAACAATGCTGCAGTCAGTGTTACTGCATGCTTTCATCTGTGATGTAGTGAAAGGCTGTACAAGTAAGGTGATATGGCCCAACACTGAGACAGCTCATTGCTATTCACATGGATAAAAACAGTGAAGTACTAATGCCAGAGTCTCAGGCCAGTAGAGCCAGGCAGAAAACACATAAATTACCTTGCACTGGTCAGATATATTAAGAAAAAACAAAACTTATACACTATTTCGACTTATGGATTCCTCATTTGGAGACTGGAAGAATTATATTAGCAGAGTTTGCCAGTTTAGTGACAGCATATTCTGTTCAAAAGGAGAATCTAAAGCAAATAGGGTTCTTTAGCTGCTCTGAAAATGTAGGAAAACTGTGGAAAAAATGTCCATTGACATAGTGATTTGCCTTCAGCCAGAGTAGTGTTCAATTCTGGTGAGAGTTCTAATGAACAACCAAAACGGAAGCAGGGTAGATTAGTGAATCTAAATTGGTTCTGGGTCAGAAATCAAGCTAAAATGGTTGCTTACAGTTTTATTGTTAGGACAAAATGATAGAGAAGCCAAGAACTAATTGGGAACTGAATGGCAGTTCCATTACCCAGATGTTTAGAAGGTGCTTTCGATAAGATACTTGATCATCATGTTGTCTAACTTGAAATTCAGAGATTATCCAGAAATCTAAAAAAAATATTCAAAACCAGTTTATTGAATCTCATTCACCTCTGGGAATAACTTGAATTTCTTGCAAGAAGTGATTGAAGGAATTAAAAGATTTTAGAAGTCCTTCAAAAAAAATCAGCTCCCAGGTGATTTAATATAATTTAATACACTGGGGAAATCATTTTATCTGGTTTTGAAAAAGGCAAATGTAGTAAGTTACCTGCAGTCTTCCTCATAGTGTCATAAATTATGAATATATTTGCTATATGAATATAATTTTTTCTTTTCTACTTTTTTTCTTTTCTGCAAATCTGTCAGCATAAAGAATAGCTACATTCAAGCTCTTTTATCCTGAGCAAAGGCCATTTCTAGGAATGAATGTGCTTTTCTTGATAGCTGTGACCTACAAAAAGTGAATGAGAGCTCCAGGCTTTTTTTGGGTAATAATATTCAATACATATAAAAATCTTTTTTCTGACAGTGTATAACTTACTAAAATTGGAGTAACCATAGATTTTTCTTGTCATCTGGAATATGCAAATTAAATGCACTGTGGCAGTTAAATTGTAGTTACATAAGTTATCAAACTTGGAATTGAAACTTAAATTTTCTAGCTGAGGAAAAAGGAACTGGAAAATTCTGCATCTAAAATGTTGTGCTGTACCTTTTACAAAAAGAAAACCACGCAATAATGGGTTGCTGGAAACCAGTGGATGGTTCAGGAAAACTCTCCTATGAAGAAGAGAATGAAAAGTTAAATTTTACTGTGTATATGTGTGGAGGGAAGGGTACTTAATCTCATTCAAGGGAACATGCCAAGAGAATGCCCAAAACTTTGTAAAAATGCTTGTTATTCTCAATTGAAAACTGTGTAAATGATACCATTTCATGATAATATCTAGTTGTTGTGCATTAGGATGTCTTGCTTACTTGTTTGAAGCAAAAAAAATCAAAAACTTTTTCTTTATATGAAGATAGCTTTAGAATGAACTTGGAAAATTTTTAATTTCATGAGTCACCTGAGCTAGGCAGTTTTGCAGAAAAATATGAGACAGATATCTTCAGCTTCAGTGATGCTTAGCATATTAAATATATATATTCATCCTTTTCTCACAATTTTCACACTAAAATTTATGCTCAAGATATCTCAGAGATAACATTGCATGATTAGAAGTGTTCAACATGCTTGAGAAGCAAAAAGTACTGAACTGTAGAACAGCGAAAATTTGCCATCAGAATGCCAGAGTAGTAAGTGGAGAACATGCCTTATCAACACTAGACATACTTAATAAAATGAAAGAGGAGGTGTCAAGATATTTAAAAGAGAAATCTTTTGTTCGAGGCTGATACTTGTGTGTTTAAGCTGTAGATAAACATTTGCTGCCCTGTATTTCTAGTTTTGTAACAGATTGTGCTGTGTTTGCAGTGATTTCTTAGGTTTGAGCTAATATGCTTATCCTCATTGCTATTTTGCAGAAGCCTTTAATAAATTTTAAGAAGTGAAGAAAGTCCCTTTGTACTTTGTTGTACTTTTGGGTTTTGAATAGGCAATGTCTGCTTTTGTTCCCTTGTTAATTGTTTATAATAATTTCACGGTCTAATCTTCCACTTGTTGAACTCTTTCTTTCTACCTCTCAGTTATATCTCTTTGCTGTTACTGAAGGTTTGTTCAATACTGAAGGTGTGTTTAATAGGTGTTTGTACTAGGTGTTTGTGTAGGTCTTGCTGTAATGAAGTTCAGCATGTGTAGTGAAGTGTATGGTTTACAGGATACACCATTGTTGCTGATTTTTGTGCAACTATGATGCTTCTTAGTGACTCTTAATGGTGTTCTCTTGCCAGACCTGAAATCTCTGTTTCCTAGGAGAAGCGGGGAGATTTCGAGACCTGAGAAGGCAGATACATTGAAGTAGTTCAGGTTTCTATCCATGTTTGATTTCTTGGTACTTTGTTATGCAGTGGAGGAATTTTGTGTTTCATGAGGGACTCTCCATTTCTTTAGTCCAGAGAGCATTAAAGGGATTGTTACCTCAATAACTACACCCTCATTTATTAGTAACTATGGGGTATGTAGGGTATTTGAAGCAGGAACTTGACAGGAATACTCATGTCAATTTAGCAAGGAAGAATAAAAAGCAGCTTTTTTTTTAAGTTGCAGTTTATGGAAGCTTTACTTCTGCAACATGTGAGCACCAGTGGCTTCAATGCAAAGTGTGCAGAGCAAGTGAATAATGTAGTTGGGCCTTTTAGAGGGAATGGCCTGTGTACTGTGTTCAGGTTCCTATCTTCAACGAGTACAAGAGAAGAGAAGGTTGAAGAGAAGTCCATCTGCATTCTTATATTTAATGCCTATTGTTTATATGTTTTGAAATATAAAGTGTGAAATCCACTTGTGTTTTTGTTGAAAGATATGCCCTGGTTTAACCCCAGCTGGTATCTCAGCCCCATACAGCCCTTGCTTATTCCCCCTGGTGGGATGGGGGGAAAACTGGAAGGGTAAAAGTGAGAGAACTCATGAGTTGAGGTAAGGATAGTTTAACAGGTACAGCA
>JAWWES010000041.1:25762152-25777203 GCA_035583135.1 Lophotriccus pileatus
TTCACTGTCCCTGGAGGTGTTTAAGATGAGGCTGGATGTGGCACTGAGTGCCATGATCTAGTAATCACAGTGGGGTTTGGATCAAGGGTTGGACTTGATGATCTCGGAGGTCTCTTCCAACCCAGTTAATTCTTTGATTCTGTGATTCTATGAAAAGTCTTGTAGGTTCTTTCGGCTGAAGAAGGATTGTAAAACTCCTTAATACTAAAAGACAAGAAGTCCCCATGTCTGGTTTGCCTGGCACTGTGCATTTGCTTATCAAATCCTGACTAGTTTCACTCAGGAAGTATTTTATGGTGCTGGATGTTAATGTGTGTCCCCAGTACTAATTTGTTAGAACTACATCAGTATTTTTCATGTTTTCCTGGACCCATGGTATCTGAAATGTATTCCTAGGCTTCTGTGCCATATCTAGAGGAAGGGGTAAGGAGAAAACTGTTATAACACCAGTTGTGTCCAGGTGGTTAAGGAGGTGGCCTTCTGATCCCTTGTGCTCTGCAAGTGCAAGTTCAAATCCCATCCTTGGCATGAAAGAAGACTTTGGCACTGACTTCTTTTTAGCATCCAAAGGAAGGCAATGAAGATGGTGAAGGGCCTTGAGGGGAAAGCCGTATGAAGGAGCGGGTGAGGTTACTTGGTCTGTTCAGCCTGGACTGAGGGAAGACATCATTGCAGTCACAACTTCCTCGTGAGGTGAAGAGGAGAGGCAGGCACTGATCTCTTCTATGTAATGACCAATGGCAGGACCCAAGGGAATGGCCTGAAGTTGTGTCAGGGGAGGTTTAAGTTGGATATTAGAAAAAGGTTCTTCGCTCAGGGTGTGGTTGGGCACTGGAACAGGCTCCCCAGGGAAGTGGTCACAGCACCAAGTCTGACAGAGCTCAGGAAGTGTTTGGATGATACTCTCAGGCACTTTTGGGCTAGGTCCTGTGCAAGGCTGAGATTTGGACTTGATCCTTGCGTGATGATCCTTGGGTCCCTTCCAACTCAGCATATTCTGTGATTCTCTGATTTTTAGTGACTCTTCCAAGGTATTAAAAAGTGAAAGAATCATCTTGTCTCTTGAAGTACTCTTACATAAATAGATAAAGATTCAGATGCAGCAATGAATTATAACAAACATTTAAAAAAGCAAAGAGGACCGTTTGCTCATACACTTCCTCCCCCCCCATCACATCAAACAGAACAATTGCCCCCTTATCAGCAGTCTTTATTATCTTAATCGGTTGCCTATACTTTGCAGATACATTTTTCTCATACTCTTTTGTGCTTTTATAAACAGTTGCCAACTGAACCTAAACTCTCTTCACCCTTGATTTTGGAGTAACAGGCACTGTTCTTAAGCAAGCATGAGCGGAACGTGAAGGTTCTGACTTTTCAAGAAGATTCTACACTTGCATTTCTGAAAGTGCACCATACCACAGAAACACTATTAAAAGTATAGATCCAGGTAGTTTTTATTATTATTTTTCAGAATTGATTACAAAAAGAAAAGCATTTCTATTTGATCATACATTTTAAGGTAATTGTGGTATTTCATTAAATTTCCTTGAAGTTTTAACTTTATGGAGATTACAGATTAATGATGAAACCCTGCAGGGCTAAATACATTGAATTCTGCTGGCACAACTGTTCAAGTCAGGCTGAAAAGTGCAGTGGTTATTTCCAACCATTAAACCTAATAAACTAGCTTAAAGCCAGAGTGGGATGTTTAAACTTGCATTCAGCCATCTCTAAGGATTTTTGCAGGAGAAAGTAGTTTTGCCTTACTAGTCCTGATAGCTGTATTGCAGTGTATTTGAAATGCTTCTCAGTTACATTAGATCAAGAAAGTCCTGACTCATTTAAGGTTAAAAAAAAAATGTGTCAGGGTATTTGTTAGTGATTTATAATCGCTGTCTTCCTCAGCTGCACTTAATTCCACACCTTGCCAAACTGTCCTGTCTTTCAAGTGGTTTTCTGATACTGAGTTTGTATCTCAGAGAATTGGCCAATCTATGAGACAGGCTTCAGAAGCTCACAATTATGGTTTATTTTTCATGTTAGCTGAATTGCACAATTTGCTTATTGCATAAGTCGGTAGGGGTTTTCTTTCATTTCTGAAAAATGCCATATTGCAGTAATTTTTGATGTGCAGCAAAAAATTGACATTTAATAAATGTTCTTTGTAAGAAGCAATGTGGTTAAGGCTCATAGCTTACAAAAGCAGAATAATTTACTAAGTTATAAAATGCTATAGAGAACATTGGAGAAAGGTTAAAGTCAAAGTAAACAGAACTCTTATTGGTAAAATGAAAATACTTAAAATAAATAAATTTATAATGAAATGGTTGAATATCTGAGAAATACAGATTACCAGGAGACCAAAACTCATCTGAAATATAGTGATACTAGGCAATTGAAAAGCAATGGCACTGAAAATTGCAGAATGTGTTGATTTTTTTTTTTTTTTTTATGTTTTGTGTTTTGCTTTGTCTGTATGTGTTTGAATTCTACTGGTTTTCCAGTTTGGTTTTTTTTTTTTTATCATCTTCCACTTATGGCAGGTCAAATACAGAAGTAAACCTTGCTCTTCTAAAGGAAATACAAGAAAAGTGGGCAATGTGTCATTTATATGGTCAATTGATGGACCTGACTTTGCTTTGGAAAAAGGGTGTTCTGTCTCTTCTGTATTAGTGAAGAAAATTTATACTCTGCTTTTCTTGGCTTCCTCGAATGCTATTTATTACTTAAAGATAGCAAACAGTGCTAATATTAAGGGGAAACCAGACTCGTTTATCAAAGTCTTTTGATACAAACACATGGAGTTTTTGAGCGACTGCACTGCTGTCTGTGTTCCCGCTGCCTCTCATAGTTGGTGAAGTGCAGTGCTTTCAGCTTGCACAGCGGTTGTCTTTTCTTTGCAGTCCACAAGACTGCAGCTCTTCTGAACTTGGGTTTGCATGGTGCTACTTACAGTTTGTTAAAGGCTGTGAAATTATGCTCCCTGAGTTCAGAGAAATCTGTTGTGTTATAATGCTTCTGGGGAGGAAAGAGGAGAACAGAGAATGTTAGTTATTAGAGAGAATGTGGTTATTAGACTGTGGACCATACCCAGTGTTCTGAAATTAAGTCAGCATGAAATTGTAAGAATGTACTCATGTATTCAAGGCCGTCTTTGAAATAATCATTGTTCTATTATTCTGGAAAAATTTAAGTGCTTTCTGGAAGATAGTTCCTGTGTCTAAAATCATATGAAGCTTTTAATTTTCTCCTTCAGTTTCTGCTGGCTTTGTAGGGATATGACACATAGGCAGCAAACTTTCTGGCATATATGAAATTACATCATGGCTCCAGATTTGAAATAATGTAGAACTTTGTGTCTTGTAAGATAAGTTTTTGGAGGTTTTGGTGAGCATCATCTCATGCTTTAACAAGGTACAAAATGCACTGAAGAGTGGGCATGAGATCTGGTATCTGCGGCTCTTTTGGCCTTGGTGGACCTGAGATGATGCACTTGTGCTGTGAATACGTTACAGAATCATAGAATCATTTAGCTTGGAAAAGTCCGCTAAGATCATCGAGTCCAACCTTTGATCGATCACCCTGTCAGCTAGATCATAGCACTAATTGCTATGTCCAGTCGTTTCCTAAACACCTCCAGGGTTGGTGACTCCACCATCTCTCTGGGCAGCCTGGTCCAGATGTTAAAAAGCCTTTCCATGAAGAAATTCCTCCTGATGTCCAACCTGAACTTCCTCTGGCACAGCTTGAGGCTGTGTCCTCTCATCCTCGATTTTTTATGATACTTGACACTCACAAGAAGTTACAAAACCCCTGTTGGTTTATTTGATTTTAATCAGAGACTTTGTTTCCCCAAAGGCTATGAATGAAACATAAAGACTTCTTCAAGTTAAATAGCAGTAACTCTTTTCCTTGATCATGCTTTTAAAAATTAAGGCAATTACTTAACAAAGATTGAAATTATTAGAACTTTGGAAACACTTAGTCTTAATAAAAGTCAATGTTACTTTTAACTAAAAGAGGTTGTTCTTACAGATAATATAATATAAACATAATCTACTTTTTTCACTGACTTCTTTCTACTAACTGGATTTTAAAGTTGTTGCTGTTTCCAAATGAAGGAAAATTCATACTTAATCCACCCTTCCTGTTCAACATTGCAGTTTTAGTGCATTGATATTGCATCTGTAGTTCTATATTAAAGAATTAAAGTGAGACTCGGTTGAACTGGGTGCAGATTAGTTCCTTTCTTATAATTTATTTGAATGCATGAAATCTATACCTGTTTGTACTGAATCCACCTCACTTTCTATCATGATGCCTCTTATGGTATTACACTGACATTCCTTCTCTGTAGAGGAGACTCTTGAGTAAATTCATGGGGAAGAGCTGTTTCATCTATTCATAGACTCGAAAGTGTACTAGATTTTCTACTTGTAAGGACCTTTTTGGTTCGTTTTCTTTTTACTTTTAAATTCCTTTTTTTCAGAACTAATGCAAATCAAGAAATTTCTCTCAGCAGGGACGAGATGTAGACATAAAAAAATTCAGTAGGAGTTCTAGAAATATAAAGAGCTGAACTAGCTATTTTGTAGCAGAAGAAATTATTCCAGTTTTGGTGTTCTAGAGAGGCAGCCATTCTTGACATAAAATAGGTGCCATCATCACAAGTTACTTTTATTCTCTGTTCTAAGATATAGTGCCTAATAGCTGAGGTACCCAAAGGAACAAGTTAGCAAAAATGTTTGCAGGTATTGGGAGAACTGATCAAGCTGTTACCAAAGAGATGATAACATTCCTGGCTGTAACAGAGATGAAGGATGAAGAGAGCTTGACAAATGTTCAGACATTCACACTAAACTGATTATCTATGTTAGAATTGTCCCATGGTTTTTGGCAGCATTGTAGTCGGGGATTTGGAAGTTATTACCTTGCTGAATTCAAATGTTGAGCTGAGCACAGGAGGGAATACAGTCTGCTGCAGCTCCGTGTCCTTTGTGCATTTCAGACTTGGCCTTTGCCTTATCTGTACAAGTAGCTGGTGCTATTAGCAGGAGGAATTCCAGATGTGTTTTTTTTACAGACAAGTGAATAGTTTTCTATATGTATGCTACTTTATATAGTGTTTTCAAAGCTTGGACACTGATACAAACTTTTTGGTGATTTTTGATGTGCCTTGAGGTATTTTCACAAATAGCTGTTCAGTAAATATTCTTGTTAGGAAAATTCCCTGCAAGCACTTCTTAAGAACAACTGTCTGCTGCAATGAGCAGCACTTGAGATATTCAAAAGCCACATGTGGCTCAGGAGTTCTGAACTGTCATCATCTGAGCTATGCATTTGATCCTTTTACTTGCAATGTACATATACAGGCGAGAGAACCCCATTCTTTTATTTGAATACAAATTTAAGAGTGTTTATCCTCAGTAATCTGCAGGAGATTTAAGGATCACTTCTGTTATTGAAACTAACATTTGTATATATTGTGTTTATAGAAAGGAGATTAGATTGATTCCCCACCCCACCCCCTCTCTGCTTTTCTCTCGCTGTCTTCATTAGCTTGTTGTTGGTTTGCAGCAGCCTCCTGGGGTATCTGTAGGCAGCACAATGCATTATGAAGAGATGCCCAAATTAGCTCGTGTATTAGAAGCATGAGCATGTCGCTGTGCTATCATGCCACTCCATCCAGATCAATTCGTATGTAAAAGGCCCCCACATTTACAGTAAAATCTAGGCATTCTTCATTAGCAAAGTTGTATGCCTCTGTGTGTTTATGCTTCTAATAATTCTGCCTATTTAGAAACCAGAATAGGTTCTTCAGCTTCTTTTAAGGAGAAAAAAACTTCATCCTGGAAAAGGTACAGCTAACGTGCAGAGAGGGTGACTAGAGATTGCTTATTCAAATTTCCCTACAAAACAGGAGACATGAAATAAATTTTAAGTGGCATTGTGAAACAAAAGGAAGACTTTTTCTTCCATGAAGCATATTTAAACTAGAAAGCTTACTGTGAGTTTGTGGACACTGACATTGTGATGCATATAAAGCCTAGTAAGGGAAATTCGTAGAATTATCATATATCAATGGTTCTTGAACACAGAAATGCCATCTCTGGCTCAGGAGATCCCTGTGCCACAGAATGCTGAGAGCTGTATCACTGGATGCTGCATTTCTTGCCAGTGGTCAGTAGCTTCAAACTTGAGTTTCCAAACAATGTCCTGGGTAGAGTTGCTGATTGATTTTTTTTTTTTTTTAAATAATGATTGTCCTGACGATGTGCTTTCTCTGATGTTGCATTTTCTGCAGCTGCTTACAGTGCCAGGTTTCTGTTGTATTTACTATGCATCAGGCCATATCAAAGGATAGTTTTTTTACATTTCTGCAGCAAAGAACACTGAACTGAAGTCTTCCTCAGAGGTAACATATACACGTTATTACTCGTCAGCTAAAAAGCTGCATAAAACCAAGTTCAGTTTTTCGTCACAAAGGCAAAATACAAAAGTAATGGTTGTTTTAACTAATATAACTTTATAATGTTTGAAGTGTCCTGATTTAATTTATTACAGCTTTTTTTGATTATTTTTTAAACTGTTGAATAGAAGCAAAACCCCTTGAAATAGTTGTACCTGAAAGTCTCAGTCTGTTGAAATAACGGCACTTTAAGTCCAGAATAAAAACTTTAAAAATTGCTTTTGCGACCCAGAGGACCTGATTTCAATTATAGAAGATAATATCTGGAATCAATAATAGCTTCTGGTCATCTGTTAGGAGGAAAAGAACAACGTTTGCCTCATTAGTTCTTATATGCAGATCTCCAGTTATTTCAGGCATAAAAGTTTTAAGAATATAACCCCAAGCAAAACTTTGAAATGGGCCAGCCACTCCTGTTACCAGCTAATCAATTCCTTTTCTATCAGAGCATCTTGTTCCCTGCCAAAAGCAGTCCCTCTGACATGGTGTTTCCACCTTTCAAATCTGATTTTCTAGTGTGCACTTAGCACATTTCTGTGTGGTTCATATGCCACCTCTGGTAGTTGAGGAATCATGACTTAGGGTACTGAACTGGAGTCTGTTTTTTACTCAAGCATTTTGCATGTGGCATACAGCCAAACAATAATTAACTGTTAAAGTAATTAGCATTCTTTTACCTCACATCCTATCCCAGCTCCTCTGTCTTCAGTTGAAGGACTGATTTTTATTATGTGAAAAGCAAGTCTCCTTTTGTGATAAAAATGCTTATTTTTGAACTTTGAGTAGTTGCTGTAGATATTACTTCTATTGATCACTTTATATATGGGAGTGTGTGTCCTGCTACTTACCAGAACTGCATGTACTGTGTGTCTCCTTTTGTTGTGTTGACCTTAATTTTTAACTTCAGACAAGGGGAGATATTTTCATCTTATATACAAAAAGTCAAGCCAGAGGTGAAACCAGCTTGCTCTTGGTGAGGCTCAAATTATCTTTTTAATACTAACTCTCATGTAATGCTTGAATGCACGAGGTGGAAGTTGAAAAATATCTTGTTTTAGTTTTTAGAACAACAATGCTATCTGTGCTCTAGGTAGCAGAAGGTGAGTTCCTGCACCAAAAAAACCCCACTTAGCTTAGGCTTTAATTAAGACCTTGGACTTGGATGGATCTTTTTTATAAGCCAGTCACTTTCATATGTAAAACTGTCCAACAGTGAACACATACAGCCACAGATTTGAATGAGAGCACAAAGATGAATTTTCTTTTGATAAGCTGAACATAGGAACAAAGCAACCCAAAACCAAAAGTGCTTTAATATTGTGTGTCATTGTAGTTCTTACCATGTGATTTCACTTTCTGTGTAGATCAGGTTTTTGTGTCCTGTGTTGTTGTCTGGCTTTCCTATTCTCTGACTATCCTTTGGCAGTAAGGAAATATTTAATAATGCCAGCTGGCTGCAGTATTTGAACTCAGTTTCTAAAATATTTCTGAGGACATAACCTACTGCAAACTTTTATTGTGGGTTTCCGTATTTCTCCTGTGGCTGAGAGGTGATTACAATCACTGTTCCTGCACTTGAAATGGACATTTATATGACCTTCAGGTACTACAGTAATAAAAAACATATCTAGATGTAAGTCTTTTGATACCTAGCTTGGTGGGGACACGCATGTGTACAGTGAATCCGCAAAGAGTGGAGATATTGGTAGGCGATCTGTGTTCTGAGTGGATTTCTCTCCTCCTTGTCCATCTTCCTTTTCTAAGATCACCGGTATCCAGTTGCAGTGGAAGAGAGAGAAAGTAATAATCGCAACAGCTATTTTGTTGAAGAAATTGTAGAATTACAGTGCTGCATAGATGATGCATATGGGTCAGTGAATGCTGTATATATAAAAAATCCAGTTCTATGAGTATGATAAATATGTGCTGCTTTGAAGTTAGGTTGAGAACACCTTCAGCCACAGTCACCCACAGAGTGATTAATTATGTACTTAACTACTACTAGAAAAAAAGAATTAAGGAACATCTGCAAAGTGTTGCAGAATAATGTGGTCATTGGAGAAAAGGGTGAGAGATTCAGTACATGAAATCTGTATCATGGCTTGGTTAAGAAGCCTGTGTCCTAGCTGAACCACTGAACCCTAAGACCTTTTCTGGTGGAACTGCAACTACCTCTCACCATGACTTTCTCATTACACTCCCTGTAGTCTACTTATGTATATACACCACAGATAAACTAAAAAGGCATGAATCACAGAATGTCTTCACAGAAGGAACCTAGTTCCAACCCTCCAGCTGTGGGCAGGGCACCTTCCACTAGACCAGGTTGCTCAGAGCTCTATCCAACCTGGGCTTAAATGGTTCCAGGGATGGAGCATCCACAGTTTCTCTGGGCAGCCAGTTCCAGTGCCTTACCATGCTCACAGTAAAGCATTTTTTTCTAATATCTAACCTAAATCTACCCTCCTTCAATTTGAAGCCATTCCCCCTTGTTCTAACACTATATGCCCTTGTAAATAGCTTATTACTACATCAGCCAATTTCCTCAGGACTCTGGAATGCATCTCATAGGGTCTGATAGACATTCAGGTTCCTCAGATGCTCATGAACATGGTCATTACTTACAGTGGGAGTCCCAGTCCCCATGCTCCTCCAGTCCTCATGCTCCTGTTCGTTCCCTCAAGAGGTGTGGCAAGAGAGGTTGCCATTGAGGACTGAGGCAAAAAAGTTGTTGAGTACCTCAGCTTTCTCATCCACTGTTACCAGTTGGTCTAATAGTTGCTATAATAGCCACCTTCTGTCTGGGTCCCAGTTCTGTGGCGTGACTTGGTTAATAGAAAGTTAACTGTGTGGTATAGGTTTATATGTGGGTTCTGGTGTTTTGCATTAAATTCTCTAGTACTGTGCAGTGCTCTTGATTTTACTTTGAGCGACGTTGCTAAGGACCACAGGCTACCTGTTTTGAGGCTGACCTTACTGCAAGGCCTCTGCAAGGATCCAGCTAGAGTTTTTCAAGTGTAACAGATGAATGTGCTGGCGCAGATGTACAGGTGATGCCCTCATTTCTTTCTTTCTTTTTTTGGTACTCTGCAGGCCAGCCTTCTAGAAGATATTTCAAGGCATAATTTTGTTCTTCTATACATGTTCTAAAATAATTGCTCTCTATTTTTTACACTGTGTCAGATTTCAAACTTCTTTTTGTCCTAAAAATATTTTTTAAACTTTTCTTCAAAAAAAAAAAAAAGATTTTTAACAGCTTCAGTAACTACGTAATAAAAGTTGAATGTCACAGCAAAGTCAGATCATAACAATATGTCAGGATATACTGGCTCTTAAGGGGAAAATTACTGTATTTTTTTATCTCATGGAGTTTAGAAATAAGACATCTCACAAATATACTTTGGATTTGGTTTGGTTTTGCATACTTCTTCAGTTAATTCATTAATTTTATTTCAGTGGCTGTAGGTGCTATTTTGGCAGGCTTCATTATCCAGTTTTGCTGGTTACAAGCTAGAAAGGTGACTAGAATGACTCCTGTCATTCCAGTGCCACAGGGGAATTCAGATATACAATGTATTGATATTTGGAGAGTTTTGCTTTTATTTTTGGCTGTTCTTAGTTAATAAACTGTTTTAATTTTCAGATCTTTGTATAAGAATTCATTGAAAATTTCTTGGTTTTCAACTCTTAGGCAAACTTTAGCAATGTACAAATGCTGTCTCGCAACTAACCTGCTTAAAAATGTATATCTGGTCATGGTGTTGGAACAAAACAGGCTCTTTTTACTGCCTAGTGCTTATTTCAAGGTATTCAGTTCTGTGTAAATAACTTGGATGGCAGGAGGAACACCAAAATTAATAGAGATTGATTCAATACACGTGCTTGAGGAGGGAAGAGGCCAGCTGACCCAAACTAACCAGAGTGATATTCCATACCACGGGATGTCAGCTCAGATATAGAAGCTAAGTAAAGGAGGAGAAAGGGGGGCATTAGTTGTTTGCAATGTTTGTCTTCTGAGCAACTGCTGAAGCCCTACTTCTCAAGAAGTGGCCAAACATCACTTGCTCCTGGGAAGTAGAGAATAAACCTTATAGTTTTCCTCTTCACTTGTGCATGTACAAACTTTCTCTTTTGCTTTAGTAAACTGCCTTATCTCAACCTTTGAGTCATTTTCCATTTTATCTTCTCTCCCCAGTCCAGCTGGGAAGGGGAGTGATAGAACAGCTTGGTGGGCACCTGGTGTTCTAGCCAAGGTCAATGGATTGTAGCACATGTTAATGCATTTTTAGCATTTGTAGGAATTAGCATTTTGAGTGGCTTTTGAGTATTCTATTTTGATTCTGAGTGGAAAAAAAGAAAGCTGGCTATTGTTTTAGCACTAACAATGTAAGATTTTAAATTTGGGAACATCACTGCTCTGATGGATGCTTTGTTTCTGAAGCACGTTTTGTCTCCAGCAAAGGAAGCCCATTTCTGTAGCTCTTGTCCCAGCCTGAGCTCATGACCTTCCTTCACTGGCTAGAGGGGAAACTGTGTGTGCACTTAACACTGGGGTGAACAACACGCTTTACTGGTCTCCACTCCCTATTTCCTCACATTTGGTATGGTGTGGAGTGCTGGGTCTGTAGCATCTGTTAAGTGAATATGAAATAAGATTTTTTCTTTCATGACGTGTGAGTGATAGAGATGGCAACAAAACTACTGGCACATATTGGCACTTTTCAGCTTGCAAAAGTCTGAGGTCTGACACATGTTAGTGTAAGCATTTGGAATAAAAAACTTTGTGTCCTTTGTGGTTCTTGTGGTCTAGCGAATAGTGTTCTCCAGTACAAGCTTTCCATTTTTGTATGGTAGTGCTGTAAGTGTTTAGGTTTTTTTCCCTAGTCCTGAATTTTAAATTTTTCTCTCAGAAAAGTGGCTTAACCCCTGATTCCTTTGATAGCTTATTAAATTTCAGTAAGCTTGTTTGTTCTAACACATAACTTCCCCAAGTAATATACTGTTTTTGTTAACAATAGGAATAATAATTTATGTTTTAATTTTGTGAATAATTAAAACTTATCATCTTTTTCAGTAATAGCTGGTTTTCGAGGGACAGTCCCACATGGCCTGTCACTGGAGATTGGAGACACCGTTCAAATATTAGAGAAATGCGATGGTGAGTTCACAGGCTTGAATTCTAGGAATAATTAAGTTTCATATACTGGTGATTTGAACCCCATTACTATTAATTTATTTTCTTAAATTAACACATTTTAAAGTCAGTAATGTAAGTAATGTAACACATTTTGGGCTCTTAACTTTTTTTTTTTTTTTTCACAATTCCAGTTAGCTCTAATCTCTATATTAATTAATTTGCAGTTCATTTATTTTTATTTAATCTTTCAATTTAATAAACATATAGAGGGTAAGAGTTATAACAGCAAGGAGTTCTCATTGTCATTCTTTTGCTTTCTTGATATTTCTGAGGGAGGCCTGGCTGTCATTAAGACACTATCAAATTAATTCAAAGTCACAAGTTCAAATCTTAAAGCAGTGGAAACATTCTAGTTTGCATCTGTTCTGAGGTAGAGAATGCAAATATAATTTTAGCAAATGTCTGTTTCTAGTGTAAGAGAAATAAAGTTGCATTTGTTTTTCGTAATCTGCCTCCTTCACACATAAGGCTTGTCTGTCAATTTTATTTTGTTTTAGCATTTGGGATTATATAGGTATTTTTTTTGCTTCATACCAGGATTATATATGGTTAATCTTGTAAGAAATGTTCTTTTAGAAGGCATAGGATCTATGAAGTCCAAAAATTATTTCTAAATGTTTACAGCTAGTATGAAACCATTTTGGTTTTGACTGGTATGGTGTCCAAGGCAGAATATGCTTGGGTTACATTGTTAGAAACATTTAGGCATACAGAGTTAAAGAGTAGTTCCTGAAATGGTGTGAATGAAGTCATCCAAATAGGAGCTGGTTTAAATGAAATACCTTTTGCTGTATGGAAAGTCTTTTAGATGAGTGCAGTCTGACAGCACTGTGGAATTGTCATACCTGTTCGAAAGGGAAAGATGAAATCTGTTTTACATATGGAAATGATTTGCGTACTCTAAAAAGCAAAATGTTCTTTCTTCTCAGGGTGGTACAGAGGATTTGCCTTAAAAAACCCGAACGTTAAGGTAAAGGTCAATTGCAGTTTTGCATTCTTTGGCAAAAATGTATATTTACTTTTTAAGAGTTTATACTCTGCATGTAAGTATATGATATTTACTCTTAAGAGAAAACTAGGGCTTAGTGTTAAGTATATTATTGATATTGCTTTAATTAGATTTGGACATGGATTACCCTTCTGAAATGCTTCTGTGTATCAGAATGATAGACTTTACAAATCCAAGGCTTTGACAAATTTTCTTTCGGAAGTTAAGTTGAAGGGAAAAGACTACAGAAAATAGAAATTGTAAATACTGTTGGAGAAGTTGGTTAAACTGTGCCTATTTTTCCTAATGCTATGAATTACTTTAGAGCAGGCAGTGGAGACAGCTAGTTTATAGGAGCCCCATATAGAATATCAATTGAGTAAAAGATATTTGTTGTCATGTAAAATGCATGGATCATTTTATTTTCTTTTGATGTGTAGTCTTTGATTTCCATAGTAGCATAGCTGATAGTACTCTAAACCAAACTTCACTGATTTATTTTTCTGCATTCAGATATGAAAAGTTATGAAATTTGTATTTTGGTGTCTGTTTGTAAGTTTTATCTGTCTTAACTTGTCTTTCTATTTTCTTAATTTGTCCTGTTGTCTTACCTCTGGGACTCTAAAGATTTTGTTTTTCATGGGAAAGAAAGATCTTAAATCATCTGTTGATCCTTTAACTTGCATTGTAAGCTTTGTTCTTCTTTTTCTTTCTTCATTTCCAAGACTCTGTAGCAAAATAAGGCACATATACTTTCATTTCAGAAGTGTCTTGGGGCTCATGTCAAGTCATTGGCCTTTTGTGCTAAGACCTGCAGTCTCTGCTCACATAAATTTCCTTGCTTTTATGTAGAAAGTCGATGTGAAAAATAAATTTAGCCACTGAGCCTAATCTGATGTTTATTACTTTGACCTCATTGATGTATATTACAATTTGATTTATAAGGCATGAGCAGTTGTGGTTTATTATTGCATCTTCTGTTTCTTTTGTTGCAATTCTTACCACATGCTTGCTGTCAGTCTTGCTTTGTGGTCTGTCAAATGTGCGACAGAAGTTATGAATAGGTTTTCTAAACATGACTTGATGTGTGAAGAGATGAGATGTATATTTTCTGCTTTCCTAGTGTGAATGCAAACAGTTTTCTGAATTGGATTTTTGAAAGGAGTCTCTCCAAAAGTCAAATAATAAGAGTACCTTGTAATTCCTCTTGTTATTGGTATTGCTCTGTCAAGATTTCTGCTTTGTTATTCTGCCAGCTTTGACACTCAAAGAAATTATCTGTGGCAGCTGGTCTGCAGTAAGTGTGCATATGCAGCTATCCTGTTTTCTGGGATATTGTTACACCTGCAAGGCTGTATGTCTTACTGTCCTTGGGAGATGCTCTCCTGAACTGGTTTGCATTACAGAGGAGTGAGAGCATTTGCAAGGGCAGTTGCCTCTACATAGTAGATGTGTTTTTGTCAAAGTCCAATGCCCGTGTTAAAAGAAAATGGGACACCGTCATCACAAAGGACAGCTGAATGCAGCTGTACTTATGAAGAGAACATATATATATTTTAACTCACTGCATGAGCTGTAGTGTATTATGTTCTCAGCCAGAAGCGTGAAGCTGACTTGCTTTATTTTGCTTATTCTGTTTTATGAAGGTTAGTGTGCTGTAAGAGCAGTATGACCATTGCAGCAACATTGAGGCTCTTTGACAGGCATCTACTAGAACTTTCCTGTGCGCTACAGGGCAGAGTAGCCACAAAATAAAACTTTGACTTCCTATATTACCTTATCCTTATTTTTATTGAACTTCATTAACTTTATTTGTTTTGCTTTATTTTGAAAATCCCTTTCTGAACCCCCCTTTTTTTAAGAAGTGTTTGGTAAGACGTTATCCCCAGCAGCTACCTGTTTTTTAACAAGCTGGAAATAATGAATAAAATCATATAGACTAAGGGAGCTCTCAAATAGTCTTCTACGTATTCTACATGGGTTTATCTTCTAATATTCTGAAGTGTTGAAGGACTCTCTGCTGGGTTAAGAACTGTCTGGGTGGCCGGGCCCAGAAAGTGGTGGTGAACAGGGCTGCATCCTGTTGGTGGCTGGTCACCAGTGGTGTTCCCCAGGGATCAGTGTTGGGCCCAGTCCTGTTTAATATCTTTACTGATGATCTGGATCAGGGGATTGAGTCCATCATTAGCAAATTTGCAGATGACACCAAGTTGAGAGGGAGTGTTGATCTGCTGGAAGGCGGGAGGGCTCTGCGGAGGGACCTGGACAGACTGGAGAGCTGGAGTGATTCTTATGGGATGAGGTTCAACAAGGCCACGTGCCGGGTCCTGCACTTTGGCCACAACAACCCCCTGCAGCGCTACAGGCTGGGCACAGAGTGGCTGGAGAGCAGCC
>JAWWES010000041.1:25777303-25790258 GCA_035583135.1 Lophotriccus pileatus
ATTAGGAAGACATTTTTTACAGAGAGAGTAATCAGACATTGGAATGGGCTGCCCAGAGAGGTGGTGGATTCACCGTCCCTTTTGAGGTGTTTAAGATGAAACTGGATGTGGCACTGAGTGCCGTGGTCTAGTAACCACAGCGGTGTTGGATCAAGGGTTGGACTTGATGATCTCTGAGGTCCTTTCCAACCCAATTGATTCTATGATTCTATAGTTTAAACTCTACTGAATATAGCATTTTAGTTTCTGTTAGAGCTATAGTAAGTATTTATTGCATTCTTTCCTTGTGGTGTTTTTTGTTGCTTATTTGCAACATGCATTTGCATATTGAATGGTACTAAATGGTACGCTGAACTCATGTAATGGGACTTCTTTTACCTAAACTCTTCTATTTTTCAGGGCATATTTCCATCTAACTACATTCATTTGAAGAATGCATGTGTTAAGAACAAAGGGTAGGTGAGATGTTCTCATTTCAAATATTTAAACATGATCAATTTACTTGTATCAAAGATCTTTTGATTACAAAGAAATGATACCTTAACTTCAGCTTACTACCACAGGACTTGAAGTGATAGTCCTTAGCTAACCTGATACTTCTTCATGGTCAGAAAACTGGAGTGATGTATTCTGAAAGGGTAAAAATAATGTATCAGTTTAATGGCAAAAGATTTCACTAAAACTGTAAATGAATAGAGATGTTTTTTCCTTTATTTCTTTTCTTCGGGTGATGAAAAGCCAATATTTATTTTTGACAAAAACTGATGTCATTTTTAGAAGGGTTGATAAAAACCAGAATAATTGGTTAAAAAGAGTTTTAAAATTTTGTTTTGAAAATCCAATGCTGTGATTAAAAGAAATTTTATGGGTTTTTAAAAATTTAATACTTACCCTGATGGTATCAATTTTTAAAAAACTTTTGTCAGATCTTAGGTCAACAGTTTTTTCCAAAGTTTTACTTAATTTGTGAGTGTTCACATTGTATCCTTTATTTGGACTTATTAATAGAGAACTGGTACAAAACAGTTTAAAACCTGTTTATGTAAAGACGTTTCTCATAATAGATGGATGTCTGAACATTAATTGTATGTAACCTTTATTTTGAGAGCATGAACAAGTGAGTAGAAGGTCTGTTATTTGTGATGGGCAGAAATAATCATGATGGTTTTAATAATATTTTAAAAAGTCTCATTTGCACAGGTGGAAGTGTCCCCACGTTACTGTTAAACTCACTATTGTTTGCTATGGAGTTCAAGCCATATGTGGTTTGTCATGCCTTTCTCCTTACAACGTGGTTGTAGCTAAAACTGAAGGTTCAGTGAAATAAAATTATAAACCATCACAATAAAATAAAGCTGAAACGAGAAATAATTTTTGTTAGTGCACACCATGACAGTACTTGCAGGGAGTTCAATCTTTGTTGCCTCTATTTTCTTTTTTAGTTTATATTTCCCATTCAGGCCATACACCCTAATGCACATCACGGCCAGGGCTGTCACATTGTTATATTCCTGAGAGAGACAAGATATCATGAAAAAAGTAATCCAGGCATGAAAAGCACTTGCTAAAGTGGCAGGATCCCGTTGGAAACAATGGGAATTTTCATGCTGTGAAAGTCGGTTTTGACATGGTTTTCTCATTGCAAAAAAACTCACCTTGACTTCTTAAGGACTAAGACTTTGCATGGGGATTAAACTATTTTCACCCGAAGTTTTTTCCATAGGGATGAAAGTGATATACAAACTGAAAGTGTCATGGTCTGAAGGAGCACCCATGTATGTTGATAGACATCACTGTTGGCAGGAGGAAGTCTATATATTAGTAACTTCAGTGGCATTAATAATGCTTGTGTAATATTGTGTGTTTTTCTGCATGTTTCAGACAATTTGAAATGGTTATTCCAACAGAAGATTCTGTTATTACAGAAATGACATCAACTTTAAGAGACTGGGGAACAATGTGGAAACAACTCTATGTGGCAAGTACACTGAATAATATTGCTTTGATTTAATGCCATCTCAAAAGACACGCTGTTGTTTAAATGCTCTAGCTTAGTTGAAGTATATTGTTCAGAAAAAAAGTCAAGTTTTTTAACTGTTTTAATACCTGAAAATTTTATTTTGAGCTTAACACTGTTCTTAAACATTAGCATGTCTGCTGTATTCACATGCATAATTTACTTCAGTAGAGCTAATTCTTAGATACCAAGACCAAAGATGCACCTGAATTACTATTTATTAAATTTTTCTTAACTGTAGAATTGAAATGTCTGTATCCTAGTGTCTGATGGAAAATTGTGCAAATATACTGTGCGTCTAGTTCTCTGTAATGTTCCTACAGAGTCCTTTCTGTCTCTTGCTTTTAATTCAAGGACTCTTTGTAGGATCTTTTTTCTTCGGTTTTCTGTTGCTTATAATGTTCATATTTCCCTCTCTGTTCTTACTGAAGTTGTTTCTTTTTTTGGCAGCATTTTTCTTCACTGCTGTTATTGCACGCTCAGAATACCCTGGCTTGCTTTCTTTCCAGACAGAAAGCCAAGACAAACAATAAATTAATGCCCATTTTAGTAAGCTTATGAAGTGAATGAAATGTGAAATAAAGAGTAGATTTATCAAATGTCAATTTGTCAGAGCCCTTGGAATATAGAAGTTATTGATGGAGACTAATGGTCCTTCTAAGTGAATTTTAGCTTTTCATAGTAATACTGCAGGTGACGTAGCTGAACTTTGTTTTTAATGCCTTTTATTCTTAGCAACAAGGAAAAGGGAAATGGGCTTAGGGTTTATTGCAAGAATTAACAGAACAAATCTGAATAGGAGTGTTTTTTCAACTTCGTGGGATGCATCACATAAATGGAGATTGTAATAATTTCCTCAAGCTAAAGGTTCTCAGAAAAACTATATCAAGTAAAATTAGAATTGGTGAAGGAAGAGCTACAGATTCGTCCCAAACAGAAGTTCTTTTATGGGAAATTGTTTATGCCCTTAGCTGGTATATAATTAGAGTAGAAGGATGTGGTTTTAAAGCAATCATATTCACATAATTTCTCCTACTTCACAGTTGGATGAAGAAGGACTGCCTGGACAAGATTCTATCTGCATGATACTATTTATTTAGGGTTAGATGTTTGTGTGTGTAGAGTTATATCAGTGCAAGAAAAAGTTAAAAAAACTTTAACAGGGAGTTCAGAGAGTTTGAATGCTCAGAGCTATTGCCTTTTCTACCCATTAGGTGCATGAGCTCAAATAGTCTTGAGTTACAGATCATATATTCAATTTGGATGACACGGCAGCACAAAAGGAACATGCTCTTGGAAGAAGCAACTGAAACAACTTTTTTGTTGAATTTTTGTCGTATCTTTCGTGTACATTAGACTCTGTTAACATGAGACTTAAGGAGTTGGAGTGAAATAGTGGAATGAGTGTGATGCAGAGACAGGGTGTGTGGTAAGCTCTGAAATGATTTTATTTGCACACACAGAAACATGCAGGTAAAATGGTCACAGTACTGTGGGGGAAAAGAAGACTAAATAGGGGCAAAAAAGGGTTTTCTTCATTTCCTCACCATATCTGTATTTATTAGGATTGTCACCTTAGACAGGTGGTGTAGAGGCAATTATGTTTTTATTTCACAGAGGAATGAGGGAGATCTCTTTCATCGGCTGTGGCATATAATGAATGAAATCCTAGACCTGAGAAGGCAGGTCCTTGTTGGCCATCTCACCCATGATCGAATGAAGGATGTCAAGCGACACATCACTGCTCGTCTGGATTGGGGCAATGAGTGAGTAAATATAACAATAAATCAAAATAGTGTAATAAAATTTGAAGGCCACCACTTTAGGCTGATTTGTAGAATGCTGAAATAAGGAACAAATTTCTAACAAGTGTTATCTTTTCTTTAATGGACTTTGATTGTTTTTCTGTCCACTATGTTTTAACAGTGAAAAATTACATTGTTTTATTTTGCCTTTTTTTTACATCAGTGTAGTTTACATAGCAGTTATACTATCTATAAGAGAATTGCATTGGAATATCTGCAGCAGCCTTTTAGATAATTTTAAAACATGCTTGGATGTTGGCCTGTATGATGCATTTAGCATCTGTGCCTTAACTGAAACTATATTGGCTGACATGGCTTCTTTTTTAACTTGTGTCACACAGTTTAGTTCCTACTTGGGTATCTCTAGCATATGTCATGCTACTGTGCTCTACATCTTTCTTTTTTTCTGAATAACTAATATAAGCTAACACAAATTATATTATCTTACTCTTTTTTTTTTAAAAAAAAAAAGCAAGGAAACACCTTTTGGCATTTAGGTGCTGTTTCCAAAGTCTTTTTTGTAGCCTATGTTTATACAGTTAAACCATGACAAAATATAACAATATTCAATAGTAGAATACTGTTAGATTAGTAGAATTTCAGGGGATTCTACAGCTATCTGACACGTAACACCTAACGTAGTGAAAAGGTTGTGACTAAATGTGAATGATTACCTGTCTGCTTAGAATTTTGTGCTGACTGGAATTGTGAAGGTTTTTGAAGTGGTCAGTTCCTGCTCTCTAAAACATATTTTTGAAAAACTTTCTAATATTTCAAATTTTTCTAAATTCAGCATGACTGCCTCCTTTGTGTTCTTAATCTTTATTGCTTGCTGCTGTGCTGAAAATAAATTTTATTCCTGGTACGATTCAAGCTCATTTACTTACTTTGTTCAGGGGATACAGGCAGACATCTTTGGTACCATTCAGTCCAAATTAAGATTAAGCTGCAGTTTTGGCATTTGATGGATTTTCTTTTTATCTTCTTTTCCTTGGTTGTCATTCAAATTGATGGTACTAGTGCACTCAGATGCTACCAATTTCACCACAATGTGAAATAGATTTAAAATTGTGAAAAAGCATATTCTATTAACGTTGCAACGTGGAGAAAGGGGAGGAGTCGTATGTGAATGGTAAATACAACCAAAATACATTAAACCAAAACCAAAGTCAGCAGTAGAGTACCAATTAACATGAACGTTGTTTATTGGAATAAAAAATAATCAGAAGCAGAGTTAATTTGTTTCTCTTGAGTATAGAAATTACTGACTGTTATTCCATTTCTCATACAGACAGCTGGGACTTGACTTAGTTCCAAGAAAAGAATATGCTATGGTGGATCCTGAAGAGATAAGCATTACAGAGCTCTACAGGCTGGTATGTGAATGTAATACTCAGTACTTTTGCCGTTGAATTACATACTCTTGGTTTGATAGCAGCTCTCTTCTACTTAACCAGAAGTACCTTGTCTGATTCAATAAACTTGTGTTTCATAAACTCATAGTGAGTTTTATGATGAGGAAAGAAATATTTTTTGAACACCTATGTCATCTCTATATCTATATGAGATACTTTGATTCAATATCAAATATGTGTGGGCACATGTACTTATTTTACATGTTATTTGTTAAAAGTTTTCTTTCCTGATATATCATTAAAATTGAGACTGTTAACGTGAATTTAATCATCAATAAAAGCTTGTGAGGTTCTTTTTCATTAGAGCTTTACCTGGCCCATGAGTCCGTTTAGACAAGATTTGTGGAAATATAATAGTATTCTTGTGGTACAAGTATTGTCGCAATTAATCACACTGGGCTCTTGGTCTTTTCTAGTATATTAATGTAAATAGCAGTTAAATTGCATAGGAAAGATGTCCTTTGGGTATGAAAGCCCATCTTGATTTACTGAAACCAGCATTGATATTTCTTATTCTGATTAAATCTCCAGTGAGGCCTAAGAAAACTTGCCAGTTAATTTATGTAGGCTTTGGCTCATATTTAACTGCTGCAGCTGTTACAGATACACATTTCAGAGCCTTATGTGCTTAAGACTTAAGCTTTCATTTAAACTAAATTGTATTTATGATAACTTTTGTATTTAAATATAATATTTTTTTTCTGGAGCTGAAATGATAATATATTTTTAGTAATTTTTAACTACTTGTGTTGATAACTTGTAATGTCAAGCCTAATAGTAAAATCTTCATGCTAGAATCAGTATACCTTTGAGTAGTTTCAAAGTCATATGCAATATTATAGAATCCTGTTGAAGCACTAGATGAAATACAGTGAGGAACCATTAAACATAAGAAGAAACATACAGAGGGAAAATAACCCAGAACACTAATAATGGAACTCATGGATTGTACTTTGAAAAATAAAAAGGCGGGAAAAGATAACCTTGGTGTTAAGGCTGAGTAGCTTAGAAACATTGCAGTTTAAAATTATTTTTGGTATGATATAAGAGAGAAGTAGTACAGCTTAATATTGTCCTGCTCTTAATGGGTGATTAAAATGCTGAAGGTATGAACTGTGAAGTCAAATCAAGATAATTTATTAGCTTCTCTATAGCAGTTTGCCAAAGGTTGTAAAATATGGACGTGATTGCTTTTTCCATTTTAAAAGACTGGTATTTAGTCTTCTGCAAAAGCATTTTTTATGTGTTTGAAAACTAGAATATCAGATCATTAACTATTTAAACTAGCTATGAAATACTATATTGTTACAGCACAAAGCTTTAAAGTGTCTGAGAATTTTCAGAGTAGGAAAAAGGTAAACTTCTAGAGGTTACTCTTTTTCTCCTAGAGATAACTGTGATGCGGTGCAACACTTGGAAAGTAACTTCCTTGCATTCTTCTTCTCAGATGAAAAAAAAAAAGGAAAAAACCCTATTACAAATAAATACTGAATAAAAAAATAATAATTTGGATTAAGAAAGTAGCTCCGTATTACATTTCTTACCTCTTTTTGTTTTGAGATTTTAATTCAAACTGCCCTCGGTGTTTGTGGTATTTTTAGATGGAACATCGTCATCGAAAAAAAGACACACCAGTACCTGCTAGCAGCCACCATCTTTTTGTTCAGATGAAGAGTTTAATGTGCTCCAATCTGGGAGAGGAACTGGAAGTCATCTTCTCACTCTTTGATAGTAAAGAAAATCGACCCATCAGGTACCATACGGCTTTTACTCAAATACTGATTTTACATAAGTTTTACAATATATACTGTATGTTTTGATCCAGGTAACAAATTGCACATTAAGAAATAATAAGAAGATAATCTTGATTTAGGAGAATTTTTTGCTTCTTTCTGAAATTCAGTTGTTATGTGTAATAATTTGTAGCATCATTTTAGGTTTAAAAAATGTATATTTCGCTGTCTTGTTTATCTGTTTCAGTTTTCAGTCGTTTTTTTGTTTGTGTAGGAATATATATACATGTATGCATACAGAATGAATGTTAGTGCTGAGATCTAAAGGTCATTTTTCAGTATCTATTTTCCTCTGTCCCAGTCAGTGCACATTCAAATGTTTGAACTGTTGCTTGCTTTGTCGTACTTGTGAGATGACGTCTCCTTGGTACACAAGCCTGGAAGGCTGCCCTTAGTCAGTGAATTAAGAAAATTCTTTTAAAAGGAGCCTTCAATGAAAAGGTGCTGGCTCTTCAGTGAAACAGTCAAATGCAATCTCACATCCACGTCAAGTTTGTTTGGCTGATTTTTTCAGCTGGGAGCTGAACCATTCTTTTCCTGTTAGTCCTAGAGCCTAAATTCTGTGTGAGTCATGATAACCTTTGATTTTTTAAATACTCGGTATTTATTTCTACTTTCAACTGAATGTTGGCCAAGAGAGAAAACATGGGAGTGATCAGTAGTGAAACTGCTATGCACTTAGTAAATAAGAGCATAGGAGGAGAGCACAGTTAGTGCAAGAACCTGATAAGTTCTGTTTGAGGAATATGCCCGGAAGTCTGGACCACTAAGTGGTTGTGCAGGGGTGATGGGTGTGGTGGGTTAACCCTGACCTCCAGCCAACCACAGCTGTTCTGTCACTCCCCTCCTCAGCTGGACAGGGGAGAGAAAACAGAACAAAAGGCTCATGGGTCAAGATGAGGATAGGGAGAGATCATTCACTGATTACTATCACAAGAAAAACAGACTTTACTAGGGGAAAATTAATATTACCAATCATATCAGTGTGGGATAATGAAAAAATAAGCCCCAAACTTAAAAGATCTTTCTCCCCACCCCTCTCTTCTTTCTGTGCTCAACTTCATTCCTGATTTTTTTCTCCATCACCTACCCCCACAGCAGTGCAGGGGAACTGGAGGTTCCTCCACAGGGGAACAGGGAACGGGGGCTGCAGTCAGTTCATCGCACATTGTCTCTGCCACTCCTCCTGCTCAGTGGGAGGACTCCTCACGTTCCTCTCCTGCTCCAGGGTGGGGTCCCTCCCACAGGAGAAAGTTCTCCCTGAACTTCTCCTATGTGAGTCCTTCCCACAGGTTTTTGTCTTACATGTGGCAGTAGGAATCTGGGGAACCATGTGAAAGTTGGGCTGAATTTGACAAAATTCTGTCTGTGCTTTGCAGCGCAGGCAGGATAATTATTAATCAGTGCTTTAAAGGCAGGGTATACTGAGTACATTAATTTTACTGTTAGTGAGATCACATATACATAGGTATTGTTACAGTGTTAGCTGCTAAATACTGATGTTTCATTCTGTCCTGTAATTTAGACAGTAGTCACCAAAATGCAGTTTACTGTCATTTCTGAAGATTAAATGTGCATCAAGACACATCGTTTTTGTTTACTTCAGTGAATGCCACAGCAGGTGACAGATTTAGGAGAGAGATGCAGACTTTGACAGACAACAAATCGGGGTGATATGGATTGCTGAGAACAAGGTTAAGACAGTGGTGATGGTATGAAAGCAAATGGATTGGATTTCATGTTGCATGAAAGCACAAATTCTAGAGCTGTTTCTCACATGCTTGCTGTGATCTGACCTTTAGTTATTGATTCCTGACTCCAGTGTCTGTTTTCAGCTGCTTACTGTGTATGAACTTCCTCATCCCATTACTGGCAAACCTTGAAGAAGCGTGTTGTTACAAATCCAAACTGCCTTCTAGTGCATGGGTGGAATGACAGGATAAGCTTTGTGATGGTAGTTTGCAAACGTGCAAATCAAACAAAGATAGAACCCCACAACAAAAAACCCTTTCAAGAAACAAACAGAAACCTCTCAACATGTTGAAAAAGCTACACCTAAGAGAGTTTTCACAGTAACAAATTAAATGCAAGGTATACCTGTATCACTGAATGAACTCTGGAATTCAGAGGTGTCCAGGCTGGAGATTTATATGGTCTGTCTGGTCTAGACCTGGAACTGACTTAACCAGTTTATCACAGAGTTAAACCAAAGCTAGTTGGTCTTGGTGCACAACAATATTGTACAATGTATAATTTTTGTTAGTGCATATGGGTGCAATCAAAATAGCAGCTTTAGAAGATTGGTAGAAGACTCGAAACAACATTATCTGATTTTTTTTTAAATGATTGGATATCTTTTTCCACAGCCTTTTGTTTTGTTTGGTTTTGTTTTGTTGTTGTTGTTGTGGGTTTTTTTTTTATCAGTTGCATGCATTCCACTGTTTGAACAGAAATATTTGTTGAAGTATTGCAGTTAAACTGAATTGCAGTTGTAGATGCTGAGTTGGGGCAAGTATCTACAAAAAGAGATAGTAGTTCCACTCCAGACTAGTGCAAGAAAAAGCATTCTCTGGGTAGGATGCTCTGATCCAAAGCGATTCAGAAGGAATCATAGTGTGTTTGAGCTCACAGTTCACCTGGCCTCTTCACAATACTAGCCTGCAAGAAGCACAGTGTATAAAGGATATTCTGTGGCATTTTTCTTAGTGAGATTTTTTTTTAATGCATTCGCATAAATCTAGCTGTATGTTGTAACAGAGTTTATACAGAATATGTTCATTAAATTTTGAGTATTTATACATAAGTGATGAGAAGATGTAATTTTTACTGGCATGCAGAAAATAATTTCATTCTGGGACAGTGACTTGGCAAATTTGCAGTTACTGATTTTTCTGATCAACTATAGTGTCAAATACTTTGAAAGGGTTTGATGTTTCTCTTCCTTTGTTTTGAAAATATCTGTTGTTATTAATGTGAGTAGCATGTTACCATATGGAAAAGTCTGTGCTTTGGAAAAACAAGGAAAAAAGAAGGTACTTCATAACATAGGGAATATATGGTCTGAGAGCTGAGATTTCTGTTGAAGTGCAGGAATAAGATTGTCCTTAGGCCATTGTAAAACTATAGTTTTCTCAGGCAACATCAAGAAGTGATTAGACTAAGAGAATAGTCACTGAGCAACGAAAGCTAGTGAAACTTGTTGTTGTACAGTTACAGATTCTGTCTGAAAAAAGGGTGCCATAGCAATTGAGACAAACCAAGTTATGAGCAGAAAACACAGTGTGTTAACAGTTCTTGCATTTGAGTTAGTGGGACTAGAACTGAGTGTCTAATAAGAAAATATAACATCATTACATGCTAAGAACAGATTAAAAGAATATAGTTGTATAGAGTAGAAAAAAAATTAGATATCAAGTTGAAAACTGTGACCCTCAGTGTCAGCCTCAAACTTTTCTCTAATACTTGTGACCCATGTGTTTTGCCATGAGAATTAAGTTCAGTAAGTATTCTTGACAGGACTGGATTCTAACATGATGCAATGTTAGCCATTGTTTGTCTTTGTAATGACAACCAGAGGAGGAAAAGGAAAATAGTAGTAATTTTTGTTCTTTTTACACTTTATACAATGAAGATTGCTGTCACTTAGGAGACAGCCCCAGATTCTTTGGAAGAGAGAAATGTAAGTTTAAATACTCAAAGGCAGAATGAGAAATTGGTCATGGATCTTTGTTTTCTTAAAGAAAAACCTAACCTACCTATATTCTTCAACTATACTGCATTCTTGTTCCTCTTTATTTAAAAAATAAATTTAAAAACAATTCAAAGTGCTTTGTATTTAAATTTAGCATTTCCTCCTCTTCATTATCTTTTTTTCTCTGTATAGTTATTAGACAAGAATTAGTCCTGAAAGAAAGTACATGTATGTCCTCAGGTGGGTGGCAGGGGGAGGAGTGGACACATCATCAGCTCTGTAATCCATGTAGATGGAGGTACCTTTCTGCAGTCATGAGTAAGATGCCAGGATTAAGACATATGCTAATACTTAGCATTTCCTTTTGGTCTAATTTCAGAAGGTTTTATGGTGAATCAATGGGCTTTAGGACTGCAATCCAGTTCCAAAGACATATAAACTTAAGATCTTTGTGTGAAGTGCATCTCTAGGCTTCTGTTACTTTCTGCAGAGACCTAGTTATAGTCAGCAAAACCTAGAAAGCAGTTCAGCTGACAAAATGTCTGCATCTTCTTTAGGCGTTTTGGATGGCTCCTTAGAATCTGTGGATTGTATTGATTAAAGAGCTGCTCAGCATACCCTGAAACAATTTTGATTTGCATCTATCCTATTTCTTTTTTTGTTTTCTGTTTCACTACTTTAGATCTTAATTAGGTTTGAGGCTTCAAGTTCGGAAAGAGTTGATACTGAAGTCATAAAAGATATAAATTCTCAGTATTAGTTATATGACTTTTTAACAGTAGCCCTTAAGAGAATCCATAAGAAAAAGCACTCTGAATTTACTCTTAAAATATTTGTAAAGGATTTAGGGTAGATGGATCAAAAGTAATAAATATATATACAAATTTCCTATTGTTGCTTCAGTATATACTGATTTTTTTTTGGTTAAAATAGAATACATGGTATGTTGTCTCTTTTGTTATTATGTTGTAATAGGCAATGTATATCTTTAAGGAGTATTCTTCTAATTTAACATATAAATTGATGTTCTCACTGTGTGACCTACCAGTGCATTTCTGGGATAGCACTTTTTAAACTAAGTAAGAGATGGATATTAAAGCCATAAAAACATTAAACAATTATTCTAGTTTTGAAAATGTGTCTTAGTATTCTATTAATGTTTTGAATAAATCATCACTATATTCTAAATTAAATAATTTTTTATCTTTATCACATGTATAAATGCTCTTAATTTTTCCAGCATGTACTAAGAATTAGATAATAATATATTTTCTGTTGAGCTGTGAAAAACTGATGTTATTGCACAGTGACTTTCACAGAGAAGAAATCTTCTGTCAGATAGTAACAAAAAAATCAGGGATGCTTAAGGTTCTGTTTGACCTTCAGAATTCCTAGCTAATGATTTCTCTGGTTTGGTAGCAGCTTACACCTTACTTAGTGCAATCAGCACCCACTTTGGCAATAGGGATGTTTTTCTATCAACTTTACTAAGCTGGAGGTAAATACTCTTTTGGGATCACTTTCCTTTTTTTGGGGATAGTACGGGATTGTCCTTTTCTCTGGACTTCTCTTTGTTGCGGGAAATTGCTGTTAAAAATAACTATTTCTAAATGTGTTGGTATCCACAATAACATCAGCTCTGTTGTACTAACTTAGAGATAATAATAAAATACAGGTTTATTTATGACTATTATTGTTGTTAATAAACAGTAATAATAAATACTGTTTTTCAGACTGTTTCTATATTAATATGATTGTCTAATAAGTCTCTTCACACTTTAAAAGGCTCTTTTTGAACTTGTATGGAAGCAAGCAAACTGACAGTATTTAAGTCAAGTATTTAAATCTGAGTCATGACATGCTTGTGCAGTTGATGCATTAAGACTACAGTTGCAAGTCATTAATTTTCTACTTAACTGGTGCATGCTAATTTCACTTGCTATGTATGCATATGTATATATCCATGTTTTCTGGCTAAACTAGCTGCTAGGAATGATTTTTGCTATCACTTAAACTAGCAATAAACAGCTGAAGTCAGCCCCTGATGATTCCTAGAGTTTTCCCTGGTGTGTTTTAGTATCATGTTCCATTTGCCTCCCCCTTCTTCTGCTCTGCAGTTTCCTTTTCTAGAACAGTAATAACCCCTAAGTGGGGTGTAGACCCAGTTGTGAATGGCACTGCTTTAACATGGTACAGCCATATGACTTGTCCCAATAAAATTCTTTGTTTTATGT
>JAWWES010000041.1:25790358-25807093 GCA_035583135.1 Lophotriccus pileatus
AGACCCAGTTGTGAATGGCACTGCTTTAACATGGTACAGCCATATGACTTGTCCCAATAAAATTCTTTGTTTTATGTCCTTGAGCCCTACATTCCTCTTCTTCTCTTATTTCTGTTAAGGTCACAAGCCCTGTTTGTGTATTCCTTGTTGTTTGTTTTTGTTTTTTTTTTCCTTTAGGAAAATAGAAAGCTATCTTGATGACACTTTTAATTTTTAGAACTAAATTCAGTATTAGAATCCTGATGGAAACATTTTAGCACACACAGTTGTAAAATGGTGTTACTACTCCTGGAAAATGAAAGAGGTCCATGATCACATCTCTTGAGGCTTGTTTGTCTTTCAGTTCAGTCCTGTTTTCCTGGGTATTGCTGAGCTTTTACTGGCTAGTTAGGGTTGTACAATATCCTAGTTTGTTCCTAAAGTATGTGAGCTCAGACATACTCTATCTGGATCCAGACTCTGTGTTGTTAAGAAATGCTTTTATGAAATCTGTTCCTAGAATTTGGCATGCTCAGCAAATGTCTGAAAAAAGCAAAATCATAAGGACATACCAATTTAGTATAGAGCTTTGCAAATTTGTTTTTATGTCATCTAATTTAGTTGTAAGCAGATGAAAAGTTTGAAAGTCTAAGACTGCTGTCTACTTGGGCAAGCAGTGCCAGCCAGTTGGAGTGGGTTTGTGGGGCAGCAGTTCATGATAGACCCAATGTTAACATGTGTAAATGTTTTAAGGGTTTTGCCATGGACTAAATCTGTGGTTGTGTGGACTGAGTGGCAAGAGCATATGTTCTAGTTCGGTTTCATGTGGAAGAAAGTCAGTTCACTAGCTTAGACTAATCAAAATGTGACGATGATCAAAAGATTTTCTTCAAAAGCACCTGATTCAAACTAACCTGATGATGTAGAACATAAAATAGAATATGTAAGATGGATATTAGAGAGTCATAGTTTGAATGGGGGAAAATCCTGTAAACTTAGAGTAACTCAGCCGTACTTTACTTTGGGAACTAACTGTTTCTTTTTAGCCACTACAATCACATTACAAAAACTATTTCAAAGTTAAAAGGGATTACAGACACCTGAATGCAGTTGATTTAATGTGAGATGCATTTAATGAGAAAATAGCTAAGTTTAAACTTTAGGTGAGAGATAGGCCGTTCTTACAGCTCCAAAGGAAGACTGGAAACATCTGTTTGCAACACTTGAGCACACTGCAAAAATCCTATATTCTGATGCTCTTTATTAGCTGCTTTATGAATCAGTTGTTGTGTGTGCTCATTTATCAGATTTGTGAAGCTTTTGAGATTTTTCTGTTCCTTGGAATATAAAGATGCTTAGATTCCCAATATTTAGAGTACTGAAGTGTATGAGTGTGGCAATGATTGTTGGCTTTGGGGATATCTTTTTCTCTTACCAGCACAGAAGTTACTGAAACAAACTTCTCTTTCTGCAGTTGTATCACACTTAAAAAGCCAAAATAGGTAGTTCAAGAGATTACACAGTTACCAGTTTTGTAGTGGCAGATTTTTAGAGAAATAAAGATGAGAGTACGTGCTTTCCCTCCACATGTACTAATATCATTTACCCAGTACAGCAGTTTGTTGCAGCAGTGATGACCTTAGTATAGCCAGGGGGCCCATTTACAATGGAGCTCTAAGAACACCAATCCTTTAATGAAAAATGTATTGATTTTTTTTTTTTATCAGATCCTGGAAAGATCTCGCTTATTAGCTTTTAATAGAATCCGTTTAACAAGTTGCAAGGGAGAAAGTAACAGTTTAGCTATTTTCCAGACAGTGTGCATTATTCAGTGAGGCTCTGTTAACTGTATTCCTTGCTATAAGAATACTCTGCTGCTACAAAGAAAAAGCAAACCAAAAAAAACCACAAAGAAAATATTTACCAAATGACTGTGTTCAAGAAATCATGTTATCCCAATATCCTCTGAAATGCCTACCTTTCCAGTGTAGATCCTGTAAGACTGTATTGATATTTGTAGCACATAACCATCTAGAGATCTTGACCAGGTTTTTTTAAGAGAATTTTGAAAACACTAGCAACACGGGGTAGTGTGTTATGAGAAATGGAATGGAGGGTATTAGGCTGCTACCTACATTTATTCAATTCAGACTGCAGACTGTTCTTGGCATTGATGAGTTTGTGTAAGAATGCTTCATCATCTTCTGCTCACAGTCCCAGTTGCTCTGCTGACCTTTATATTTATGTAGAGTTTGTGCGTCTGTGTTATGCCGACATACTGCTATAGAAATTCTTAAATCTGCAGTATGACACACAGTTTTTATGTAGCATTGTCTTTTCTAAACCAATTTTTTAAATTTTTTTTTTTTCCATGTAGCAGTGCTATTAATGAGAAAATTTCAAGGCAATGCTTCAGAAAGATTAGAGTGTGTTAAGATTTCCTTTTATTGATATACACTTTGTGTCTGTGTCAATATGATATGAACATCTTATCAGAAATGATTGATGCCTCTGGCCCCATTTGTCTGAGGAATGGAGATAAGTTGGCTAATCCTCCTTTTTCTATCACCTTGAACAACCTTGTTTGTAACTATCATATGGCCGTCAAATGAACACAGATTCTTAAACAGCACAAAGAGGAATAGGCTGCTTATCCAAGGCCAATGAAAGCCAATTGCATTTTCTTTTCTATGAGCTTTTAATTATATCCTTAATCATTGTGTAAACTCCAGACCATACCAAGGAATAAAAATATTGCCCTTCCTTTGCTATACTTTGTCTCACCTGTTTAGTGACATACGCATCATCAATCTTTTTATGCCTTTCTTCTTTCAGTCTTGCTGGTACTTTAATTCAGTTAAATCTTTTGCCAAAAGCTGAAATCCACATTTTGTTTGTCAAAATATTTACTACTCAGTGTTCTAATTTTTACATTTTTGAAAATCATGCTGTCAGTTTTTTTCCCTTTAGGGAACAGGTACACTCTCCCTCCTTTATTCTACAACAATCTTAAAGGATTTTGGTGTAGTAAGTGAATGTTTAAAGACATGTGTTTGCACATGTCCTCCATCAGCATCTTCAAACCTGAGACCTGCTCTTTTCTAGCACAGCTCGAAGAATCTGACTTTTAGTCATCCCTTTGATGAAAGTTTGCCCAACTGACTATTGCTGTTAACAGCAGCAAGGAAGGGCTTGGATGTCTCTTGAATCAAGCTGATAATACATTTCCTCTGCACAGAAGTTTCACTACTGTCAATACAAGATGTCTTTCTTCAAAGATGTCCTTATGGCCTCTCTTGAGCAAGATCTCAAAGGCTGAATATTATTTTAAGTATGTGAGTGGGTTACACTTGAGTTTCAGTATCTAGTTTACTTAGGATCGATACTCCAGATACCAGCACTCTAAAAGCAGGGGGTTCGAATAGTTAAATTCTTCGCTGCTTCTAAGTCGTGCTGAACACTAGACCCCAAAGGAGATGGAGAATATATTTGTGAAGCTCTAGGGTGTATACTCAGTGCAAGGTTACGGAAGTTACTAAAAAGGTACAGGGGAAGAATCCTGGCCATCTGGCTCATGAAGAATAGGTCACATGTTGCTGTGAAGGATAGTTCATTAATTATAGTAATTTGAAACTTCAGGGCAAGTAAACAGGTGGTAAAAAGTTTGCATCATGGCAGTTTACTAACTTGCAGAGGTGAAAGATGGAAAAGAGTGTTGTTGAGAACCATATTTCCATAAACACCCAAATGACCAGCTGTATATCTGTGCTGCCTTTATGTGGTACTTACACATAATCACAAAATCATGGAATGGTTGAAGCTGAAAGGGAAGTTCGGAAGTCATCTGGTCTAACCTGTCTGGAGCTGGTTGCCTGGAAACATGTCCAGATGGCTTTTAAGTTTCTCCACGAATGGAGATTCCACAGCCTCCCTGGGCAACCTGTGCCAGTGCTCAGACGCTCTCAGTAAAAAATTTGTTTCCTGATACTTAGGGAGAACCTCCTATGCTTCAGTTTATGTCCTTGCCTCACTGGGCACCAGTAAAAAGTGCCTGATTGCCTTTTTTGCACCATCCCTTCAGATATATTAATAAGATCCCCTCCGAGCCTTCTCTTCTCCAAGCTAAACAGTACTGACTTTTACAGCCTTTCTGTCTAGTTCCTTAATCATGTTCAAGCATGGTATAACCAGTGCTGAGTAGACAGGAGAAGGATCACTTCCCTCATCCTGCTGGAAATAATTTGCCTAATACACCCCAGGATAACATTGGCCTCCTGTGCCACAAGGACACTTTCCTGGCTCATGTTCAACTTCGTGTCCACCAGGACACCCAGGTCGACAATGTCTGAATTTGTTGTTCCTTTCCATCTTCTTTTCAGACACTTAATGCTTTATTTTATCAGAGAAGAAAACAAATTAGGTTTGGGAAATGAGGAAGAGGGCACTTTAAATCCAGATTTGGAAATAATTTTAGATGGTGCAATGTATCTCAAATACAGAATCTGGAGAGAGAGGGAGAAATAATTAATCATATGTGAACATACTTGCATGAGCACATTAGCTGATACTCAGATTTTACTGTTCCTGTATATGGTTTTTTCATCTGTATCTGATTGTTTGATATTGAAGTTTCTGAATGTTATGGAAATTCAGAGGCTCTATTAATAAATAACCCTGCAAAAAAAGAGGTGTTTGTTTCTACCATTATCTGTAAGAATTAGTATCATTCTGGAGGGAAAAGTGGATGTGGTGTTTTCCAGTTGTTGAAGGATATGTTTGAAGTGTGTCAGACATAGTTTCCTGGTACCAAAAGCACAGAACTTCTAGGGAGTGTAAACACTGACTAGAAACACAGAGTTTGGACTGGACTTTATTGTACTTTTTCAGCAGTGTAACTTTTTTTCTGTATGAAAACTCATGTATGTGAATCTGTGCCCATTACAATGCCATATCATATGCTATGTAAACACACTATCGAGGTGCGCCTTATAATTTTTAATCTGTCATTAGGTAATAGGCTACTCTGGCTTTTCCCATTAAAATAATACTTATGGCATGTGTAACCTTCACTTTGCTAATACTGTTCCTTGAAAATTATTGGTCAGATACTTCCACATTATCCATGGATACTTTTTGTTTTGAAGTGTTCTTGGATCCTGACTTTCTCCTGCCTACTAAGCAGGATAGGGATTTAAGCTAAAGGAGCTAGCAGCATTTCTGATAGAGGGAGCAACTCGTGGGAACCAGAAGCAATGAACTAGCTCAGGGCTACTTTTCCATTATAGTATTTCCACAAAAGCATAATTGCACTTTTACTGGATCACAGCATAGAGTAGCTCAGTGTTATTTTCAATTTCCTGTGCAGTGTCCACAAAAATATCTAATCTTGAACTGTATTAAAACTGTGCTACAGTGACTTACAAAGAATCAGTGCACATATATATATCTGTACCTCATAGATGTAGGAGAGATGAAGCATCTTGTTTTTTCTTGCTAGCAGAATCTTAAAAGAGTCCTCCATTCTAGTTTAGCCACTTACTGCTCCAGTTTGTCCCTCTTGAGAAGCAAGATAAAACAAAGGCAGCATGGTTTTATTTACTTCTTGTTCATTCAAGAGATAGTCCTGATTTTAGCAGAAGGGTTGACACATCTCAAAGGATGTAAAGGCCACTTTGGCAAGAGAGCTGCTCTTTTACCACTGCTCTTTATGCATAGGGAATAAAAATACCTCTTTAGATGGCTAACTTGGCATGTGCATTTGTGAATGTGGTAGCTAATTTAAAAAAAAAATCCTGCATATTGATATATATATATATATATATGTGTGTGTGTGTGTGTGTATGCACACTAAATATATAAGCAGGCTTAGTTATTTCACTGTTGGCTTTGTTTAAGACACGTGGTAATTTGCCCTTGTGGACAAGAATGTATTTGACGTGTCTGTAATTGTAAGTAAATACAGGCTTATAAAAAGCAGCTTAAAAGAGAAGCCTGATGTTCCAGAAACTTCAAAAGCTTCCCTTCAGAAAATGTTCATAATTTTTTCCAATTACTCATTGTGAGCAGAAAGATTCCTACGTGCAGAAATATAGTTGGGGCATATATGATCAGTCAGCCTTTTCTTGGCAGTAATGTAGTAGTAAGTCTCTCTACTTCAATCCTAGATGAGGAGAAATTTTGGAGTAGGAATTATTAGTGGAGATTAGCAAAAGACAGTTTCTTGGTCCCAGTCAGACTGGGATGTGACGGATGTGCCTCAAGTGAATAGTACACTTTGTTTGAGGATGGTGCCTTGATCCGCCTCCATGTCAGCAGCCAGAACCCTGAAGTGCTGGCCCAGTCAGTCCGTGTGCGCTATTCATTGCATTGTCTGAGGTACCCCACTGGTATTCAAGCTGCTTACCTTATTGTGTGAGGATTTTTTTTTTCCTTTCCCTAAGTCTGGTTTTGACCTGAGAACAGCTTTGTGTTTAGAAACTTTGGGCAGGAACATACCAGAACCAATGAGAAATGTCAAAATCAGTGAATTGGCATGCTAGGTTTTTATAGATCTATCATGTTTCTCTTTTGTACCTATTAATGTTTTAAATTTTTTTAGCTTTTGATAGAATCATGGAATGGGTTGGGTTAGAAGAAGTCCAGAAAGACCACCTGGTTCCACTCACCCTGCTCAGCAGTAGCCAAAACACCCGTGTGTTATCAACACCCTTTTGGCTACCAGTGCAAACCACAGCATTTGTGAGGGCTGCTATGGGGAAATGAACTCCAGCTCAGCCAGACAACACAGCCCTCGAATCAAGTATAGAAATGTTATTCTCAGGTGTAAGAGTGTGCTAGAAATTAGTTGTATTTCATGATGAGGCTCAGTTCCTCTCAGGAAGAGCCATATTCAGTGAAACAAATGTACCTACCTATCTCCTGTTCTAAGATTCTTCCTTGAATACCTTCTGCTTGCTGTGGTTGGAGTAAGGGTGCTAGCTTATACAGATCTTTGATCTGACCTTGTGAAGATACATGAATTTTTAAAGCAGACAAATCAACGCAAGCAAGAGAAACCTGTGGTATTGGTTATGTCTCTCATATGCATTAACAAATAACCTTCTTACCGATTGTATTGTAAAAACTGAAAACTGACAGCAGAAATAATTGTTTGAAAATGTGATGATGAAAAAACTGGAAGAGGTGACCTGTCATATAGCTGGTGGAGATTAAACAATTAGTTACATTCAGAAATGAATGTGTTAGGAGTATGTGCACCAGCCATGGTGTGCTTGAGCCAGATTTAGGTAACCATGGGATATATTGAACATCAGTGGTATTATGGTTGGTTTACAGATCATCTCACTAAGAACATGTTACAGTTGCCCTGACTACCAGCAAAAGGCATGTTAGAGTTGGCACAAAAATACAGACTTGCTGCTTGTAAATTCCCAAATGGTGATGAAAACATAGGGGGCCAGGTGCTGTTGGAAGGAGGGAAATTTTCTTAAATATTTCACTTTACACATTCCTCCCCTTCTCTTCAGGTTAAATTTCCATCTTTGGGGAAAGATACTGCAAATCTTCTTGTATCCATGCTGTTACCTCAGTCAGGGACTAGGATAATAATCAAGACTGTAATTCAGCTTAAAGGATCTGTAGGTCTGTGCACTGGTAATGCTGTGCTGCAAAATGTTTATCTGTGGTGGCAGACTAAGCTCACTGAAAGCTGCAGCTTCTGGTGTATGTTTTTTCTTTACTTGAAAATACCTGCTGATGCATTCCAGTGTTCTTTTTTTAAACTGCATTATCTTCCTCTGGCTCATAGTCTCTCATAAAAAATAATTTAAAATTATGGCTTCCTAACTCTTTTCAAGAAATGTGTGATGCCCTCTTTTAGTTAAAATACAGGTGGAAATATCTGAAATAATGTAGGGTGTGTTCTTAAAAACTGTAATAGAAATCAATTTCTCAAGGCTGCCTTCAGTCAATAAAGAGGTAAAATAATATGAGAGGAGGAGTTTGATTCAGCTACATAAGTCTGTTTTTGTTTTCCTCCAATCTCGCGTTCTACTTTCTCTTTTCCTTTTTCTCCTTGTTAGCTGTACAGCTAATCAATGAAAATTGGGCTTCAGTGCATAAAGCTAGCACTTCAGTATTTTTTCTTCTTCTTCCTCGATGTTGTCAGCATGGCTAGGGGACTGGAAGATAAGCTTTGATGAAACATCGTAAGATTGTTTTATTTAATTTTTTTTTAGTGTTAATGCTTTGATCTTTATCTGAAATTGGCTGACATCTTATTTCTATAGTACTCCTTCTTCCTTTTCTGTCCCCCTTTGCTCTTTGCCTCACATTTTACAGTTGTGGGTATGGTTTTTTAAGTGCATAACAGGTAAAATACAGGGACTGACTTACTGTGGATTAGCTGGTACTGCTAAGTCACGTTGGTACATTTATCATTCAGTTATTCTCTGATTAAGTGTATATTTTAAGACTTTATGATCTTTCAGTAACCTGTGATATGTTGTATCACATTTCTTTGCATTTCACTACTAAGTATGAGGGTAACATTTTGTATCTGATTTGGGGTTTATGAAGTCACTGAGCCTTTATCTGTAAATGAAGTCAGTTCAGACTCAAGTTCCTAATGAACATCCATTAACAGTGTTCTGGAATGTGATAAACTTGAGCTGGTGAATTATGAGGCAGTATTCTCGTATTGCCTCTCATTATTTAGTTTAGAAGTCACTGTTAAGCTATATTTAAGTAGAGAGCATCTATAAAGATGTCTGAAAGTGGAGCTATACTGAGAACTATGACTATTTGATGTCATAGCTTTGCCACAAGAATATGCCATGTGGTATAAATCTGGCTGGTTCTTTTTTGATGTGTGTTTATAAACCATAAAGCAAACAATCTGTCTAGACTGGTAATATTTTCCTGCTAATACTAAGAAAATGGGGGTCACATATGAAAATAGAACAATTTTTAGCTATGTTTCTTTAAAATGTGAATGTTAAGCCTGCAGATTTGGAACACATTGTTAGTCTGCTAATACACGGGAAGTTATAGTACAAAAATCCCTTGTTGACCTTCTTAAATTAATCTCTCCAACATTAGTTATTTCCTTATTTTCAGTGGGAAGACAGCTGAGTTTAAATGTGTACAACATGTTTAAATGGTGAGATTGGTGCTCATAAAAACATTCATTAAAATCTAAACTGGAATCAAATTGTTTTAATACAAAGGAGAGGTATTTCTGGTTTGGGGTACTGCTGTGTGTATTGGCTGTATCTATGTATGTGTAGCTGACTGTTGAGAAAACTGCAGTGCCATGAGACACTGGCTCTGAAGTTTTTGCTGCTGTTTGAAGCCAAGCTTTCAGATCTTGGGAATTGTGTCTTTACTTTGTTTTATGAAAACTGTTTACTTTCCTTAGCGCTTTTTCTAACCTGTTTGTCTCTATATAAATCCTTTGAAATAGTATATAAATGCACATGCTCTCTGTACTTAGATATAACATTGCCATTTCTGTCTTGTAATCTTACAAGCCTAACTGCTTGCATTTGCTCCCTGGAAATGTTCAAAGATAACCATTTTAATCTGAGCTGTAACTGGTACTGTCATATGTTCCTAGTAAAAAAAAGGTATCGTAAAGCATCAAACAAGGATTAAGATTTCTTTTCCTTGTTGTTTTCAGTTTGCTTTTTTCATCACCACTGGGTCCTGTGTTTCAGTGAAGCAAAATTTCAAATTCAAATGAGGAAATTAGGTTTGCATAACCATTACATATCTTTTGCAATGGGTATATTTCTTTGTGGCATCACTAAAGTCTTTGGCTTTTCACTGTGTTGTGAATCATAATCTCATGGTCTGTGAGTATAAGCAGAGCTTGAAAATTTTGTATTGCAGTGGATAGTGAGTTGGAAACTTTCAAAATATGTGCCTTTATGCAGAATGTAAGCTTCATTAAATATAGAATACACTCCCAATTAAATTTCCTATTTGCCAGTTAATAGGTAAACTGTGAAGATAGCTTATGAATGGTATTTTTCTTTGAACCAACAAATCTAGTGTTTAAAGACAAAAACGTAGTGAAGTGTGGTGTGTGTGTATGTATGTATGTATGTATATATGTATGTCTGTCTTTTAAGTTGTTCTACAGACTGAAGATAAAGTGGTGAAATTCAAAATAATCTCGTATTGGCCAAATTTGTATTGATGCATACCAATGCACTTCAGGCTTCAGTGCACAGAAGCTGTATTGTTACTGCTGGAACAGAGACTTTTTTATTTTTATTCAATTTTGCATGGTGCCACACATAATGGGGTCCTAAAACTTTAACTGCTTTGGTAATATAATTAATAATTCTTGCTCAATGTATAATAACTTTGTATGAGACCTGTAAACAAAGCTGTGCACTTTTTTTACTGTATTTTCCAGTATTGCAAATAAACTAAATCCAAATGAAAGGGCAGAATTATTTTGAAAACCATTTGTAAATCAACAGCAAAATACCAACTTGCTTTTCGGTAAAAATACACTCACATGAACAGTTTTTAAAATTCAGATTTAAAGTTTTCATGGAGATCTAAGCTACAAAAGTTCACTGTATCTTAAAACATGAACAAGAAAAATACCATTTTCTGAGGAAATAACATTTTCATGCACTTCAAGGTGTTTGAGTTCAGCTCTACTGTTTCTTAGGTTTTGCCTTTTATGATGTCTGATATAAAAACTGTACAGCTGAGGATTGCACAAAAATTTTTAAGTAGTTACAACAAAAAAGTCTAAGTGTTTGCAAGTTCAGCCCGATTAGCTGGCACATAAAAACATAAAATATTCTCCAGACATAGCTCTAAAAAATGTGCTCTTGAGAGTAACAGCATCTAGGTTGTGTCAACAAGAACGTAGCCAGTTGCTTATGAGAAGGGATTGTTCCCTGCTCAGGATTGGTTATATGAAGCAAATTTTGTGGTCCTTCAGTACAAGACCAATGTTAATGAGCTGAAGTGAGCTCAGCAGGACAACTCACATTGTTTGTGGACAGGAGCTCTTGCCTTGAGAGGACAGTTTGAGGCAGTGGCGTTTGTTCAGGCTGGAGAAGCAGCAGTTTTGAGGGGAACTGAGCCATAGAATAATGGAATTGTTTGAGTCAGAAGGGACCATTTAAACATTGTCTATTCCAACCCCTTTTCAATGAGCTGGGACACGATCATAGAATCATTGAGGTTGGAAAGGACCTCCAAGATCATAGAGTCTTGGAGTCTTGCTGCTCAGAACCCTGTCCAAACTGACTGTGAATGTTTCATGGGATGGGGCATCTACCACTTCACTGGGAAACCTGTCCCAATGTTTTACCACTGCCATTGTAAATGTCTGTCTTATATCTAGTCTGAATAGACCCTCTTTTAGTTCATAACAATTACTCCTGATCTTCAGCAGGGCGACAGGCCCTGCTAAAAAGTTCGTCCCTATTTACCTACAAGGTCAATAACATTAACAGTGCATGGTGGGACAATGAGAGACAAGGGATACAGACTTTAACAAGAGAATGTTCCTTTGTATATAAAGAATAAACTGAGTTCAGCCAGACACTGAAACAGGTTTTTCAGAGTGGCTTTGTGGTCTCCATAGCTTAAGGTTTTCATGACTTGACTGGCTAAAGCTCTGAGCAAGCTAATCTGACCTGATAGCTGACCCTGCTTTGAGCAGGAGGTTGGATATAGAGGCCCTTTGAGGTCCCTTTCAACGTGAATGACTAATTCTGTGAATGGTCAATGCAGATTTCCTACAAGGCAAATGCTGGTGCAATAAAGATTTAATTAGTCTCTACTGAGTTGGATCTTATCCAACATATTCCTAGTGATTTTCCAGCTGCATTTTGAAAAGCTATGTATGACATAGAGCAGTAGTAAACTGTGTTTTGCCTCTGGAATAAGCAGAAGATGTGGATGCAACCGAGAAAAAAACTATCTGCACTTGAGAAATTTTATTTCTGATTTGAGCATGTACGGGACATCCAGACTCATGTGTCTGGCCAGCTGAGGCTGGGGGTAAGAGGGTGAAGGGAAATAAAATGCTTCTGACTTATTTTGGTTTTTCCTCTTCCACTTCTCTCACTACAGAAATATGATTGTTACATTTCTTATGGAGCTGTGTCTTGGAGAAAATTATCTAAAGCATGGAAAGTTTGCTTTTTCATAGTCTTCCCATGTATGAATTGCCAAGTTTGCTCAGAGTTTATCCATAATGGACCTACTATCAAATGGGAATGTTTCAAAAAGTGATTTCTCTTTCAGTAGGGTCTTGTGCCCTCTTCTATTTGGAAAAAAGAATTCTCTGTATTAGTACAGTATAAGTACTTATATCAGCTTCAGTATTCAACACCCCACGGTGGATTGCAAAACAGGATTTAAAAAATAAAATTGGCACTGCTGGATCTTCCAAGACTCTTACAAGATTGCTAAAATCAATGTACTCTAGTGAGAGATTTTGATAGAGTTAAGTAGGAAAAATATCCTCTACCATCATCTTCCTATCTGCGAAAAAGAATATTGTTTGAATACAAGCATGGCAATGTTGACATTTGTTTAGCAAGAATCAATACCAACTACTACACTTCTAATTTTAGTTCTAGGATGAATGGATTTTATTGCTCGTGTTTCTCTGTGTACTAGGATGTACAATATCATTCTTCCAAATGACAGTCATCTATTTTGTATTGAATTTTTAGTACTTTTGTTAGATGATTAAGTTAATCACCACCCTTCACTACTGTAATGATTGTGATTTTTTATTGATACAGCTGAGACTTTCAGAAAGAAACTATTTCATTCATTTGTATCTTGAGGAAGGTTGCATGTGGAAATAAGATCAAAATGAGATCTACTTTTGCTGTAGGGTTCAACATATCTGTCATATTTGTTTTCTTATAGTGAAAGATTTTTTTTAAGACTGAATAGAAATGGTTTGCCAAAATGTCCAGAAAAGCCTGAAAGACACTGTTCTCTCTTTGTGGTAAGTTCTTCCTATTCTCAATCTCTTTTTTGTGCCTTTTTTTTGGTGGGTATTGAAAATAGAAGTTGGATTAAATTATTATTCTGTGGTTGACTCGCTCCCTAAGCTTGTACATTGTTATGAACATCACCTCTAAAGGCTGGATCGAGGGGCTGCAGGGTATTGCTGAACTCCCAATTTGAAATTTTCTGGCAGTGTGTGGACACTCATCTAAACTTCCACGTAGGCATATGTACCAGTCTTTGTCCCTGCAACAAGGACCAGTTATTTTTCCTCCTTGTGCTTTTTACATTCAAACAATTGTTTAAGCAGCACTCTCTGTACTTTTGAAATATTTGGAATTGCAGAAATGCATCACTGCCATTCAAAGCACACAGCAAGTCTCTTGTGTCCTTCTAGTGATTTTGCTGTATTACAGCAAATTCTAACCATGATATTTTAGGACAGTCATTTTGAGTGCATGACCACCAACTGAAAGTGTTGAAGGGATAATTTGTTAATGCTGTATAAATGAACTCACTGTGCATTTATCACTTTCACTGGCAGTGAAAGCAGTGTGTACAGATCTCTTTAAATGTCACATTTTAATTGGGAGTCAGAAATAATGAGGTTCTGATCTTGTGCAGGATTTGGGTAGCAGTGAACTCAGGAAGGACATCTATATCACTGTGCACATTATCCGAATAGGTAGGTATAATCTTATATTTGTTAGACATACGACAGTAAATAGAAGAAAACCGCTTGGAGTCAGCTTTGGGATTTGTTATATTAGCTAGACCTTTGAATAATTTTTTGGAAAAGAAAATGCCTGGGTTTTGATAGAAAAATTGCTTTGGGTTTCTCAGCATTGTTTTATAGTATTTATAAAGTGTACTGCTAACTGAGTTTAGATGCAGGATACTTTGTTATTATCACAAAACAAAATGAAAGTGTCAAATATGAATTGTGTTAAGATGATGGACTTGTCATTGAGTCAATTCTTGTTCCCAAGTGTAATTTCAAGCATCCTTTGTTCAAAGAAAAATTTGCCCAGACATTTAATGTACCTAATTGATATACAGTAGCTGACGTAAATCTGAAATGGTTCAGATTAATTTTTTCTTCTCTCTGACCTCTTTAAAAAGGAGGAGAGGGAAAGAAACAGACTATGTGTCATAATACTTTTAATCCCTGATATTATAGACAGATATCAAGTCCTCTAGAACAAAGTGGAGGAGAAGAAAAGTGTACATTTGTGTTAGGTATTTATTTTAGGAAGTTATCCTCTGGGCTGTACTGATGTGAAACAATAATCTTTGGGTCTACTTCTGACCTCTTAGATATATTGTTTTCTTTGTAAACTGTTTCTAGTTGCATCAGTGCAGTACTAAATATAACTTCTCTTCCTATTTTTGAAAGATAGTTTGGTTTGAAATATAGGTCATTCTAACTTGTGCTGAGTTCAGAAACAACTTGTTACGAAGTTAATGTTATTTTACAGCTCTGAGGAATAATTTTTCCTTTAATTTTCATACTGATTTGGTATTTCATCAAAATATTGTGTTTTGGTTTTATTGGCAAGGATTCAAAAAAGATATGGTAAAATCTGATGTAAGTATATTTGTTAAGAATAAATGTTTTAAAAAACAGTAGTGAATTTTTCCAGTTGTATAATTTTCAAATATATTCTCAGTCAAGTTTATAAATGAATGACTGAAATATTAAAAAGTTAAAATAGCATTTATATGCTTCATGGTGTGAAAATGAAAAATTACTCTTCAAGCTGCTGTGATGCATAGGAATATTTGGAGGAGACATTGCCCTGCAGCAACTGCAACCATAGGGTTTTTTCGTCAGAAATTAAGACTTGGTGGGAAAGATACATAGCTGCTAGTGCACAATTGAATAAAATGGCTAGAAGGATGGCAGTTTCAAATGCCAGGAACGCATTGAGGAGATTGATCAATTGTATTTAAATCAAATAGAAAAGGCTAAGAAAAATATTTTGTTTCAAATCTCCTTCCCATGACTTCCTTCTATCTTTCTTTATCATAATTTGTTCTTCAGCTCTTTGTCATCTTTTCTTCCTGTGTTTCATCTCTGCCTGATTTTTCTTCAGCTGGTCAATTATCCCATTGCTTGCTAGTTGCCTATTTGGAGACAGCATTTGATTACTAATTTGTAATGGCTCAGTCACAATACCTCTCACATGTAGCATCAATCATAGTAAAATAATGCTTCCCAGACAGCAAATGTTGAACAGTCTGTCATGTCTGAACTCTACATTTAATTTAGTAGTGTCATGAGCTTGCTATCACTGGGTATCAGAGAGTACTGTTTGTTGAGTGGAGGTCATGAGAGGATGAGCAGAACCTCTGGTCTAAGACATTTCAAGATCACCACGTATGTGGTGGACATCCTGTACCATTTGTTGTCTGAATGCAGTATAAATCTGGACCAGGTTCCCAATGAGTACACTTGGCATTGGATGCTTAGATGCTGAGCTGGATTGCTTGCTGCCTCCCTTCTGTGGTTTGAAGAGAGACAGTTCCATGGATTGCGCATCAAATATGTGTTTTGTTTGGCAGGACGAATGGGAGCTGGAGAAAAGAAAAATGCCTGCAATGTCCAGTATAGACGGCCCTTTGGCTGTGCAGTCCTCAGTATTGCAGATTTGCTGGCAGGAGATTCAAAGGATGACCTTGTCTTGAAAGTCTATATGTAAGTAGTGCTTTTTTCTTAATTTTTGGAGGTACCTTAGAGTCAGTCTGCATCAGAAGCAGGTGGTGTTAAGTGCAGTGTGAGTAAATAGCTATAGCTCCTTTCTGTTCCAGAAACATGTAGTAGTAGCTAATTTATTTTTTGGTCACACTGTGGAAATTTTGGCTAGTTCTACAGATGTGTTTATGAAATGGGATAATATTAAAGATAAAGGTTACATCCTTTTAGATATTTGTGTATGTTTCAGCATTTTTCACATCCTTCTGGAGCCCTCTTTTTTATGGTAACATAAAGTGCTTTTAGGACTTATTTAAATGCCTTTGAAGAGTGATCATTAGAACATTGTCAGGTTTTCCTTATGGAAAACCAGCTATTTCCTAAATGTATACTGAAATGTAATTTGCTCTTTCACTGACTAGCTCCTGAAGATCACATCCTATTTTAAATAATTTTGAATTGTACAACACAGAATTTTCTGTCTAAGATCAGCTCTGAGTCCTTTGTCTCCCGCTGAGTGTCACCAGATAGATTTCTGTATGGTTTAGCTCTAAAGGATAGATCTATACAGAAATGAACTTGGTCACGGCTGAGTTGCTCAGCATAATTGCTCCTGTCTTTCTCCCATCCTTACATGAAGCAAATATTTCATGGTGCCTTCTCAAATGATAAGAGCACTCTTACTTTTTCCATTGGGACCGGCAGTTTCATGGGACTTTGTTAGCTCCTATTACATTTATATTTCATGAACTAAAGGGGATTTATTTAGGGATATGTTGTGATGCTGAACTGGTAAACTACGGCGGTGGATTGGAGAGGGGGGAACCTCTAGGCCCTGGGTTTATGGCCCAGTACCTGGAGGGAATGCTCCCCCTCCCTGCCCACCTGCCACGTGGCCCTGGGAACCCTGCCGGGAGCCACACAGACCATACAGAGAGATGGGTGAAAGAGGAAGTTTATTGGGGGGCAGGGGGAGCCCCCGGTGGTCTAGTGGTTAAGATGCAGGGCTGGTACCCTTGAGACCGCGGGTTCGATTCCCGGTCAGGGAGCTCCCCGGGC
>JAWWES010000041.1:25807193-25851198 GCA_035583135.1 Lophotriccus pileatus
GCGCAGGCTCGAAGGCCTTATCTGCATATGCGGGTAAAGACCTTCCCTGGCTCTTCGTTCGCGAAGACGGGCCATTATTATTATTGGGGGACAGGGGTCTTATATGGGTTTCAGGAGGATCAGGTAACAAACCAATCACATGTCTCCTGGGGGTCAGGAGAGTTAGCAATCCACGTAAAGGTAACATTCACAGGAAAGGAGTTAACATCCAATGAGGAGACCCAGGAGATCTCCCCTGAAACATTCCTGTGTAACAGCTTTCTGCAGGGGTTTGGGGAAAGGTACAGGGACTGTGCCAAATACAGAAAAGCCATCCTGAGACATGTGTAAACAACATTAAAAAACTTCTATTTCTATAACATTGTGGTTGTTTTCTTCTCTTTCTTCACCAGTCCATCTTTGACAGGACTTTTTCCATCCTGCATGTGGTAAATTCATTGCTACAGTAAACGTGTTCCCATTTCAGAATTAAGAAAGTTATAATTTTTCTAGGTGCAACACGGAGAGTGACTGGTATCAGATCCATGAAAATATCATTAAAAAGCTGAATGCACGTTACAATTTAACAGGCTCCAATGCAGGTGAGTAATTAGCCACCTTTCTGTTTGCATTCTTAGGGGTTTCTTAGTTTGCAAATGAAGTAGCTCTGTTTCAGAAGGATTAATGCATATGAAAGAAACATAAATTAGTCAGATGAAAATGTACAATACTGCTGTTCATGGGCACATGGAAGAAAAAAAGTCACTGAATTTTCTTCAAGGAACTGTGTAATATAAACTTTTATTCCATGCTGAGGAGCTATGGTTTGCTGGAGTTCTGTTCACATGGGGCTGATCAAATTATTGATCCATATTGCTTGACATTTCTGCTTCACATATTCATCAGGAATATAAAATTTACCAGTGACATTATTGTCATGGTTTAGGAATGGTTTTTAGTACTCCTACTAAAAAGAAAACCACGGGACACTCCAACCCCTCTAATGAGAGAGAAAAGGCAGAGATTACACGTTGAGATAAGAACAATTTACTGGAAACAGCAATGAGATATGGGAAATAAACAGTAAAAGCAAGAATATTGATAACAAAAGTGTACAAAAGAAGGTGTCACTGAGGACCCCAGATGACAAAGAACAATGGCGGATGGGCTTCCCCCTCCCACCCTGACCCAAAGTCAAACCTTCCCTCATGGAAGTGAGAGTCCCTTACTTGTCACATGTAGTGGTATAGAGTAACAACCTAGACACACCCACACTTCTCCAGACCCCACCCCCTTATGGCTACTGCAGAAAAATTAATTCTGTCCTGGACAAACTCAGGACAATTAAATATTAAACGTAAAAAAAAAAATTAACTGTGAGCTATCAGTACAATCTGCATTCCTTCTGGTAGCTCTGCATTCCAGCTGAGCAAGATGCGGGTCATTATTTAGGAACTTACCAATAGTCTTCCACAGTCAGCTCTATGTTCTGGAACTGTCATTGAAATAAGTTTTCTGTGTGAGACTTAAGGAATGGGAGACAACTGATTTTTACTATTATGAGATGGTGGTTTGGCCCATAGGAGATGCTGAATTTACAGTTTTTCTTGTTTTCTTTTTCAATATCAACTTGCTAACTTTTTCTCAATTCTGTCATCCAAACATGGAGTCAAACCTGAAATGAAACCTTAAATGGAGGTTTATAAGTCTGTTGTCCTTGTATTCAAATATTGTTTTGTCCCTGTGAAATGTTAATTAGTTGAAATATGAGCATAGAAAAATCTCATTTTCCAGGTTCCAGTATGCTGCATTTGTAATCCCTTTCATATAGTAGACTTCATGCTTCTTTAACTTAATTTCATTCATAATGTTTATCTTGAAAATGTATGTTTAACAATCTTTAGCGAATAACCAAGAAGCACATAAAAGCTTATGTTTATTTATCAATACTGAAGTTATATATTTAACCATTTCTGATATATATTTAAGTTTTAGAATATCATGAATCTTATTGGACAATAAATATAAAAGTCATGTAGAGAAAATAGAAGGGCACATTACCAAGTAAGTATAATATTGGGCTTCTTAAATATGTTAATCGTATGAAGAACAAACTTCCTCTTGGATCATTCTGACTGTCCATGCAATACATGCTTACACTGTAATACATTACTTATCCTATTTTTCTTTCATAACAGTGTTCAACATGAAAGACCTGTGGGACATGGGGTTTTTTTCCATGTTGCAGGGGGCTGGAAAATAAACCTAGCAGGTGGGAAGACCAGTAACATTTTGAAAAGGCCTGTCAGGGTGAGGGAAGAGCAGCACAGAATTCCGGTAGTGCATGTGAATACTGGAAAGGGAAAGAGGAAGTTAGTGGTAATTTCACTCTGAGTACTGAGCAAATAAAGATAAACTGTGAAAGGTTTTTTATATTGCACATATGAAATTCATTCTTCTGTGACTCCTTAGCAGCCTGAAAAATCTCTGCAAGACTTTAGCAATATGTTCAGATACTTCTGCTGACACCTCATGGAAAATATTGTTGTTACACTACTTTTTATTTTTCATTTGCTGTCTTTTTTTGTAATAGTATTGAGTGACTGGTTCTGAAGCCTCATTAGCTTTGTTTGCCACCTTGTCAGAAAAGGAGAAAACCTTGCATTACAAGAGACGTGTTTTCTCTCCCTTAGGAGCTATTGTAGGTATGAGCCAAATAGAGGAAAACTTGAATTTTTGGCTTATATCACACTTGCCCTTTTAAAATCACCTTGAAAGACTTAGAAAAGACTTAGGAAAGAAAATGCAGTAAGCAAACAATAGCAAAGATGATTCACGCTATTGTCTATCCTCTAGGCTTGTTCCCTCTTCGTGTTCTATCCTGTACAGTTTGTTTTCAGCTCAAGAGATTTTACACAAAGTCTTTAGTTTCCACAAATTGTTGTGTTTCACTACTGAAATAGTTTAGCAAATAGTTCATAATATTCTTCAGGAAAAAAAAAATTCTTCCAGTTTTCTGTGTCAAACTAAAAAAGGAACTCAAAATGTACTTTGAGTGTCTTGCGTGTAAAACACATAGTGACAGACTATAGCATTTGTGTTTAGCACTCAAACCCCTACTGCCCAAAAACTCCTTTTTCTGCTTCAACTCGTGACAGTTCTTAAGTATAGAATCCTCTTGCATTTTATTCTCAGCTTGTGTCTTAAAAGGATCAAATCACTGTCACTTCTTAATAAAGCCCAGAAAAGAGCAGGGGACAGATGTTTGTCCCCTTTCCTCTTCTCGGTGCAGGAATGGAAGGGACTCAGTCTCATGGATGATTTAGTATTCTTTGCTGAGGTGGGAACTGGAATATGTTTTCTGCACGAGCTTCCAGTATAACAGACTGGAGTAGCAGGCAATGGATGCAATTACAATTCACCACTAGTCTTTGCAGCTGGTGTGAAGTATCAGCTTACTGGAAAACACCTGGTTGCCTGGTGTAGGAGATCAAACTATTACTGCAAAGGCCAAATTGTATAGTCGTTGCTGCATTCAGTAGCACTGTTATTTCTCGCACTGAGTTTGTAGTATTTGTAGAATAAATACTACTAGGTCCAGGTGATTTTGTAATTATTAAACAAAGCAGATTTCAGTAATATCTGGAGCAGAGCTGACTATAAAATGTATTTTTCCTATAATATTTTTTTCTTAGAATTAGAAGCTTTGTTTTAAAAGGTGAAAAGCAGTGGAAAAATTAATATTCCTGCATAGACATCACACCTAATTACATCAGTCTTGTGAGGAAAATAGCACATTTCTATTTTTGTATCTGTAGGACCAGAGATTCTGATTTGGAAAAGGAATTTCAGTCTGTCTCGCATGTCCCAGATGAGCATGCTAATTGCTTGGCTTCTCCGACTTCCCTTCAGGAACTATTCAACTTTGTATATGATCTGAAAATATTCATTATACCATAGGGAAAGTTGAAGTGGCTCTAAAGCCTGCCAAGTAGTGCATGATTTTTTAAAGTGTGATCTGTATTCATGTCCTCTTAGCAAATCCTATAGAGAAGGAATTTAAACCTGAGTCTCATGTTACATGTGAATATTCCCCCCAGTGAATTACCTTAAAAAAAAATCATATTTAAAAATCAATGAAAAATGCACTGCAAATTTCTTTTACTTCACATTCCTTTGAGAAGAAAGACTATAGCTTAGTTTCAGGGGGATGCAAGACATTCTCTGTTTCTCTGCTTTTTACTTTAGGGTGCTAATAGTCTCATGTGTTAGCTCCGAATTAGATTTCCTTATCACAAATCTTGAAAAACTTCATATACCTGATGCAGTAATTCTTGAGAGCTGATACAAGGATACGTGTGATTTTCAGTTGTTACTGCAAAGGAGGGGGAAATTCTTTCAAATCCTGTAGAGGTTAAATTACTGATGTAAGAAATTATAAACATATCTAGCTACTATGTAGCTTTGAATTCTTGTGTGGATTCCCCAAAAATAGCTGATGTAGTGGGAAAGTCTTTTCCTGTGCCATTATCTTGGAATGTTCTGATGAACTGGACAGGACTAATGTGACCTAATTGCATGTTTACTGAACTTCTCAGTGTGGTGTATCCTCTGGTAGCAATGACAAATTTACTTTGCAACTCCACTGGAAACACTGTTAATTATACATTAATTGATGGGAGTGCCTAAACCTTTAGAGGAAAGACATTCAAAATGGTGGGATTTCTCTTGCCTCTCTTGGCGCTCTTGGCTTAAGCATGATTTCTTCCTTTTTTTTTTTTTTTGTTTTAAATACAGCAGCATCAATTTTTTAGCTGTTGCTTAAAGGGTAAAAATGCATGTCTTGAAAAATCTACGTAAATCATATCCTCATGCATTCAGTTTAGGTCATAAAAAGAATAAAGTCAGAAATTACTATATTGTATCTCTAAGTTGTCAGGAACATGAATTTTTAAATATGGTGAAGGCAAGACCTGAAAATGGAGGCTGTTTGTAAGACAAATCCAGATTGTTATTTGATTTGTAAAAGATTGTCTTAAGTCTGTCAGCCGCAAACTGTTAAATTTCTTTCTTTAAAAGAGAAAGATGCACAATTTACTTGTTCAAATTAATAGCTTACTGTCTGCATTAAATTCAAACTTGTTTCCATGTACCTGTGCAAAAATCTGAAGGCAGAGTGTTATCCAAGGTGATGCTGCCTAACAAAAGGAGACTGGTCAATAAATGGGCAACAGCACAGTGCCCTGATTGAAGCATGGGGGACTTGAATCCTGTGTGTTGACAGATGTTTGCTAAGAATAGCATCATGAGGTAAGACAATCTGTCATCTCAGGAAGAAAGTTATTCATCAGATCATACAGTAAGTTGGTTTGGAAGGGTCCTCAGGAGGTTACGTGGTCCAACACCAGCTCAAAGAGGAACCAACTTCAAAGTGATATCTAACTTTTTTGAAGTTCAGGGAGGTTGCTCACTCAAAGGCAAATTTCATTACACTGCTATCATTTTAATTCAGCAAATCCAAAGTAGGGTAGACCAGCCCAGTGCATGAACTCATCTGACAAGATTCAAGTTCTGAGACAAGTATGGCAATGGAGACAGTTGAATAGAAACAGTGGTATGTGCTTTAGGGCATTATATGCCTTCTCATGCCTATTTACCTGTATGTAGCAGCTGCTTGGCGCTCTAATAATATAATTTCTCCATGGTTACTGTTGAACACTGAAAAATTTAAAGAAAGATACACTTTGATCTCTTATTTCAAAGTGAGCTTTGACTTACAAATTCCTTGATTTGGAGGAGGAAGCCTGTTAGGGCCACTATTTACCTTGCACTAGAGAAACTGCAGAGGCCTCTTAACCGAGTAGCATAATTTTTTCACACTTGGTAAGATGAAAAATGCAAGAGTTCAAATACAGCAGGGAATTGGTAGCTCAGTATAAGTTTAGAGTACAATATTTCTAGGAACAGAGCTATGGTAACTTTAAAGTATTTTCTAGATACCAGAAGTAGCGTGACTGTGTTTGCATGACACTACCCCAGCATTCACAGCATTACCATACTCAGAGTTCTTGCAAGGAGAGCTTTTTTTCCTGTGAATCAGTGCAAGAAATGTTGGATGGGAAACAAAATGTGCATTCCCTGCTGGGAGCAGCTATGGGTTTTAGCCACAAAAAGGAAGCACAGGCTCACAGTGGACAATTGATTGGAGCAATGACTGAGAAAAAATGAGGAGGAATGACAGCAGAAGTAGTAACATATACTTGACAGAGAAGATAAAACAGAATGAAGTACCTAACTTTTAGGTTATTCCTGAGCGTATAATTAATCACAGAAAAGTTTTCTGATGTTTGTATTTTATCAGCAGGGTTCTCAAATGTCAGTGGTGCTTTGAAATGTTTTTTTTTTTTATCTACACATCACTAATATTTAAACAGGAAGTGCATTTGTTTAATTACTATAGTTCTAGGACAATTTATAAATCTGTCAGTTTTAATCTTTGTTACGTTCTGTGACAAGGAGATTATGTGTATTCCAGTTTGATCTGTTTAAGAATTAGTTGTCACTGCAGGCTGTTATTTGAAATACATTTAAAATAAGAATAGTGCTTATATATGCTTCACTAAGTACACAAGGAATTAAGGCATTCCTTTTTGTTCTCAACAAATGCTAAAGCTGGAAGATTAAACATATAAAAAATTTTGCACATCAATTGTTCTGAGATAATTTGCCCCGAATGACAACTTCAACATATAAAAAAGCCAGTTTTAGAACAGGTTTTTAGACAAGGATTTGTAGAACTTTACTTTTTCATGTACATTTTACAAGATGGATAATATTCAGCAATCTTCCCTAAAATCCTTTCCCCAGACTCATGGGTAACCTAATCAAGCATGTAATATTGATTATGGAATTTTTTAGAAAATATATTAATCCTTAAAGGTGGCAGACTTATAGACCAGTCAGATGTAATTTTGTACATTTTTACAGCAGTTTAAGCTTTTGTTATTGCTTGTGAATGTTCTGACTTTATAATAAGGACTTCAAAAGCAAGTTCAAGGTAGATTTTTAGTGTAGTTATCTGCAAGTGTTCTTCATAAAGCATGACTGTACTGGAGATAAGGACTCCAATAAAATTAAATTCATGTTGTTCTCTTGGGTGTTGCTAAAAGATTTGTTTTTAGAGAAGAATGAAAAACGTGCCATTGTGATACTGTCAGAGAGATCTTATATCCAGTAGAAGCTATGACTTGTTGTTCATCTCAGTACTGCAATTATAGGATCATTTAGGTTGGGAAAGACCTTTAAGATCATTGAGGCCAACCTGCACTGCCAAGTCCACCACTAAACCCTGTCCCTAAGTGCCACATCTGTGCATTTTTTAGGTATCTCCAGGCATGGTGACTCAACCACTTCTCTGGACAGCCCTTTCTAATGCTTGACAACCCTTTCCATGAAGATTTTTTTCCTAATATCCCATCTAAGCCTTCCCTGGTAGAACTGGAGGCAGTTTGCTCTTATCACTTATAACCTTGAGAGTAGACGCCCTTCCCCACCTCTCTGCAACCTCCTTTCAGGTACTTATAGAGGGCAATAAGGTCTCCTCTGAGCTTCCTTGTCTCTAGACTAAACAACCCCAGCTCCCTCAGCTGGTCTTCATAAAACTTTTGCTCCAGACCCTTCACCAGTTTTGTTGCCCTTCTCTGGACATGCTCCAGCACCTCAGTGTATTTCTTGTAGTGAGGAGCCCAAAACTGAACACAGTAGGATTTAAGGTGCAGCCCCACCAGTGCTGAGTACTGGGGGTGGATCCCTGACCATGCTATTTCTGCATGTGATTGAAATGGCACACAATTTAAACCCAGAAATTCCTAGGTAAGGCTACATAATGGTAATAGCTGGCTCATATTTTCATCTTGGAGTTGGGTTATGTTTTAGTATTGAGGTTTTTATAAACCCTTTCCAAAAATTCATTCTGTTTGTTACTGTTGGATAATGTTGACTTCATTTTATGTACTAAAAGAAAAAGAAGTCTTAACACTATTTCAAATAATAAGTTATAGGTCATGTATGCATGATTTTAGCTCCTTCAGGAGTTATATATACAAATGCTTTACAATTGTCACCTAGGTTTTTATGATTTGCTTTTAAACATTTTGCTTAGGTACCAGTTAAACATTGTCTGTTTCTTTATTTGAAGTAAGACACATAATTGGAATGCACGTAGCTAAATTTCTGATACAATTCTGTTTGCATGACAGAGTTACACTTCATGAAGGAGAAAATAACAAGTGCTTCCCTGAAACCTTTTGTCTGTTATTTGCACTAGAAGGAATATAAAACACTTATAATTGTAAAAATGTGTATTTTGTGCATTCCTTAATATTCTAGCTGACGGAACGGTATGCAAAAATGTAATTTTAAAAATTTTTGCACAAGATGATTAACCTTTGCAATCTAACAATGTAGTGTGGAAATGGGTGTTAACATGCCATGCATATTGTTAATATGCATGGTACAATAGCAAAGGGCAGCAATGAGCTTAATAAGGTAAGAATGGAAGCAATTATTTCTCAAGCCTTTATTGTCTGTATGTGGAGGTTAGATTAGGTGCTTGTAATAGTAAATTAGCCTTTTGGTCCTTTATTCTTTGTCTTATGGTGATTCTGGCAAGAAATGTTCGAGACTCTACCATCTACCCTGTAAAGAAATTCCAAGCTAGTTTTCCTGTGACTGTTAAATGTTGTTTGCATTTAAGTGTTTATGTTCCATTTGAAGAAGAAAAAAACAAAACAGTGAGGAAAGTAAGGGGTTTTTTTTGTTTGTTTCTGACAAAAGTCGTGGGTACAGGAGCTCCAAGAAAGTTGTCAAAGTGTTGCAATGGCATTCATGCAGACTGTCAAGAAATGAATCTATGTCTCCTTCTTATCTCTTTTATTCCCAGACTGTAATTTGTGGGATTTGCTATGTGGATTTTGCCGTGGCAAAGATTTATACAATTGTTTGTCCAAGATCACATTAAATCAATAAATCATTTTTTTGCCAATAGCATTGACTCATTTTACCTTTTACTTTTACCTTTTTACTTTTGCGCTTGAAACACTACCAGAAAACACTACCAGGAACACCTTTGTGCCCTCAGAATACTTTTAACACCCTTAAGCAGTTTTATTTGGACAGATGCCTTATTTTATTACCTTTCCTAAAATACAAACAGTGCTGAATAACATTCTGTTTGAGGGTTGGGGCATTTTTTTATCAGTTTCCTGAGCAGCTGCTAGGCATTTTCTTCTTAATATGATCTAGGATTCTCTGCTGCCAGAAGATAGAAGCGGAATGTAAATGTTTTCCCCTCCCTTCAGAAGGTCAAATGCAAATAAAGGGTCTATAAGCATAATGAACAGTTGCTTTTTGTTATAACTAATTGCAGAAATCAATAATGCAGTACAAAAGCTGTTTGAAGGTAAAATGACAAATCTAACAAAAATCTGGGATGTTTATTCAGCAGCTGGTCAATTTTCTGCATCCTCTTTCATCTGATTGATAAAAATAATCTGTGTTAAACTTTAGTACAAGTTAATAGTGGGAAATTTCATTAGCTTGCAAAAGAAATAAAAGCAGATATTTTTGCAGTTTCATACAGAGTATTGTAGTAGTATTTTCAGAACTGGGGTAAATAAAGAATAATAGCTAACACAAGAGGCTTTAATTACCAATAGGGAGGTAATTGAAATTTTTTCTGAGGGGACAAAGCTACACTATATACCTAATTGAAGAAAATGTGCCAGTGCTTCAGAGACTGGATAATCATTTTCATTGTTATGTTTTAGCCTCTACTGTTCTAGAAATGGAAAATATATAGTTATGAAGTTTATGACACCTAGTGTTTATCCAAGGTGATGTAATGATACTATCAACCACAGTCAGATGCAGTGTATAGTGGCATGTTGCAGTTCTCTACTTTGCTCTGTGCATCACAAAATGCTCTAATTTTGTCTAAGACTGATCATTTTATTGTGTGTATAAAAAGAGATGAAAAAGAACTGATGTAGACATACATCGTCAGAGTGGAATAAATTAAAACTATAGGGTATTACCTTTGTTAAATGAGAGAAAAGATAGTCATATTTCCATAAGAGAGTTGTTAATGAATTATTTTCTATCTCCATGTACAAAAAGAGTATCTCTGCAGTCCTTTGATTATATTCATTTTCTGTGAGTGTCTGCTCCACCTCTCCCAGACTGGCTGCATACCAAATTTTTTGGAAGCCTTCTCTACCTTAACCCTGTCTCTTTAGTGTCTGGTGATTAAGCCTCCTTTCTAGAAGCAGTAATATTTCCCCTCCACCCCTTTCTTCTTCACAGCAATAGCTTTAATCACTTTGTAAATTGAGTGACTTTGTAAAGTGACCTTCTGCCTGTTATAGTATGCAAAATTCTGGTAACATTTTGATGAAGAATCTTGGAATTATAGAATAGGTTTGGTTGGGTTGGGTTGTAAGGGACCTTAAAGGTCATCTAGTTCCAGCGCCCCTGCCACTAGCAAGAATGTGACCCATTAGATCAGATTGTCCAGGACCCCACACACTTTGGTTCTGAACACTTCCAGGAATGGGACATCCATAATTTCTCTAGGCAGTTTGTTCCAGTGCCTCACTACTCTCACAGTAAAGAATTCTCGCCCTCATGACTTTTATTGCAAATGCATGTTTCCTCAGTCACGATGGGTGTCTACTTTCTTTGACAAGTGTATTGTATTTTTATAGACCCATAACTATGGGATTGCTGTGGCTTGCAACTGGCCACAGGCTTTGTGTTTAGCTGACAGCAAGGTCCACATTTTGTATCTGGCTTTGGCTGGCTGGACTTGTCATAGGCTGCCTGGAGATCTGGTCTGACTTGTAAAAGCATATATCTAATGAAAAAATAATAAATTCTATCTGCTTTATTATAGCTCTTGCTATAGCTTAGCTTTGTGCAGTTGTGTGGTGTCACCCACCTTGGTAGGTATGCTTTGTATTTAATAAATAGTTATAACATGTAGTTATTCTGTGTAGAGTTAACTGTTTATAACCCTAGACTGAAATTGAACATAGAAGAGTAAAGACGTGACCACAACTGACACCTTGAAAATACTGGCATGGCATGATACTAAAGGCCTTAGACCTGTGAACAGCTCACCAGTGGTCAATTACTGGTCATCAAATTCTGTGACCTTGAGAGCAGAATAAAACCAGTTTTAAGGGAAAAGAAGAGAAGAAATAACAGATATGTTGCATATATAAAACCCATCATATATGATCAGTTAGGATGTAATGAGGAGTTGTAGACTGGTGAAGAAATAACAAAATGTAAAGCACATTAGCAAACATAAAAATTAGTCTAAGAGGAGCCTAGAAAGAGACGAGGAAGAAACAGGCAAAATCTTACTTCTCATGGCAAAGGATTTGGGATGCTGTTAACTCAGTCACCATACCACACCTACACAGGTTGAAACCATTGAACCCAGAGGGTCAGTGGAAGGGTGAACAAGGGGTAGATACTGGAAAGTTTGTGTGTATATTTGTAATATTTGGTTTGGAGTGTGTTAGTACCATTGTTAATGGACTAATGCTGACTAATGGTGACTCTTTGATTAGACTGTTATAGGTTTCATTAGGACTATAAATAAGTTCCTGACTTTCCATGTACAATATATACCTTTTGCCTATCTCAGCATCCTGAATGTGACAAGTCACTGGGAATTCAAACAACCTATTCTGTAACTTGGCTATCACAGCTCAGTAACAGGATGCCTCTTACGATTTTAGGTCCTCAATGCAGAGGAGCCTGGTTTCCTTGCAAAATTAGTGGAGCTCTGACAGAGCAATCCGATTCCCTTAACTGGGAATCGTCTTCTTTTCACTGATTATGTAAAGTCTGTGTGCTCCTTACATTAGCACTCTTAACAGATTTATCAGTTCCACTTCCCTTCTTGTCAATTCCCTTTTGTTTGGTAAAACAAAAAAAAAACCTGGATCCTCAGTGGCAAAATTGTGAACTTGAACCTTGATTTTCAGAGTTTCCTCAGACTTCTTTTCCTGTGCATCTTTTCCCTGCTTCCATTCTGGTTTATTTTCACTCTTTCCTATTTACTGCTTTCATTACAGCATATTAAAGTAATTTTGCTATCTGTAATCCAGTGTTCTTCATTATTCTGAAGAGCTGGGGAATGCATACCATTTATATTCCAAAAGATGTATTTAAACTAGGTAAAATGACTAACTAACCCATGTTTCAAGTGTGTTCACTGAGAGATTTTCTTGATGCTTTTGGATGCATAGAGATGACTCTTCATTTTCTGACAATGAATGCCATGACATACAGAGTTCTACTATTTTTTCTCGCCTTGCATGAGCAAGTACTTCGAATCTTGACAGCTTTTTTTCTCAAGTTAAAACAGTTTTGCCACTGATGAGTTTTTTTTGACATCTTGTTTTTGAGCTAAAATTCTTCAAGGAAATTTGTGAAATTTGTACTTAAATAAAATTTTCATTTGGGGTCTTCAAACTTTTGTTTAGAAAACACAATAGCTGTGCTCAACACCAGGCGGTGTACAATATCTGATTAATGCTGTTGTGGTTGATGTGATCTGCAGCAGGAGTTTTTTTAGGTTTCCAAGGAAACAGTGCAATGGGGGCATATGGGGGTATGATTATACATATGTATGTATAGCAGTTTCTTAAAATATAAAAGAGGCAAGATTGGAGGTGGGCTAAATATACATATTTATAGCTGAGCTATACCCAGCCTAGATCTTCCCATACAGCAGTGAAAAGCCTTTCACCTGGTCTAAGAGAGCCTGAGTTTTGCCTGCATAACTTTGTACCAAACTCGTGTAACACCAGGTAGCCACAGTGCAGTTTGTTTTCTCACCTATATCAATAATGATTTTCACTACTTTCTAAAATTTGTTTACTGGATAACCACAGAACAAATTCTCCTACAAAAGTAATTAATGTCCATGGCATTAAATACAGCCCCTAAAATAGGATAGAATTCACTGAAGGTTTTTTCGTGTAAGATTTGTTTATGTACTCAGTTGGATATGTGTAGGCGAGCTGTTTTTGATGAGAAGGAAAGTTTACTCAGAGTATCATGTTCTCTGGAGTTGCCAAAATAATAGAATGTAAGTGTAGGTAAGAGAAAAAATATAAAAGTTGTCATGGTAATCAGATACCTGATCTGCAGTAGCCTGAGCTGGCAGTACTTAGTACAGATTTTTCAAGCTCTGATTTTAGGAACCATCAAACTTGAAGTAAATTTATTCAGCTAAATAGTAACATGGTTGTAGGGGAAATTTCTTTCAAAGCTGAAAGGACTGTGACCTTGTTGTTCAGTTTGTGTGTACGTGTTATTTGCTTTAGCTTAATCCCAAGTTCATTATGACTCTTTTGAGTTGTCTGTTTATCTTCAGTTGTTCAGCATAAATGACGACTTTGCTCTTATCTTCTCCTTGATCTGTGTGTTGATACGTGATATGCTGTAGTACTGTTGAAGGTCAGGGAAGATACTCGCCTCAGTGATTATATTTGAAATAACCAAAAGGCATGCCTGTTGTTTTTGTTATTGAAGTTATACTTCCTTGGTTCTAGAGGAATAAGTGTTGGAAAATTATTATATGGCCACTCTTGCATTTTGCATGTTTTCTAGCAAAAGTAAGAAAGAGTATGACTGATTAAATCTGATGAATATTGACAAAAGATTGTCATTTCAGTCATTATGAAAGTACTGTTCTTAAGTAAAAAATACTGATTATGCTATATTGGTTTATTAGAATTTGTTTCTTCAGATTTTGGATGAATAAATTGTATAGCTTTGTATCAGGTTAATTGTTGCACTGTAATGAGACTTCTGCATTTCACCCATAGTTTAGCACCATTGTATGTGCACTTTTTCTTGCATATCAGTGAAGGCAGGATTGTGTTGAAGGATGTGGAAAATTGAAATGTTGTCAAATATTACTGGTTGAAACTTCTCTAAATTTACCTTTTTGTAGTTCTTTTTTTTAGTTAAGGCCTCAGTCCATCCCTATTGAGACAATTTTGATACATGTCATCATAGCTCAGTTACACATTAGTAATAATTTGCTAATGCTTTTTCATGGGTAGTTGTTTTCCAGTCTTTATTGATTTTTGATGTTGGAACCTTTCCCAAATACATTTAAAAATTGAAGTGGGTTGGCAGGGTATAACTGAAGTTCCTCTGAATTTTCTGTTTTCTCAGGAATGCATATACACTTGCAAGTATATGAAATTTTTAAGAAGTAATGATGTCCATAATCTGTTTGAGTGTCTTATCTTTTATTGTTTTTCTCTTCATTCTCAGGTCTGGCAGTTTCTCTTCAGTTACTTCATGGAGATATAGAACAAATTAGGAGGGAGTATACATCCAGATTTACCCACGGAGTATCCATAACAAGGAAACTAGGTTTTTCCAATATCATAATGCCTGGTAAGAGAAAAATATCTCAATAAGCAATAAAAGAAAGAACTAATGAGGAATTACTTGATTTTCGGCTGTTTTCCAAATAACTACTGTATTCTGAAACTTCTTAAACAGTTCCAGAGACTTTTGTGTTAGTATCATTCCATAAAGTTAGAAGAAAACTGTGTCCCAGTGGCCACATTACAATATACATTGTATAGTTACTATGCCAATGTCAAATGGGCATATGGCCATAATATCCTATTTTGAGAGATGGAACCTCACTATGTAGAAGTGAAGATGTCTGAATGCAAGACTGCTGAGCTTTATGCAGGGAAAAAGATAACCACCAGAACATTATGTTCTTAGGAGCTGGTAGCTTTCTAAATAAAGACTCAGAGAATTCTGCTGGTACTGTACAGCTTCTGTTTTCACAAGGTTTGTGCCTTCAATACTGGAAAACGACTGGAAATGGATAATAATACAGATGTAGAGATTTCATTTTGCTTATTTGTATGGCAATATATGCAAATACTTAAGCAGATGCTAAGGAAGGTGGAAAGACTGTGTCAGTGTGAATGTGAAGAAGCAAATACAGGAAGAAGAAGATTATAGAACTATTTATAACTCCATTCCTGAAATGAAATTTTTAAAAAGCTTAATGGGTTTGTGGAAATTAAAAGACAAATGTCTCTTTAAATGAAAAGCATACTTGCAAGCAGCCCAGTTTGGCATGATTATGGTGTTATGTTTTTGCTGACAAATGTTGCAGGGAGGAGCTCACATCCCAGTTTCAGCTGAGTCTCCACTCACTGTCTTGACTCTCTTGAATGTAAATCATCCTCTTGACTTGTAGATTTTTAATAGAGACAGTCTTTTTCGTATAAAGCTCTGGCTTTGCATTCCTGTGGACCTAAATCAGAAGTAAACTAAGGTTCTGAGGCAAGGATAAATAAACTTCAATACTTCAGTAATTGAGGAGGTCTTAAATAGGCATTTCAAACTCAGTAATGAGACTCAGCTTTAGCTATATTTCTCTTGAACTTTTGCCTGAAACTTGACAACTGAGAATTCACTCTTGTGTTCTTACTGCCAATTAAACATCTGTCCGTGTCCTTGATCAGCACTACTGATCACTTAAAATACGCACGTAATGTAGCTTAATAAAAGAGTTTTGGAATTATTATGAAAATACTCTGCTGGTGGGACTGCAATATTTAGAACAATGAAATGCACAAGTCGGGTGCCATTTAATCTGAAGTTGGTTTATATATGTATGCTTAATGGAAGCATTCAATTGAAGTTTTATGGCTTATTAGCTAGGGTTTGTTTGCTGTATTACAGTTGGATTTGTAATTTGAATCAAATGGGTGTTGTAGATAATGTGGCTGATAACAGTGGAAGCAGCTTTACTGAGCACACTATAACTCCCATTAAGAATCCTTTCTCCACTTACCTATGATTTAGTGACCTTCTGCTCTGTATTATCAAATTTTGTATGTTCTATAAATAGCTCTTGTATCCCCTCACTTTCTAGTTGAGAAATAATGTATTAAACTGCAAAAAACATTTTATACCAGAGTACTGTGTAATCAGCTGGTGGAGGAGTTTCTTGACTCAGTTTCAGAGTTGTGCAGGCTCAGTTAGTCCCTTTTTTAGTTAAAAAAATAATATATGGGTTCTGGTATGCTTCTTTCTCAGTCCGATTGTATGTATATCTCAGTTTAAATAATATTCAACTTCTATGTTTACTGGCACAGAAGGGATTTTTCCTAAAGAGAAATAATCATCTCACTCTTGTGATGATGCATTTCAAGGGCTAACCAGAGCAGTATGCCCTAGGCACTGAAATGCCCACAGGAGCCTAGCCTTTGAAATGCTTTTTTATTTTAAAGCTCCTCTTTAATTTTGTTTCTCTTCTAGTGTATTTTTTTTTCAGAGATAAATTAGAGAACTTCATCTTTTGCCACTAGAAATGGTCATTAATTAGATCTTATTTTATATTTTGATTGAAAGTAAGTGTGTTGCTGTGGCTAATTAGCACTTAGGTTACTGCTCTGAACCAGACTCTCTTGAATTATTCAATAAGAAATATTTCATGCTGCTAAGCTGAGGTATCTCTTTTATAAATGCCATGTTTTAAGTTTCTCTCCTATTCTGGTGTATTTAAACTCTCTCTGACCTTCATTTTTTGTCATATCAATCCTTTTCACTGTGGAGGTTATGCTGTTAAAAGTAACTAGGATCAGCATACATGCCAAATCAGAATTTTGTTTACAATAATAATGCATGTTTTTATAGAGTAATGATTTCTGTGTCACTATAGCCTGACAGGGGGAAGCCACAGAATGCACTATTCAGGACCCCTGGAATTTTTTAATGAAGAACTCCAAGTATTTTAGGAAATGAAGTAGATGACTGAAAAAAAAGTAGATGGCAATGATTCAAAAAGGCTGTGAAATAGGTAACTCACTTTATTCTAGCCAGCAGAAGAAGGACAGGAAGTGAAAGTGTCATCTTCTGAGTCTAATCTATATGCATTTTCTGGGTTTGACGAGGATTTCAAGGCAGACTTTATGTGACCACTAGTAAAATCTATTCCAACATTCTGGTGTGGTAGTCTGCAGATTCACAAGCCAGTATTCTCAGAAAGCTTTGTACAACATTAAAGGACAATTGTGCTTGCACACTGAGTTTCTGCGTTCACCATTTCATAAAAGATCAGACAACCACATCATTACTTATTATATAAAATTTAACATTTGATATTTACAAATGTATTATACTTTTGAGGAGCACTTTACGTTAACATATGTAATAGGAATGAAATGAAAAAGCCTTTTTCTTTTTGCCTTACATGCTTTTCCCAGCTTTTTGGCTATTTTATATAGTGCACTCTTATGGAATCTGTTTCCGAATTCAACTTAGGGCGTCTGTATCAGTGTGTAACTTCAGTGCTACATATGTTCATGTGTTCTAGAATACAGGCACTTACATATTCTTTTGCATGTTTGTGGAAGATATCTGATTTCATAATTAAGCCTGGTCATTAGTTTATGTTGTCTGGGGTTTTTAGGGTTGGAAAAAACTCTTGCACAGCTGTTTGTCTGTACAGGGACTTAACTGAGGGAGCCATAGCTCCCTGCCATGCCTGCCAATTGTAAAGAGACTAAACTATTGTGTGGTAAGCTATACTGGCCTTAATAATGCTAAGTACATTGCTGGTAGTTTACTGGTAGGTGTCATCCTAAGTACATTCAAAGCCAAAATCCATTCAGCGTGAGACATTAGCACATAAAGTAAAGTACTCTGATGTTTTCCTGTAGAGTACTTTTTTCACTAAGTAATTCAGTTAGGTCCAAGCCTTACTTCCTGGAACTTTATCTACAGACTTTCTCTATGCATGTCTATAGAAATAAGATAGTTCTTGTTTAAAAGAACCGTAGATTTGATTTTGAAAGACTCTCTGTCTTATAGAGAACAGCAACTTGAATCAAAATGTCTTAGTCCATAAAATGTCCTGCAGTGTATAAACAATTGGCTTGTTGGCTGACATCTCAAAAGACTTACATAGGTCTATATCACTAGCCATGTTTTTTTCAGATTTTTTTTTTCGTTTTTTTTTCATTTTTTTTACCACTGCTGGGACCTGATCACGTGCTTTGAGTTAAAGATAAGAGTTAATATTTATTCCTCTCCACCAAAATTATTAAACTCTTATGATATTAGAAGTTAAAGAATTGGCGAGTCACTGCAATGGTTTTACATTAGCCATTGTTTACCTTGTACCTGAGCTTAGAGTGTCTCTAATGCTGGTGTCTATAGCTGAGCTAGTCAGTCCTGACTGGAAAAGTCTTGACTTGTAATCCTTTGCCCAGAATTTTATGGTCCTTTTCTAATTCTCTCAAAAATTTTCACATGTAGCATTGCTGAAGACTCTACATGAAGCTGCAGTATTAATTTCTCTAGTGGAATTTTCATTCTTTATTTATCCAAGATTAAAAATTGTATTTTGTTTCTTAATATTCTATCTTTTTTTTTTTTTTACAGTTTCTGCTCATTCAGCAGATAGAATGAGGTGCCCTGGATGTTGTTATGCTTTTAAGTTTCCTATATTAAGCTTTCATATGCTTAATTTAAGAAAAGTGACTGAAGTTTTTTACCATCACATTTGCATTGCCTTACATTTGTCACCTTTTAACTCTGTTAGATATCCTTAAGCTGTCCAGTTAAATCTCATCAGAATCTTCTCTTTCAAAGCTACTGAATATACTATTTACTCTTTCATCTGCATTATTAAAAGGTCTTTTATTCTTTTCATGTGCAGGAACACACCTTTCTTACTATTTTCAGAAGCTTTTAAAATGAAGCTAGAACTAGAATCTTTGTCTTTTTATACGAATGATCTCACAAAATGCTATCTTTGTGATAACATGCATTTTTCAATTATGTGATTTTTGACTAGAGCCATATTCATTCTTTCAAAGCATAGAATAAGAGTCTGTAGAGCAGAAATGTAAAGAAAACTATGGCATATGTCCTCTTCATTGTGGTATCTGTATCTGCAAGTCCAACTAAGCTTATACTTGGTAAAGAACTGTTGATTCTAGGAGAAGAAATATATGTCTAACACACTTAAACATTTTTACTCCCTTGAGCAGTGGAATGAATTTTTCCAAAATTCTCTATCCTGTATGAAGTATAAACAGTCTAAATTTAACACCTGCCACTGTTTGCTCTTCTGATTTCCAAGAACCCAGAAATACGTATTTTTAATTACTGAAAGTAATATTGCCTGATATATTAGTTACACAAAATATGTTTAAGCAATATTGTGGAGTAAAGACACCCTGAATTTTGACCTTTCACAAAACTGTAGTAGACTATGGGGAATACCCTCTGCTTTTCAAATCCTATTTTAATACTTTTTAAAAGGTTGGATCAAAGGAATTATCATTTCAGTAAGTCACTGCAGAAAACAAAAATACTAATATGTGACTACATATTTGGTAAGACAATTTCAAGGAATTTGTATATTGTTTTCCTTCTCCTTTCCATCTCCTCTGTCTTATTTTCTTGGTTCCTTAGGAACTGAAGGAAAAAAATAGAAGAAAACTGTGGAAAGGGAAGACAAACCATAATTTAACTGGACTTCCCTTAATTTAAAATCTCTGGAAGTGGAGAATGGGGAAAAGGGTCTTCTGCAGTTTACAGTATTTGGAAGAATAAGCTGGCTTTCTATTGAGTCTAGAATAAATAGCAGTGATACATGGGAAGTGTATATAAGGATAGTTATGGCTTGGAGGTCTTTCTTCAATAAACCAGGTAAGGAGCACTAGCAAACTAACAAGTGAATGCTTTAGCTCTGTAAAAATAACTGGTCTTTCAAAATTCTATTGGAAATATTTTCTTTATTTTATAGCTCTACAAAGTCAACAGGTCAAAGTTTTCTGTTAAAAAGGCTTTTAAGTCTTTTATTCCCCACTTGTTCAAAACAACTTGTTTTACATCTCCTTGTTAAAAAGAAAAGAAAAATAAGCCACAGAGCAATTGGTTGTTATATGATAGATCTACAATCCAACTGAAAACTGAAAGTATTGCAGTTCGAGCATCCCTCATAAAGGGCATTTCATTTGCTTTGTTCTCATGAGTGTTTCTTAGGGTTTGTTGAAAGTTTCTGTGATAAAGCTGAAAATGCAGTTAATGTTCTATTAAAAAATGAAACTTGAGTAACTGAGAGAAATTACCAACAGAATCAGTTTATTGATCTTTTTTCCTTAATTTGAATGCCCAAGCTTACTTAATCCAACAGCAAAAAGGCAATAGTGTTACCAAAGTCACCAGTGCCCCCAAGATCCTAACACATGCAGAGTCATTTTAATGTTTGCCATATATAGACAAGAACATTAAAGATAACATATAAACTAGCTACCAGTATATAAATAATAGAAATTACCTTATTTTTTGCTGCCCATGCCCTGTCATATACTTAAATGCAAACACACACCCTACCCCAAATAAGTTTTTGTCAAGTATCATGTAGAAGGTCCCACTCTCAGACCTTTTCTTTGTATGTATTTGTTTAAGCGCCAAGTACAGCATTTTCTCATTCTTGAGTCATGTGTGAATATTACCCATAAATACTAAGTGAGTCTGTGTAAAATTTTCTTGAAAATATGAAGGTAGTTCTTTGCCACAATAATGAAGAAGTCAAAGTATGGCCCTATGAGGAGAAAGCAGTGAATGGACAGCTGACTGGTGCTTGTCACGGTCTTTAAATCTCAAACACTTTTACTGGCAGCTTCAAGCATGTCAATGAGATTTGCCCCTTTTTTTAAAAGTGCTGAATATATTCCCTGATAAGCAGCCAGACAGTCTTTCAGTATCTTCTAAAATGCGAAACAAAAAGGAAATTGTTTCAGTAATGGGATTTCACTTCCTACAGTGATGAATTCTTTGTTAAATGCAGCGTTGCCTGTGTGTCTTCATGAGCTGCTCTCCTTAAGAATGCCCTTCTCTCAGATAACATCCTTCTGTATTACAATTTTCACAAATGATCTCAGATTGCTAAACTTGAATTTTTTAATTGAAAATTTAAAAAAATTAAATAAAATGTTGAAGAAATCAGAAAGGGAAGGCAAGAGAATGGCATGGCTGAGTAAAAATATGCTGAGTATAGGGATGTTGTCCAGTGGTGTAGTCAGGAAGCTGTCCAGTGATGGGGTCACGAAAGCCAAGGCAAAGCTGGAGCTGAAATTGGCTGATGATGCAAAGAATAAGAAGGTATTTCAGCCAGAAAGGAAAGGTCAAGAAATGCATAATCCCTGTGATGAACATAACTGGTAAACTAGTCTCAACAGGTGAGAAAGAAAGAAGGCTGAGATACTCAACAACATTTTTACCTCAGTCTTTATTGTCAGTCTCTCTTCTCACACCTCTCAAGTGGATGAACTTCAAGGCAGAGACTGGAGGGAGTAAAGTTCCTCCCAATGAAAGAGAAACCACCTGAGGAATCTGAGCATACATAAGTCTAATGGGCCTGACGAGATGCATCCTAAGGTCCTGAGGAAATTCTGATATAGTTGCCAGGCCACTCTCCATGGTATTTGAAAAAGCATGGCAGGTGAAGTACCCCGTGACTGTAAAAAGGGAAACATTGCACTCATTTTTAAAAAAGGGTAGAAACACTGGCACAGGTTGCCAAGAGAGGGTGTGGATTCCCATTCCTGGCAATATTTAAGGTCAGATTGGACAGGGCTCTGAGCAACCTGATCTAGTTGAAGATGTTCCAGCTCATTGCAGAGAAGTTGGACTAGATGACCTTTAAAGTTCCCTTCCAACCCAAATCATTCCATGAATCTATGAAATCATCAAGGATTAGCAAGAAAGGGATTAGCAAGAGTTCAATATTTCTGTAGTATTCCAGGACTTAATCTTTTCTTCCCAGACCCACCCCCAAATATATATATTAATAAACACATGTATTTTTATATTTAGAGGGTTTACAACCTCCAGGTTGTGACTACTGCAAATATTATCAGCTTGTAATGTAGCTTGTTGAAGTTTAGACTACATTCTGGTGCTACGTACTGCATCAGTCAGACATAGGGCCACCTGCTTTTGAATTGTGCTCTTCTGTCTTGTTCCCTGTACTTCTGTGAACTGCTTGCTCTTACTGTAACTTAAGCTATGCCAGTTCTGAGTTTACTGGGCTAAAAAGGGAGTGGAAGATTTCCTGTCCTTTTCTTTTATCTTCCAGTTTTGCTTGTTATTGTCAGTATATCAGGATGGATGTCATAGAACATCCTAGCTGCTAAAGGCATAGCATGGATTGACTTGAAGGATAGGAGGCAAGGTATACTAATGTTCCTTAGCCCTCTAGTTAAAATCACCTTCTGCTTGGGTTTTTTTTTAGATCCTCCCACTGGCAGTTGGTACAAAGCTCTTTTCCCATTCTACGAAGTATTTTAAGGATCTTTTCTCTAAAATGTTTTGCATCCACAAGATTTACTTCCTGGGTAATATCATTTTGTCTTTTCCACATCCAGAGATTTTTGGTCCCTACAACTGAAGTTGTTTTAAGATCTGCTCAAGTCATTTTAGAATATAAAACAAAGTATCTCACAAGCTTGTATTTTACAAGTTCTCTTTTTCAGTTCATGGTTCTAAAGGACTTATAATTCTGAGCAAAGCTTTCAAAAAAGCAGTTCCTAACAAGAGCTACTAGTGACTTCTGTGTAATTATTTTTAAATTAGTGGCTGCTGTCAGGACAGCTGTAACTATCAGAGATGCTTGTTCAAATACAGTCATGCTGTGTTTTTTTACACAACTAAATAATCAAATTGAAATTTATTTCACTAGAAAGCTTTTTGAGACTAGCTGACAAACTAAACTCTTTTCTTTTAACGAAGAAGCTACCTTTGATCTTTGACAGCTATCTTCAGCTTGCAATCTTATTCCATATTAATATGCTACAAGAGATTCTACAAATCTAGATGTGTTTGGAATATGAGAAAAGTCTTGCTATAATATTTGTGTTGCAGTTGCAATTCACAAGCGTCCTTAGTGTAAACAGTTTTGTGATGAAGGATGCTTAAATTAGGTATAAGTAGTTTCTAGAAAAATAAAAGTACAAACAATACATTCAAATATTCTTCTGACAATAGTCATTACCTGTGTTGTTCCTGTCACCTGAAGTTTGGTGATAGCATTCAAACCTCTCAGAGCTGGGGGCAGCTTACATGCAGGTCCCATAGGTCAGCTTGTGAGCAGCAGCAGATCAGTGTTTGTACGTAGGTCCTCAGTAGTGATAATGCAGCCTTCAACCTATGAAGTAAAGGGAGTCTGCAGAGCCATCCCATGATGAAACTGTGTGGTGGACATAACAGGACCCCTGAGCATGCATTGTTATCTCAGCTTAGAAATTACTCCTGGCTTTTTTCTCTTTACTGGTTATTTAAAATTTGTGATTTATAGTTGGCAGGTTCAGGAAGGCTGACCTCCATTAACTAAGTGCGTCCTCCAGCAGTCTGTCTTGTGGCTGTTTTTTGACTTTAATTGGCTTTTCCTCCTGTTCCTTATAATGGACTTTTACATGTAATGATGATTAGGTCTCTGTCCCCCATTTCCAGTCAGCGCTCAAACAATTCATTATTAGATGGATTGAAGTCATGAAGCTTCTGTTTTTTCATAGTCAGAAACCTTGATCTGCAATGTATCTGGTTAGCACCTACAGCTGGGGCAAGAAGGGTTTGGAGTTTATCCTCTACCAGCCCATGAAAAGTGCTTTCAAGATATTTTTGCCAGGTCAGAGCTGCAATGTATGGGCAGGACCATATGAAGAGGCAGGTACTGCCAGTGCTGTGCTGTACAGATTTTGATTTAGCAAACCAGACATTTCAATTCATCACCTTTCACTTACAATTAAATTCACATACCAGAGTAAATATCCCTGCAGAATGTGCACTGAAAACTTGAGCTGCATTGGAAAGTTCAGACTGTGTAATCACCCACATCACTGCAGCTTTACTTTTCTTTTTTTTCTTAAATTCTATGGGATTTCACTTTCCATATAGTTTTAGCCTTCACTTCATATTAGAAACTCTTGTAGGAGTTTGTCAGTCTACTTTTGATTAGCCAGATAGGTGAGATAAAAGGATGCAAACTAAGTAGTGCCAAAGTGTTGGGGTTATTGCATCACTTCTGTAATTAGCACAGAATACCTTTTTCAACACATTGCATTATTGTCAAAAGTAGGAATAAACAGCTTCCCCAGATACACTCTTTGATCCCCACAGTTCTGTTTTTCCAAGGGACAACTTATTTGATTTCTTCTGGCAATTAAAAAGGTAAAACACAACAGGTTTGGATTTTTAAAAAAACTTAAAATGCAATGGAACACTATTTTGAAAAGCCTACTTAACTTCTCTGAAGCTCCAGTTGCTTCTTTTAAAAATGCTTTTATTTTTTGCATAGAATCATAGACTGGGAGTTGGAAGGGACCTCTAATCATCATCCCTGCCACCCACATGGGCAGGAACATCTTTCACTAGGTCAGATTGCTCAAAGCTATTTCCAGTCTGACCTTGAACACTTCCAGTGTTAGGACACTCATTCCGCTGTCATTTGCATTTAAATCCTGTACAGTCTACTCTGTTTAAAAAGGAAAAATTATGATTTTCATCTGGGCTAGGTCATGAAATTTGTGGTGGAAATGGTTATTCAGTTATGGTTATGTTTCTGTGAAGACCCCATGGAAAACTGAAATAAATCCGTGCTGATAATTGAAAATAATAACTGAATGTAGCACAAATGCATGTAGGATTAAAGTTCTTTTTAAAGAGAAATTGCTGCAACTACAAGTCATTTGCTAAATTCAGCTTTATAACAAAGCTGCTTGTTTTTTTGATTGCTGTATGTAGTCATTTTTTGGAATGTAAAATGCTTGAAAGCAACCAACAGCGGGCACTAAATAGAACCAAGCCTAGTATAAGCATATGCTAAGCAAGGACCCAGCATGCTATAGGCTCTTTGGTAACTGTACTGTATTAGCTTCTAAAATCTTTATAGTCAAATATTACTGCAATGCAGGAATAAACAGAATCTAGCAGTTTTAAGGGTAATTTTGTGACTTGAATAAGCATAAGAACAGCTTTACAGATTCAGATCAAGGGCCCGCCTAGCTGAGTGTTGTAAGTGACACCTAAGGAAGAGGAAAAAACTGTGTATGCATATATGCATGTATGGTAATTACTCCCTGATGCTCTCCTAGCCTCCAGCTATTTACAACTCTAGGGATTTCCTGAGTGCTTGTGAGTACCTGTTTCATGTCCTGTAGTTGATCTTTATTCCATGATTTTGTCATCCTTTCCTTTCATGTATACATTTCTTACATTCACAACATCCTTTGGAAAGGTTTTGGCTTGTGTTTGGGTTTTGCTTTGATTTTACTTTCGTGGTATTTTTTTGTTTGGTTGGTTGTTTTGGTTTGTTTGTTTGTTATTGTTTTTTTAAAAAAGTCTTGCCACCTGTGACCTGAATAGCCACCCCATTTTGCTTATTTTGAACCTGTTTCCCACCAGGAACCAGAAATTGATTCTGTGGTTGCACACACTTACTAGTAATTCAGCTCTTTCATCCTTGATTTCACACAAAACTCTTAAGTGAATACCCTCTGGTATTTTTTGTGTTGATTCTGTCTAGCTGTGTCCTAGCCTTGGTCCATAGTTGTTTCAGAAGGTAACTGATGATAATCTAACACAATAGCAGATTTCCACCCCTTTTTTATGGGCATGGGTCTCAAGGGCTTGATAATATAGCAGTTTCTTCTTTTACTTTTTTTATTGTTTAGATTGTTCTTTGGAGGAACCATTTAATTACTTTGAACACAGTGATGGAATAATCTTATAAAAATACTAGAAGACAATAGACAGATCATTGTTTCTGGTGCTTAAAAATCCCTGAAGAGTTGCATGCAGTAAAATAAATGGAAGAAATGCGAAACATGAGAGTACCATGAAAAGTTCAAGCACGTCAAACTTGCAAATTGCACGTTCTGCTTGCAAATTAAAATGAAGCTGCAAATTGAAGATGCACTAATTATTTATAAGTTACATATCTTTTAATTAATTTTACCAACGGTAGAAATACCCATCTTGTGGTTGCCTTCTAAGTGGCACATCTATAAATGTATTAAATTAACGTAGTTGATTTCTTTTCAGCAGTACTGAGTGAAAATCTGCTTTGTTAAAAGATGATATACCCTTTTGACCAAGCTTCCATTCTCTATTTGAAAGCATATCGTCTTAATTTCTCTTTCTTCCAAATCCAGAAATAAGAATTTTAGAAGATGTTCCTAATTATTATGCTATTCATCCTTCCTTATTCTACATTTCACTGGGAAAGTCCAATTGTTTCAAAGTAGTTCTGGTAATGCTTGTCCAGAGCTAGATTAGTTTACACTTTTTAGAAGTAGATTTAGCATCTTCAAACAGAAAAGGGACCTCCCTATCATGGCACTCCAGTCACAACCAGTACTGCTTTTCCCCCTGTCCTATTCTCCCTTCAACCACCCTTTCTTCCTTCCATCGAATATAAACTTCGCAGTTTGTGTCAGCTGAAATTAAAATAAAATTACCATTGATCTCAACCATAAGATCTCTTTATGTTGTAACAGAATGTTTAGCATGATATTGCATGACTGTGCAAAGAATTTCAATTTAAATATGCTAGCAGTATTTAATAACCTGTACATACCATGTAGCACTTAGGTAGTGCCTGTATTGGATTTGTAGTTTGAATGTCCTAATGAAGCTTTTAATTTCTCAGAGGCCTTTCCAATAAGTGAAAAATAAGCTAACTAGGCTAACTTTTTGCTAGTAAGCTTTGGAACACCCTATTAATGAAAAATGTGTTGATATTTTGGATTACTAAGACAAGTTTGAATGCTCACAATTTGGGAAGTCTGGCCTTCTATTGGAAAGAACACCAACTTCTTGGTTTTTCCTTTTCAAAATAATACACTTTCTTTTGAGGTTACGTGGAAAAAAGTTGAAATCAGTTAAACAGAGAACTGTAATGATTACAAATGAAAGTACATTAATATTGCCTTAGATTAAGGGAAGAATTAAATGAGGTGGAGCTAGACACCAGCTTCAGTATAGCTGGAGATGCCACTGTAAAGACCAAACAGACCTTACAGATGAGTAAAAGACCCTAGAATGGGTTTAGTAGGGCAGATAATCTTTGGGTTTTGAGAGGGATGAAGATATGTTGGTTTTCTTAGTTTCTGAAAACAATTACTTAAAATCCAAAAATGCTGGTAAATTGGGGGTGTGATTATAAGATGAAAATCCACTGAAGTTCTAAAAGCAAGAAGCAATCAAATTGGACTGACTTTTGGACACCTTTTGTTTTATTTGGTTTCTTTTTGATAGGTGAAATGAGGAATGATTTGTATATTACTGTAGAAAGAGGAGAATTTGAGAAAGGAGGGAAAAGTGTGGCCAGAAATGTGGAAGTGACAATGCATGTGGTGGACAGCAGTGGACAAATTTTAAAGGTATCTTTATTATATGTTTTTCCTTGTTGTAGTTAATTTTGATACACTTTTTTTGAATGTAATTTTTGTGACATTGATTGAAGAGTAAAAAAATGCTTTGGAAAGGACATGTTTACCTTCTGCTGTCTTAAGGTATTCAGAGTGTTTCCACATTGCTTAAAACCTCTATAAAATGCCTTTATAAACCTTTATAAATGTTTGTTTTATTTCTGTGATCAATTATGATGTTGAGATAAATGCCTGTAATTGCCAGCCAAATAATTAATGATTCCATTAAGATGCTGGAAAATTTTGAAGCAAGATAAAGTTCTGGATAATTTTTTATTTCATAATAATTCTCCTTAATAATAATGCAATTCCTTCTGTTACACAGAACAACGTGTTTTGATAATTTTTAATTTTGTGTCTGATTTTAATAAATCAGGGATCCTTGATGCATAAATCACCACCTTTCCTACAGAGAATTAACAGGTATCCATAGGTCAGGAATTAGACAAATTGATTTATCTACTTTGCTATGGAGAAACCATCATGGGTCTTGCAAAGGCAACGAACACTTTGCTTCTTACTGATCACGGAATCCAGATCTATTTTTTAATGGTGGGAGATGTCACTGATAACAGCAGGGTTACAGGCTTATTTTAAAGGACTGAAGATCTTGAGCCTGGGCTGTTCTGGTCTCAGTTCCAATATTGTTTGTTGCTTGGAAAAAACACTGGCTAGACCATATGGTGTCATGGGACTGCACAACACATTCATTGCTCAAGCCTCCCTGCTCACCCAGGTACCCTCTGTTGAACACTTCAGTTCTGATTGATGCAAGTGATTCTTGCCATTTCTAATTTTCTAATTGGCAAATATTAACCAAGTTGCTACTATTTTTGAGGGTTTTAAGATACTGAACACTGTACCACATTTGGCATTTATGATACGAGTGTAAATATTAATAGTTTTCCTTGGAAGATGAATCCTTGATGACATTTTACCAATGCGCTACTCTAATCATATTTTCTCTTCATTAGGATTTTATCTCATTTGGCTCTGGAGAGCCACCAGCCAGCGAGTACCATTCTTTTGTGCTTTATCATAACAATGGTCCCAGATGGGCTGAGCTGCTGAAACTTCCTATTCCTGTGGATAAATTCAGAGGAGCTCACATCCGCTGTGAATTCCGGCACTGCTCCAGTAAGTGATGTTCATGACTTCTGCTAATCTTCTCCATTACAGCTGCAGTAAGCACACAAATTTCTATAACACCTCAGGAAAAAGACCGCTGCATGAACTTACTCTGTAGTGCTTTTTTTTACTTATAAAATTCCAAATTCTTTTACACATTCTGAAAAATTTTAGTGATGATTTTGAGGTAAAAATTGATGACTGGATGCAAATTCTGAATTCCAAGGTATGAGAGACATCTTTCTTAGGGGTGGATAAAGTTCTATATGTTGCTAAGATTGCATATTTGGTGGCTTACATTATTTGTTGTTACTAAACATTAAATCATTCCAGAATACCCCTTTCTGATTTAAAGTGAGATCAAAGAAAACATTACAGAAGACAATGTGCAAATTGGAATAGAAATTCAAGATAATCTTCATCTGATTAGCTGCAAATAGCTTCCAGTATACTTTCCTATGTTATATTACATATATTTACTTTGTCTAAAATGTATACTATTATCTTTAAGTGCTACTATTCATATATGCATTTCAGCAAAAGAAAAGGGTGAGAAGAAGTTGTTTGGCTTTTCTTTCGTGCCCCTGATGCAGGAAAATGGGAGAACTCTGCCAGATGGCACCCATGAACTCATTGTACACAAGGTAATTTGAATTGGCAGTCATTGCTATAATGATTCCTCTGGAATGTAACTTAAATGTCCAGAGATGTGAAGTTGAGAAAGTCTGTATTGATTATCAAATGAGTCATATCTTGTCATCATTAAAATATCCATTGCTGATTGTTTATTATTAACCTTCTTGGTACAAACTGCATTTGAATCTAAGTATGTGTTTCAGTGTACTGGTTTTCCTAAGTCTTACTATTATATATCGCATTGTGTTTATAATGGATTTCACAAAGTTAAGTTCAATTAAAACACACAAAGTGAACCCTGTTACTGAATTCCTCAAACTGGAAAATCAGACAAGCTCATTCATCTACTCAGTGTTATAATTTTTAGATATATTTCAGTTTTGTGGAATTCTTGTTTCCATATTTAAGAGTTGTCTCTTCATTCAGAGGATTTGATATGCTCACAGATAAATTTTCGATTTTAATGGAAAAATTTATAGCTGTTCATTTGACATAACCAGTGCAAATTTGTTAGGTTTCAATGTCAATATATGAAGCTATGATCTAAAACCAAAGTTTGCAACAGGCATAGTGAAAATTCTTCCCTTTTTGGCAGAGAAATAATAATGATTCGTGTAATTTAGAGATTTGGTCAGGTTTTTTGTGCCATTCAGTTGTTTTAACTGGTTTGTTTTCACAGTGTGAAGAAAACACAAACCTTCAGGACTCTGGTCGCTACCTCAAACTCCCCTTTTCAAAGGGAATATCCCTAGGAAACAACAGCCAAACAGTAAAAACCACTAAAGAGTCCTTCTGGATTACATCCTTTCTCTGCTCCACTAAACTCACACAAAATGGTAGGATACGTTGATTATTTAAAACATGAAGAATTCAAATGAGTGCGATAGCTAGCCTTTTCCATGTCAAGCAATCATGGATGTACTCAAAAATAGCTTGCTTCTATCTATTTTATAAACTGGTTTTTTTCATTTTTTTTTTTAATATCCAGATGGAAACAAGTGCAGCATGATAAAAAACTATTTTTAAGGATGTCAAGAATGCTTTTTAGATTGATGTGATATTGGAATCAAATTCAGCACTTTTGGAATCAACTATCAAAACCCAGCTGCTTTAGCAAACCTCTTAATGTGTTTGTTGTAGAGCTTTTATGAAATACTTTTTGTTAGCTTTAGGCTGTAGCAGTTTGTTTTGCTTTTTTTGGTGTATTGTTTCTCTTACTTTAAACTAACAAAAATTTACTACTACTTAAAACAATCTTATACATTGAATATGAGGAGCAGCAGATAAAAATACATATGTTTACACTCTTTACCAGTGCTCTATATAAAATTTTTAAGGTTCTTGTTTACTTGGCATATTAATTACAGTTTGGAACTGAAACAAAACCTGTTTGTGGAACAGTTTTCCACAAATCTCTAAATATTGTGTATTTGCTTGGTAATATGTTTCTGACCATTCTTTGATATACCCACAATTTTATATATTTTTTTCTACGATATTTATCTCAGTTTTAAGATCTTGCTTAGCTCTCTCTTGTGTGGGAATATCTGTGACTTTACCCTTTTCAGTGTATGATGATAAAATTGCTAATTGTGTGCAAATTGATTATAGGTGTTTAACAAAAGTAGAGCAACTTTTCAAATTGAAATAATCGTCTTAATTTTTACCCTTTAGTAGCAAGTGTCCAAAATAGAACTGTGTGCAAACAATGTTTTGTTTCCTTGTGCACATCCATTTTGTATTGTTATAGCAATTACCTTCAAAATAATCAAAGTTACCCAATAAAATCCCAAAGCTTGCTAATAGGGAATCAGAGACTGAATTTGCTTCAGTTAAAGGCCTTAATTTAGGAAATCACATGAATCTACTGATACTTACACATGTTTGAAAGTACTGCCTGGAACTTCTCTCTCTGATAAATAGTTGCCTTATTCTCTTGGGGTTATAATACTATTTCTTGTTCACAGTGCAAGAGTTATTTTGTACATAATATAAATATGAGTGTGATATAGGGCATAAAATTTCCTCCTTTTCCTTTTTTTAAGCATATTCTGAGTAAGAGGGTGTAGAATATCTGAGTAATATTGATCCCCTTTTCAGCTCTGAAAGAGTTAACAATTATTTCAGCAGTACTTCAGAGGGTGGAAATATTTTCAATAGACAGGCTCATATTTTCTCCAAGGATCTTCTTTGGGAAGTTCATCTTGGTGAGTTTCCAAATCCCCATTCTTTTAAACAAAAATTTGCCAAAGTCTATTGCATGCTCAGAAAAAGAACACGGAGCAAAGCATGTGGATATTTGGTCATGTGAGCATTACTTCAGTTATCCCTGAGAGAATGTAGCGTATGTATTAAAAAATACAGCATTGAAAGATCTATGTGTTTAATTTTTTAAATAAACATTTGTATTGGTATTTTTTAAAATTGCTGATTATTTTTTAATCTGTTTTTAAGTTTGCAGATTTTTCTGAACTTCTCAGGGATTTGCCTGTGTTTACAAACAACAATGTCCAGCTTGAAAATTAATTGAAAATTATGCTGTTGTCTGGCAAGGGGGTGGGGGAGGAGCACAAACCCAGACTTTAAAGGGTGTGACTGAATTAGGCCACAGCTTTACTGGCTTGCTGAGAAATTTTACTCAGCTGTCATTCTCTCATTGATTATTCCCACATGCCATCAGCTCTCATGCATATTGGGATTGTGGGGACTGGGGGAAAGAGTCTGACTTTTTGGGATCCATAACTTCGTTACCCTTGGTACTTCAAAGGGATAATTAGGATTATTTCCAAACAATTTCTAGAGATCTTCTAACCAGGGGACTGTGTGCATTCATCAACATATTGCTAAGAACATGTCCTTATCTAATCTGTCAGCCAAGTATTTTTTCCTTTGTTTTTCCCTTTGGTCATGAATAGTTAATAAGTTAATGTTAGCAAAAAAAGTATACCAGCTTTTATGTATTATATCCTTAGCTGGGCTGTTATATTTCATTATCCAAAAAAAACCCCAGAAGAGCAAGAGAGAACATCGTTGTCAAAACAACTTAGTTGTTTTGTCTTACTTAGTTTTACTTAGTTTTTGATATATAGGAGGGATCTCTCCCTGCAAGAGACTCAGGATCCTTCCAGCGAGTTAGAATATTTTAGCAAGTTGGCATCCACTCATTTCTCAGCACTGATCGGCACATCCCTGGTCAGCAGCTGTTCAGCTGCAGAGCAACAGCATACGGCATGGCAGTTGCAAGGCAGAGGTGTAATCCACCTAGCTGCATTTTAGAAAAGCCAAACCAGTGATCAATAAAACAAAGTAGTACTGGGAAGCTTTCCAGAGTGACCCTAGTTTGGAGGGAGTGTTGGCAACCACAAAAGCATCCTTTTGGAAAGAGGCATGCTGACTGCCAGTTCTGGAATTTGGATTTTTCCTCTTGGAGTGCACAAGTGTTACAACAAGCCAATCTCTGATGTCTCAAGATTTATATGAAAGAGATGGAAAAACATCCTCAACCACTTTTTAAACATGTGATTCTAAACCTTTTATTAAACCTAGTGCTTTGGATTTAAATTACATACTTTGAGAAGGGATGTGTTTTGTTTGGTAGTCATGGTAAGTCATGTGTAGCCTATTTTAAATATACAGACCTTGATTATTATTAAGAAATTGCATTGAAAATATTTTTCTTCTTTAGCAAATTAATCAGGAGCAGTGACTTTTTCCCTTTTCCAAAACTATGTCTTCCTAGTGGGCCTATTTCTGGGGACAATTTTGTTATTCTCATTTCTTTTAATAAATAACACATTGCTTTCTGTTCTCCTTGTGATTCACATGTCAGATTTTCTGTTTGTGTCATTTATTCTTGGGCTATTCACTAATGTTATCTCAGCAGTGTCTTTCCTTGAAATAAGTGCTTTGAAGTGAGTGTCTTACATTTGCTTTCTCTTTCTTTTTAATCCCCCAACAAATCCCTCATATTGAGTGTCAACTATCTTCCACCAAGTTCCTCCAGCAAACCTGTAAAGAAGTGTTTTTTCCTGCTATGAACTGACAGCTTCAGCTGGTCTTGCTGCTCCCTCAGCTTGAGCTGAGGCTTAAACAGAATAAAGTGGAGAAGTACATTTAATTATCCAAAAGACAAATGCAGTTCACTGGCTTTATAATTCTTGTTTCTTAAAAATTCCAGAAGGAATAATAAGACCTCTCATTTGTCCTTTATCTTTGAGATGTGTCTCTAATGCATGTGTGGGACCCTTCATCACTCTTAGAACGACTCCAGTGTTGTGGTTTTTTTTCCATGCTAACACAGCATGGAAGCAAAATAAGAAAAAATTAACATATAAATGCATCAAAACAATTTATGCCTATCAAAAGCAATTAAGGTAGCAAAATATTTGTGGAATCTTATGTAGGTCATTTGCTATTAAAACCCCTGGCAAGGTTTGAGTATAGAGGGAGATTTATTTAATGCTAATAAAGTCAAAAATATTACTTCATTTCTTGTGGGAGAGACGAGCTTCCCTGGAGCAAACTGTGAAAGAGATGACACAAAGATGGGTTTTGTTCAAATATTATTTGAGTGTGAAAACACACTGGTGTTTGGGTGGTAGAAAGCACCCGAAGAAATGCTGAACAGAGAGGAAAACTTGCTATTCACATCTTAGTTTGATAAGTACTGAGATCTCTTCAGAAGCACTGGGTGCTTCTAAGACAATGCTGGGCAGTGATTAACTAGATTATAGTTCAGCTTAAACTGATGGAAGGATTGGATGCTGATTAAGGTTTTCTGCTTCAAACAACCAGGCATTAGGAATTTCTGAAAAGCTGGTTAGTGAAATGTGGAAGTAGTAAACTTGAATATAAAGGGGCTTTGGGATTTATATAATTCAACGGCTCAAAAATATGTGCAACTTTTACTGAATACAAATTGAAAGCACCACTGCAGACATGTCCATTCAGGGGGAGAAATTGCTGAAAAGCCAAGCCAAGTCTGCAAAACTATTTTGGGATATTGAATAGTATGGAACATGAAATTCAGAATCTTAGAGCAAGGTGGTTTTTTTAGTACATCTCTGAAGCTGAAAGCAGTAACATATGTTCAAATACTATTAAATGTAGAACTTGCATTTAAGACAGGTGGAAGGGCAGATATGTTAACTAGGCCATCACCTCTGATGAATTTTATGCAAGTATTAACAAGAAATCATGGATGAAAAAATCAACGTGTAGGTAACTGGAATGTGCTGTAAGACGGGTTTATCAAAGATATATCATGCCAGAATAAACTTCTTAATCTTTCTTTTCAAAGTTTTTTAGTTATTATGCAGAAGAAGCATAGCAGGTCGATAACACACCACATGGGAAATTAGAAAAGATACAGATTAAAATATGAATTTTAAAACTGGCAAATAAAAGTTAAAAGGGGATGGGCAGGTTGCAGTGTAGTAAAAGGAATTTTCTTCCTGAGCAGAAGAAAAATACTACTAGATCTGAAGAAATCTCTGGGACTGATCTCTGTTTTAAAGAAGCAGAAGGGGTGGGGATGAGAGTTACTTCACTAAAATCTGAGACAATTTTGGTGCTAATACGTCATTGAAAGGTCTCATCAGCTGAGAGAGACTAAATCAAAATATGATACGGCAAAGCAAGGTAACTTTGACTTAAATAAATTATAAGAAAAAGTAGAAATTATATTGAATCTAATAGTAGAAAAGTCAGGATCATACACTGGTGGAGACTCCTGGGGATTCTGCTATATCCAGGAAACTGAATGGTATTAAACAGGAGAAAGGCATATTTGTGTCACCAATATGATATATCTAAAAGGCTCTCAAATTCTAGAACACAGGTGTCAGGTGTTTATAGAGGACTTATTAGCTTGCTAATGATATAGAAAGCAGTGATGTCATCTTATCTGTAATGTAGTTATCATTTTGGTCAAGAAAGGTAAAGGAGAACAAATTAAAACTGGAGGAAGTTTGAAGACACTCAGCTATGTTTTAGCTCAGAATAATTTATTTTCCAGAAGAGATTGTGTTGCTTTTTAATAAAGCAGGATCTTAAAGGCATTGTGTTTGTTCTCTAAAAAGACATAGTAAGATTCAAAATAGTAATTAGGAGACTATTTCTAGCTGTCAGAGGACAATTCTGGAAGGCATCCTTCAGTGGGATGAGAGAGAGCAAAATAATTACTTTTCTTAAGATGGTAGTTGAAAAATATCTGAACAAGACTGCATGATACAGTTGCCACAAGAGACTGATTTTAGTGACCCAGTACCATGTTCTTATGTTTGTATTGGTGGAGCAATTATGGAATGGAATGAAAATTTGTTGACGGGAAATCATATAACAGCAAATCTGAAGATGTTTTCTTTGGTTTAATAATGCCAAATTTTGCTGAATGGACTGTAATTGTCAAATTTAAAATCTGAAATAGTTTGCTTCCAATTTTAATTTTGCATTTTGTTTTTGCAGGAGATATGCTTGACCTGCTGAAATGGAGAACCCACCCAGACAAAATTGCAGGTTGCCTCTCAAAATTAAAAGAAATTGATGGTTCAGAAATAGTGAAGGTATATACCTTTCTATACTTTTAGATAATATGAGGGAAATAATGTATTTCCATGTCACAGAAATGACTATTTAAACACAAACTGTTTCATATTCTCTCCCATCAGTTTCTTCAAGATACACTAGACACTTTATTTGGGATTTTAGATGAAAACTCTCAAAAATATGGATCAAAAGTATTTGATTGTTTGGTAAGTTTCATTTTGTGATGATGATTGACACTACTTAAGAATTAAATAAAACAAACAAAAAAAAGGTTTTGTTTTTTTTTTTAATTTATTTTCTCTCACGTTTAGGTTCACATAATAAATTTGCTGCAGGACAGCAAGTTTCACCACTTTAAGCCAGTAATGGACACTTACATTGAAAGTCATTTTGCAGGAGCACTTGCATACAGGTGAAGTCTGTGCTTTTTCTATCTGATTTGAATACTGACATTTATTACTAAACTAAGCAGAGTCATTCATTAGGTCAACGTTTCTCGTGTGACAGCTATTGGCATGCATTTTATGTGCAAAATTAACCCTTTTCCCACCTTGGTGTTATAACACATTCTGATGTGCTATTCTAGAGATCTTATAAAAGTACTGAAGTGGCATATTGATCGAGTCACCGAGGTGGAGCTTCATGAGCACATACAGGAAGTCCTAAAGGTAATAAGAATCATAGAAGACAATTTTACATTCGAATGATGTATTCATACAGCACAAACAGGTTTAACTTGGGAAATGAAGCAGATTATACATGAATGATGGAATAGTACCACTAATTCTAGGGAGCTGCAGACTTTTTCAGTGCAGTGAGTGTTTCCTCTCTTTTGTCAGTAAATAGATCATCCAAGCTTACTGCCACCACGCTCTGGAGCTCTATGTTGCTGACTGTATAAGGCAAAGAATTCCAATATAGATTGCACTGGTGGTGTTCATATCCATCGCAAAACTGAATCTAAATGGCAGACGTGCATGCTGACCTAATTGTTCAGTCCTGACACCAGGGAATTCTACTGAAATGTGGTGGGTGTTGCTCTGGCTTGTACCATCAACAGAGCATAGCATGCCATCAGGCTGAGTTATACAACACAATAATCCCATTTGGGACAGGTGCTACAGTCTGGAAGGAAAAGATCAGTGTGGTACCCTTCTGTATGTTAGCATGCTTCTGTGAACTTTGTTGTCTTGATGATAAGGAAGGACTGTATTTTTAATTTGCAACTTAATCTAGTCTTTTTTTTTGCTGGTGGGGATGTTGTTTGGTTGGTTGGTTGGTTTGGTGGTGGTTTTTTTTTTGTAGTATCTGGTTAAAAAATAGTGTTCCCTGATTTGTAGAGATTATGAAAGGCCAGGGAAGACTGAGTATGTGCTTTTGAAATGTTGCTAGTATTTCAATAGAAAGATTTGCCAAAATTAAGTACTGTGGTGTCCTGTTTCAGACCCTTGTCTTTATTTGGATTATGTAAGCATTGTGTGTGTTCTGTTTAAAGAGGAGTGTCTTAATTTTTATGATTTATCTCTGATTTTGACATTTATAGGCACAGGAATATATCTTTAAATACATAGTTCAGTCTCGAAGGTTATTCTCTATTGCTACTGGTGGACAAAATGAGGAGGAATTTCGCTGCTGTATTCAAGAGCTTCTTATGTCAGTACGCTTCTTTCTTTCTCAAGAGAGCAAAGGAGCTAGTGCTTTATCCCAACTACAAGTAAGTTTTCAAGTGTGCCTTGCTTCTTGGCATTATCCACATCCAGTGTAAAAAATATATGACTGTCCAGAAAAGAAAATGTGCTTTTGCTAGAGCAAAGTGGCATTTTCAGCTTTTTATCCTGCAGTGTGAAATTTTCATACCAGCAGCTTCTAAATATGCTTGGAATACGTCATCCTAAATACGATACTTCATTTTGAATTATAATAATTATATTGATGGATACAAATAAAGAAATTTCTCTGGTTTGGGCATTTTGCATCTTAGTTTAACTGCATTAACACTGAAGAATTTGAGCTATACAAAAGGCTACTACCAGGGTTTTCATGCTTGCCAGAAAACTTTTAAGTCTTGATGAACTATATAAGCTGATATCTTCATTTTGAGTAAGATTAATAAAATTGGCTAGTGCTAAAATGCAGAGGCAAAACACACAGGAGACAGCCCTTTAAGTACCAGAGATTTACCAACTCCTACAGCTCATAAATGTACTGTCCTTTTCCCATATTTCTGTAACCAAAAGTGTTTAAGATCCTGTTAAGAATTACTAATTTCTAAAGCTCTGTAGAAAACTGTTCTGCCAAGAGAATGGCAAATTAGAGAAAACAGAGTAGAGAGGTAGTGCTTCCATCTCATGCCATGTAAGCAGCTGGAGTGAAAAGACAACAGCAAAACAATATAAACTGCATTTAGAAATATTCTTCAGTATTTTTAACCTTTGTCATCTGTTCGGCCACCATTGCGAAGAAGGGCTCAGGTATAAGTAGGTTTTCTCAGTCAGAGGCATTTGGAGAGGAAGAAGGCAATGTCAGTTCTAGCTTCTTTTCTCTGACATTGTCCTCCTTACTTTGATGGCGTCCTGTTTTTATATTTATCAACGAATTTCTAATCCAATTTCAGGATTCTTGAAGTGAACCAAGACTACCAATGCTGTTTCACTCCAAAATAAAAATGTTCATTATTTGAAAAATGGAAGATATGGAGGGTTTTCTATTATTTATCTTAGAACAAAGCAAACTCTACACAAATATTTTTGGTATCATATCAGCCACATTTTGCTACCTTTTAAAAGTTTTGTCACACAGAGAGATAAGTGTATTTAAAGTATAAATATTTTTGTTCTAAGTTGAACTTTTCACTTTCACTTTGTCCTGGGAAAAAGTAACAGTTTTTAGATAATGCTTAAGGGAAATAGTCACAAGTATAAGCCCGTTAATGAATGTGAGGATATTTGTTACGAAAATATGACCATTCTTAAAGCTACTAGCTACCCTTGAAATATAAAACCAGGTGTTTTTCTAAAGTTACTTTAATTTCTGTAGTTATTTAAATTCTATAAATGTCAAAACTATTCTGCAGTACCTGACTGTCCATTTTTGCCCTGTTCCTCTAGGCTGTGTTTCTCAGCTCATTCCCATCGGTGTACTCTGAACTTTTGAAGCTCTTTGATGTAAGAGAAGTGGCAAATTTAGTTCATGATGCTCTGGGCAGCTTGCCAACAGTCATGCATGGGGATGAGTCCCTTCAAGCTGTTAAACTGCAGAGCATTGGAAAAACTGTAGAAAGTCACCTGTACACTAACCCAGGTAAGGTTACCCTGAGCTGCCTGCAGATAAGGAACTCAAATTTGTGCTTTGTATATGGACCAGCAGGTGCTGAAGGAAGTAGTATTCCTAAGGAACAATTCTTGAAGTACTACTCTGTACAAGCTGCTCATTTACAGGAATACAGTTGTTTGAATTTAGTGGTTTGCTTTTCAGAGGCAGACTCTTAAAATATAGGGGTTTTTTAATGTTCTGTAAATATGTCTGTGAAGAAAGTTTGCCTTATACTTTTTAAGTAATTATAAGGAAAAAGCTTTCCTAAAATTATTTTTCTCCTTTTTTATTTTCTTTGGGGGCCGTTCATTTGTGGGCAGTTCATCAAACAGGTTTTCACTTATCCATTAAGTCTTATTTGTGTAACTCTTGTTAGTTCCACAGTTTTGATCCTCTGTTTCTTGGTGTAGCATAAAAATGCTACACGAATGCAAGTGATGCTTGGTGCACAAAGTATATAACAGCACAGTTATTTGTTGTGCAGAAGAAAAAATTGCTGAATGGTGGTGAGCATGAAATCCTTTGTTTCCATGCTATGTGAAACTCGTAGAAGTAACCAAGTATTAAATTTGAGATTAAGTAACTTTGAAATACAATAATTAAAATAGAAGATATTTTAAGAATTATAATAAGTGTTTATTTACTCACCAATAGCCTTGAGAGCTGTTTGGGTATTGGCTGATGGAGTTTAGTAGAAGCAGTAACTCTTGCCATCTACAGCATTCAAGATAAACACATTGCAATGATGAAAGCCCTACAAAAACTACCAGGATATGCATAAATACTTTGAGATGCTGGAAAATAAAGGAAGAGTTCCCCTAGCATGTTTTTTTGAAATGCTTTCAGTGCTTCTACTTGATAAGTATGAGCTCAAAGAAATGGGTAAGAAGTACTGCATCCTGGATACTTTGCTTCATTTTGGCTGGAGTAACAGTTTATGCTTGTGAAACCCCCACAGTATTTCCTTCCAGAATAGTCAGTTAGCTCTGCCTACAGCTGACTGATCAGATTTTGATACACTGGGTAGATGATAACATATTATTGGAGCAATATTAAGAATGCTCTAACTTATGTTTTTCATCTTCCAAAGTACTTAGGAACCAGGTAGTGTCATGGTAATTTTCCTCCCATTCTCAGATCAGCCTAACCAGACAATCCAAATATATGAATGTAATTAGTTACTTAATGCCATGTAAGGAACTCCTGGGGACTTTCTTGGAAGGTTGAGGGGGTCTGGAGCACAAGTCCTATGAGGAGAGGCTGCGGGAGCTGAGGTTGTCTAGCCTGGAGCAGAGGAGGCTCACGGGGGACCTCATCACTCTCTACAACTACCTGAGAGGAGATTGGAGCGAGATGGGACTTGGTCTCTTCTCCCAGGCAACCAGTGACAGGACAAGAGGGCACGGTCTTAAGCTCTGCCAGGGCAGGTTTAGGTTGGCATTAGGAAGAAATTTTTTACAGAGAGAGTATTAAGACATTGGAATGGGCTGCACAGGGAGGTGGTGGAGTCACAGGCCCTGGAGGTATTTAAGAAGAGACTGGATGTGGCACTTGGTGCCATGGTCTACGAGACAAGGTGGTGTTAGGTCGCAGGTTGGACTCAATGATCTCAGAGGTATTTTCCAATCTAGTTGATTCTGTGATTTTGTGAACTGTAAATCTACCTTCAGTCGTATGACAACTTTTTTTTGGTCTTTTCTTTTTGTAAAAGAATTAGTTTTTTATTCAAATCCATTTTCATTATTAAAAAGTCATTATAAAGAAATTGATGTGGCTATAAAAGCAATGCAAATTACATCTTAAAATTTACATGCAGTGTGGGTTATACACAAATAAAATATAAATTTCATAGACCACAAGGAAACTGATGTGAAAGACATCAGGCAGTAATATAAGCTCCTAATGTCCATGATAGAAAGCTCAGACAAACACTTGTACAGTACCATTTCAGTCGTTATTGATCTCTGCCTCAATGCTTTATCTCTTTAAAACAGGAAAATATAAGTAGATTTTCCCTCAGTCAATCCCTAGAAGGAAGTCCTTTTAAAATCCTCTTGGGAAAATAAATATTGCACTAGGCTATGCTAATGTGTAAAGTAAACTGTACATCCTAATGTGGAGTTGAGGCTAGGTGCTGCTAAAATAATTGATTTCTGTCTCCTGGATGAAGAAGGTGAATGCTGCAAGCTGCAGCGCTAGCTAACGCACTGGAAGTAGATGGGACATAGGACTAACTATTCCAACATCTGAAAATGAGGAAGGTACTTCTTAGATAACATTATCTGTTATCTGGAGCTTGCTTGGAAACAAGTGAGAGTAATTTAGCATGTGAGTCTTACACATTCTGTGCTGGAAGGGCCTGAACAACTCCCACTGCTGTAAAAGTCAGCTGACACTAAAGCTACTGTTTCACTAAAATTAAGAGATGTGTTCGATACATTGTTGAAAACAGAAACATCAGGCATGCAGGAGTTGATTTAAGATACCCACACACAGATGTTTGATACCATTTCAGATGTATTTGGTGCATCTGGTCTCTGCCTGCCTCTTTGGAGGCAGGTTATACATTGTATTTACTGATCATATGTAGATAGGACATTTGTATTGAGGTTTTGGTGTAGCTTGCTTTGACCCTTTTACTATTTCAAAGATTTTAAACTTCAACTCTTCCTATAGGTAACAGTTACAGAGTTGTTACAAGGAGTCAACAGCAATTATATGCTTCTCCTGTGAACAGTTAATATGTGCTAAAGCCTTACTTTACTTCTATTTTTCTATATTTACCTCTGCATCTTTGTTGTAAACTGTCTAAAAAGAAACAGATTACAATTTTCCTGCTGATAAAGATGACTGGTATTTTCTTCCTCTTGGCCTTTCTTCCAGTCTCATGGGTATTTTGGTTTTTGGACTCATCCATGTTGATGCTTGTAGAATGGCCAAACTGATGTCTGTAACCAGAAGAATTTCTGCCTTTGTTATTTCCAATACACCAGTAGTCTAGCACTCTTGTTTGTTTTCTTTTGTTCATTAAATATTATTATAGCTTCCTTTGAGGAAGAGTTAAATCTGCTTTGATGTGAAGAGTTAAGGCCAATAACGGAGAAACACATCTTGAACCATGTCCTTCTTGACATAGTTAAACAGGAATTAACACAACACTAGCCTTTTTTTGGTTTCTACTTTGAGCTTGCAAATTCAATAGCTATGAAAACACGAGATGTGTAAGTAAAGAACATCTAGGTTTTGTCCTCCAAAGAGGGTGAGTTTTCATAGAACCACCACTGATACAACGTATCAATTACCAGAAGAGAGATCACATTAGTAGGTAAAATCTTAAAAAAAAAATAAACCCACATATTGATAAAGCCTGCATCTTAGCCCAGTTATAACCTGTGGTGCAGCTCTTTAGCAAATGGAAGTTATTCTTACATGGAAAGAAACTTAGTGTTTTTCCCAAAATATGAGGATTTGGAGTTCTGTAAGAGTAGGTGGGTAGGACTCTTCCTTTCAGTGATGCAAACTGTTCAAAGAAGAAGGGTTTAATTCTATGACCATTTGCACCATATAGTTATATCATATGTATATTATGAAACTAGTAAAAATCCTGAGTTGGTGCTTGATTTCATGTGTAAAGTTTATTGTGTATACTCTATATATAATGTATTCTTTTTTTAAATTATTTTCCTTAATTACACTGAATCCCAAAATTAATAGATTAAAAAAGTGATAATCACCTATTTGTTTTCTTTTTGAGATTGACTGCTTCCCTTATTCTGTCTTTGTGAATGAATTCATCTAAGAATTGTATCCTGTATATTACAGGAGCATGTACATGTAGGAAACTATAAGTTTAAGTAGTCCTTTGGAGACAAATATCTGATGCAATCAGTAAGAGTAATTTAGTATCTTTGAATTGCCTTGTGTGAAGTATGTTAGACTTCCTACAGGAATGAAAAAAAGATCATTTGCAAGCTTGGGAGAAGACACCATTAAATCATAAGGAGGCTTAATTCTAGAAGCTAGGTATATATTTGATTTGCCTCTTAATCCATTGTTTATTCAAAGGAATCAAATCTAGTCATTAATAAGTCATATCTCAGTAATCACTACAAGCTAATTGATTGCTATCAAAATGCAAAAAGCCTATAATTTTTAAATTGTTGATACAAGTCCTGAATTTGGTTTAGTTAAAATGCATTAAACTTTATGAACATAGATTTGGGGGGAAAAAAAGAAAAAGAGTAAATTTTTTTCAAAACATAGAAGTTTTACACATTGATCCATGATACTGTTTTGAAGAACTCCACAATCTTTTTCAGATTAATTAGTTTTACTTAACTTGTCTTCCACAGCAATATACTATTCTTTGGAGTTGTTTGTGTGTATGTGCTTCTATCCACATCTGTGTGTGGGGGATGTATGTTGCATACAAAAATTCAACCTTTATTAGAACCTCTATAGTGGAGAGCAGAAATATGGCTTATGCTTCTTATCTGTGGCTTATTTTTAGGCCAGGGGAGAACTTTCTGAGCCATGCCTGTGTTTTCCTTCTGCATTACAGGCAATTTTTTTCTTACAACTGAAAAAAGTTCCTTGCTACAAGTTTTGAAACTCACTGTTCTGAGAGCAGTGACATGTCCATAAAGTCAGAGAACAGACTAATATGTTTGGTTTTGGAGTTGCAGTGACAACTGTTTTTTTGGCTTAAGCATTTGCTTCTCTACCATCCTTTCATCCTGTTGCATGTGGTTTTAGTTTTATAGTTTTGTAGTAGTATAGCTAAGGTCTAATAGTGTGTAGTAGGCCTAAGTAAGCATAGTATGGGTTAACAG
>JAWWES010000041.1:25851298-25896500 GCA_035583135.1 Lophotriccus pileatus
AAATAAGAAATGAGGGTAGTTGGAACCTGGCTTTGGACGAAAGTCCACAGGTATCCCGGGCCCTGGAATAAAGCACCGCATAAACTGACACACTGTTGGTTTGTGTTTTCGTTTTTCGGGCAACAATCCAAAGGGCCGTAAATTGAATAGGTCCAAGTAAAACTATCAAAACCAAGAGCAACTTCCTTGTTTCTTACTGTTCAAGGAGAATGATGTTTGTTTGAAATGTTCAAATACACTAATTTTTTTTTATCAAGCAGGCTGAAATTTTGGCCATCTGTTCAGATATAGTTGAAATGAATATCATCTTTCTGAAAGTAATCTTTAAAATACAGTAGACTAAAGAAAGTGATGTATGTCTCTTCAGATGTTTTACCACTATCTGGAAAGCAAGGGGGAAAGTTGTACTGTGTTAAATATTAAATATTAATGTTGCACAGGAAAGTCTCAAGTATTGCCCAGAGTCTAAGATTACCCTCTTTCTAATTATGCAAAGCATGTACTTGAAAAGCTCTGTGTTGTGATTTTTTTTTCCTTTTCTTTCTGTATAATATTTGTAAAGGGCAAGTGTTAGCATTTTAAACAGTCAGCTAATTTAACTTCCTGCATAGAAGAAAAATTAGGACAGTGACTGATGACTAGGAGTTATTATTATTATAACACTCCTTTAGCTCATTAATTTTTCTATATCCAGTGGCTGACATTGCAGCTGACAATTAGTAAAAAAAGAGTAACCTGAGACAAATGTTGTACACTGTGTTTGCCAAACTTTCTCGCCTAGTCCTTGGTTTGCCTCAAAGGTGAATGAGGCAGCTCTTCTCTTCTGTAATACAACTACATCTCTCCACCTAAACAGATCAAGACAGAGTGGTATTTAGATTCTGGGCCTTTAAGGAATAAATCTAAAGCTGTTACATGTGGTGGCCGTTTCAATATCTGGCACTGTTGCCTCCTGTGTATAGTTTCAAGTCATTGTAAGGTGCTTTTTGCTATTCCATTTGTCTTGGTAAAGCAAGGTTTCTGGTCATTTTATGAAGCTTTTGCAAAAATGGGATACTTGAAACAGTTGAATGAGGATGCTCATTCAGGCCACATCATGTCTAAGAGCTGGCTGTTTACAAGTCAGGTGTTGCTATATGTAGATTCTCTGGTCTTCCAAATGCAGTTAATGATGCTGCACTTACTTGTAAGCAGTGCATAGAGTACTGAGCACCTTAGATAAGGCACCAAATGCTGTGTGGGCTCATCAGGAAGCTGCCTAGAGTTAACCAAGAAAGAACACCTTGGCACAGGGCTGCTCTTGCTTTCTTCTCACCTTTTGGGCTGAGGGATTTGAGTTGTAGCTGCAAGAGAGGACCTGCTGTCCTCAGAAGACTTATGGTCCAAACAATAATGCTCATCCAGTAATGTGTGAAAGAGCTACTATAACTGCTCTGTGATAGCTGTGGAGTTCAGTAGTGATTTAGCATTTTCCTGGGAATGGAAGACCAGGTTCAATGCTCTGTAAGCCTGGATTCAGCTTCCTGTTGCCTGCCTGCTAGGAAAGTGCCCCAACCATAGAAACACAGACTAATTTACACAGTGAACCCTTCATCTTGTCTCTCGATGATGGATTACAGATAGTCGAGAATTCAATACGTGAGGCTTAACAGAAAGCAGGGAAAAGGAGCCATCCCCTCTAATCTAGAGATTTAAGTCTTTTTGATAGGAATGGAGAGTCCTACTTTATTGCTTCAGCTGAAGGCATTAGCTCTGTTTTTTCATCCAGCAGGAATCAATAAGCAGATGTAGGAGAGGGGATGAGAAGGTGGCATTTCCTAACCACGGGTCAGCACACTGGCCATTTCCCTGTCTTGTATTATACAGATGATAGATAATGAAAACAAGACAATAATGGAGCATAACAAGATTGGTGCTTTATTTCAGTGAGGAAAAGAAACATTAAACAAAACCTCAGAATAAATCTATCTTTTTTGTCCTCATGTAAAAATAGGGGAAATAGATGAGGGGGGAAAACTGTTTATAGAAAGAACAATCTACAAACAATACCTGGTTGGCAAAATGATTTTGAAGGGGTAATTTTCCAGCAAGATAACTCAGTTTTTAGGATAAAATTGCATTAATGAACAAAGAAACTCTGTAGATAAATATATTTATATAATGAAGTATATAATCATCATTACAATTTCAATAGAGGAAATTATTCAAGTACATTTCTATGAGAATATGAATTCTCAGTTATGGAAAAGATATAAAAATAACAACAAAATGAAAACAGGTAACACCTTTTCCATTTATCAAGTTGTAAATAGGTGTTTAAAGTGTTATCACAAGTGTAGGTATTAGGGTTCTTCCCATTTAATATTGTCTTTAATTGTAAGAAAAAGAAGCAGAAAAACGTAGCATGTTAATGACTTTCTCGCATAATTTTCAGAGAATTCAAGACTGAAAATAGCACCAAAGAATTGTGTTTAAAAAATGAGATAGTGGAAAAGCAAATCATTTTATGTAGTCACCATTATGTAGTCTAAATTGCTCATACTCAGTAGGAGTGAGGAATCTGGAAAAGTGAAAATCCTGACAGTACTGCTTGTCTGTAAAATAGAACTCATCTGTAGAATAACATAAGTTCCAGATGAAGTCTGTTGTGACCTGAGCTTGTAAATGGGTCCTGTCACATGGCAGGATTAGTAGAGCATAATTTCACATTGTTTTGAATACAAGTGTTACTGTGCTACTTTTTTTTGCATGACAGTTCAATAAAAGATAAAAAATTTCTGTTATATATAGTATATTCTACACCATGGTGTTTTTCGCCATCCATGACTTTCAACATATTGTTTATTCTTCAGACATTTGCTTTAGGATATTATGATTATGAAGTGAAATCTTCTGCTTATCAAAAATGTTGGTTAAAGCAAGCAAAAGCTTCTGCTCATCAGAAATACTGTTTTGGACTGAAGGCACGTTTTATATCTGTGTTAAATTCAGTGATTATATGAAAGGCTCCTACTCATAAAAGATTTAATTTTTTCCAGATTCTCGATGCATTCTTCTTCCGGTAGTTTTGCATCATCTCCACATGCATTTACAAGAGCAGAAGGACCTTATAATGTGTGCCCGTATCCTTAGCAACATATTTTGCCTCATCAAGAAGAACAGCTCAGTGAGTAAACACCATATCACATCCATTCGCACTTCTTTTTATGGCTCAGTGACTTTTAATGACACAGACTGGACCTTGCCTCAGAGCATTTTAAAGAGTTGTCTCTGTAACAAGTCTGCATAAATATGTCATTTTGATTTCTCATGACTCTTTTCTTTCCATGCAAGAGTATTTTAATTGTAGCATGTTGTGTTTTGCCAAGCTCTGACTCTTTTTAAAGACTGCTGTGCCGGAAGGAAAGAAATGTCCACTTTCTTTTAGGGGCATTTTCTATTGTGGGCTGTTTAGTCTTAGGGTACACAGGTTTAATATAGGTAAATAGATCAATACGAGTATTGCAAGGGGAATGGCATTTGGTTGTTAGTTGTTAAACTTTGTGGCCAATTTCTGATGTTTGTGTTTAGAAATTAATCTGGGAAAGCTGCATATGAGAGCTAGCTTAGACAGGTGTATTGCAAATGTGAAGATTATAGTAAGTTCTGGCAGGCAACAGGATATAAGACAATTAAAACCAAACATTGCCTGTAGTTAGTGCAGTACAGGCATATCAAGGCCAGCATACGTTACCCTGTATGTGTTAGTGAGAACTGTTTTATGTTGCTCCATCCAATTAAAGTTGCTCCATCAGTGGTTTGATATAGGTGTATCATGCACTTTTGACACTGTAATAGTGTTTTTATTGCAGCTTCTCCTGGGTTAGTATAAAACCTCATCACAAGATAAAGTGATAGATGCTAAAGCAGAGCTGTGGTTTTGGACTGAGAGAAAGGCTTACATGTCTGGTCTTGATTGCATGCAGCAGATCTTCCATTTGGAGTCACTAAGCCAGAGATGTAGACATTAACAAGTGAATGTCTACATAAAACTCTCTAATGTTCAGAATATGCAGCTAATAATTTTAGTAGTCTTTGAGTCACTGAGAGTATTAACAACTTGGTGAATTTGACATGATTTTTGTGAATCGGCTCAGAACTTCATTCCTTCCATGGTAGTCAAGATAATTTAGAGGTTGAGGGAACAAGTGAATTTGTAGTAAGGCAGGTTTGAAAATTAAGGTTGTTGGCCATTCTGACAGTATGTTGTTCATGGATCCTCACAGTTGATACAGTTCCTAATTATGCTGTATGCTGTCTGCTTTCATCAGTAGCCAAGTTAACAGTTGTTTGGTGCTAGATGAAGTGACAAAGAACATGACTGTGACACTGGATTCAACTTAAATCCAAACCGGACTTTTGAGTTGTTTTACAAATCATATGCTTTTGGTGTCTAGGAAGCAAAACAAACAAACAAACAAAAAATCAAAACTCAACAACAACACACCCCCAAAAAATCCAAATCATTGCTACACATCAGTGTCAGCGAAGTTGAACAATTTGTTTGTTAGCTAAGTTTTAGTTTGGTTGTGTGCATTTGATTATGAAGTGTTTGTTTCTGTGAAGAAGTGTCATCTTAAATTGTGGATAAAATCACTTCAATTAAGATGGTGGTGTCTGTCGCAGTGGAGACAGAAAACAGTGTTGAAAGAGGGAAAACATATGGCCATCTGAATTAAAAAGGAGAAGTAACTACAACTTGACTTTATCAAGTATTTTTATGCATATAACTAAGGTCTCTTTTGGCAGTGAACACTTTGGTTTCTTTGTATTGGTGTTGTGTACAACAATTGATGTTGTGTTGTAGGCTTACATAAGTGACTAATTTGTTTGTGCTACTCAGTTGATAGGAAGCAGTGTTGCTGGTCCTTACTGATGAAGCAGGTCTTGAAGGTTGAGTACCATCTGCTTGTTTCTAGTGGTAGTTTCAAAGTGTGAAAACAGAATTCTGGTTTTTGGAATTTAAGCCTTTCTTGGCAATTTCCCCAGAAAATATATGGGTGTTACCTATAAAAATCTTGCCCAGAAAGTTCTTGTATATTATTTACTGCTTTCTTCTAAACATCAATTAAAAAAAGAGACATGCTAATTTGATGAATGCTTACATATTTGAAGTTATCCCCATAACTGTTCTCCATATTTAAGTACAATGTAATTAATTGAAAACTGTTAGGAAAAAAATCTATAAAATTAAACAATATCTGAACTAGAGAATGGTCCTTGTTTCTTGAATGTAGCATTCATAATAAAAATATATCAAAGGAAATATGTCTTTCTACTTTAAAATCTTAAATGTTTTATTTATTATTTAAGGAAAAGTCAGTCCTGGAAGAAATTGATGTGATTGTAAACAGTCTGCTAGATATTCTATTAAGGACCATACTAGAGATAACCAGCCGACCACAACCATCAGGCTCTGCTCTGCGTCTGCAGTTTCAAGATGTAACTGTAAGTTTCTTAAAATTAAATAGCTCACAATTCTCACTGGTAGGACTTCTGGATCTGTGACGTTATTGTCTTTGTATTCACGGTGTTAAGATTTTGTATATAAAACAGACAATGAGAACAAAAAAAATCTTTCCTGCATTTTTCTCATTTTTAGTGGAAATAGTGATTTTTTAAAATTAAATTTATTGATAAATTGTGACCAAAAAAAAACAAGCCCAAAAGATAAAATTTCTTTTAAGACTCTTTCAGGTTAGTAATTATTTCAGTATGTTTCTTTTGTTGGCAAATGTAATAGCTTTCTGAAACTCTCTTTAAGTTTGAATTCCTGAAAATGGAAGATTATCAATTCATAACATTTTACTTCCTAAAATGCATACATTTTTTCAGGATGGAACAACTCTAAAATGTTTCCAGAATCTATGATGCTAACTTTTACAAATCCAGATTTATTAATTGAAAGACATTTTGTTGTTCTCTTGGCTAAGCATTTGAGCTTTGTTTCTATCACGTGAAGTAGAGCATAGAGGATAGATTTAGAAGATTAGCAAATGATGTTTTTGTGAACCTGCTATAAAAACTCATGCATATTAGAAGGTTGAAATGCAGGCATTTACAGAAAAGTCTGTGATGAGCAGTGATCAAAGAAAATTAAATGTTATTTTGCTTTGTTTGCAGCAAGGTTTTCACTTTACTTTTCAAGGGCAAATTGGTTCTGATATAGCCAGGGATGTGACCCCAGTATGATGTGAGGGAGTAGCATTTTGTGCAGAGAACATACTATGTTGAGTGATTTGCCATCTTGTTATACACTTGACTATTTAATTGTCCGATATTTACACTGTAACAGTTTTTGTTAAGGAAGAGATGGTTGCTGTTCAAACTAGAATTTCCTCTGAGATCAAATATTTCAAAAGCATTTAATAGCTGTGGAAAAAATGTGTGGTTCGTGGTTTTTTGTTTGTTTTCTTTTTTACTTTATCCCACAGAGAACAAACTGTATATGGAGTGTATTATGGAGCTGACCAAGCTCAGTAATAAGATGACACCATGCTTTAATCACTGTGATCCAGCAGCACTATGCATCTAAGAGTTTGGTGGTTTTTTTCTTTAAATTTCAAAATTACAAATGTATGCTGTGTGGCATATCAGGCCACCAAAAGAAAATCTAAGCTGAAGAAAGGGAACTAGTATTAGACACATTAATGTAGCAAAGCTCTGAGCTTATTGTTTTTTTATGAGATATCCGCTTGCTTGTAGATTAAGGTTTCATTAAACACCACAACAGCCTAATTCTATTATAGCATCAAAAAATCAGACTCAGAAAGTGCTTTCAAGTTGCAAAATTTTCTTTAATGCGTTAGAAAAGCCATGTCATTGTCACCACAGGCTCTCAAAGAATACTTAATGTGGAAGTGACTCACAACACAGCATAAGGCAATAATATACATTCATGTAGAAACATCATGCAGTATGGGCTTCTGGCAACACATGGAGGCAGATTCTTGGAACTATTTGTAGAGCAAGTATGGTAAAGTACTCAGTGACAGTACAGAAGTATTCTATTCCAGTATGTTACCATTATTTCAAACTGCATGTATCACAAAATATTCTTTGTGATATATATCATGGCAGCAGGCTTGATAAAATTTTGTCATAGTTTCAAATCAGACATAGTCTTCCTTGTGGAAGTAGTCCCAAACTCATCTCAATGTGATCTTCTGGGCCCATGTATCACTGTTGTTCTTCACAAACAAACAGCATAAAATCAAGCATCATCAGGCTTTGTGCACTGTTTCTTTCATCTCAAGTAGTTTTGGTACCTGGGTATCATTTAATTGGCAGTGAGCAGTCCTGTTAGATGGTAACCTGCAAGATGAATGTGATACTTTAAACTGAGCACAAAGAGGACGTGGCTTCAGTGTGTCAGTGTTACAGATGTTGCACTGACAAACATGGAATTTAGTGCAATGATGAAAGTGGAACTTCTGCTTTAGTTTGTCAGTGATTTAGACCTTTGGATTTCCTGAAGAAAAAATGCATTTGTATACAAAGAGTTGGCAGAAAGCAGTCCAATTAAAGTGAACCTTTATATTTCAGGTCTTGGAAGTTCAGTCCCTCAAAACTAGATGAATTGCAATTTAATTGTGAGCTCCATGAATTTTAATAATTGTGCTCCTTGAGTAAGATGCAAAAAATTACTTAAGGATTCTACTTAGGTGATTTTAGTATATTGCTTGGCTTGATGTTTGTCACTGGAATTGGATCCTAAGTGGTTTTTTTCAAGGTTGTTTTATGTGTGGAGTTTGATTTTTCACATGATTCAAAAGTTAATCTGTGGCTAACATTGGCAGAAATCCTGCAATATACATTTTTATGTTAAGTTCAACAAATGAAGCTGAATGTTCATTTCTATTTTAAAGACTAGCCTGCATAGCTACCTACATTCAAATTAAAAGCTTAAATTTAGAAGTCAGTTAACAATTAGTTAGTACTCTTTTAAAGTTAATCTGTCTATCAACTATAATAGTACAGCTCTCTATAATAGACTGTAGGTTGAAATAAATGTGGGAACATAGAAGAAAGGTGACTAGAAAGGGTTCCTTAAAATGTCTAAGCAGGAAAGGAAGATTCCAAAGGTTCACACGCAAATTTTGTCACTCAAGCCAGCAATTGGGTATACAGAGATTTACAAGACAGTAGCTGTAACCTTTATGTTTATGCACAGAGCATAAGGATGAAGAGATTTTGAAGCCTTGTTTTGAGATTATGATTCTATGTTTCTATGAATGCTATGTTCACTGTAAAACACAGTGGTCTTACAGGTAGGTAGTTAATTTGTGATTGTTACTTCAGTGTAGAATCTTATTATCGTCAAGACAATTATTATTTTATCACCATGTTGCCAGTGAAAGACATCACCCTGTACACCACTGAGTGTACCAGCTATAATCACAAATTAATTAGGCCTTCCAATGTTAAATCCAGAACAACTGTGAAAACGTACTTCCTTTTAGTCTTATTTCCTAGTTTTAATGAAAGACAGGGGAAAGTATTCCCAAAATTTGACTTTACAAACTAATAAAACTAATAAAGGACTCCATTTTGAAGTACTGTTATCATACCTATCTGCTCTGCCAGTCTCATTCTCCATTCCTGGTAGATCCAGACCAGAAATGTATTTCCTGTTTTTAGCAAGCTTCTAAGGTTTCAGAATTGTTCTTTATAAGCACTGGGACGCAAACCAGACCTTCCACTCTTTCCTGTCCTCATCCACTCTGCAGTCAGACAAGGTTGATACCATTCAGTGTTTCTGCCGAATTTGAAAGGGAATAAGCAGAAAGGAAAAGAAGATTGGGAGAACCTTTTCCTTCTTATAATGTCCTGGTCATTTGAATGCTCAGTGGAGATATCCAGTGCAATTTTCTGCTCTTTTAGTGAGAAATTCTTCTATAGGTCCAAGGAAACTTCCAACCAAAATATTTTCAGTTTGTTCAGCCCTACAGATAAGTTTTCTTTTTGAAAAATCTTGGTTTTTTGGGATGACAAAATCTTTTGAAAACTTCCCAGCTAACTCCATTAATTTCTTCCCTAAAGGAAAACAATAACATTCTTCCCAGAATTGTTGCAAAATGTTTGTTTATATTTGTTTCAAAACTGAGTTGACTAAAGAGGTTGTAATTTTAGCAATCTAAGTAATTTGTTTGAAAACAGATACAAGGGAAACAAATCACAAATTAAAATTTTTACTGGTTTAGCCCTGTTGGAACTATTTAAAATAGATTTTGCTAAGCAAGTAAACTGCATTTGGGGAAAAATATTTCTTTACGTGGGAAGGAAGTGCATAGATGAATTAATGTATTTTCACAATATGTGGAGTTGAAGCCTAATTGTAGATTAATTTCCCTTGCATTTGTTAATTATCTTGAAGTGCTTATAATGTAACAGTTTAAGTGCAGAAAATATTATAATATTTCTACTCTTGGTTTATCTGAACAGGGGGAATTTGTCTCTTGTTTGTTGTCACTCTTGCGACAAATGACGGATAGACATTATCAACAGCTTCTTGATAGCTTCAATACAAAGGAAGATCTGAGGGTGAGTAACAGAATTGTGTTTAGGTCTCATTGACCTCTTTTTGATATATCTTCCTTTAAGATATCCCTGTGCTTTGATTAATCACTTCAGTATTTATTTGGAATTGCACACATTTTCTTGTGTACTTGAGTCCACTCTTACAGTGGGGCAAGGATTCTCTTGCTTCTACGATGACAACACATAGAATATGGATGGAGGGACTATGTCATTGCTTTAAAGCCATGAACTTAGTCTCCAAGCCTCTTTTAAAGATGGTGTCAGTCTAAGGTTACACTGCTCTTCTTGATCCTTTCTTTGGCTGCTTGGTTTTTTTTGTTTTATTATTTTTGCTTATGTTTTTCATTCATTAAATTATATATGGCAATAGCAAACATGCAGCTCGAGAAATGCACATTCAACTAACTCTCCAATTTCCTTAGCTGTGCACCAAGTCCATTGACAGGAGGATGTCAGGCTTACAAAGTCTGTCTGCCTAGTTCAGTTATGAAAGAGTAGCTGCAGACCTCTTTCAAAGCAGCTTCTACCAATTTCATTAATTGATTTACTGTGTTTGTAGAGATACAGCATTTTTGATTCCTTTTTGGAGGAGGGGGTGCATTGACAGAAATTAAGATTTCCTACATAAAGATAGACACTAAGACTTCCACTCTATTAGACCCCGAAAAGCTTGTATAGTACCATATTTGATCCACACAAAAACTCTTGAGTACTCATTTATGCACATTATTCAGCCAGTAATTATGTCCTAGTGTGATAATGTGCTTTGGATGTTAAATTACCATTTGATAAACGTAAGTACTTCCCTGAAAAGGCGAGTCTAGTCATGGTGCAATTTTAGATTTCTTTAAATTCCTGATAGGCATTTAGCGTTGTTCTGAAGAGATCATACCACTTGTGAGTGCCTTCACTTTGAGTAAGATGGTCATATTGAGCTTGAAAGATAGAAAATGCTGCTAAAAAGTTATCATGACTCAAGAGCACTACCTAGAAGTTGTATAGGGTGGATGATTTTTATACTAGTATTACAGCATCTGTTTTGACCTAACATAGTTGCTATCCTTAGACAATTTTTAGTATATATTGTGGAACCTAGGTATTTTTTAGTGAAAAAAATTTCCCTTTTGTTTGAGTCCTGAGCAGGTATTCCTAGAGGTTTCAAGTTTCATTTTGTTTGATGTATCTGTGAAATACAATGTTGGGTTTATTCAGACTTTTCTTCCTTCTAGAATGTGAAAAATCTCTAGAATTAATGCTTGAATGGTATTTGATTTGACACATTTAAATTCCCCCCACGCACATACCCTACTATTATGCAGAGACATATGGAAAGCAGCTGTAGCCAGTGCCATCAGCTATCAAAATAGAGGTCTTAAGAACTCAAGTCCACACAGTTTGTTATTTCCATTCATATCTCATTGAATCAGCATCAGCTCCACCAGTGATTCAGTGGCAGCACTCTGATCATCATTAATGCAGCATGCCTTCTCCCCTGAATCTTAAATAATATATTGTTTTTTCCTCTCACTTGAAAATATCAAATATCACTGAGAGCAAGACGGAAAGATGAGAGCTAGTGTGTGAGGCTGACACTGCTGTTAATCATAAGGTGATTTTATATGTCTTAGGTTATCTAAACCATCTTGCCTCTCTATTTTTCTGCTTTGATTGCCAAGTGTAGAACTTCCTTGTATTTTGTTCTGCTCTAAGATATGTGCCTTAGGAAATGACATCAGTATAGCTAAATGAAAATTCAGAAGGTGTAAATATCTATTATAAGAACTTTTTTTTAGAGTCTGAAGTAATAGCTACGAATAGATAGATATTGTGGCTAGTTAGGATTTAAACTTCAGTGATAACTCCTTGAGCTTGCTATAGTTTTAACTCCTCATTTTGCCCCCATTCAAAGACATGAAAGTGAGTTGGGTCTTCCTGAAACTACAAGTTACAGGTCTGATACAACGTCTGTGTGCAACCTAGGCCTTTGAATTGCTATCTACTCTGCTTTTTTTCTGTGACTGGCGCTGATTATAATTAACCATCTATACTGAATGATTAGGCACTGATATCACCAGACATTACATCTTTCTTCCAGACTAATTCTAAAGGCAGTTATGTCAAGTACTTGCATGAATGTATGTTTGCACAGCATTTGTGATACAATTAATAAAAATGTCCCCACCAAAACACTTCTCCAAACAAAAATTCACTCATGAAAGTACTTGCAAAAAAAGGAATGAAGCTGTAATTCATCCTATGAAATTATATTTGTAGTTCTTAATTTTTTTTTTTAAACAGTCTATGTCAAAATTACTAAAGGCTGTTTCCAGCTTGTTAAACATAGAATAGCAAAATGGTGACTTTGAAGGAGTGACATGTACACATTTTTAAATGACATGCATCTGAGTGATGCGTTAAGCAAGTGGCTGCTTATGGAAATATTCCCTCTATTTTGTAAATAAATTAATCTTAAGTAATTGACATGGTGACTGTTTTTGTCAGTTCTTTAAGAAAGGTTTTTTCTGCATGAAGCAGAAGAGAGAAAAAAACCATTTTACGTTTGAAAACAAGCAAATGAAGTAAAAAAGAACTGACAGGGGTTTCATGGCTGAGTGGTAGAACCAGGGACTATACTTCACTCACTTTTTGAAACACTGAATTTAACAAGGCAATAATTTTAAATGCTTTCTTTTATCTTGCAATGTTATTTTAAAGTTATGTTCTTTATGCTTATCACAAAATACTGTCTTCTTCTAGTAAATATATTTTACAGTAATTTGTAGAACAGAGGTACCCTTGTAGGCAGATATTTGCTGCCATGAAAAAACTCAAATATAATTTATGACAAAAGGTAGCAGTGAAAGTTATAAATAGGAGGAGAGAAGTGGGAAAGTGAATGCAAAACCAGTATATGTTAGCACAGTGCAGCTTTGACCACAGCAAGGTGGCTTTGATTGATATGTGTGGAGGTTTTTAATTAATAGATTAAAAGAAAACAAAACAGATAAGCACCTGCTAGAAAGCCTAGTTTTTATTCATTGGCAGTGTACCCTATATAATGTGGCAGCATAGATACAGACATCTGATGAAGGAAAAGATAATATTCCATAGGCATGGGTGTAAGTCTTACTAGTTCTCTGATCCCTCTCTTCCAGATAAAGAAGCCTGAGCAGGGTAAAGGTGGGTGTCGAGCCCTAATACCAAGTGCAGTTTATTCCACTGTTCTCTAATGGTCCCTGGGACACAGTCTGTGACAGAGTTCTGTAGGCATGGGGAATGTTTCTGGTGGAGAAGCTCATTTCTAGCCACCATGCTTCCTCTTCTATGCAGGGATATCCACTCATGTATGGGTCTTCTGAAAGGATGAGTGCTCGGGCAGAGGGGTAGTTTTAAAACAAGTATTTAGGTGGCTTCTGATGTAGATTAAGAACGCAGTGAAGGAAAGAAGATCTGCAAAAGGAGTTGGCCACAGGATGGATGAGTTGCCCAGGCAGTGATAGCTGGCATGATTGGCAAACCATTCTCTTTCTTGTTGGCACTTTGGCACTCTGGATGCTCTACAAGATCTTGTTACCAAGTACCTCTGCAGTGTGAACCAAATCATTGGAGGGTCAATGGCTTCAAAGTGGATTGTTGACTCAAATTAAAATGCTATATAGACGTACCCTGAGAAATGCAGTGAAGAGTCTGATCTGCTTTACAGAGGATTTTACATGCATACAGGGAAATATGCCAGAAATTCCAAAGCAGTTTTTGTTATATTAATACATGGTTTTCAGTCTTCCAGAAGGTGGTGCATCTCACTGAAATGCAGGTTGAAAATTTCATGAGCTAACATTACTGCTCAAGGAAAACCAAACTGTGGTACTGTGATATTATTTAATCATAGAATGGCTTAGGTTGGAAGGAATCCTAAAGATCACCTAGTTCCAGCACCCATGCCATGAGCAGAGATACCTTCCACTAGACCAGGCTGCTCAAAGTTCCATCCAACCTGGCCTTCAACACTTCCAGGGATGGGGCATCCACAACTTCTCTAGATAACCTATTCCAGTGCGTCACCACCATCACAGTAAAGAATGTTTTCCTAATATCTAACCTAAACCTACTCTCACTTTGAAGCCATTCCCCCTTGTCCTGTTGCTACATGTCCTTGTAAATAGACTCTCGCCGTCTCTCTTGTAGGCTCCCTTCAGGTACTGAAAGGCTGCAATTAGGTCACTCTGAAGCCTTCTCTTTTCCAGGCTCAGCAAACCAAATTCTCTCCACCTTTCCTTGTAGGAGAGGTACTCTATTTCTCTAATCATCTTTGTGGCCTCCTCTGGACTTGCTCCAACAGGTCAGTGTGCTGGAAACTCCTGAGCTAGATGCAGTACTCTAGGTGTGGTCTCACCAGAGTGGAGTAAATGAGCAGAATCTCCTCCCTTGACCTGCTGGTCACACTGCTTTTGATGCAGCCCAGGACAAGGTTGGCTTTCTGGACTGCAAGTGCACCTTACTGGGTCATGTCCAGCCTCTCATCCACCATCACCCCCAAGTCCTTATTGGCAGGGCTGCTTATCCCCCAACCTCTATTGATACTGGGGGTTGCCCAACCCATGTGCATCACCTTGTACTTGGTCTTGTTAAACCTTATGAGATTCCTATGGGCCACTTCTTATGTTTGTCCACGTCCTGGATGGCATTCTGTCCTTCAGGTGTGAAGGTGTTTAAGTAGTGTGAGATAGCACTAAAGCTTATAGTACTATCTATTACTGTCTTATTGATACTACATAATTACTATCTTATTGATAGTAATAGAGCTACATAGGAATATTAAGAGATGGTATTTAGAGTATGTAAAAAGACAAAATTACTTCCTTGTTGTCTCTTAAGATAGAAGGCATATGAGAAATTAATTATATCTGTACTCAACCAACTAAATGTTAGTTCATTTATAATGAAGGCAGAAATGTTTTTTAAATGTTAAAATCTGTTACTAAATCTACATTTTGCATCTAATATCGCTAATCATTACATTGACGAAACAATTTTCTATTTTTTCTGGTAAAATTAGAAATAGTTACCCTGATGTTATTGATTCAAAATTTAATGCTAGTGTCTACATTTTCCTTGTTTTAAAATTTGCCTAAAATAAAAGATATATTCTGTTTCTAGCCTAGTTACCTAAAGAAATTAAGTACATATGATCTTCCACTCTGTCTGTTATTCTTCTCTTAATGACTTTTGAACAAGCTGCCAAATTTCAGCTGTGGCCCATAAGTCTCAAAGGCACTAAGTTTACACCTCACAGTTTCCCAACAACAGCATTTGGCTTCTTCAGTTCAACAGTCAATTAGTTAGATCTCTAACAGCAGCAACAACATATATTGTGTCTGGACAACAGACAAGATAAAAATGGAATATGGGAGAATTTGGGATGTTATTGTGAGATGACATGCAGCTAATATTCAAGGCGTTGCCATATTGTTGGGATTATGGCACAGAGCTGCAAGAAAGGGAATTTACCTCTAATAACAAACAAAAAAAAACCCAAAAAGGCAAGCAGAAGTGTTGATATTTAAGTACAAGATGCAAAGCTACAGAAAAATGGTCTGGAATAAATGTGTTGCTTGCAGAGATACTTGTTTATCTGTAAAGCTGGTAACCTGCATTCAAACTGGATGTTGTCTGCAATAAGTATCATTTATACTCTTTAATACAGATAATTTTTTGGCAACGTGCTCAGAAAACAGGTTGTCTCTGTTATGTAATCTTCTCTGGTGGGTGGGCGTGGGGATCTCATCTGCCTTTCCCAACGCCTGCATTCGTCCCCCTTTACAGCGATTCTCTAATGAAAGACATCTGTTGTGCAATGCCTGTCATCTACACTTGGATAAATACACTTGAGAATGTATTTTGGTGTTCAGAATTATTTGATATTCTTTGGCTGTATCTTCATCTCATCTGTGTTTCAGGCTAACTCTCTACAAGTGTTGTGGGCAGAATCAATAGCAAACATTTCAAGGTCAGGTGCTGCACTGATTCTGTTAGGCGTGTTTATATCACTTGCCATATGCTCTTTGTGTTGTCAAAAGCTCCATTTTCTTACTAAAAGAATACTGGCAGTACTATACAGAATCAAGATGGCCCATTAGAATTACTACCCTTGTTGTTAGTTGTATTTGTGAAAGGAAAAACTGAAAAAAACATGCTGAGAGGAATAGGTTTTTTATTTATTAGTGAGTTAAATGATATAGGAGATGATAATGCTAAAAGCTTTCAAGCAGTGCTTTCTACATTAAAGTAGCTCACATGTGTTCACTGTTTTTATAGATTTAGCAAATGATGCAGAATAGTTAGGTGACCTGCACACAGCCAGCCAACTGGATGCCAGTTATGAGGTCTGGGGATCACTATTGGAGTCACTGGTCTTTGCCAACTCAGTGATAAAATTGTCCTTACACTCTCTCTCTTTTCTACCAAATAATGCCACTTTTAGAATAAATCTTGAAAGTGATGGAAACCTGGCATGATTAAGGAGATATTCTGAACTCTCTGGTGTTTGTAAAGTGCTTTTTTGATTTGCAAATTGTTCTCGAGATCGCGTTTGTGGAAGCGTATGGGTGGAAACCAAATGCATCTTTGACATTTATCTTATACATCGCTGTCAATCAAATGGCACATTGTATTATTTTCTTCCTTTTAAGAAGAATGGATTAAATCACTATTTGAAGCTTTCTTGGAAAAAAAAAAAAAAAAGAAAAACAGTCAGAGGTGTATCTATGTTGAAAATAAATTAATTAATGCAATTTTGCTATTTCTATAATAATTGTTTTTCTCTTTGATTAAAATATATTTAAAACTCACTACTCTTTTTTAAAGCAGTAAAGATATATGACTGCTTCTTTTCCTTCCAAAGGATTTCCTGCTGCAGATTTTCACAGTATTTCGGATACTAATACGACCAGAGATGTTTCCAAAAGACTGGACAGTGATGCGTTTGGTTGCAAACAAGTAAGGCATTTTTAATGTTAATAAAAAATATGGGTAGTATGCACAAATCATGGCAAAAATAAAGTTATATGATGTTTGTAATAAAAATTCAATATATCTTTTATAATGCTGTCTGCGATTTTTCATTTTTTAATTTAAGATTTGAAATCTCTGGACTTCTTTTACACTGCAAATTTTTATAATTTAATCTTTACCTCTTTCTGTTCTGAATTTTAATAAGCACATATAACTGGAAATTCAGAAACACTTTTACAGAATGAAGCTGCTAAGCATCAACAGCTTTGTTTTCCAAGTACCAAATGACAAGTCTCAACAGAACTTCATTTCAAATCTGTTTACTGAAATGCTGAGTTGGTAAAGATCTGTTTGCTCTCAAGAAGAAATTATCAGCTGTAATATAATTAATGATGTTTTTGCATGTTTGTTCATTTAGTGTTTGTCAGAAAAATCACAAATTAAATATCACAAATCAAGAAATGAGGTACAGCACAGACAACATTCATATAGAGCTCTAAGCACTGCTTATTAAGACTTTCAGATGTAACCTGCTTTTCAGCCATTCTTTCTCCATTGGGCCTATTTTTAAAGAAACAGGTTCCCAGCATTTCTAAGAAGTAATTACAACGGATGTGAAACTATTGACTTTTACTTCACCTATATCACCACCTATCCTTTTTTGCAGTCTTAGGTTTAGATCAGATAAGCCAGCTGAACAGTCAACACAATTATAGAAACATCAATCTCAGCAGAGGAGGGGGATTGTGTTGGGCAGACCTAGGAATTCAGAATATGGTATTGACTTAAACTTTCATGATACATATTGCAATGCCTGATTGAAATTGAGTTTTATTCTGTATTGTGCCTGCTGGCTCCAAGGAGAATTTAAATTCATGGTGCTGTACTGACTATTAGTAACAATATTATTGGCACAATTAAATTTGACAACACTTGTGTTCATGATCTATATTTGTTATGTGTGTGTGGATATGCAAGCATAATAGTATTTGTCCAAACTTTGTTATGACTTGAAAAAAAAAAAAATTTTTTTTGTTAACTTTTATTACTTCATTTAGTGTTGCTAATCTTGCAAAATTCAAATTCCAGGAGGAAAAAAAGGTACTAATTTAAGAACTGATATGATAATTTGTTTCTGTGTATGATATTTAATAAGATATGACTGATACCAGCCTGCATCTGGTTATCATGCTTAAGAAATAAATTGTGAAACACAGGAAAGAGGGAAAAAGCATAGGAACTTTTAGATTAAATATATAATGTAAGAAATTGTTACATATTCCAGAAACAGCTGGCTTGGCAGATAGCTTTGCAACAGCTGACATGTAGAGAACTAAGATTTAGGAACGACCTTGGCACATGTTTCTTTGCTGGTGATCTTCAGATATGCTACAGATAATAATACCACGTTCTGCAAAAGGAGTATTTGTCTTCACCTGTATTTTAGTTACTATCACACATCTCCTTTTATGAGTCCATGTCGTGTTGTTTCTGGCCATCTAGAGAGGGTCTGTGTCCAGTTCTGTCAGGCAAGGAAGATAGGCAGAAGCTGACAATAACTGCTGGTGGGAATTGGCCATAAGAAGCTAACCAGATCAGCTAACTGATCCTGGTAACACACAATTGCATAAGCCCTACTGCCAGCAAGTGGGATGATATCTTTACCAATTCAGCTTCCAATGATTGCTTTGCTAGGCATTCATTCCTTTGTTGAGAAAGTGCTGGTTTGCTACGGAACAGGGAGTTGACTAGGTGTGCTTTAATGTGTAGTGAAAACTGAAGCCTTATTCATCCTATCTTCCTATTCTGTTCCTTTTTGATGCAGCAGAAAGGAAAACCCACTTCTATTCTTTCCTCAGCTGCAGAGCACTAGTCTTTCCAGAGCTGTTTCTGAGTGGGAGCTTCATGGTTTAACTCGTGTTCTCCAGTGCAATGGCAGTGGCTGCCTTCCTTCAGCTTCCTCAAGGTGTTCAGAAGCACAGAATCAGAGTAGTAGCTTTGCTAGAATTGTCCCAGCCCAGAATCTTTAAGTGCAGAGGAAGGAGCCTAGAGACAGGATGCAAGATTAGGGCACTGCCTGCCCCACAAAGAGAAATGGCTGTGAACTGTTGTTCCTGACCTTCACTTGCTTCACTTCCAGTGGTCTTAGAGTCTTCAGGACTGTAAGCAAAATTTCTTGAACTCCTTGCTCCATTCATGCCTAAAAGAAAGAGCTAGAAGGTCTAGCCCTTCTAGCTAATCCATTAATAGTCTGTGTCTTTTCTAATTTCTGCTTCTCAGGGGTAAAACAATTGTCACGTTCCCCATGCCTGATGGCTGCCTTCTCACCTGCCTGGCCTTACCCCCAAGAGACTGTAGCAAACCTGAAGGCAGTGATTGTCTTGAGAGCTTCACCCATTGCTGCAGTCACATCACCAGCAGCACTGTCTTTTCTCTCCCCTGTCCCTAGAGTGGTATAAAAATTCAAACTGTCTGGTATTTACCGGAGGAGAGATTTAGCCTGTCTGAGCCTAGAGAAGAAATGAGTCTTAGCAGGGATATAGTCAGGTAATAAGCTTTTCCCAGGAGGGGGGAGGAGAAATTATTTTTTTTCCTCTTATTTGTATATGCAGAACTGCAATTACCTGAAAGATTTTTCAGTGTCTACAATGCCATAATTTTTACAATATACGATATTTCCATATAAAAATATTACTGCCCCTTGGCTTCTAGGTTGTTGGGTTTTTTTCTCATTGCACTGCTTTCAGAAATCATGTAGCATCTGGTACTTGGATGCTGTTAGGGATAAAAAAAAAAATCAAAGCAGAAAATACTGTGAGCTCAAGAAGGCAAATATGTAACTATTGAGAAATTAAGCTGCTTCATGGAGACACGTGGGATCTATAATCCTGAGTGTTCTTATGCTCTACCTGAAAAAGTATTAATGGCTAGCATTATAAACTACCAATTGACTTCTAAAATTTGAGAAATAAAGTAACATTTAAAAAGGCAGACTTAGCACTAAAGGAGAAAAATAGATTTTTTGATTTGTGTTCTGTAATGGAAGGAGAATAACATGCAAAAAATCCTTAATGTATATTAGTTTCTAGCAATCAAGTAATGAGATAGAAATAACTCTGTTTAAAGCTTCATAACCATGTAATATCTGTTGTGAGATAATCAGCATACATGCAGCAAAGCCAACTCATTACTCATGGTTATCTCTAACCTGGATGTTACTACTGAGTGACAAAATATGGTTTTATGTATACTATGGGAAATATAATTTTAATTTCTTTCATTATAGGGATAGACTTTGTTTCTGCATCAAGTAGGTGGTAAGCTAGATTGCTGGTCCTCTAAGCAAAGCTTCTACTTGTAACTGGAAAGGAGCACCATATGATGCAGGAAGATGTCTGAATCAGTTGCCTAGTACCAGAGAGGAATAAAGAATTTTGTAATAAAATATGCCTGACTGAAATTGAAGCTTCTGGAGAAGGCCTTTGCAGTGTCCCTGTCAATTGGAAATCACTGTCAAATGGTCATTTGCTTCAGTTACCCTAAGGTTAGGAAAAGAATGACTTGTCTAATGCTTCAATTGTCTGGCATCTTCTTTTAGAGCATCTAACAGACTCAGCTGAACTCCAGGTATGTCATGTGTCACTATCAATTGAGAAGGCAGTTGCAGAGCAAAAGAGTTTCTATTTCTTGCTGAGCAAAGGTTTGATATTCATACGTACTATGCCTATGTATTATTGAACAAAGAACTAATTTTCTGCTGCTCTTGGTGTGCAAGAAGCTTTAATTTTCAAGATCTCTGTGTACTTGAGTGTGTATATCCTTTAGCATTTTGATGAATGGTAGAGATGCTAGGTCATCCAATCCTCAGCTTGAATTTTATAAGCATACAACATGGATTTATGAATAGTATTATTTGTAGTAAAATAATTGATCTGTAAAAGAAGGCTTACATAGTATGTTGTTTATACGAAACTTCCAAATATATATACTGAAAGTTGGACACAGCGACTTTCAGCAGAGAAGCCTTTTGATTATCAAATGCAGTAATTAATGAAATACATTATTATTATTTTTTTAAAAGTAACTGAAATTGAATACACAGTAAAGGAAGACATTAAATTAGCATTAGTTTCATCATTATGGCTGCTTTGAAAAATCCTGTTAGCTCCCATGGAGTGGGAGTCTGAGACTCCTACAATGAACAAAAATTCTTGCTTTTATGTAATACACAGTGTTGCTCACAACATTTTTGCTTTTATGTAATACAAAATGTTGCTAACAGCTGAACTTGACATTCAATCTGTCATAAAAAGCATACATATACATAGGTATGCATGTATGAATGAGTTTATAAACATATAACAATAGATACATACACGTATACATGGCTCGAGATTTATTTCATTTCTTTATGAAATAGGAAAGAAACTTTTTTCTGTTCAAATATCTCTGTGTTCAGGAAGATTCTGCTCTGGATGACTCTTTCTGTCTTGCGAAGGATGGAATGAGAAGCTCATGTTATATATTTGTCCCGTATCAGCATGGAAAAGGAAAACTTCCGTTTTCTATCATTGACTGCCCAGGAAAAAGCCAGGTTGCCAGAGCACAGCCCAGGCAGTAAACAATTGTTGAACTTCTGGATTTATGAAACAGCTTATTGAAGAAAGGTTTGCTCTGAAAATTTGATGGAAAAGCTGTTCCATCAACAATGGTTTGATCAGACCTTGGGTTAGCATGCTGTGTGTGAGCACAGAATAATTTAGCAGCTAAAGGCAGAGGTTTTTCTCCTGCAAAACCATCAGTGATTCTGAACAAATATGTGGCAGGTGGTAAGAGGAAGAAAAGCAAGTCTTGTCACAAACTCAGTGGTTTATAGTTTAATATGCAAATGGATTTCAAATAAATGTTGTTGTTTGGAAATTGTTGGCTGGGAAGCAACTTGGAATGTGAGTACTGTACCAGATCAGGCAGCTTTCCCTCTGGCTGCTGTTTCTGCTTTGTGCATTTTTTTTATTTATTGTTTTTTTAATTAATAGAACTAACATTATCGGTAGGAAAATAGGAAAGAGCACCCCAAACCTGATCTTGTTTTTTGTTCTACCTGATTTTAGATTGTTGTAGATTCAGAATAAAAGATTGTGGGTCACAACCAATGTCTTCATCTTTCTCTGTTCAGTCTGATGTTTTGAGGGCTTTTTCTACAACATATACCCTCTCGCGCCACAGACCCACGTTTTATCAACTAATCCATATTGTATCTTTGGCTTACCAAATAAATAAAACCCAAGCTACATTCCCTATAGCAATAAATGCTTGCATTGCAATTTTTCTGTTATCTCAGGAAAATTCTTCAAAAAATATTCTAAAACTTGCATTTAAGATTTCTACTTTATTCACCTTTTCATAACAGTTGAAGCAGATTTTTCTCTTCAGTTTCACCTGCCATGGAAGGAATGTAGCAAGAAAGGAATTGTCTCAGACATAAATAGAACTGTGTAATGTAAACTTGGCAGTATGGTTATGGATCTTGGGGAATTTTCTCTTGAGTAAAATTTTTCAGGGTTTTATTATTTTGGCCTTAGGTTGCAATTTTATATAGCAACGAACTGACCTTTTGTATCAGAAAATCTTCCTGAAATATGCAAACTATTTCCATTTTGTGAAACATATGGACTGTAAGTTAAATCATACACAACAGTATGAATTACAGGGCTCTTATTCATACCTTGATTATTAGCTTTGCCTATACTGCATTTTGCTAATGTTTCACTTTGTCTTCCATGTTGTAACAGTGAGGGCTGTAACTCCCCACAGGGGAAAAAGTGGGATACCCTATACAGATGAGTGCTAAAAATGGAACATTACTTGGATAGAAAAACTACAATTATTGAGAAAATAATATGTATGAAAATGACTGTTGAGCAATGGAATAGGAACAAATGAAACTTGAGACTCCAGCAGTGTTCTAAAAACAGTCTTAGAATTGGCTGTTACAGGTGTTCAGGGACACCAAACCAGAAGGTAAAGTTTGGCAGGGACAGTAATTTTAAAGCAGAGAGTCAGAAGCAAACATCTGAACTACTAATATGCCTAAGTTATACATAACCATTTTTTATTTATAAATGTGAACAGTGAAAAAGTGCCAGAAGAAAAATATAATTTGTGTCCTAGGTGGGTTGGCTAACATGTAATTCTTCAGTGTTGTGAAGATGAAAACTATGATAGCCTTAAAATATGTATTTTGCTGTAATTAAATTTTTTTTGTTCCTGAATGCATTGCAAAAAACAGTAAAAAGAAAGAAAGTTCAAAGTATGGAAAAGGAAATAAGTTTTAGCATTGTAACAGCATACAGGTCACGAACTATGTTCAAAGACAAACTAGATGTATTAATAGCAGACAGATGGTAATTAAAAGAAATGTGTAGTTATAACCTTTTTCTCAGAAGATCATTAAACAGCTGATTGTTGTAAAATACATGAGTATAACAACAAATAGATCGTTCTATGTTTATCTTTTTTCTCCCCCATAAGCATCCTGACTGCTGACTACTTTCAAAAAGAATTTAATGCTTTATGTGGACTTTTGATTTGACTAAATATGTTGATAGACAAGAGTGTTGCAGAGGTTAGCTTAAGGGTTGAATAACTGAAATGAGGTATATTGAAATAATCTTTAAGGATGTTCTATTTCTGTACATTACCAAAGTTGGTTGCTACAATGAGCAAAGCTGTCATTGGCCACTTGTGTCAAGCATTGTTAAAGGATCTTGGTTGTACATATTTATTTAAGATAGATTATTATAATTCAGGAATGTGTCAATGTAGGGCAGTGTATGACTGTTTACAACATACAGCACAGAGATCTTCAGAAGCAGATCTTTCTCTCAGAGCCCATACAGTTTTGTGGTTATCTGTTGTCACTGAAAAGACTCTGCCCACAGAGCTATGGACAAATTGAATTTTGAATACTGGTGATTACCAGATACTTTATATTTATAATCTATATGCACATTTTCAGTACAAAGAAAGCTGAAAGCAAATTGCACAACTATATGTATTAATGCTATTAGGACAAAATGTGTATTAAGTCTGATATCAGCATTATTTGCAGAACAAAATTTATTATTTGTCTTGGTCAATTATATTCTTCTATATAGAATGTCTGGTTTTGGACAAAAGCACACTTATCTTTTTCTTGATGTGCATATTCTCTGTCAATAGGTGCTGTTAGTAGTCAGATATTTGTATATGTTGAAAATGTGGTATTTAATGCTATCAGACATGCTATATAGTTTCTTCATTGGAAAAAAGTCTGGCTTTGAGTATTAAATATTAATTTCTACTTATTGAAAACTCCTGTCTTTTTCATTCTTTTCTTTCCAGTGTGATCATTACTACAGTCTTGTACCTTTCGGATGCCCTTCGTAAAAACTTCTTAAATGAAAACTTTGATTACAAGGTAGAGTAAATGAGAGATCCAGTAGCTGCTACATCATCCGGTGGTGACTTGGTGGTTATTTAACTTACCTCCAACATCTAAACAACTTAAACATGTAGTAAATCAGCAATTTCAAGTACTCAGAGGTTAAGTTTTTTCTTAAATACAGGATTATCTTAAAAATCAGGAGTGCTGTGACGTTTTTTAGTTTTTTCTTATTTTTTCATTTTGTTATTTCAGCCTCCATGTTAGACTACTTAGTCAGGATTTTTGCATAGCAATTGTTTTGATCGTTAAACCAAATTTAGTTATTGTCTGTTATTTTTGCATTATTACAGAAAGAAAACGTAATTTCTCTCAAGACCAACTAACATGTTGCGTAATTAAAATTAAAAAATTATGTTGCTTCATGGTGAATGTAGTTAAAGATGTTAGTGAGTGCCTCATGTAGTGAGATATGGCACCTATGATAAACTGTGAATTACGGATTATGCTTTTAGGATTCAGATGAGAAGATCTAGGAACGTATCTGAAAGGACCCATTCCCATGGAAACCTGAATGAATATTCTGCCCAACCAAGGAACATTAGTCCAATTGCTGCATCATAAAAAGTGCGGAATTTCCTTCCTAGAGAAGACAGTGAACTCCTGTTGACTTCTGGCAGGGCTTTGGATGCTTCTCTGAAAATCCAGACTCATGATAGATAGATTGGCAGGAATGCAGATTTATCTGTTTGACACAACTGGCCACGAGGAACCCTATTCTTTATGAAGTTCCACAAGTTCAGAGATTCATACTCATAAAAGAATTGACTATATACAAGGCATTTCTCTTGCTTAAACTTGCTTACCAATGTTATTACTGTCTGCAGAACTGCAGTGTCTGGAATAGGGCTCTCCCTACACTTCTTTCTTCCTCCTGTTATGGAGCATCTATAATTGGGTTATAATGATTAGTATTTTACTTTAATTTTATCTCTAAATCCTAACTAGAACATTCAACTGCTAATTCATACAGCATATGCACAAAACACCTTTATATTTACAATATGTTAAGAAAACCTTGCTTTGGTTTTGTCCAGTGAAGGCTGCAGCGAGACTTGCAAATAGTATTATAAAGTGTGATGGACAGAGAATGTCTGTTCTGTTATGTGATAGTTTTGAACTTTTTGGGGTTTGTCATTTTTTAATGTCATAGTATTTTCATATTTAAATATACCAAATTTAAAAAGTATGGTTTTCTGACTTGAAGGGATGAAAAAACCCAATCTGTAACCATGAAACCTTTACCTTTAAGAGATTTGGGATATATAAAATAGATGCATTTCTGCTGAACATTTTGGGGTTGGTGAAAAGCATTTTTGGATGTGAAGAAATCTTGTCAAAACCAGTTTGAGTAATTTATTAGTTGACACTAAAACAAGTGCTGTGATTTAAAAATTTGCATCTTGAATGATCACAAATTGCAGTATTGAGAAAAGGAAATAACCAAATGCCATATATTTATTGTAGATATGGGATTCCTACTTTTTTCTTGCTGTCATTTTTATAAACCAGTTATGTCTGCAACTGGAGATGTTCACACCTTCCAAGAAGAAAAAGGTTTTAGAGAAGTAAGTATTGCTGTCAGCTTCTAGAAAATTGTCACAGATCAAAAACTTCTCAAAATGTAAGATGTGAGAGGATGCAAAAGGGCCCGCCAAAAAGATAACATAGCAATATGTCCATTGATTAAAATGAGAGTTGGTTCTGGCTCGTTCTGTAGGTCTGCAGAGCTGATATCTGTCATGCAAGTGCCTAAATTGATTCAGATACTGTTAGCAAAATAGCCATGCTGTAGCAGTGCCAGCACTCACTGCCAGTTCATGCATAAGTCGACTCACACTTGTTCAGGTGTTTTTGCCAGGCACTGCACTGTTGTCTGTATGAATTAATCATATTTCGTTAAGCTAGAGCAAAACTATTTGTTCTCAGAGAGACAACTAAAGCATATTACTGCAAAAAATAGCTTCTGATTCGCAGCTGTGTTACTGATGTATAGCATAGCATTTTGATATTTCAGTATTTCAAATAAATCTGGGTTTAGGAATCGGCTTTTAGCCAGGTACAGTGAAAAAAGAAAAAAATTGGAAGAAATCATCACTTTTAAAGTATTTTTTTATGGACTACAATTGAGACATTTCATTAACAAAGTCACAGAATGGCGTATGAAGTTGATTTTCTTAAATTATCTTTCACTGTTTTCCTTTATTTTGTAATACATTGCAGATATGGTGACATGCGGGTAACAATGGGATGTGAAATCTTCAGTATGTGGCAAAATTTAGGTAAGTAATTAAACACATTATTGGGAGCTCATAAAATGAAGAACAATAATTATTTCCTCACCTATCACCCCATGATAGAGGAGTTGTTGATAATTATGTTCACATGAAGTCTTGATTCAAGTTTATGAAAAAGCCTGTCATCTGCATTTCCCTTGTTTGTAGCGAAACTCAGCTTCCTAAGCCTTGGTACCGTATCTGAACTATCCCTATTTCTTCACAGGGAACTGAAAGAATACCATCAGAGAAAATTAAGAAAGAAAGTGCTACTCTTTTTGGGCAGAGTTATTATGCCTTGAAATATACTTATATATTTAATTTAGGTCCTCCTGTTGCCAAACAATTTAAGGAAAAGACATATATCTTAATTCTGAAGCTCTCCTGAGATGCTGGCTTTGCATCAAGTCTTCCCTGAAACCCTAGTTGCACTAAAATCTAAAGGCATAAACAATGCAGTAACTAATGTATAAATGATAGATTGGACAACACAGAAAAGATACATGCTTGGATATAAACTTAGGAACATTTTTTATATTTTTAAGCAGTAAGTGTGCAAAGTGTAAGTATGAGTATCAGAGAAATGCAGTTGAATGTTGTTTGGGAAAAAAATCAAAAGTGAGTAGAAAATTTGGATGCTATATTTGTCATCTTTATATTTCAATTGTTCAATAGTTCATTTCATTAAAGGGCTTATTAAAGATATGTTGACTATCATCTGTGGTTTCTGAGATACTGTCAATTCTATAAATCTTTTCCCCAGCAAGATATGTAGTTGTAAAAAAGTGGTCTTTCTGATGAGCCTGTGCTAGAGAGACATGTTCAAAGTAAGAAATATTTGCTTATTCATATCTTGTTAGCATTTGATATGTAGCATATTTTACTTGCTTACAGTATTTAGTATTGCTTACTCACTCTAAGGCATCCCTCTAAATTATGTGGATACATGATGGTTATTTCTAAACTGATATATCAAGGATCCACTCCTGGGTCCCATCTCCTTTCTGCATGTGCACCTACGTGCATCATCTTCTCATTCACATTGTTTTCTGCTGAACAGAAACATGACATTCAGGGAAATGACACCCTTCAATAGGGGTGAGTTTTCTGGAGTACGATATGGAGCTAGCTCATCTGTAATGTGTCCAATTAAATAATATGGTCAGGACATTTATTATGATTGGTGTTACACTAGTCAGCATTGTACAGTTCTTGTATCAGTAAGGGTCATTGAAAGCCTTGATCCTAGTACAGCCACATTGCTTTCTTATGGATATGCATCCTAGGATATTTCCAGAAAAGGGAATTCTTGTTTTCCTTTGCACAAACACAGACAATGAACAGAGCAGCAAGCTCCCCCCGGAATATCAAGAGGTAGGCTGGATGTAAATTAATTCCCAGCTTGGAAAATCAATGCATCCTGATTCATAATCACTCTATTTTGAAGATATCAGAAATCTTACTTGTGGAAAAATGAAACTGAATTGTCAGTCTTTACTGTATGCCATTTCTAGCTTTTCTGACAAGAACTTAGTTTTCTGCTAAGCAGAACACGGTAAGATAATGGAAGATGTTTAGCACTGATTTTAAAAGTACTTGTTTTGAGAACAGCTGAGTCATATCTTCCATTTCCTGCATCTGAAACACATATTTCCATTTCTGTACTCCCAAAATTAAAGGCAGATAAAAATCAAAAAGTACTTGCCTCTTTTTGATGGGCGCAGAATATCAGACAGCTGACCATTTTGTAAACACAAGGATGTAGAGCTTAGGAACAAAACCATTCCTGTGAAATATAAATGAAATGCCCAGAGAGTGCTTTGTCTGTCTTTGTTCTCCTTCTGGAGGACTAACTTGGGATACAGCTAACCCACAATCACTTCTGAACTCAGTATTGCATAATAAAATCTGATAAATTATTTTGGTCCTGTAGTGTCTACAGCTTTCACTTTTTGGGCTTAAGGAATAGCCCATGCTGTAATGCGCATGAGATTAAAAAAGTATCTATAGACATTTAGAGTCCTATTTTTTCATCCTTCGGATACTATTTGAGTTGCTTGATAACTCACAGGACACTCAATTCACATTCAAGTTCATGTTCATTTTCATTTTAGGGGAGCACAAGCTTCACTTCATTCCAGCATTGATTGGCCCCTTCCTGGAAGTGACCTTGATCCCTCAGCCAGACCTGAGGAATGTAATGATTCCCATTTTCCATGACATGATGGACTGGGAGCAAAGGCGAAGTGGCAACTTTAAACAGGTACTTTGTGTGAAGCTGTTTTTAAAGCAGGACTGAAATTCAAACACTTCAGAGAGTCCTGGGTGACTTGAACCTGGAGTTCCATTGGTGGTTCAGGGTGGAGAAGGTAATCACAATTATACCTGTTGGAGAGGGATTACAAGGGTTTGCCTTTCTACTCTCTGCAGGACTAGTAAGATTCTCCAATTAATACTATCATGTTAGTAATGTAAGATGAGGGATAAAATCCGTGGCCTACTGAAGTGAAGAACAAAACTTGAGTTGTTTTCAACAAGGCAGTTGTGGTGGCTTTTCATTTCTGCTTTACAGTATTACAGACTAATGGTCAGATAGCATTCAACCAGCTTCCCTTCCAGTTAGTATGAGAGGAGATCAGATAGTCTTTCTGAGCAATGTCCTTCTGTAAGGATCCAAGTATTCTTGTTGCTCAAATACTTTCTTAATGGGCTAGGAAGGAACGACCAAGTGTGCCATCTGCTCCTGCAGCTCCCACTCAGTTCTTTCAGATTTCCTCAAACCATTTTTCAGTGCCCTCCTTCCTGCTGCTTCAAAATGAAGGAAGCAGAAGTGTTTTAATTACTCCCAGGCAATCATAACACTTTGGGTGGGAGCTGTATCTGAAAGAAAAAACAAACTATTAAGAAAGGAGGAATGCGTGCAATGTAAGTAGGTAGCTTTTCATTATCAATATATAAGTTTATCCTTAAAAATTACCATGGAAATGTTACCAACAAGTGAGAAGGTATAAAAATCCTCTTGTTCTGCTTCTCTGTGTTTTCACCTTAGGTTTAAGTATAAATTGTATTAGATTTATTCTCTAATAAAATATCGTGACAACACCTCAGTTTCTCCCCGAGATTTGTGGTGGTTAATATATTATTGATAAAAAGGAGGTTTGAAATATTAACACACAGTGTAGTATCACCTCTCTTTTTTGTAATCAATACACTTAAAAATATTCATTGAGGAAGTCATTAGCCACCAGATATTTACTGTAAGATTCTTTGATAGCTAATATGTAAATCCAGCAAATTTGGTCTCTAACCAAATACACTGGCAGATAAAGAGGGCTGGGAAAGTAAGTTTGAGCTCCCTGGTATTCTGAACAGTACAGACATTTATAAATATTAATTTATAAAGAATGGGGTGCAGGTCAGAAAAGATGATATTTTTGCTTAGCTCTAAAAAAATAGCTTGTGCTTACAGCCCTGCAATGAGAATTCAGGCAATTTATTTGGGCTGTGTGCTTTTCCTCTGACTCCATAAATAGATAGCTGCCTTAGCAGCAGCAAATGCTACTCAGCCTGTAGTTTTAAAGTCATGTTGCTCAATTTAAATTAGCTCCCTCCCACCAAAAAAAAAAAAATCACCGAAAAAAAAAAAAGCCTCACAAACCTTGGGAATGATAACAGCTTCAAAGAGATGAAGTGACTTATCACATGATTGACCAATAATTCTAAAATATGCATTTAGCAAAGTCCCTTACATAAAACCAGATCTTCCCTCCATTTTCTCTAATCTCACTAAAGGAAAAAGAAGCTGTTTACACCACACTTATATGTTGCAGGTGGAAGCAAAGCTGATTGACAAACTGGACAGCCTAATGTCAGAAGGTAAAGGTGACGAAACATACCGAGAGCTCTTCAACAGTATGTGAGTAATGTGTTTATCTTACGCTAATTCCTTGAGTTCAGTTGGTTGTATCAGATGCTGATGTCATTGTAGGGAAGTAATGCTAAAACCAGTGGCAAATCTGATTTTTTTTTCCTTTTTTTTTTTTGTTTTGTTTTGTTTTGTTTTGTTAAAATCGTAATAATAAAACATTTCATGATGTTGTATAGCATCTGTAAAGTCTGGCAGTACTTCTTGCATACAGCTATAATTGGGAAAGGCTAAATCTGTTATATCACAGAACGTTACCTACTAATTTTAAAATCAGAAAAGCAAGAAATGCTTCGTAATTGCATAGGGCGCAGGTAGAGCTTAGATAGAGCATTTTGAAAGCTGGGCATGAGAATTGAACAAAAAGCATTTAATTAGTACTTTTCTATTGCCAGAAACTTTTACTCCTCTTAGTAATGTCACTTGTTGATTCCTTCTTTGATGTAAACAATTTTCTTTATTTATAAAAAATAAGATTATTTTTTATACATTACTGGTTAAGTTTTTAGTATTTTTTAATAAATGGCATACCACTTCAATCTAATAGATAAAGCTAATGATAGTGTTGAAGTCCCTAAAGTTGCCCATGAATTATCCCAGTGACTGAAATAAATGATTGTCACAGAGTACAGGTACAAAATAACTAACTGAACTCTGTCTCTGTTGTTCTTTAGAACTCAATTCCATCAAAGTGCAAGATTTCACTTATTTCTGGTGTATCTATTTTAGTAGGAGATGTATTGTTCCTCTTCAGGTTTCTGCTGTGTTTTCTTCAGTACTATTAAATACATGATCTTTTTCTGTTTATATAGCTTCTTAACCATTGCTTCTTCTTTAAGTATTATTTTTAGCTCTCTTTGCTTAAAGAACATTCAGATCTCGGTGTCTGTGAATAGCAAACAACTTATAATCTATAATTGTACTGAGTTGAAAAAAAGAGAGTTCCTAAAAATTTATCAGGTACAGAAGCTAAAGTGGGTAGAGAGATTAGGCAGAATATTATGAAATTGAATGAATAATGGCAAACAACAGTACAGTATGCTGGAGCAGAACTTTCTCAAAATTATTCATGACATTTTTCATAATATGAGCAAAGATAATAGAAGGTATGTTGATTTCATTATTTTAGTAAAACTATTCTAACTGCAAAATTAAGTCATTAAGAAAAAACCTTTATTTATAAAAGGAAGTCTAAATGCATTCTTTTGTGCAAAATACATCAGTTTCTATCACTGAAATAAAATCTATAAGAAAACATTAGTATGAAATATAATTTATAAGTTTTTATGGTTTTTGAGTTAGATTTAAACTGGTTGATGTTAAACTAGATACAGTGAAAAATGTTGAGAGCCTTTTATAAATCTAAATGCTGAAGATATAGTCATAGTAATTTAAATTGCAAAATGTCTCACAGCATCAATATACTTGTTTCTGTCATGGTATAGCAGAAGTTAAAACTAAACTCTGTGGGAAATTTCAGAATAACTCCTCAAGTTCACTCCTAGCTTACAAATATAGTAGTATTTATGATTAGTTTTTTACTAAGTTTGATTAACTCCTCAAGAGAGCTTATAGAAGATACTAATCTAAAATGGAGGATGACGTAGTGTTCTAGGGTACGTGAAAGAAAGTTATGAAAATCAGATGGACAGTTTAGGGAGCTGAATGCAAGAGATGGGGTCAGCCTGAGATGTTTGTTGGTTTTTTTTTTTATTTCTTCCATGGGTAATTTAACCTAAGCAATATTAGAGTGGACTGTAAATAGTAATACAGTTGTGCAGCAAGCAGTGGTTTTTGTAGTCCTTAATGAGAGCAAATGCTACAATATTACCTATCTTTCTGAAAATTAGGCATGATTTCCTTTGATAGGTACAGCTGGGAGCCAAGGGGATGCACATACCTACTTTAGATACAGTCTGGTAACTGCTGTGGGTGTCATGCTGTCAAGTTTTGTTGGGCTTTCTGTTTATTTTGTGTACATTGGAAAATTAATTTAAATCACTCAACTCCCATGTTAATTGCTTTTTTTTTTCTCCTGGAAACAGTTACTGCATTTCTCTTATGTTGTTCATCCCTCTTAGTGCTTTGTAGAACATAATAACATCTTGGCTATGCTTTGGGACCTGTAAGAACAGAGGTTCAATTCTACCTAGATATAGCCATGAGGAACCCAAGGGGTATATTTGACTAGCTTTTTCATTCTGAGTGTTCGTTCTGTGCGTTCTGGTGGAAGATGTGTGGGGGAGAGAGGGAGGCATGCATCAGAAAATAAGTCATAAATTTGTTCAACTGACGACATTGATGTCAGTTTGAATAAGTACTTTGAATGTACCTACACAACCCATTGTTAGAAATTGTATGTTTATAATGAATATGCCAATACATATTTAAAGAAAATGTATAAGTCAAATGCAGATGAAAACAATCTGTTTTTAAAGTCATACTTCTGCTGTTTTTCTGGAAGAACTATAGGTCATTATTTTGATGAATTTAGGTTGAAATGTTCCTTTCTAACACAGGGTTGGAATGAAATAGAAAAGAAAAATCAGTGCAGTAATCAAGGTTTAATAATGTAACAGGCGGTACTCTTATTTCTTATTAGATGCAAAAACTTGTTTGTAAGGAACGTAAGATTTTCAAAAGTGAGTGAAAAGTATGAAAAACAGAGATGCCGGCTTAGTGCTTCAGCCTTTTCTGGTTAAGGATGGCCTTGCCATCTGTCTGCTAGAAATGACAGCCAGTCTCTGAGTGTGAGGGAAAGACATCTGATTCCCTTCTAAAGAGACGAAGTGCGTTTAAGATCCATATTAGAATGAAAATCAGTATTTCCTCCTCACTTCCAGCAGAGCACAGCTTCATTTAGGTCAAATTTGTTTGGAGAATTGCATCTGTGACATCCCCAGATATGTAAGGAGCTGAACAGAGCTGGAGTGTATAGCTAGTGCAGTTGGCATGTAGGAGTTACTGGGCACTGGTATATGTTTGGTGAAATTTGGATGTAGGAGTGTTCTGGGACTGAGCATGCTCGGTGTAGATGAAGGTCAGTGGAGCTGACAGCTTGTCCACCGCACACAGAAGGTTCGGAGATGCCATTAACAACTCTCTAAAAGCTCTAACTCTATGGATGAGGCAATTTTCGGAGGCTTCTAAATAAACCATACCTGAGGACATTTTCAGAGAGACTGCTGAAATATTTCCATGGATGTGTCATCCGTCTGAGCTCCCGCACCAAAGCTTAAAAGTAACACAGCTCTGTAGATAAATATTTCCACGCTTATTCTTAGAGAGGAAATGTGGGAAATTCATGCCTAAATGATTAATATTTGATAAACTTAAGCAGTGACAATCAGAAACCTGTAACAGAATTAGGAATAATAAACAAAATTATATTAAGTACAGTTTTACTGACAGCTCCACTTACAACACCATTTTGAAATCTTTTTATTTCAATGTATAATCTGTGTTTGCATCAGTGTAAGAACTCAACAGTTTTTAATAATCTTACGACACTTTAAGCTAATGGAATTGTACATGTGCATGATAGTATGGTCTCAGAAAGAAATATTAAGTGAAGAGGGAGAATCACCTTATTGAAATCCCATCCCCTATTCCTAAATTTCATGCATATTGAAATATTAGAGAAGAGAGGAGAGGAGGAAAAATCTTTTTTACAAAAGTTGAGGTCGCATTGAGCAGGTATATTGAGCTAATAAATATGCTTTTCTAGGAACATCTTTAAATTCCCCCTTTATTGATGTATCAACATGAAATGAATATCTAAATTTTATCGAAGAGTGGTGTTAAGTCTTTGGGATATTAATATGTTATGAAAATTAGGTACTTGATATATTTTAACCTTATGCAGCTAATTTGAAAATCATTTGTTTTGTCAATGCTTCCTGGACTAGAATTCCACTTTTTGGTCCTTATCCTAGGTAAGACATTGTTTGCAAATTGTGCTTCTTGGGAGGGTGTTTATAAAAGAAAATATAACTGTCAAAGATGTTGCTAAGGTATTAAGGTACTGGTAAAAGCAGATAGGTTGTCATAGTGATAGTCAAAAATAAACAGTGACATTTTTCTGGCTTCTTTTTTTTCAGTCTGCTGAAGAAAATTGAGCGGGAAACATGGAGGGAAAGTGGCGTTTCGTTAATCGCCACTGTGACTCGCCTCATGGAGAGGCTACTGGACTACAGGTGAGTGATTATCCCAATTTAGAAGTAAGGTTGTCATCTTTGAAATATTAGGAGACAGATATGGCTATCTTGCTCAAACAGTGACTGCATATGCATACATGGATACATCAGCTGTAAGTGCTCAGGATCTCTGACAGCAGTTGCTTAGTCAAAGCAATCAGGAAATGCAACAAGCAGCATGAAAACAACCACGGAGTCTCCCCATGGTGTAAAAATCCAATGGCGTGCATGAGTTTCCTATCAAGGAATATAGTAACTTTTGGCAGTAGGTTAGTGACTCAAATCTGTCTGAAAACACAAAGCTCAATACTAATCACCTGACAGTTGTTTTACACAATATGTAAAATTCTTATCACTATGTCAATCACACTTAGTTGTAGTGTCAGCTGGCACGGTAAGTATATATACAAAGATATGATCTCTTGGTGAACACCTCACATCTGATTGTACCACATGAACAAAGGAGAGAGAAATGAGAGGCGCTCCTTTCAGGAGTGTGACACTAAAAGCAATTTTCTCAGTCAGTTCTAAGCCTGTATAGAGACTTCAGATTTCAGCTTAGTCCTCCTTATTGCCATCGACTGTAGCATTTTCTAGAGCTTACATGTAAGGTTTTCTCCCTGATTCCATAGGGACATATGGTGAGACCTAGTACTCCACTTGCTATCATCACTGACAGTTTGAAGGAAAGCTATTTCATCAACAAAGAGACTGAACTCTAAATTTCTAGAAGCCTGGCAGTGCTATTCTTCTTCAGGGATCAGTGGCATTAGAACCTCCAAATAATGGTTTGCTGGTAGTTATGAGAATACTTGGGGCAATTGTTTAGCTCATGTGTACAAGAATTTTTTTTAATTATGTTAAATTTCTTTTAGTGACTACCTGGTAATTGTCTCCCTGTTATTCTTTTACTTTAGCATGGTTATACTGGCTATTTTCCGCTGTCTGATAATAAACTCTGTGTGGTTCCATTTTAACTTTTGATTTCAGGTCAGGTCTGTTGTTTCCCCAAACACTAAATTATATTTATTATAGAAGTTCTACTGAGGAAAATCTGGTGGATCTTGGAGCATTTCACAGAGGAGATCAGTGTCATTCTGCTTTTCCAGAGGAGTACTAATGCTGTGATTCCATGACCACTTTAGGTGTACACTGCCTCTGAAGAAAGAAAACTCATTCCTGCTCATTCACATCACCCTCTTCCATGTGGCCACACAAGTGTTTGTGTTGCACTGTAGTGATCTGACAGGCATGGACGAAAACTAGCCCAGAAAACTAGTGTTCTAGTGAGACCTGTGTCTCTTCCTGAGTTTTTTGCAAGCAGCAGTGCAGGACTGGGAGCAAGTGTCTGAGAGCAGGAAGGGGGCAGGACTGCCTCTTCTGGCAGCCATGCTGGCTTCTGCTGGCATGACTTGAGTACAAGGTGTGAAGAAACCAAATGATCACCAGAAGTCTCCTAGCAAATCAAGGACAGAGCCAGAAAAAAAATTTACTTTCTTGAAAATTGAGGTATTCAATGTACTAGAAAAGGAGTCATGAAATCCCTTACCTGCTTGGGTTAGCTGTTCACCCAAATGCCTTTGGGCATCATAATTTCAGTCAGCTTGCCAAGTCAAATATGTCTGCTTTCTGAGGTGTGCTTCACTGTAAGAGGATTAAACGTAATTCCTTTTGACTTTCATTACTTTCTGTTTTAGGGACTGCATGAAAATGGGAGAAGTGGATGGCAAAAAGATTGGCTGCACTGTTAGCCTTTTGGTTTGTATAATATTTTTTCTTTCCCATTTTCATTTCAGCTGAGCATTTTCTAGTATACAGATACACATTTGAATAGGAGGTACTTTGCTTCTTGTTGCAATCTGAGTAGAGTTTTACAGAATAATACTGCACTTAGGATCACTGATTTTTTTCAGGGTGAAATTGGTTGAGTGGGGGGAGTTAGTCTTCCTTGTCATTTTATAGCTGAGTTTTGAGAGGTCTCTGATACTGCTTTATTCAGTTTTAAATCTCTTCCCACTGCATAAACTTCACCAAAGTACTTTCCAAGTTTAATTGTTCTCTGAGTTCATAGAAGCAAACATGCCATTTGTCCTTCCCTAAACCCAACAAAACTTACGTTTCTTTTTTTCCCCAATAACTGATGCAAGTTGATTCTTATGACATATAATATGGGATACTTCTGAATACTGCAGGCTATTTTCTTCCCAGTAGAAGAGCCAGAAATGCTGCTCAAGACCTCCTCTTGTCATACTATTATCATTACAACAAACCAAGAGTGCAAATTCATAGTATGAAAAACGATGTCTTTTTTGTTTACAGGTTACATTTTGATTTTAGGTAGCAGTTATATGTAAGAGAACAAAGAACTTCTTCAGGAGAAAAATAGCGCTCTAAATAGGGATGATATTTACTGTGAAGCCAGAGAGAAGCTGGCTTTCTATGAAAATATCTGGTGTATTCTTAATTCTGTAAAACACCTGCATTATTTTCATCCCTGAGGAGTTTTTAATCTATTATTAGCAATTAAATTAAAATATTTATAAATGCAAAACCACCATATTACTTTTTAATGGAATTGTCAATGACTCATACAGGCTAAGGTGGATTTCATATCTGAATCATTTTTAAACAAATTTTTAGTACTAGTTGCACACCAGAGAAGCAACAAATGCCAAATTTTGAAAAGAAATTTCAATTAAAGAAGTAGCACAAAAACTTTAAGACATTTGCTTGCCCAGTTAATGGATGAATTCATTGTCTTCTCTAGTTGTCATCTACTATGACTGCTTTGAAGGTTTTCTGACTTCCAAAGATAAGAGTAGTGCTTGGAATAAAAAGAGAATTTTTATGTTGCTTTGTCATAGAGGTATATGCTGTTTTTCTAGAAAATAGAATTGTGCAAATTAGCCAAGTGATCAGTCAGATTAACTGGGATTATGCCACATTATGAAATATGCAGGGAGGGGTATGTATCAGCAGCAATAATTTAGCTGAAAGGAAAAGGTAGGAACTTGTTTCCTACTCTCGCCATCCTCTCTGTCATCTGCAGTGGATTTCACTTGTAATGCTTCTTTGGAAAACCTGGTTTAAGCGGTGTCTAATGGAGTTAGCTGCTTATGCATAAGAACGACATAAGTCCAGTTTGAAAGATGTCTGTCATCGCAGAGCTGTACAAAAGCATTGAAAGCATATTCAATAGCTTTTGGTAACTCACTGAGGACTTTTTCTGAGACATCTCTGGACCTCAGTGGGTTTGATATTCAGTTGATATTTCAGATTCTAATTTAAAATTGTATCTTCTCTTTAGAAAAATGATGTTTTCCTGTAATGGTATATACTGACATATGGCATCATACCATTTAAGTAGAACATGTCCACCTGGCCTATTTGAATGTTTTCAATCTGAAGTCTTTATTGATTAGGGAAGTCTACACTTTACGTCATGTACTTTTTGAAGACTACATCTATTATATTTTATATCTTTTAATAGTTTGTTGGAAAATCACGACATCTTTATTAGCATGATGTTTTTCCTGAGCTGTGACTGGATTGTCTTCATGCTGTGGTCTGCCTTACAGACCAACTGGACATTGTTAGAACTGAGCTTCAGAGAAGAAACCAGTTCATTTTTATAGTTAAGATTTGTGACAAGTACTGGAGCCTTTTGTTTTTAGGGGTAAAAGTCAAGAAGTCTAGTACTGCAGTTCAGTGCCACATTTTTTCTTAATCCTTATGCTTTATTACTTAAAATTCTGTTCTGTAGGTTATTTTTTTTCAGACAGGTAAATATGAACATACAAACAGATATTTTTTCATTTTTCTCTTTTAAAGAGAAGCATCTGTTCCTGTTCTGCACCTTGTGGGAGGAAAAGGGAAGTCTTTGGATTATAAAGGCAGATGGGGGCATGTCAACACAGAGCTATTGATATGTAGTCATTTTCTCAAATCATTTTAGAAAATACATTCTCTATAAAGTTTTTATTTTTATATTTTCATAGTGTGCCTCCCACCTTTTTCTGTGATAACTCAATTTAGGAAGCAGTGGCACAGAATAAGAATACTGAACATTAGGAGAGTTCAAAATAGTGATTTAAATAATAGGACAAAAATTGCTAATTGGTAGTGAGGACCAGTGCTTAGACTGTTCTATCCTATAAATTTTTATTAACCAGAGCATGTTATCCTGAACACTGAGTATGGATAGCAGAAGGATTCTGGCTGTGTTTCCATTGTGAGTGTGGCAGTACTTGTGAACTGTGCTTATAGGGTTGTACTCCTCTCCCTGTAACTTTTTCATACATTGCTTTAGGGCTTGCAAGTAAATAATGAATGTTTTGAACTAAGAATTATGATGTTGCAGTCCATATTTTATCCATGTAACAACAAATAGCAGTCCAGAAGTCTTTAGCCACATCTAGGCATTTTGTCCTGGATATCAACTTAGAGTGCAATTTGACATATTTTGATGATTACATGCAGTATCTATGTATCAGTTACCAGCTTCAGTTACTGCTGAAGAAATCACAGTTTTATTTCAGGGTTATGCTGTTTACAATACTGAATAGTTCTTCTTAAAGCTACCAAAGTCCTTCTGGCATTTTGCTATACGGGAAGAAGAGTAGGCATATCAGGCAGTAGATATTTTGTTTAAAAATTACTACAAAAGTCAGAGACTGTCAATATCATAAAATCAACTAGAGCTTCCAGCAACATGTTAAATGGCCTAAGGGTGGATTACTTTCGTAAAGAAAGAACTGTCAGATTTCAGTTGTATTGGGTTCTTTCTTTTATGTTCTGTGAGAATTTTAAAAACATTCGGGAGCGTGTTGATTACTGAAAATTTATTATTTTATTTACTATTTCTTACTGTATTACTGCATTATTACTGTGTAATGACTTTGTACAAGTGAAACTTTCAAATCTATGCATGTATTTCTAGAACATTATGTATGAAGTCTTTTATTTTGTAACCACTATCATAAATTTATTAACTACTACATTTCATTAAAAATTCAATTATATTTCAGAATTTTTACAAGACTGAACTGAACAAAGAAGAGATGTATATTCGCTATATTCATAAACTCTATGACCTGCATCTGAAAGCACAAAACTTCACAGGTAACTAAGTACAAAGTAGAAAAAGATTTTAGGACTGGTGTATGGTTTGCAGCCTTTTGCAAACCTATAAGCTGTATCCTCAGTGCAGGACATACTGACCCAGGCAACAGCTGAGTTTCTTTGCCTTAATTGATGTCTCTCAAAATATGGCTTTTTTCAGCCCCACAGCTCTACCATTTGCTGTGCCGTGTTGAGTGTAAATGACTCCTGTTAATACGTAGTAGTAATAAACGTGTGAAACAGTCATTTTTCACCCAAAAGGAATAAAGTATAGAGGAAGTTTTTATGAGTTCATTTGGTCGTATCTGAGCCTACACACTTTTTGGTAATGCTGCTGGCTATCTGTTTGATGTGGTGTTTCTACACAGCTGTTTTTCTGAACCCAACTTCTAGGTTAAAAAAAAAAGAAAAGAAAAGAAGACCCAGAAGACCCATATCACTTACTAGTGATGAAACAGAGACCTGAAAACCTGTAACAAGAATAGCACTTTCATGATGTCTTTCTGAATCTTTACATACCACATTTGTAGTACTATTGTCCAGGATTTCTCAATGCTAAATTTGTGCCAGGGCTGGCTGTTATCTTTTAAATGAAGAACTAGGAAGATATTGTGCATAACTGTTGTTTATACAAGTTAAAGTGCATTTCATTTGGGTAATCACATGCCATCAATAATTGCTGGAGAAGAAAAAATCAATATCTTTTTAAATCACAAATCTTTGTTTGAAAAAAATATTTTACTGACCTTGTAATACCTCCATCTTTTCCCCAGTGTTTGCAGTTGCAATTGCATATGTTCAGAATCTTTCTAGATTTTTTCCCTTCTTAAAAGCAGATTAGTTAGCTGGGGTCACTAGTAAACAGACTACAGGTACCTACTACCACAGCAAATTTCCTTGTGCTTTTCTGCTATCCATAAGAAAGATCATTCACTTGGAATTTCCACAATCCCTTTGCAGTTCATGGTTTTGAATGGAGACTAGATAGCAGGATATATTAAGGAGAGATTTTATTTTCCTCATGTGACCTGGCAGTAGTGAGTCACAAGACTTTTGATTATCAAGCAGTCTCTTTGCCACAGCTGGCTTTTGTGCCAAACTATTCATTTCCTGATTTTACATAAGAGCTCTTAGTAACTCTGAGCAATGTTGAATTCTCTTTACACATTGGGTACTAATATGTGTCCAGTTTACCTGCAGCAGTGATAAGCAGTGATATGAACCTAATTTTTTTAATTGTCTTGCCATCCATTCGACTTTAAACAGTATTTTGTTCAAAATTTATTTTCAGGAGTTTATTTTGCTTATTATTAGCGTATTATTTTCACATTCTTTGCCATGGTAGATTTCACCACTTCGTTTTTTGTTTTCTTTTCTATGAGCCATAAAGAAGAATTGAGATAAAGATGGTCTTTCCAGTGGAAAACAGACCTATGTAGTCCATTGCCTTCTCTTGTCAGTGACAACACTGTACATTGAACAGACCTTTTGTAAATCAGCTGATCTAAAGAACATGGGATTAGGAAAATAAGTTTGATACTTAATCAGCGTTCCTACTTGTTGCAGCATTAGTTTCCTAACTGCATAGTTTCTTTCTAGGGATGAAGCCATCTTGCCCTTTAAATGATTTTTCTCTCCTTTCTATAGTATGATTTACTGGACTGTTCCTAAAAATCCTCTGTTAAAAAAAAAGTCCTTTTTAATACATACCATAACTTCAAATCTTCCTTTACATAGCACTGAGTTATAGCTATAAATATACTTCTTTTGAAAATGAAGCACATAAATGTACCAATTCCTCTTCTGCCCCCTCAGTTACCTGAGAACCATAATGAGACTGTATCTGTTGACCTTAGAAATGACTAGTGTTTTGAATCTTTCCTGTATAAATTGAATTTCCCACATCATGAATCAACCCTATTTATCTCTCCTTACTGTTTTGGTGCAAGTCAGTAGTTACGGACCTCTCCCTGAGGTACCAATATGTTATTTGTTATGCTGGCCACTGCCAGGATGTTGGGTAAAGGAACCCTTCAGACTTTTCATCCAATACGTTCATTCTTATTTTAGAAACATTCTATATACATTTATTATAATTTTTTAAAAATATTGTTATGATAGACAACATTCTGTTAAAATGAAGGACTTAGATGCCAAGTTTAAATAGGAAGGCTTATAGTGAGCTATCCTGACATGTATTTATGTTCTGCTATCTTTTGCTTCCTTATTATTTGGAATGATTTGTTGTTACCAACTTCATGGATTTTTAAAATTGGTTTATAAATGTGCTGCATGTTTTGAGTACAAAACTGTAGCTTGAAACTATGGCAAAGGTTGTTATCAGTCAAGCAGCCTGAAAGCTGTGTGATGTCAGAATTAAGATTGTCTGTGCAACTTGAGCGGGTCTCCCTTGCACATATATATCACAGCACAGCATTGTTTTGCGACACTGGGATTCAAAGCACACTCTCCCACACATATCTGCCACAGTGATGTTTTTTCATCAACAGTTGGATATGTAAGAGGAACACTACTACTAGAAAAAACACTGTGGAGTTTGGCTTAAGTCACCTGTTTTATGGGAACTCATATGGCAGAGGCAGAAGTAGGACATGGTTGTCTGGGGAAAACCTACCTTAGAACTTAGAAGTACTTTAATATTATAGAGTTATTTTTTGCCTTATGTACAACCCATAGAACCTGCAATAAAATAAGTCCAGGAAGGAACTTCTTTCTCCAGTGCAGTACATCTCCAGAATGTGGCCCATCTTTGTACTGACTCACTTATGCAAAGTGGTCCTGTGAGTAGAAACATAAACTGTGAACAGTAACTTGGAAATTAATAATAAATATGCTCCGTTAGCCAAACTGAATTGTCATAGCCAGTTGTAATTCTGTTGGTTTGTAATTGGCCAAAATATTAGTTTCCAAAAGAGAGATTTGTTTAGTATTTTAGTATACTGTTTCTGAGGAATTCTTGAAATTAAAGTAAAAATAATAGTAGTTTTGATATTCCCAGATAATATCTACCAAGCATGATCTAAATATTACTGCACAACTCTGACCAGAAAGCAACAACAGGTTTGTTTCCTGCAAAACAAAACAAAACAAAGCACACACAAAAACAAATTAGGAAGAGAGAAGTATTGCATGTACAATTCTAAATTGCTTGTTATGGCCAACTTTTAAGGATCAGCTATCAGGGATTTATTTCTCTGTGGAAAGAATGAATTCTATTAAGCACACATCTGCCTCCCTATTTCCCTCCCAGTCCTGATCTCTTTTGGACTGTGTCCACAGTCCTATCTGTATTCTTTCCTACTTTCTCTGGTGATGTTCCTCATCCTCCAGTCTTTGTTCCCTTGTTCAGACAGCAGAGTCACTGAGTGTTTCTCCTTAGCAGTAGGGAAGACTGGGGCTAAGTAGGAAATGGCTACTTAGTTTCTCTGTCCACAGACTCCAGAAAAACTGTCGCAGTGACTCCACTTCACATAGTGTGAGAGAATTTTAAGCTGAATTTATTATAGCTGTACATAGTAGCTCTGTCCAAAACCAGCACTACTATCTGCCTAATACTCAAAAGAAATCAATTACCCCTTAAAAAGGTGCATCTCGAGAAGAGCATTCACATCTCTGTGTACTTTATCTGTCTGTTTTATTTGTTTGGTGTTCATAAGTGCCATGCCATGATTTGTCTTGTAGAGGCTGCCTACACACTCCTCCTGTACGATGAGCTGCTGGAGTGGTCTGACCGGCCACTGAGAGAATTTCTCAACTACCCCATGCAAACAGAGTGGCAACGTAAGGAGTGTCTCCATCTGACCATCATTCAAAACTTTGATAGGGGAAAGGTAAAATAGTCCTGTTTTACTGAGTGCATCTGGGAATGGTAGTTTACTCATTTTAGGATATTTGTTCCAGGGTTGCAGCCTTGTCTCATATTGAGGGAAAGTGTTTGTCATTGCCTGATTAAGCAGTTAGTTAGCAACACAGTAGGTTTCTTCTAATACAGTGTTTTATCCTAGCAATCCCATATTTACACATGAGAATAATTTGCACTTGTGTAGCAGTTCACTTTGTAATTGTCAAAGCACATTATAAAAGATGGTATAATTTATCCTCTTTTAAAGATGGTTAAGATGACCCCTATAAACCTAATGAAATTCACTTAGTGACCAAGGATTACAAAGACCATGTTTACACCTTCAAAATCATCTTTTAGAAAATTACAACAAATGTGTTTGGGGTATCACAGTTCATTGTCATCACATTATTCTGAATTAAGCAAGAGTAATTATTCTGTGGTCTAAAATTTTGTATACACTTAGTGTTCTGATTTGTCTTGCTGATAAAAAAGCAACGTGTGATAATTTTGTGTAGCTAGTGTAAAATCTATGTAAGCCTAGTAAATGTGATCAAAGGGATATTGACTATCAGGATTTTCAAACAGTTCTGTGATTATGTTACAGAGTTTAACTTACATGGTTAAAATATTTTCCAGTCTGCAAAAATTAAGGAAGATACATTAAGAATACAATTTTAAAATGTAAAAATCATACTGTGTTGAATCCATCTCATGTCATATTGAAAGAGATGTCCATTACTCTTGCAATGACTTATATTTTGTGCACTCATAGTCCAATAAGAATAATTTATTAAGTTCTAAATATATTTTTAATCCTTCAAAGAATTTGTTATTATTACTCAGCAGCTGTCATTATGTTTAGTGGACAGGTTGTTCGAATATTTTCAGTTACAGGAAGTATGACAGTATAGATGGAATAGACCACTAATAAATCACAAATTGTCACACAGTGGCTTTGAATTACTGAACATCTTTTACTTGCTTGCAGTGTTGGGAAAACGGCATTATCTTATGCAGGAAAATTGCAGAACAGTATGAGAGCTACTATGACTACAGAAACCTCAGCAAGATGAGGGTAATGTACCTAAATACTTTTCATCTAACAGGAATCCTAAAGCTTTTTAGTTTGGATTATAAAATATTACTTAGAAAATTAAATTTGCCACAGAATGCTTCTTAGGTTTGGTTTGCAAATCTTACGTTTTACCCTGAGGGGTTTTTTCTACAATAAAGATTATAAAAAAGGAGTTTGAGGATTTTGAAGAAAAGTGGGAAAATCATAGCTTCATAAAATGGTTTTGGTTGGAAGGGACCTTAAAGATCATCTAGTTCCAACCCCTCTGCTGTGGGCAGGAACATCTTCCATCAGACCAAGTTACTTTGTTTTATTATAAAATTAATATTCTTGCAATGCTTTTACCTGTACAGCATCCTTCTCGTGAGCATGCATATGCAGAAAAATTATATTACAAGTTCACTTTCATTGGTTTCCTACAATTTATCCAGGGAATCTGGTCTATGCAGTCCTTCAGTAATAGCAGCAGCATATCTTTGCAGCAAACAGCTTGCAAACAATGTACACCTTTGCAATTTTTTTAATTTGCTGCTTAAAGATAGGGTCTATATAATAATATATAGTCAAAATTAATCTTTCCTGGCAGTCTTCCTTCGACGGTGGATTTGGATGGGAAAGGGGGACTCCATTCCCAGGGGTTACTCAGTCCCGGGGTTCCGGAGGGGAGAGAA
>JAWWES010000041.1:25896600-25944218 GCA_035583135.1 Lophotriccus pileatus
GCAAAAACTGTAAAAAGCCATGTTGAAACATGTTTAAAACAATAGTTTTTCATTTACTGCAGGTTTACTGCGACATCTTCCTGTTGTCTCTTTCATTTTTCTTAGAATTCTAAGCATTGTTTCTCATTCTTTCAGATACTGTAATTTAAAGATTATTCACTCTTCCATTTCCTTATCTGCTTCTGATGGATTCAATTTTGTATTACATACTCCCTTTTAAATTTTCTGTATATATAGGATGCTTGCTGCTAGGGCTGACTCAAGCCCCTTTAATCCAGAGCTACTTAACAACATTATGCAAAACTCTCAACATAGCTATATGGCAGTACTCTCTGTGATCTGCTTATTCCATATGTATTTAGATATGCCACTGGCAGAATTCTGTAAGCAAAAGCAAACTGACTATCATCATGTGAATAAAATGATTATCTTATGCATGCTCAATTAATTGTATTTAATGTGTTTTGTGTTTGAAATATCCTTCTAGTATATCTGTGCCACCTACGTTAATCCAAAAATGGAGGTGTGGGGATCTCCTATAGCAATATAATTAGGCAGCTGTTGATATCATATGCATATTAAATAACTGACTGCATTACCTAAAATAGGGCTAATACTGTGGGGTGTTTTTTTCACAGTATTAAAAACTTCACTGAAAATATCATCAGAAAAAGGGGACTGACATTAAGATCCCTTTGTGTCAGTGTTTTGAGTGAAATAAAGCAGGATATATTGATCAAAAATGATGGCAATTGCTATTGTAAGATTTTAAAGGAACTCAGATTTGTTGCTTAAATCATTTGAATGATTTGGACACAACTGTCTTGAATATGGAAATTGGACTTCAGTGATTAAACTGACCACATTACTGCCACGTGTTTGGATGATTAGCGGATTACTAGGTCATATGTTTCAAGCTGACTTTCTATTTTACCCCTTTAATATAGGTATGTCATAGTTAAAAGGATTTTTTTTTAATTCTTGGAAACTCTCAGGTCATTAAAGAGGTATGATTACTTAATCTGATGCATTCAGAGACTTCTGGATGTCCTTGTTGCTCAGAGATACACTGCAATTCTGGTACTCCAGAGCTGAAAGACACTCCCTTTTGTGATAGCTTATGGTAACAAAATGTTTTCAAAAAAGACTAATTGTATTTTTTATCAATCTCACACAGATGATGGAAGCATCTTTATATGATAAAATTATGGATCAACAGCGTTTGGAGCCAGAATTTTTCAGAGTTGGATTTTATGGGAAAAAGTTCCCATTCTTCTTGAGAGTAAGTGAATTGAAAATAAACCGAATGGAATCATTCTGGAAGGCAGATTATGTCATTCATAGTCACTTTCTTTATGTGAAAATTTGTTCATACCATATACAAGTTCTTATCCTGTGAGAAATTCTTTACCCTCATTTTTCAGGGTTAAGAAAAGGTCCTGACTAATGGAAAGACAAATGGTAACCTTCTAAAGTCCCCCATAAACTTAATATTCATGTTTATGTTGGAAACCATACACCTATACAGTTCCACAGGCCGGTGTCATCTTTTCATGGTAGTTTGTTCCCTTTATCCTGTTTTGTTTCTGCTGCTTGGTGCTCAGAAAAAGGCTGTCATAAGTACCCCCAATAGTTCAGCATTTAAGTGATTACATTCCCAAGTTCCTTTTTTTTTTTTTTTAATGACTTGGAAGTTCCACATGCTGCATTGCATTGATTGCCAATGTACTAAAACTGACAAGATACATAAAGTTATTACTCTTGATCATTAATCTGGGATTCTGAAGTTACTGGAATGCCCTTGAAAATGTTAGTTGTGCTTACGCTGTTCCCCTCTTCCACAGTCTGCAGTGGTTTAGCTGTACTGACTGTCACCTTGGGAAGAGGACAGAATCCCTCTTATTCATGAAGCAGATGCAATCATAATCTAAGCTCCTCTTCCTGTGGTAATTGAAATAAGTGATGAGGGAACCTCCTCTGTGTGTGGAGGCCTAAAAAGCCCGATTTGTCTTTGGCTTAATGATAGAGAAAATTATGATTTCTACATGGTAATTATAGAATGAAACTCTCCCCTTTAAAAGCAATTCACAAAAAAGAGTCTAATGGGAAGATATTACCTAGTGGTCATCTTAATATATATTCTGGTATTATTTGAATTTGAAGACGTTAATTAGAAAGAATGTAGTGTTTAGATTGCTAAGTGGCTACTGATGAAGTAAAAGTACTGGAAGAAGTTAACTTGCACAGTAGTGCAGTACTTTCAGATCTTAGGTCTTCCACTGCTTATGCATCTTCTTATGCATTTTTCAAGTTAAATGTGCACAACACAGATTTATGCTTGCAACACCAACAAGGATAAACTTAGACATTTGATTTAATTTTTTTTATGGCAAAGCAGTTTTTAAGTCCAGCTGTGTTTGCTGTAGAAAGAATAAAGAATAAACTTCATAATAAAGATTTCACATTTTAATTTTAGTTGATCAATAATACTATTACAGTTGTTTTATTGTAGCAATTCCCATGAAAGTTCCCAGAATTCAATGCCAGGAGTATTCCTTTACTTCATATTGCAAAAACTGGATCATTTTAATTTATCAGGCTGATAATTGATAAACATTTAGAGCATAAGGCAAATTTATGCCTTCTACCAATTTTCTTATACAATGTTTTTCTGCAGAACTTTATAACATCAGAGCAAATTTTCTTAGGTCCTCGTAGATTGGATTTCCAACCCATTTCATTGTCTTAACTGTTTGTTGGGTTATATTTCTGTTACGTATTTTATACAGTCTGATATATCATTTTAGTTACATACTTTGTTTCACTAAGAATCTCCCTTCAGATTTTTATTAACCTTTAAAATATAGTTATTCCATCTTTCTGGACTTTTGAATAAAACATACCTTATATGATAAAATTTCCTTCTTCTAAGTAACCTGTTCTTTCTAGATTCCTTATTTTCATTCTCGCCTTTTGTTTCTTATTTTTCCCTTCTTACAATGATGTAAAGTTTGCCTGGGAAGCCTGTATTTAAGAGCTTGTATTTGGATCTAAATTATTTTCATGTAACTTGCTCTTCATTTCTGTTTTCTTATTCTACTCAGAATAAGGAATTTGTTTGTCGAGGACATGACTATGAAAGGCTGGAGGCCTTCCAGCAGCGAATGTTGAATGAGTTCCCACATGCCATTGCTATGCAACATGCTAATCAGCCAGATGAGACCATCTTTCAGGCAGAAGCACAGTGTATCCTCATAATCACAAAGCCATACTTTGCAGTTATATCTTTCATGCTTTTAAAAAAATGTGGGGACACTTATAGACAATTTCAGTCACAAATGTGTCTCCCTTGAAATAAATGCTAGTTGAGAATTACCCTGAATTTTGTCCCCGTCACTCTATTATGTTTGGATTTTTTTTTTTTGTATCTGTTGATTTTATTTAAAAATTCTTTGACAGGTTATTGACATTCTTTCTTTAGTTAAAAATATTTGTAGAATTATCACTGCTGTGATAATTGCCTATCAGTTCAAGTTACAGTAATTTAACTTCTTACAGTACATTATGTTAGCATGGCATGACATATTGTGTGTAAGAACATATTTAATTAAATCCCTTTACTCCACGTCCTAGGCCATGTAAGTAGCTCTATTTCAAAAATAAAGATGAAATTTTCAACAAAACAGTACAAAGAAATCTCAAACGATCAAAAAATCTCTCCAGTTCCTTTCCCAAACCATTAATAGTTCAGAAGCATTTAATTATACACAGTTTTTAAAGAGTTTTCTGTAATGCTTCAGAAGTCAGTATGCTTTGCTAATTTGAGCTAAGTGGGATAGCCTTAACTCTTTACATATAGATCTGCAGATTTATGCAGTGACACCAATTCCAGAAAACCAGGAAGTCTTGCAGAGAGATGGCATTCCTGATAACATCAAGAGCTTTTACAAAGTTAATCACATCTGGCGATTCCGATATGACAGGCCATTTCACAAAGGGACCAAGGACAAGGAAAATGAATTCAAGGTAAAGTGTCATGCCCTTTCCTGAGCTCCTGGACCTGTGGATTTATTTGTAACATCAACAAGCTGTGTTATTGAAACATCATCTCTAGTTGCGCTACTCAGCTGAGTGTGGTATAACAAATCTTCTAGAGGAGATGTGTCTCAGGTTTGACTATTTCACTTCTTATTTTGAATAAAATAATACGAAAAATATATAGGAGATGCAAAGGTCTCATTGTATATGTAAATAGGGATGAAAAACTTACCCATTTGGTTTTTTGCATCCGTGATTTATAGAAGGCAGAACTGGAGAGCAGAGTAGTCTCCAGAAGAGTTTCTAAGGCAGATATGAAAACATTGTTAAGCATGTAATCTAGAGTATGGATAGGATTGCCTGAAGTTCTCTCTCCCTGGAGCAAGGGAGAGACAGTTTTGACTAAACTGCAGCATAATGTTCTTTTCATGTGATATCAAGATTAAAAGCTACCTCTGAACTTAGAGGTTGTCTCAGGTAAAAACCACAGTTCCTTCCCTAATATGTAAATTCCTTCTGTTCCTCCTAATAAAAATGTCAAACTGAAAATTCATCTTTTGGTGTAATTTTAATTCTGACCCACTAGAAACACATCCTGATGCAGAATATATTCTTGTATTCTGCAAATACAAAAAGAGTTATTCTGTAATATTTTTTTATGAAATTAGAGGAAAGAACTATAAGGGTAATAAATTAGCTAAATTGAGCCACTCCTGTCTTCTAATTTAAGTTTAGGCTTTGTTTTAAATGTAGAGCTTTTTGTGTAAGCACTATCCTATGTGTTCATTTGTCATTTTACAAACCATTTGCATGAAGCCTTTACCAGTAGTACAGTTGAATATCCCATCAGCCATGCACTCTAGAATCACAGAATCACAGAGGAGAGCTGGTCACCCTCTGTGATCTTTAAGTTGTTCTGCTTTTGAACTCTTGCTCTTCTCAGATGCTATCTTGGAAAGGAAATATTAAAATGTTAATTCATTGTTGTGAGTGACTTTTGGACATTTGGGAACAACATACAGTATAGATTAATACCATGCTTAAGAGTCAGCAGAAGAATCAGCAGAAATTACTGCTTAGTAGGAGGAGCCAGAAAGTAAGAAGAGAAGTGAATGCCATCAGCTTATGAGGTAGATATTTCATTAGGAACTTGGATGTTAGTACTTTTTTTAAATGTATACTATTACTTAAGTGAAGGTATTCATAAAGAAACCTGGGAATAATTAAGGGAAATATAGAGGCAAAGTAGGGAAATAAATTCTTTTTGTATATTGTAGAGTCTATGGGTGGAGAGAACCACACTGATCTTGGTTCAGAGTTTACCTGGAATATCTCGTTGGTTTGAAGTGGAAAAACGTGAAGTGGTGAGTACGAGACTGATATCAATACATTTTGTGGGTTGGTTTACTTCGTTAGTCAGATGTGGGCTGATGTTATTTGATGAATTACTTTGAGATTTATTACTGTGTAATTTCTTTGTGCAAGGTCTCAAGCTGGCTACAACAAAATTATTTACAAAGTATTTTGAGTTTTCTGATTTCTATTGTCTTGAAAAGTATTATTATTAAGAACCACCCTTATGATTAATTTAAACAGTTGAGGAAAAAAGAAGTTGAGAAAAATAATTGGCACACAAAGGCAACACATTGTCAGCAAATTACTTTCTTAAACTCATCATGATGTAACATTTAATACTTAGAATATCTATAGCTTTGTGTATCTTTTAGTATAATTGATAAGGAAACATTCTCCAAGTTCCTGTACTATAATAAATGTCCTGAGCTGCTCAGCAGAACCAGTAGCAATAGAGTCTAATGTAGCAATCTGTTACTGACACATTGTAATTTCTTCTCCTTCCTTATTGTTATATTTCTTCAAAAATCCTTAAATACATTCCAGTTGTATTCAGAGGAGGGCTTCTCCTATAAAGACCTCTAAATAACTGGTCAGTTGTTGAGGTCAAGAGTACAACACCTATAATTATTTTCCTTCTTGTCAAAGACAATTTTACAATAATCCCTTTAAATATGAGAATACCATAGTACAAGTGATTTTCTTTAAAACTCTATTATGTTTATCTTTCATAATAGCAACAAAATGTAATTTCTTCACCATCCTGATATTCTCCTGTAGAAAACCAAAAATGGAGTTTAGTACAAATCAAAAAATTGTGTGTGACATGAGAAATTTTGTTAGTTGACTCCTGTTGAGTCCTTATGAGGTTAATATGACCCTAATCTGAAGACCCTCGGTTTATTGTCATGTAACCATTTCCAAAAGCTGACTGTAATAATTTTTCCTGGGCATGTATGAGATTATGACTCAGATTTGTGCTTGTATGTTTTGGTAAATTAGAGCAGCTGCAGGCCTGTACTCTTGTCATCACTTAGCTTTTTGTTTCTGCTGCAGTTGGTGCTACCTGTGAGAAAAGCTTTTGTTTCTGCTGCAGTTCATGCTACCTGTGAGAAAAGCTTCCTCTCCGAGAGATGAGGGGCACATTCTGCTCAAGGACTGCCCTTGACTGTAACTTGATCATCATCTCAGCTCAAAGCTTACATTCAAATTCTTCACTCATAATGTCTAGTTGTTGACTTCATTTTGGGTGGGGAAACTAAGAAACCAATACTTAAACTCTGCTCTATGCCCATAATCTGCTGAAGCTCCTGGATCTCAAGCCCGTTTAGGTAAGGTTACCAAGGACAGTTTAACCCTGAACTCCAGGAGTTCCACCACTGGCTGAAAGTATGTGAGTGTTTTGTAGCAAGGGCTGAGTCATCTCTCAAAGTCAGATAATGCATCTACAGGAGAGGGACAGTTGTTTGTTTTGGTTTTTGATTATATGATAAAATCAAATCTCTCTGTGCACAGAGTGTATACTCACGGAATGTAACTCAGGTGAGGAGAATTTTCTGTTCCAGTACTCTAGAACATAGAATAACATTGTTTTCTTTTAAGAAATCAAAAATTACCCATAATATTATTTCATCTTTCAGCTGAAGATTAAGTTGTTTGCAATGTTGCTTATCCTTTCAGGTGGAAATGAGTCCCCTTGAGAATGCTATTGAAGTCTTAGAAAATAAGAACCAGCAGCTGAGAACGCTGATTAGTCAGTGTCAAACGCGACAGATGCAGAACATTAACCCTCTCACAATGTGTCTAAATGGGGTTATCGATGCAGCAGTTAATGGAGGAGTTGCTAGATACCAAGAGGTAAGCAATTTATTTTCCGTTTATTAAAATTCCAACTTTTTTCCTTGTACAGATGCAGCTCCTATGTATGAAGTAAGGACAGAAAGTATGTTATGAATAATAGTTATAATTATACCCATATTGCAATTTTGGGTTAGGTGTGATATTAAGGATTTATAGTTCATTGAAACAACTATTTTGCTGCAGATAGCACCATAAACTTATTCCAGCAACGAGTTAATTCATAATTACCTTGCATTCTTCAGTGATTTGTGTGTAGATTTTCAATTAAATAGTTAATTGTAAGTACATTATTATAGTACCTTGCCTATTCTAGGTCAGGAGCTACTTCTGGCCAACCAGCAAATTTACTTTGTTGTGCTGACATTCTCATTTATATATATATATATATATATATATATATGTACACACACACATGCATATACATATATATAAAATTCTCAAAGATAAATTTATTATCTTGAAGAATTGTAATTTTCTAGATCCTTCTTGTTTCTCTTTTCCAAGTTTTAAGGAAAGCTATTTTCTGTGGGCGAAGAAAAATCTAGGAAAAAAAATACATATAATTAAGAAATGTCTAACACTGGATTTGTTCCCAAAAGTTGTTGCTTATTATTATCATTTCTGAATCACCTTAGGAGAACTGTAAGTGTTTGGAATGCTGTATTTGCACAAAGTTCTGTGGAATTCAGTAAAAAGAAAGGATTTTTTTTTTCAGCCCAACTTGATCTTCCTCTTTCTCCACAGTCTTATGAAATACTTAAGTTTGCTGGTTGTTCCTATGAAAGTGTTGTGTTGAATAACATTCTGTCCACTTGTCTCAAAGGGTGCAAGATTTACTGTTCACTCAACAGTGTTAAATTTGATAAAACTGTATCTAAATTAAACTACAGGAAATTGAATCTGGTATAGTGTTAGAATCTGTCATCAAAACTTGAGTGTTATGAAAATTGTGAGACTAAAGAAAAGCAGTAACATGTTTGATGTTTCCCAACTGCCTTTAAACAACAACAAAACTGTTTAACATAGTAAAGCACCATGAGGGGAGTCCCTGGAGAAATACAGTCATGTCAGAACTATGTCTGGTTTCAATTAACAGTGTCAGAGCTAGCTCAGTGTCTCTGCATAGCTCCCCATTCTTCACAAGCATGTTACTTGCTCCTTCCTTATCGTTGTTGTTAGCCGCAACTCTTGATCTCCTGGACAGTGTTTGTGTTTCAGTTCCCTTCTGCCCCCTGCCTCTCACTATATATTTAAAATAGAACTTTTCAGCAATATGTGTTTTAAACATTAAAACTGCTAGCAATAATTGTGAGGCTTTTTTTTTTTCCATTTTTCACCCTCATTCTTCTCTTTGCATGTCCCTTTTTCAGTCTTTATCTGTCATTCAGTTGCTTTGCCAGTTCTTATCTTCTACTTTTCCTGTTATCCTCTGCTCTGTAAATGCTTTTCCCTTCCTATCTGTTTCACTTTGCTTTTCCCTTCTACCCCTAAAAACTCATTCAGTCTTGGAGCATTTGGTCTTGAGGTAAGCATGACCATGTCTTTACCAATATCTTCCTTCCCTTCAGGCAACTTTCAAGCCTTAAGAAGTGTCCTTTGGCCAGCTGTTGCCTTCTTGATTTTCCAGTGGGATGTTTAATGTTTTTCTCCCCTCTCCTGATGGGGGAAAAAAATTATTCAGCACTTTGGTATTGCGGATATTAAAGCTATACATTCACTAGATTCAATACAGGAACAAATTCCAGGAAAATTTACAGAAGTTATAGTTATTATGCAGCACCTTTATGTATGCTAAAAAGACCGAACCACTGATTTTTAAAAACAAAAATTCTAAATGCTACTGGAAAAACATTGGATTTAGTCAAATTCTGATAAGGACTGGCGATTTTGTTTGAAGTTAGATTATTACATCTCTAACTCACACTATGGATCTCTACAAATCGTAGCCCAAAACTGCTGGGACATGACCTGCTCAATATTAGAACATTAAGCTTGTAGCTGAGGGAAAAGAAATCTCATCAGCTGGCAGAAGTTTGGGATTTAGGATTTTAGCAAGTATCAGAGGGCTCCTTTTAACAATTTAAACGTGAGTTCTTGTAGCTTACTTATCTGCAGCAAAAGGACCATGTGAAATAAATATTGTTCATCATGGTATCAGCATTCCTAGGTAGGTCTCAGCACTTTCTTGTTATGGTTTGTCACAGCATGAAATTTTGGAACTGAATCAGAGGAAGGCATATATTTATCTCCAGTTTTGCTGCTCCCCATATTTACAAATGCTTCTGCATAGCAAAGATTTTAAGAGCTAAAGTTGGATGGAGAACCTAGTGAGAAGTCTATGAGGGAAATGCTAAGACAGGTGCAAAAGGAAAACGTAGCCCAGAGCAGCCACTATTATCCTCTCAACTCTGTGGAGAGGAAGCCATGTGTATGTATGTATAGATATATTTAGAGACACTTTTTGTGACAAATGCATTTTTTAAAAGCTTTAGAAATCTTTCAAATGAGCTGCTGGGCATTTTATTTACAGAATAGTGTCAAGAATTGTAAACTCAATGTAATCCCCTTCCAGGGTAGAATAGTCATTATGTTATGAAAGGTATAATCATGACCAAAGAGGGAGAGTGCTATGACCAGACCATTGATGGTGGGTAAAATAACTTTGGGGTATTACAGGTGGTGCAATTTGAGCATTGGAAATGGACTGAAAAGTCATGTAAGCTCATGAACAAATCTGGGTGTTGGTCAGATGCTCACTGTGAGTTCTTTAGAACGTAATTTATATTAAATGAATAAGAAGATAATATCACAGCTCCAATACATATAATAGCATACAATTCCACACTGTGGTTAAGTTGTCAAGGACAAGGAAGCTCATAGTATGAAAAGAGAGGAAAATCAAACTCTTTGTAATTATTTGAAACTTCTGTCACAGTTATTGGCGAAGAGATATTTGGTTCAGGTAATGTATGTTTGGCTTCAACTCTGATTTGCAGGTTGCAAAATTTGCTTCAGGTCTGTCCTGGATACTAAATGCCACTCAAGAGAGGCTACATTTTTTTTGCCTATAATCTCCACCAGTTAATATGGGATAATTAATTATCCCGTGCATTATCCATTATTGCAGTAGAAGGGAACTTTGAAAATATTCGAAAATATTACCTAGAAACTTGTTTAAAAAAAAAAAAACAAACCTGAAAGAGTTGTATTGTTACTCACTTTGTGTTACTTTGTGATTTTATTCTGCTTAGGCATTCTTCATCAAAGAATACATCTTGAACCATCCAGAGGATGGAGAGAAGATCACACGCTTGAGAGAGCTGATGCTCGAGCAGGTACAGTGGGGAAAAGACTGACTAAGTGGCCTGCTCAGCTGTTTTAAGTAGACAGTAACTTTCTATACAAGCAAGTTTCTGGGTCATGTTTAATATTTTTTTCTCTAGGCCTTTCCATCATCACCTTAATCACTTCAAACTATTCTAAATTAAAGGTTGAATGAGAGGCCTGTTCTGTCATGCTTATACACAAATATTTGTACAACATATTTTATCACTACTGCAGAATAAACATTGTTTTATTGAAAAATTTGATGGCTTCAGCAAATATTTCTTTGACATATTTTACCAATATTAAAGAACAAATATTTTCACTACAAGGTTTACCCTAAGAGCAAAAAAGCATGAAAAAATCTTATTGCAATGAAAGATATCTAATGGTAACTGGCAAAGTAGGTAGGCAGTAAAACAAATGCCAAGTGATTAAATTAAGCAGAGGAGTATTCTATGCATTATATGATTTTTGCATTATTTCTTCATTCATTTGTAAGACAATGATCTTCCAGCCTCAAATATGAAGTGTCTCCCTTTGAAAATGCTGAAATTTTTTTTTCATCAAAGACCTTATGAAGTATTTCAGCTTTTTTATCTGACAGTTACCTATCTTTGTTCTATGCAGCATGTTGAAATTTCAAAGTTTATGGCCAGTTTAGGATAAAAAGATCAGAGTACTGGAAATTGGCAAGATGGAAATTCCACTTTTCATCAGCATTGTGGTATGCTTTTGGTCAGATCAGCTGAATGACAGATCCTCAGACAGTATAAGTCAGAATAGATTCACTGAGCTCACTTTACTTTCATTTAGATAATATATAGTAATTTAAATTGCAGTTTTTTTTTTCAAGCTATAGCTAATCTCACTAGCCTTTACCATGTAAAACTGGAGTTAATAACTTCCTATGACAAAAATGTGATTTCCAAGCAATAGCAGTTAAAGCCTATCTGGCACCCGCAGATGATTTAACGCGGAGCATTCAGAAGGGCCAGGATGGCTGTGCATGTGAATGGATGTGCTGCAGTCCTGACCTTGGGTCAGTGATGCTGTGCAGCTGCATGCCCACTCACAGGCTGCCTGAAAACATCAGCTAGTAGCTCTCATCCAAAGATATTACAACATACTGTAGCTATTTTGTTTTTAAGTTTGAGTTTATCTGATTCTTCATGTAACCAATTCAATATTTTGGATGCCTGTGGCCAAATTTGAGCAAGATTAGGGTTTCAGTAATGTTATTCTGAAGCCTGTCATGCCTTGTGTCAAGAATACACATAAAGCCGCCACTTACAGAGGTCTCTGGGGAATTGGAATAGGAGAGGAGACCACAGATTTTCTTGCAAATGTATTGCAGGGTCTCTGGTAGGTGTGGCTATTGCTGTTGTTTCATGCTTTTTACAACTGTTCTTACAGAAAATAGCTTTTATTTAAGGTTTAGAGCTGCTGCTTTGTAAAGCTACTATTTAGCCAGGTTTTTCGCTATGTTATATATTATAGTGATTTTTATATTGGAGTTGAATTTGCATAGGTGAAACCTTCGGGAAAGTTGAATAGTAAATGGGAAGAGGCATAAATCCTCTTGTGTGTCACTCCTTTTGGTCATAGGCCTTGTTTGATTACAGGTCTTTCAGGGATTTAGATTGATGCTCTTAAGGCAATGTGCATTTTGTTAGAGGTTTTTTTTATTAGTATCCTGGTTGATGATGAAAGCTTAAAGAAAACGCATCAAACATATATTTTTCTGTCACTACAGGCCCAGATTCTAGAATTTGGCTTGGCAGTACACGAGAAGGTGGTGCCGCAGGATATGAGGCCGCTACACAAAAAGCTGGTGGATCAGTTCTTTGTAATGAAGTCAAGCTTAGGAATACAGGTATGTGAGCAATTGAATGGATAGACCAGGAGAGCATTCAGCTGCACTAAGGATCGTTTCATTTTCCCAAGCAACAAACAGTGACATCTTCTGGTTGGTTGTCCATGTTACAGCTTGTAGCCTTGCAGAAGCACAAAGCGAAGAGAAACATAAACTTTCCATATTGTGCAGAGAAAAGTAGTCACATTTTACTATCAGCGGTGAAAAGTTAAGATATTTGTCATACTAATGATGAAGCTGATCCAAAATGCAGATATAACTATTGAGATTACTTTCTGTATCTTAAAAAATGCATAATGGTATTATGTTCATTTGAATTAATCTTCTTTTAATAACTTGCCAGGAATTTTCTGCCTGTGTACAAGCTAGTCCTATTCATTTCCCAAATGGAAGTCCTCGTGTATGCCGGAATTCCATGCCTGTTTCTATGAGCCCTGATGCTGCCAGGGTAATACCACGACGCAGGCAAGTTAAAATACTAGTAACTCACATATTTTTGTTACTCATGGAAGATGACCCATAAAATACTTCTATTAGGTGCATGCTTTCTTGTATGGTCTGCCTGAAGTATCTTCAGCCATGAATAGCTGGTATATATGTTATCTCTCTCTTTCTCTCTCTCTTTCTCCCTCCCTCCCCCAACCCCCAAATGAACTTTAAAGATTAATAAACATGTGCTGTTTTCCCATGAGAAGTTATGATTGACAATTACAGTTAACAATTTTGTATTTCATTATTCTTTTAATAGCCCCCTGAGTTACCCAGCTGTCAATCGGTATTCATCCTCATCACTGTCATCCCAAGCTTCTGCTGAGGTCAGCAATATCACTGGGCAGTCAGAAAGCTCAGATGAAGTTTTTAACATGCAGGTATAAATTATTGTCATTCTTCAAGCTATATAGAATCTTTCTTACAGGGCTATTTAGTAAAGTAATACTTCTATTATTTAATTCAGAAATCTCAAAATTATTGCTGATACTTCTTTTAAGAAACAAATCTTTAAATGGTCTGTTAACCTCATTAACTTAGAAATAACTTTTTATGTAACTGTTTTCTCTTGTTTAAATCAAAACATTAATTTTTTTACAAATGTAATAAGGAGCAATGAATAGACTATGATGCAAAGTCATCTGACCTTACATAGACTTTTCTGCCCAGTTGTCACAGTGGGATGTAATTGTATCACTGTATTAATTATGTTTATATGAATTTAATGTTTTACTACATTTTGTATAATAAGTTTAATTCTCTTTATACTGGTTTGTTATCTTTTATTATACTGATAATCTACTCTAAGAAATTACAAGTTCTTTGTTCTAGTGAAAAGTATGTTATAAATTTTTGTTTTCCAAACTAGTAGGTATGATGTGGTAATAACAGCATTTCTTCTATATGCAGCCTAGTCCGTCTACCTCAAGCCTGAGTTCTACTCATTCTGCTTCACCTAACGTGACCAGTTCTGCTCCATCCAGTGCCAGAGGTCAGTGCTCATCACCTGTGGTAAACCATATTAAATTATACTTAATACATAGCTGAATGTCTGCATGACATCACTGCTCAGACATCATATTTAGCCAATTATTTGAGGAATATGAATTATTGGGGACACAGGATTTCTTTGTCATAAGCATAGAATTGAAATGTCTGAGTTTCACTGCATGAATTTGATCACTCGACACGTTTATTTCTAGCCTCTCCTCTGTTATCTGACAAACATAAGCATTCCCGAGAAAACTCTTGCCTGTCTCCCAGAGAGAGGCCCTGCAGTGCCATCTACCCTACTCCTTCGGAAACTTCCCAGGTAAGAAGTTTGTTGGGAGTCCTCAGAGCACAATAGCTCAGAACACACATGCAGAACTTTGAGCGGATTCAGTCTGCTCATTGTTTTTAATTTTCAAGGGATATTTTATGGTTTTGTAAGCAAATACTCTTTTTACATGAAAGAGACGTGAATAGAATACATGATACTTGATCACATTTCTGCTTGATTTCCCTAGGTTTTAGATCTGTTTCTATACATTTACTGAATGCAGTGAGAGAGAGATGCAGAAACTTACCAGCTAACACAGTCTGCTTGTGTGGAACAACAGCATTTGTTCTATCTAGGGAAGAAGGAAAAAGAAAGAAAAACTGTTGTTGTAGCAGTTATGCTTGTTGACTTCCCCTATATTTCTTCTGAGAAAGCTAATCCTAGCCACTGTGAGATAATAACCCATTCCATGTGGCAATTCCTTTGTAGTTTCAGAAAAAAGGCATAGACATTTTGTTACTCCAAAGAAAAAAATTGTGTTCTTACCTTAAAATACTGTTATAGAGGTCTTTATGAAATGCGTTTCTTTTGGGTATGCTGAAATGCAAAATGAGCTTGGCAAGCTGGCCAATATTGAATTCTTATTTCATCTTTTCTTATTAATGGACCTATTTTCCTAAAGTGCTTTCCCTTAACACAGTTGCTGTTTTATCTCTGCCATCACACAATGCACCTCTTGCTGAAGCTGAGGAAGATGAGAACATAAGTACAGTGTTAAAGGCCCTCCTTTCAACACTCATTTCTACCAGAAGTTTTGCCTCTGATAAAAACCAACTTGCTAGTCCAAGATCGTTTACTTTGGAAATTATTTATTGGTTTCTCATTAGTTCTTTTCTTGTCCCTTGTTTCTTCAATTATTGAATTTGCTCTTGATTTAATTTTTTATTTCTTTTCTGTTTAAGTCCTCATGATGTTATCTGAGGGCTTAAGAATTAATACTGAAGCTCAGCCAGACTTAAGGACTGACAGTAGATATATCTACTGGGCACTTTCTCAGTGGTAGTGGAGCCAAAACAACATACAGGAAAGATCAGGAGATGTTCTTTAAGTAGGGCGGTTTTACAGTTTGCCGCAAAGAAAAATTATCCCATTTTTGCTCCCAGACTACAAACTCTTGCTTTGCCAAGTGGAATGCGACTTCTATCCCCCATTCTATCCGAGATTCCATAAGGGAGGCTGAGGAGCTCGTAGGCCCAGTCTCCGCTCTCTCTGAGACTCGCCCAGCAGGAAAATCTCCCAATCTGTCTCTACCCTCAGTGTCCCATGAGAGGGTAAGTAGAAAATTAACTTGCTCATACAGTGAAGTATGTTTCAAAGGTGAGAAGGTCTGACAGTTTCTTTCTGCCCTTATAACCAGAAATGAAGATATATCTTTCTGGAGAAAGGTGAAATTTCTTTCTCTGTTGCTCTGTTCCCATAGCAGTAAAAATGGACTGTGATCAGAAACAAAATCCTGATTCTTTGTCTTCTGATTAAGAATGAGAAAAGAAATCCTCAAAACAATTGTAAGGAGATATCTTAGAGATACCTGCAACTCTCATTAGAATTTATCTGCTCAAACTATTCCTTGTCCTTTCTATTTTTATTCTAATACCAGTTAATTTCAACAGTCTTGGTTGGAGCTTCATGCTAAGTTAAAGAGGAAAGGACCACCCATTTATGAAAGACTTTGTTACAGCTTAATGAAAGCAATTTTCACACTACTGTTTCACTTGGGAAAGATGAGATACATAGGCAGATTCCTGCACTGGAAGTCCTTTCAGGCCATAGCTACGTTATTTAAGGAAGTTTGATGGACTTAATAGAACAAGACCACAGCAGTACTGTATCCACTTCCCTCATTAAAATTGATGCTCAAGGTTACGTACAGCTGCTTTCAGTCAACATCTATTTGTGCCTGCTTTGTGATCTCTGGCTGAGCGATTGTACAGTGTCTCTCCAGCTCTTCCCATGCTCTGAAGAGGAATGTCTGCTGTCATTGACTGGTCAACAAGCCTTAGTTTTTGCACTATTATTCTTTCTAATGAAGCTTTTCAAATTTTACATTTTTTGGGGTTTCATTTGTGTGTCATTAAACATCCTGTGATTGCTCTTGTTCTTCCACATGGTTTTAAATTTCATTCTTTTAGTATGTCGTTGTTTCTCTGTATTTCATTCAGCTTTTGTCTCTTTATCTCCTCCAATTTCAGTTGCTTTTTCAGCCTTTGCTCTTTACCTTCACATCAGAAAACAGACTTAAACATTTGCGCACCACATCCTAGTGCACTGCAGACTCGGTAGGCAGTGAAAATTCAATCCAGGAACACATTTTTTATCACATTAGAGTACATATGTAGTTACACTACCTCAGTTTAATGGTAACTTCAGGAAAACAGATATTTCCTGACCCAGTATGACTCTAATACGACATACAGCAAACACAGTGTAGCTCAATGTCTACCAAAGAATTCTCTCTGTGAGATGCTTAAAGTCCAGATGAATTGGGCAAGTATTTGTTCCTCACTTTGTAACATGGAGCTGCAACATGTTAGATCAATGAAGATTACTTTGCAGCTGGGTTTGTCATCTTGTGGAACCACAGCATAGTGCCTCACCGATTTGGCATGGTCCTCTGTGAACAGTGGAAAGAGATACAATACCAGGATTTTATTTGGATTGCAGTGATTTTCTGATCTTGCTTTAAAAAAAATAACAAAAAAGCCCCCAAACCGAAAAAAAACCAAACAAGTAAGAAAAAAAATAAAGTTTATCTTTTTCTCATTTCCTATGTAAAGTACATCTGAATTACTTGTAGGATTAACTGTATGCTGTTTACATCTGTTATCAAAACAAACCAGTGACTATGGATTATTTGAAAGCCGCCAAAACAAGTAACTAATGGAATTTTAAAATTGCTTCCTAAATTTACTGTGATTTTTTTTTAAATAAATGAATATTCAGAAAACAAAAGACAAACATGCTTTATGGGTCAGCTCTGATCTACTAGAGAAGTAAGAACAAAAAAGTCAGGGTTGGAAAACAATACACAAAGCTTTTCTGAGGTAATAGCCATAACTTGAATATTATCAAACATTACACCTTATTCAGATCCTGATTCTTTAATGAAATTTTTGCAGATCTATCTCTCTATTCGTTTAGTAATCTGTCAAGATACCACTTGAGCAATGAGCTTTATTTTGCTTTTTAAGGTGCTGGAAACTGTCAGAACTCAGTAGATAATAGTCCTCCCTCTGATTTCAGTGCTTACAGTTTTCAGAAAACTGGTCTACTCCCTATCTGTATACACATACTTTTATTAACTGTTTATGTTCTTAGGTCTCGTTTATCACTCTACCTCCAAAATAGACCTGTGTAGTGGGAATAATAACAAAAATATATTTGTTTTCTTAAAGGCTACTGAAATACAACAGCAGCTATGTGTTGTTGAACATGTGTGAACCATGCTGTTCTCAATTTACAGAGGATGCTGTTTAATCATATTGGAGATGGTGCTTTGCCACGAAGTGATTCCAATCTGCCTGGCCCTGACAAAGGTAAGCGGAAATCCTGCAACATACCAATCTTGGAAGCAATGAAAATTTAATTAATTGATCATGTTCCTGTAGCATGCCAATTCTTTTGAGTGCATACTGTCATTTCCACGTGTCAAAACATTCTAACTAAATTATGCTAATAATCTTAAGTTTCAATATACTTTGCTAAAAAGGGGAGAACATGGTGTTTGAATGGAGTGTTGCGCTCAAAAGAGGCCCAGAAATTTGCAGGACGGGGCGATGGAGCAGCAGGTTGCAGCCTGCTGCACGTGAGAGCTGTCTTTTCTGCTTCTCGAGAGAGATAAATGGGGCGATGAGCCACCTTCTGGAGACAGAGGCAGAAAGAAACTAAAAAATTGGGTAGAAGTTGGTACCTGCAAGTCTTCTTTACCAAATATAAATCAGTGTGCTGTTGTTACACTGTCACTGAAAAGAGCAATTTGTGGTTTGTTGGGTTTTGGGGATTTTTTTCTTTTAATTACCATAAATGAGAAATGTATGAATTTCTGTAGACAAAATATTGCCTTTTATAATTTTGCGCATGGGGAAATCCAATATTGTTGTCATAGTTATTGTGCCATGATTTCATAATGTGCTTCACATCCATAATATACTCCATCATTTCATTATGGAACCTTTGTGATATGCTGAATAAAGGATACAATTCAAGAGGTATATATTTGAAGAATATACTGTAACAAGAATCAGATTTTCATCAATAAGAGCTGGTTTTTTAGGTATTTTTGTGGCTAAGTTTTTATGAAAGCTCAGGTGGACTTCTTCACAGGGCTGAAAATCATATGAAGTAATTTAACATGGAAATGGCAAAACTTTTCCATTTTCCTATGCAGCAAAGTAGTTCACAGAATTGTTAAAATAAAATATTATCTTCTGGAGGTTTTAGGAGTCCAAAGAACTGACTGTTTAAATGACTTAAAAGAAAAAATTGGTTTGTCAGAGATTCAGGCATTTGAAGTACCTAGGTCTGGTGCCAAGTGGCTTTTAAGGATGAAGGCAAAGCCATACTGCTAGGTGACAGCTTACAGTAAAAAGTAAACACTGGATTGAATATTTTGGCAATAAAAAGCAAAGTGATCCTCTAGAAAACAGATTATTCTGTGCACTGTTCTCAGGGTCAACTATAGGTTGCAATTATACTGTAACAATATTGTTACAGATATGAAACCAATATAATACGTACTGTACTTCTTGTATAAAGTCTGGTATATAGTGGGGTTGCAATCCTGAGAGCTCTCATTGTTGCTATAATAGCAGTAATTGATGCCATCAGTTAGCAACAATACTTTGCTTTTTGTTTCATCTTTGGAAATAAGCGCAGGATCCTTGCATGGGATTCCCTACTCACAATTCAAACAAACAAACGAAGGAAACTGTCATGGCAGGGTAAGATGCTTGAGGCTTTGAAGATGTTTTTGGGCAGTGAAGGGGGAGGTTTGAAGCTCTTCTTTTTTCCACTTTTTTTTTTTTTTTACATAAGTGTAATTATAGTTTTGTGTTTCAAATTAGCTTTTGTCCTGTCCATGTTAAATGCCCTGTCTTTCTGTCTATGTGGCTTCTTTCCAATATTGGTGACTTCTTGATAATATGAGATAATCCAGTTCTATCAAGGAAGCTGTTCCAGACCTTATGCAATCATTCAGTTAAAGTCATGGAATTTGGTAAAGGTAAAACACAAACAAATACAAGAGCCAATTTTATGCATGTCAAGGTGATAGTCAATTCACATGGTTAAGCAAAGATCTTCGACCATGGATACAAACAATGCATAGAAATTTTCTCAGTCCACAATGATTTCTTAATTTGATTTTTTTTTCTGTCAGACACTTTTAATTCTTCCAATTTTTACTCCCTTCATTTTATGCAGTCTATGCAGAAGACTGTTAGCATGGAAAGTTTTATGAAGAAGGTTGATTGGAATTTGGCGAGTTCCTTTGTCTAGTCTCTTCTGTGTATAAAATGAGTTAATGGAAACAGTTTACGAATAGTCTGTTCCCCTTTGCCTGGAAACCTCTAAATAGGAGTCTGGTGCAAAGATAAACTGATTATATTAACAGGCTTCAAGCTTATCTCCCTTTGTGGCTGGATTTGCACTGCACCAAAATGCTGTCTCGGCTGCTGCTGTTGATGGCCCCCAGTGCTATAGAGTCACAAACTGACCTGAGGGCCAGATGCACACATCAGGCAACCAGGACACTGACAGCTGTTATTTAAGAGCTTTCCAAGTGCTGATGTAATCATGAGAGCTTTTCAGGCATGCTTATTAAGCTGTTTATCATTTTCACTCTGTGTATTCTTACCCTCATGGATAAAGGCAAGTCAGAGAACTGGAACTGTTGATGCCTGTGACAGCCTTTTCATTCTCTTCCAGCTGTAAACACCACCCCCAGTAGCTGGAGCCTGGATAGTGGGAAGGAAGCCAGAAACACATCAGAAAGTGGAAAACTTATATCTCCTCCTGTACCACCAAGACCTGCACAGACTGGTGAGTTAATGGACATTTCAGGCAAAGCTCCAGTACTTTAGGGAATTTTTCCACTCTGATGGAAATGTTTAACTTCTTGGGCAGGTTAACTTATTATTTGATTTCTTACATGAAAGGCTGTAGAACTGCCTCTGTGGGTATTTTAGTCTTGGTAATGTTCTCTGCAGTACTCTGTTTCCAATACTCTGCCCCTACACATAATGACTGAGTAGTTTCAGACAGTTCGTGCTAGTACTAGGGAGGATGATCAAATTTAGTTGTCTGATTTTATGATAATTGGAGGTTAGCAATCAGAAATGATCATTAACCACAAAGAATCTTACTGAGCAGAAAATGCACAGCAATCATGCAGGTACATGAGTTTTGTTACTATAACCAATTTGCCTTTCAAAAACTTAATTTTCATTTAAAGGAAAGGCTGCTTGAATGATACTATCAATATAATTGTTCTCAAGTGTGTGAATACACTTTTTGCATATTAGACTTATGCCTCAGAGTATGTCCAGGTATTTTTCCAGTATATTTGCAGGTAAATGTTTGATATATTATGTATTGTCCTTTTTCTTAGTTGACATACGTATACATAATATATTTCGGAAGAACAAAAAGTGAAAAGTTGTAATAAGGACTCTTTTTTTAAATTCTTTTATCATTTGGTAGGATATAAACCAATTTACTGTGTTGTAAAATTTTTCAGAAAAGGCAGATACAGAAATTTCTTATAATTGGTTGTACTGCAAGATCATCCTGAGAACAAAGTAAAAGTCTCCAGAACTATTTACAACCATTGGGAAAATACCTAGAGGGAACCAGAGATAATGTCTATTTATCAAATGATCTCATATCCACTTAAAAAGATTTCTTATTGAAAATTGTAATGCCAAGAGTGCACTGAAATCTTTCTAACTTTACAGCATCACCAGCAAGACACATAGCCTCTGTTTCTCCTTCTCCTGCTGGCAGATCACCAATGAAGGTAATGTCTTATTGCAGTGAATTGCTTTGAGGGACAGATTTTGTGTGTTCTGGAGTAGATAGTCTATATTTAGTGTAGACTGTTTGGTATTATATTATGTATTCTTTTTATTATTGTATACCTATACAAAAAACATTCACAAGAATAAGTAGACATAATAATTGCAGCAGTTCTGAAGATTTTAAAAAATGATGTCAAGAAACCTAGTTCTCAGAATCTTTAGCCTCTCAATATCAGGCTTCTCACTTACATGGATAATCAAGCTCATCAGAGTCAGTGGACAGAACAGAGAGTACAAAATACATGGAAGAGGTGTCTCCGATGGTCCGCCTACTCCAGAATTCTGTCTCCATCCGTGGAAAAAGGGGAGATGCCAGCTAAGGAGAACCTGTTGTGCAACCCATTCCTCTTATTCCTCCAGCATTCAGGGCTGTTAGATTAGAGGCTATATTAGAGAGTAATCCCTGCTTCAGTCATTTTAGTGTCTGTTTCCTTTGCAGAATGATTGAGGGAGGTTGTGCAAGAAGTTGGAAGTAGTTTGACACCTGCCAGTAGGGTACATTAAGCAATAGGCTGTGAATAAGCATTGGTTCTTTTCTAGCAGTTAAACACCCAAAGCAATTGGGGATCCAGGCTAAACTGAGTAGATTTCCTTTCTATTTCAAGAAACATTTTGAATGTGTTGGTACCCATATATTGGTACCTGCTTTTTTGCTGGCAAACTTAACTCAGAAATCTGTGTATTCCACAGCACTGGAGGACACAAACATGCAACCTGCTTATTCCATGCAAACACCAATATTGACAGATCGCACGTTAGTCTTGGGCATAGCCTTTACCAGAACCATTGAAGCAGAGGTAATTCTGCAGTTAGAAATCCTGGAGTCAACAACGTGGAAGGAGAGCAAATAGAAAGGACCATGACTGCGCTTCAGGGACTCAGGTGCAAGAGCAGAGGGAGGCATCCCTGCCAAAGTGGTCCCTCAGCAACCCAATGCCTAACTAATACTACAGAGGTACACATTGCCTGAGGAGGAAAGTGGCACCCCAAAATATTTCCTTTCCCCTTGAGGTCCCCAGTCACAAGTCCATAGTCATTCTCCTGTTTGTCTTCCATAGGCCTGTAACATTTTCACTTGTGGCTGTACAGTGGTCCAAGGTCAACACGGAGCAGTTGTGCTGGTTAGCAAAGTGCCCATAGTTCTATTACTATAGTGTATTGTGCTGAAGTGAGCACCAATCCCAGGTTTTGTGCTAGCTGCTTACTAGGAAGCTCTTTAGAGCATTAGGATCTATACAAAGATGAATGACTCTTTTTTTCTGAATGGACTTGATACTGATGATTTTTAGGGATGCTTGAAGTTTGTCCTAGCATTTTCCTTCTAGAGGTCTGGACAGAATTTAAGCATTTTACAGACAAAGTCTGGATTGCTGCTTGGGAGAGGAATGGTGGCCCAAAATACTTCTGAGAGCTGCTGGATCTCACTTTGAGCATCAATTTCCAGACTCCTTTGGTGTCTAGATTGTTACTTGCTATTGGTGAAAGCAGGCTGCACTGCTATCAGCAACCAAGTGATTACCCTTGCAGGCTTTACACATACTTGCTCTTGTTCAGAATGACCCTGGATGTCTGTGGGAGTGCAGCTGCAACCTTCTCACATGCAGAGGAATGGAACATGACACAAGTAGTTAAACAGGCTCCTCAAAACGTCTGAAATGTCTTCACCATGTATTGATCTCTAAATAAAACTTGGTCTGCTTTGCCATAGCCATAATTTTTAGCTTGTGTTCCAACAGTGTGCTTCCAGAGAAGGTCATCCTAGTATACAAAACCCACTGATCTTAATTAAACATTTTTTCCCCATTGATTTCAGTGCTCTGTGGATCCAGTCCTAGATGGATAACTATAATTATCTCAACAGCATAAAGTCAGTGTAGCCAACTCTATACACCCCTGCCCCTCTCCTCTTCTTCCACTCCCACCCTTTTTGCATGGCTCACACTCCCACCTCAAGCTGAGCGCCAGCCAGTCTAACAACAATTGGAGTGAGAAATTTGCCTTTAATGTGATTTCTCCATCCCTTTTTTTAGCCTGTGCTTGAAGCCATTAAGTCTGGATTGTCTGAGATGACTCCAGTCAAAATTAGATATGTTGCAAAAACTTTTCAACTTGGAAAGTGTGGGCTAACTTTTTACAATTTTCAGTTGAAGTTCTTTCACTGGAATAGGATTGCTCGATGTTTTTAGGTAGGCCTTTATTGTCCCTACCTTTTATTTTGTTGTCAGTGCTGTTGTTGTTGCTTGGGCCCTCAGCTTCCTGTCCCTCACCATCCCCGAGAGACCTCTGAGGCTGCTGATGCAGCCCCTGGCCACCTGTGCCCTTGTCTCTAAGGTGGTGTGTTGTGTTTGTGTGTCCAAGGAGCACCTGGGAGATGGGGGAGAGGAAGGATGGAGAATCAGCAGATAAAAATGCTGTCTGCAGCAGCAGTGATGCCTTCACCTCCTGCCATCCTGCTGCTGCTGCTGAAGGGGAGCAGGAACAGCAGCTGAAGGGGGCTGGCACCCAGCAGTGGCTCTTACCTTGACACGTGCTTTGGGCTTCCCCTCCAATGCTGATATTATGGTGCACTTGGAAATGATGCCACGATGTAAATGCACTTGTCACTGCATGATGATGCAGTAAAGCTGTGAGAAAAACCTTTGGAAACTGAATTTGCGATATGAGAGCCTGCAGTAGCAGCAGTGGCTGGGCTGCAAGACCTGTGCTTTGGCGTTAGGGGGCAGGACACCCCCAGGTATTCCCTATGCCAGGTGATGCATTCCACTTGCAGCTGGGAAAACTAAGAGTGCATTTTAAAGGCTTCCAGATTTTTCCAGTGTACTCTGATAGATAACATTTAAATGCAGTTTTAGTTCCGCTTATGTGAATTATTAAACAGGGGCACAGCCATTTATGTTTATCAAAGCTTAGAGTCCATGCACTGTATCTATGTATGTTTTCAGTCTTAGCACAGAAATGCTCTCCCTCATATACCCCAGGTAAATTCTTCTTCCGCCCTTTTTTTGAGCAGGGGTCTGTGCAGTCATTCACACCGTCTCCAGTGGAGTATCATTCCTCGGGGCTCATATCAAACTCTCCGGCACTGTCAGGGAGTTACAGCAGCGGCATCTCTTCACTCAGCCGATGTAGCACATCAGAGACATCAGGCTTTGAAAGCCAAGGCAGTGAACCAGCAGTGACTGTCCCAAGCTACAGTGTTTCTGAGGAGCCTGTGAGAAAAGAAAGCAAAACCCCGCCACCCTACAGCGTGTATGAGCGGACTTTGAAGCGACCCGTTCCTCTACCTCACAGCCTCTCCATCCCACCCGCCGCAGACCCACCAGCACTGCCACCCAAGCCACAGCTGGTTCGGCCAAACAACCTGGAAAACAGCAGCAGGAGGACTGAGCAGGTTCCCCGGCCCAGGCCCCTGCCCCGCAAAGTCTCTCAGCTATGAGAAGCCACTTTTATATTTAATTGCAACCAATTCTTTACTGTTTAAGAAATAATATTTTTTAAAAATGGTAAAACTGGTTTAGTTAGGCACTTTAATATTTTGCCCACCTTTTCTTTTGAGTAATTTTGAAACGCATATTAATATTATGTTGCACATTTGAAATGAAATTACTAATTTAGGTTACCAGATATTATAGGAAGCATGAATGAGAGGACTGTTGGGTTTTTTTTAATTTTATGGTGGTGAATACTGATAAATGCTTTTATTTGTACATTATTTTTATTTAAAAAATTAAATCTAAAACCCTACAACTCTCATCTGAGTGAGCCGAATGCTTCTTACAAAATGCAGAACATACTGACTGGATCTTTACTACTAGAGATAAATGCACGCTTTCTAACAAAGTAGTCTGTAGACTAGGTTGTTTCTGCAAATAGGCTGAAAGGTGTTTCTCTTATGAACAGGTTGGTCATTTTAAATGTATGTGGAAAAACTGGGATATAATGCAAGTTATACTGCAGAGAACTGTTGTAAGAATGTGGTTTGGAATTTTTGAAACACACTTATGTTATTTTTAAGATGGATAAATACCTGCATTTCATTCAGTGTACAGCACCATTCTGGTGAATCCTGATAAGATTTTGTGCCATTAATGTATTATTGTACCTGACACATCTTTTTTCTTTTTGAGGTGCAATTTACTTTTTATTCTTCCAGTAGATGTACGTTTGTTGTTTTGGTTTTTGGGTTTTTTTTAGAGCAAGCAGTTTGCTAGCGGAGGCTTTTTGCTGTTTTTGAAAGTTCACCTAGAATACAATCTATGTATGAATTGTTTGTTTAACTTGTGCACAAGAATCAGTACTGACTAGTAACAAGGCAATTCACTAAATGAGCGAAGTTTTAAAAATACAAATTGCTGGTTATTGATCCATACATTTCAAAAGCTAATTGCAAACATTCTTAATAATTTTGTAAAAATCTAGAAAAAATTCTGAACAGTTCTTTCAACGTGTATGTGCCGTTGGAGCCTGGTTTCGGATTTGCTTTTTAGCTTGAGTTCATCACCGTCATCTTTATTGTAGCAGAACGGTGTTTGGCCTTAGGTTGTGTTTTAGTGACCGGCATCTGAAGAGCTTTGGAAAACTAGTGCCAACATGTAGGAATGTGGAGGGGAAGGGAAAAAAAGCACCTTCTGTATGTAGTTTTTGTATCCTCTTTCTTTTACTGACTGTTTAAATGTGCTTGGGAACAGATGTGTGAACTGCATTTTAAATCATGCTGTTAAGAATATTCTCCCTCTTTTGTTGGGAAACTCATGTTGATTTTAGCTGTGTTTGATTTGTTGATAGTTTACTGGAAGAAAGTGACCACTTTTTTATATTCTCTCAATTAAACCTTCAGCAGTTACAAGCTGTTGACTGTAGTAATAGAGGTTTTCTATAATAAATGTTCAAGTATTTTTGTACATAATTGGTAAATTTTAATAAGGAGTGTACCATTATGTGAAAAAGAAGCAAACAGTTGTGTATGCAGTAAGATTGTTATAATTATGCCAAATACTTTATGTATGGAAAAAAGAATATTTGTAAATATGTGCTTTTAACAATAATTCTGCCATATTGACTTTACAATTTTGAATGTCAGAAAAAATAATATATGTTAAAATATTTATGTTTTAGTGAAAATATTCATAACTTGAAAAGGAACATATGAATTTTAGCTTTTTATCTTGCTGATTTCAAAGTCTGAAATTCCTTGAACTAGCTCTTGCTTTCTGCTATAACAGTTTTGTGTCTGTAACCACATCATAAAAGTTGTAGAAGGCTACATATTTATGCTGATATAAAGAATTAATGCCTGAAATTTAAATAAGGTGTCACAAGTAAGATAACAAAACTGCTTTGAATTTTTTTTTCCCCACTCATGTAGTTTAATAGATTTTGTTGACTAGTGCTTGAGCACAGTATGAATCAGTGTTATCTGCTCCTGAAGCCATTTTTTTTTTTATTTCTGGCAGTAAACAGAGTTGATGACTTCATCATTTGCGTGCACTACTGATCAGCTTTGCAGCAAAACATTTCAAAAGTCTCTGTTTACCTGGACACTCATATTGGTTGCTGCGTAATGTTAATATGGAATAAATGAACTTGATTAATCTTTACAGTACTTGTTTTCTGCAAAATGAGAGATTATAATTCAGTTTGTCATAGAACGAAAGTTCTGAATCCTTGTCTTGCTAAATCTTTTTTTTTTTTTTTCTGTTAACAATCTCCTGAGGGATTGAGTTTTCTCCCTATTTGGATCCATAATTGCTTTGTGAGACAAGGTGGAGAGTATTGACCTGCTCTTCTGAACAACTGAAAAACATAAAACTAGGGAGTTCACTGTAAATTAACCTGCATGAGTGCTCTGTTTTTATAACCATGACATCAGGAATACTCTGAACGATAGCAAACAGTGTAAAATTGACAGAGAACTCTAAAACCGAGTTGACACATTTTCTGCTTAGCCAGTTTTGACAAATTGATTTTGTGGATCAGCCTTTCAACCTGATTACTTATAAAAAATGTAGTATGGAATTTTGTTATGTATGTTGCAACACCCAGCGCTTGAAAACCTAATGTAAATAAAGGTCTTGTTTGAATTTTATGTATTAGTCATAAATATAATGTTAGCACTTTCTGGATGACAATGAGTAATTCAGAAGCTCATTTAGGAGGACCTATGAGAATAAGTTGCTGTTACTACTCAATACCTTGAATGTTAGCCAATGTGTGCATAATAGGTGAGATGATCTTGTATTCAAATACCAGCCTATCAATTATAGTATCTTTGAGATGCCACAGAAGCATCTACAAACTTGCCAGGTCAGATCATAGCCAATAGCCTGTGTCCTGAAAGAAGCACAAGCCGGTTACCCCTTTGTAGTAAAGGTTTCAGGGCAGTGCAGTTATAGGTAGTCCTGTTCACACAGAACAGGGTCTAGCTGTGTGTATATCTTCTCTTCTGTATGAAAGTGCCCTCCTGCCTCACTGTTCTTCACTGATTCTCCAACAGCACCTGCAAAAAGCACAGCAGCTGAGCAGAAACATACCAATAGGCAGGAGTCAGTGCCTGAGGTAAAAATGATGAAAAGCATCTTGTTTTGATGTAACTGTGGTCAGTGAGGCTTGTAGCAGCACTGTCTCAGTAACCCCAGGTTACTTACTCCTGTTGGTAGCTGGATTTTCTGATGATCTGGGCAGAGCCTTGACATATGCTGGCCGAAGGGTAAAGTCCCATCTGGTGTGACAGTGTGGAAGGATGTTTGTCACTGAAGCCCCTGAGATTCTGACCTTGAACCAGATTCTGTAGGAGAAAACCCTTTTCATACTAATTTGTCTTTACCTTCTCCTTGTCATTTTAATTCATCTTTTGACATATTTAATATAAGAAACTAGAATGATTAGTTACTTTCGCTAACATTAACAAAAAAATTTTGAGAACAAACAGCTAAACTATGCAAGCCTCAGGAACAGGAAAGGTTTAGAGCTGCATGTTTCATGTGTGCATGAAACTAAGCACCAGGATAGAGTGACTCTTCGTGGTGGTAAAATAAGGCTGCTGAAGAAAGAACATTAAATATTTTTTAAAAATGGATTGCTCAGTAAGAACTCGGTGTGTCTGTGCTGACTGGCTGAGGGCTGTGCACACTTCAGTGGGGATGCAGCCTATGACATGAGCCTCCCAGGCACAGCTGGGCAAACTAACTCAGGTTAGAACTTGTCACAACTTGTCTCTAATTGACTGATATTTATTCCAAGAAGACTGTTAGAAGGGAAAAGAAGGTGAACAGTGCATGTGTGGGGAAACAGGAGGGGTGCGAATAAAACAGGCAAAATCCTTGATGGCCTAATATTTAATCCAAGTGTGTTTTCACTCAGCCAGGAAAAATAATAGTGGTAGAAATTGAAATGCTAGCTGAAATAAGCATAAGATACATATCTTTAAGCTATTATAGCATAATGTTATACCATCTTAAGTGCTGGTTGAGCTGAAGGGGATGGAAGGGAAGCTGGAAGTCCTGATAAAATACAGGGTGGTTTTATTTTACAAAGGCTTTGGGGTGGGTTTGTTTCTCTTTTGCTATGGCTCATCAGATGACAGAGAAGACTGACTGCCGTGAGGTGCAAGGGCAAAGAAGTTGCAAATAACAAAGCCCTGCAAAATATTCAAATAGTTCCCTGAATTTGCTAAGCAGCTTTTTTTCTTAACCCATGGTGCATAACTGATAGTACATTTTGCAACTAACATCTCCACATTTTAGGGAGCAAATAGATGTCCAAATTTCATAGGAAACAGCTGATAGCTCTGATAGCTCATAAGCTGCTGAAATTTTGGTTAAATATTTAATGTTTTACATCGATTTGCTGTTGGAACTAGATCCACTTGTTTATTTCAATTTATTTCCTGAAAATTTTACAGAGAAACTCTCTGCATTACATTCTTGCTTATTTGTGAAACTTCTATCATTGTTGGTTTTTGTTGACCTCACTGACTTCCCTTGAAGTGTTTCTTCTTGCTTTTCAAAAGAAAGACCATCAGCGAGGAGCTGCTTCAGCCTTTCCCGTGGGGAATATTTCAGAAGCGCAGCATGAAGGGGATGCAGAACAGAACTGCTCCATTCCCAGGGGGGACTAGCAACAAGGGCCTTGGGAACAAAAGCTGAGGGGGAAGTTTACCTGTAGAGCACTTGTAGGAGTTTGTGAAAGGGTGAAGCTCAGTCCCAGCATGTCTTATAAATGGAAATCCTTTGCCTTGTTTCCTTATCTTTTAAAGGAGAAAATAATGCCAGGTAGACACATAGGGAGGGGGCAGCAGGGGTGGTGGGAGGGGTGTTCATTTTATTTTAGGGTTGCTGAGAATAGGGCAGGGGGGGGAGGGAAGAAAAGCTGAGTCTGCACTTTAAGCCTAAAATGATTTGAGAGACCATTGCTCTGGGTCTTTGGGCCAGTTTACAATCAAGTGATGTAACTTGTTCAATGATTTATCCTTATACTCTGAATACTCTCTGAAGAGCCAGCTGCCCCTCTGAACTTCCATGCCAGTCTCTTTTTTTCCATCTGTTGCGAGAGGAGGACTTGCTGCAGGTGTGCTGACTGGAGAATCTGCTGCAGCCTGACCTCAGTGCCTCTTTTTGAGACATTCCTGGAGCTGGCTGGCATTGGCTCCTCCAGACAGAAGCTTCAAGCAGTTTCTAATAGAAGGCAACCCTGTAGCACACCCCCTGCAGTTACCAAAATGTAGCCACAAAAACCCACTACACTAATGAATTTTGTCCCACCTGTAAAAAAAAAACCAAACAAACAACTGTCTAACACTGACCAAAAAACACTTTGCAAAGAACAAAATACATTAATAAACTCAGCTAGTGCATTAGGAGATTAAACAATAAATATTACAGTGCTGCGCTGTTCTCAGGCCATTAATTTCAGCAAAAGAAGACTGTGCACACTGGACAGAAGCTTTTCATGTTGCCAAGGAGAGTTTTTCTGCATCTGCAGTGCCCCCTCCAAGTTCTGAGACAGAACTGAAACACATCCTATCAATCCCCCTGAAGCTATCATTCAGTGGACTTTTTAGAGGTGTAAAACCTGAGCCGCATGATGATAAGCAAGCACAATCAAAGCAAGTCATAACCTGCTACTTTGAACATGCAGACAGGGGCTATAGGGGAGCAAGAAGGGAGAAGAAGAAGAAAGAAATTTTGGGTTTGTGCCATAAAGATCTATTTTGAATTCTGGAATATTGCTAGGTTTTGAAAAGTACTGGATTTTTATCACATGCTTTACTGGGGTTTTTTCCCTGTGTGAAATAATGCTGGGGAGTGGTTTTCTCTTGTGTCCATGTAGATTTCATAGATGTTATTTGTCTTGTACCCAAAGAAAGTGGTTCTCAGGGTTTTGTTTGTTTTCTATTGGTCCTGTGATAAGGTAGGGCAGAAGATTTAAGACAAAAGCAGACTGTGGTCAGTGCTGTGTGATCTCTTATTTCAGAGGTGCTCATAACAAGGGAGCATTCAAGACCAGCTGGATGGGGCTATGAGCACCTGGTCTGGTGAAAGGCATCCCTGCCCACAGCAGGGATGTTGGAACCAGCTGATAACGGTCCCTTCCAACCCAGGCCATTTTATGGCTGTGTGTTCAGAGAAGAACATCTGTGTTCTCTAGCTAGCTCTTGTTCCCATACCTTCAAAGAGTAAAGTTCAGCTCACTACTGGCACCTCAATACCTGTGCCCAAGGACAAAAAATGGGCACACTCCGTCTTGCTGTGGAAAGTGTGCTTCTGCATATACCTTGAACATGGTGAGGTATGGACACGGATAGGCAGCATTCCATGGTGCCCATGGAATGAGAGGCCACTCTCCTTGTGTCCTTACTGCTGCAGCAGTGATGAACTTGTGGTATGTTGAGTATCACAACTAGCTGTCATGGCATTGCACAGTTGTCTCATCTGCAATGAGCTGCAGTGCTGTAAAGAACACAGAAACAATTAAAATATCAAATTGTAAGACAAAATTGATGTTTAACATTCTCACCAACACTATGCTTATTTATCTGGAAAACTGAGAAACTTGGTGGATATTTCAAGCTCTCTCAGTAAGCCTTTCCTGGTTCAATGCTATTTTTACCGAAGATATCACCAGCCCATTTTGAAAATAAAGCTTTCAGTAGTTGTGCTACATGAAACCAGGCACAGCTTGAATGACAAGTCTTCCATACTGCATGGGCTCATTAGAGAGATTTGTATTCCACAGTGAGCTGAAGGAGAGGTAGTGACCTGAGAGACTCTGAGCAGGCACTAAACCACAGAAACAGCAGCAGAAATGACAGCAGATGGCAGGGTCAGCTCATTAACTGCATTTATCTAATGGAAAAGTTCCCATATATTGTCAAATAACAATAAAAAAATCATCTGTCAGAAATTCCACCTGGTCATAATTGATCATCATTAATAAATCTGTTCCAAAACAAGCTGCCAAAATCTCAGCTATGATCACATAACTCAAACTAATTAGCAAACAACAATCACTGAGGTGAGTTGCTTTGGCTGGGTGACAAAAGGAACCAAAGCTGGGGCTGCTGTTGGCAGAATGGGAAGCTGTTTTGTGAAGGTATGCTGGGCTGACAAAACATCTGGCTAGTTTGCTGTTCTGGTCTTTCTCTGATAATCTGTGTTTTGTGAAACACAGGGTTGTAACACTTTGATCTAGAAACACTGATTATACATAGAAATATAAATACTGCAGCCACATTAACCTGAATTTGCCCTGAAAACTACAGGTTTATCCCTGATTTCTATCTTGGTCTCTAAAGAAAAAGGCAATAGACAGGAGCCTACCTGTAATAGAAAAGAGACTTCATTTAAAATCTATTATTAATTTATTGACATAATACTGACAAGTTTCAAACCATAAATTAACCTTTCATGAAATCACCCATGCTACACTCCTGAAAGAACACCACACTCCCCAGCAAGCTAGTTTTGCCTGCCTCCCTATCTTTGTTTTGAGGGGCCAGTTTCAAACTGGTGCTCTAAAAAGTGTGCAAGCGCTTGCAGTGAGGCAGGATCTTAGAGGCAAGAAAGCATCATGCAATGCAGTCCTTGTATAACATATTTAGCAGCACTAGAAGTAAATTACTTAATCATGACAGTTTTTGAATCTCACTGCTGAATCCTCAGCTTGGCTGTACCACAGTCAGCAGCACTTCACAAACAGTATTGCTGCAGTTGGTTTATTTTTATCTGGGGCAGACAAATTGCTGTGGCTCCTCCTCGGGTCTTCTGTAGGTGTCTTGTGCGCCCTGCCTGGAGAGCAACACATTGACAAGGTCATACAGCAGTCAAGGGAAGACTTGCACTCTGCCTTACCTGCTTTGCCTGCATTTCAGTAAGTGCCTATTAAATGATGCTTCTGCACAGCACAGTCAGAATAGCGCAATGCAAGCAAAAGGGCAGGCTCCCATCCTTAAGCATATTTCCAGTGGGAAATCATGGCATAGCAAGAGTCAGAAAGTAGGTGAATAGACAAAATATCTGAAATACTGACTCCACAGCAGAGGCTGCTCTTGGGCCATCAGGTTATTAAGTTGACTACGTTGCTGCTGTATGAGTCCTCAGCACCCGAAGAAAAATATTGAAGGTAATGTTCAGGTCAAAAAGATATTGAGTTCTTCAAGAGGGATATGTTTTTGCACAAACAGGTTGGGAAGGGACTCTAGTTTCTGATTTTTTCTAAATATAATTGGAAGAAATAGTAGAGAATACTGATGGATAATGAAGGTATTAAGAGAATGTGTCAAAGAATAGTTTATTATTTTTAATGACCTTATAAAAATATGTAAGCAAAAATAAATTTAAAATTTTGTTTTCCAGTGCTAATGTTCTCCCTTTTTGCTTTGGTTTATCTCTTCAGACTAAAGACTCCTTTAAATCCCATAATTAAGCAGAGGGATTTTTGGTAGGCAAATTTTTGGTAAAATATTATGCAATTGGGAATAGCCACTTAGTTGTTTGTATAATTGGAATTTTTAAATAGAATGGGAACAAAAGTATTTAAACTTCAAGACTGTCTCACTAAAATATTTTTGCTTTAGGCAGATTGCAACCAACATAATTTTTATTTAAGTTCCTTCCTCTAAAATTACTGTATCTGACAGGAGTATGAAAAATATATATGATCACGTACATACTTGGGGTGAAAGTGGAAGCTCTTTAAACCATTTACAATCAGATAGTTCAGAGGCAATTGTCCTCAACAGACTAATCTTGAAGTGCTCTGATGTGGATGAATTGAAGCATAAAATTGCAATTACTACGTAGTTGTTTTATTTCTGTAATGTGTTTTGAAATCAAGTGATGCTACACATGAGAATTTTAAAAAGACTTGTTGATATACAGCATACAATTAATAAAAAATGCAAAATAAAAGAATTCATACTTTTTCTAAGCTGTCAAAAATAAATGAGAGCAGTGTGGCATGTTACAATTTGCAAATTTCTCGTGTGCATTTGGACAAAACCCCTCAAGTGTAAAACCTGAAGTAAATTGATAAGTCTAAAAGCACAATTAGTGTACTAAATCCTTCAGATTCAATAATTACCAGTTAAGTATTACACACAACATTACTAAAAAAACATGTTTCATGACACTGAATGATTATCAGAGTAGCTTTGTGAAAACAAAAATTTGGATTACCATGTTATCTGGATGCTGTTCCACAGATTTCAGACTACTTAATCCCAGTTTGCAATAGACAAACAAATAAGGAAAATAGTTTTCCCTTTACCTCTTCCATCCTAAATTGAGAAAACTCCTTACATTCCCATTCTGATTTTGAACTATGAATAAAGAGATGAAAAAGCAAACCCGAAAAGCACACCCTCTTAACTTCAAACCTGTATATTTTGATCCCTAAACAAAGAGAAACCCCCAGCATTTTAAAATTATTACCTTTAATTTATATTTTGTCCTCACACACAGAATTTGCTCTAGCAGAGCTGATGGCTTGTATCTTAGAGAGTCCCCAGTCAAAGCTGTAGTGAGGCTCAGTGCATATGATTTACAGTGTTATCCTGAAAATACAGAATTTTATTCTGGTATTTGATCTTAGTTCATGCTATAATCTCTGTGCATCACATGAAAGTGTGCTTTATATGTGATACAAAACAAGTGGATGTTTTTGCCTCACTTTTCAACCAAGACATATAAAGATGCTTTCCCATTATCATACTAACTGCACAGAATATTCAAGGTACTTCGACAAATCTTTACTAGTATTTATGGAAGATATGTTTTTCTAGGCTTTTGACTTTTCAGTGTTTGCAAATGAGTTTAACTAAGCCACAAGTCATGCACTATTCTTTATTAAGAATAAATGTTTAACTGTATGTTAAAAGCTTGAAGGTTCACATTTAATGTTTCAGAGGTTGGTATTTTCCCCCTTTCTTCTTAAAACCTAGGTCTCAGCCACTTGGAAAATATGTAAAATGATGAATTCCTTATGCAAACTACCTCTTTCTTTTTAGGAAAAACAGTTCAGCTATGGCTTAGTTCCAAAACTGAGGTCAGTCACCTCAATTTGATTTTAAAAAAGGACATTTGACAAGCAGATTCAGTGGAGTTACTTGGATTTACAGCATTGTAACTCGCAACAGAACAGTTTAACCTGGAGAGAGCTATTGAATTTACCTGAATACACACAATACATTGAATGCAATACATTTTAAGGGATATATGTATTCAACTGGCACCTGGCAGTCATCCAAAGAGACAAAAGGACAAGGCCTGACCTCACCCACTTTTCTTTGTTGATACTTAAAAGTCTGTATGAATGTGTATCTTTGCATTTAGCATTCTCTAGGTTTGGAAACTGCCGTTTCCAAAAAAGGCAAGTCAGCTTCACCACTATGCTGAGTGGCTTGGCATTTAGCTCAAGTGCACATTTGCCTTGGTCAACTTGATATTTCCCATGGCCTTTCCTCCTAGAAGGGAGACACCAACCCAGTGTGACCAGAAGAGGCAGTACCTCATCTTTCATGCTGTAGTCCCATGTTAAAACACTTTGCTGATACATGGCTGATCCATAGGCAATCTTTGACCACTGTTGAAACTGTCACAATGTGGTTGCGGTTGTGGAGACCATATCACAACTTGGGGCAAACCTGCAGTATAATCAGTAGTCCCTTTCCAAATTTTATGTTAAATATTATATACAATTAATTATGTCGAGATTAGTATGCATGTATTATTGTTATATGTAATATACTTTAAATGTGGTAAATATTAGTTGGTGAGCTTGGGAACAGATTCCCCAATAAAACCACTATGAATGTCAAACCCATTAGAATGAAGAGGTATTCTTCCTTGTCACATCTTGTTCTGTCTCTGTTGTTGTACTTGTGGTGTTCTGATTGCTTTCCATTGGGAAATAGTCTGCAGCATTCTGTCATCTACAGCTTCCCCAGCATACAAAAATGGTCTCCTTAACAGGCTACCAGTACAGGGTAAAGCGCGCCTGGTAAAGCTCACCTGGTTTGGGTGACATAATCAGCAATTTGCTGTATTGTCAAACACAGTGTGACTCCGTTCACGTCTTTCTGAGGGGAACAGGAAACCATGATTCCATACCTGCCTCCATTCTGCCTAAGCTAATTTCATTTTTCATTTAATAGTCACCTGCTGAAGCAGAGTCAGAGAGCAGCTCTCACAACTTGTTTAGCTCCCTGGGTGAACATTTCAGTGAATAAGACATTGCCTATATCAGCAGCAGCAGCAAAGTACCATAGCACATGGCTCGTTAAAAGAGCTAATCCAGATGCCTGTCCTCAGTGCAGGATTTGCCACTTCCAGCTGAGTGCACTGAGGTACACAAGCCTTAGAAATGGTGCAGCTCCAACCATAGCTGTCCCTGCAGATTTACTTGCCTAAGGAAACCAGGTAGCTGAGAGTGGCCACCCTGAGGACTAGCTGCCCCTGCGTACTTCCATTAGGGCAATGTGTTCCTGGGAGTGGAAAAGAGACAGAGAAAGGAAGAAACATGAAGGCTAGATACTTATAGTTGGTACTAGAGCTAGCCCTAAGTATATAAACCTAGAGTATATCACAACATTTGTTTCTCTGCAAGGGATGTATATTCTTTCATTGACCAGTTTGCTGAAGAATTCATCTCAAAATTTCTGACCAAAGAACGGGGATGTGCCTCAGAAGTATCAGATTAAACTATACAGTTGAGAATTGCCTCCTACAAGGTACCACAGCTTGGAGCATGTAGTTCAGTACTTAAACTGTATGCCAACCTGATTGGGTTTTGGAAACAACTAGTTTTGTCTGAAGCCCTTGAGGTCTAGCAGGAAATCTTAGAATATGCATTGAGCACTCTGAATGAGCTGTAGAAATTACAGGAGTGACTTACCATTTTCTTTTCCATCTCAGCAATAGCAGTCAGTGTCTCTCTTGTACACAGAGTCAGAGAGAACATTCAGTCTGGGATTTATGCTTCAACCCTAGGAACTCCAGAGCTCCAGAAGGAAACCATAAGGTGAGCAGGAAACTGGGACCAAAGTCTCCTTCCCTTACACACTTTATGATACTTGCACCTAACCACATGGTGCTTGTACACTAAATGCTGCTATTTTAAAGCAAGGTAGATTTGAGAATACTGATCCTTTGGGATGAGATTAAGTCATGCTCTGATAATTCATACCAGATTTAAAAGCCTCCTCTGTTCTAAATCTGCCCTGATTTAGGTATGTGCAACTGTAGCTGTATGCTCACAAAAAAGGAGGATTTCACAAAGAACTTGCAGGTCAAATGAGGAATTATCCACAAGGTTATATAACAGCTGAGCAGTAGGGTTGGGACCATAACTCTGGATTTAAGTGTCTCAATTCTGCAACTGATGCCTAATCATTTATTGTCTCTAATTTCATGTGTTTGGAAGGAATTTTTCCCATAGGAGCTATCAAAATGCATCTCTAAAAGACTGCAGCTAATTGTTCTTTGAAGCGTTTGGATTCAGAAGGTGCTGATGTAATTTAGAAAACATTTTAACTCAGCCCAGGCTATACAATTAGAAGTAAAAATTGATTCAGCAAACATGATGTGCTCAGAACATGGTGACCTGACAACCTGTAATAAGGTCTCCAAAATACGTACTAAATAGAGGCAAATGGAGATGCCAACTGCTCCTTGCAGTGATACCCACTGTTCCCCTCTAACATTGTGTCACATACTTGTTTTAAACATATTAGTAAATAATGTAGTATGCTTTCTAAAGTGACAATAGATGGGAAAAAATGAACAAAATTATGTGTAGCATTAGTAAAGAAAAGCTTTTAAGAATGATTTGATGCTGACAGTAGCTGCTGACTAGCAACTAATTATACCTGCCCCTCTGGCCTTGTGTTTACTCGCAGGGAGGTTCTGATTGCCTGGCGTTGTGCTGCTGTCACTGTCCATGGCCAGCACTGCTGTTGCTCGTGAGAAAACAATGACATCACATGTGCCACTGCTGATAGAGGAGGGGGTTGTGTGAACTGGAAACAAAGGAGACAGAAACTGTTGCCATACTCTTCAAAGTGCTGCGCTTGGGGTATGTGTCCATTCAGTAATTGCATAGGACTTCAGTCACAGCAGGATTTTGTAATTACACAGCTTAATTGTTCCTGCCTATTATAAAGGGATCTTTGTTTTTGCCATTTGTCTTTCATGTTCACCCACACTTTCTATTATATTTCTGCTTGCTTGTCCCCTGCTTGTCCCTTACCAATTCCTCCAGAACTACTATTTGCCATTTCAATACACTTCACCATGCACGCCTCGGTTTAATTTCCTCATACCTCTGCTGTTTTAGTGTTTCTATCCCTGTAGCTCTCAGCCTGCTTCCTTACTTCTATTTCAGCTCCCATTCTCTCACTGAAAACCTCTCATGCTGATTTTACTTAATGCAGTATAATTAAGGGTAGGGTTTTTCATAGAGAAAAATGTCACTTCCTACAGACTCAAATGGAAAATTTGACAGATGATATCAAATCTTGTGAATAGACTTTAAGACCCTTGTGAGGTCTTGCGGTTGGTTTATTTGTTGTTATGGACCATTTTTGTGTTTGTTTGAGGACCATTCTGAAGGCCAGTATCACCTACATATTTGTGTTTAAAAAAAAAAAAAAAAGGAAAAAAAAAAAGCTGCAGAGACAGAAGACCAGCACTCAGGCAAAAATTTGCTTTGTCTTGCTCATTATGGTTATTTAAAAATCTGTGTTTTGTAACTATTTATATGCAGTGTAAATAACAAAATTTTTTTTTTTCTTTTTTTTTTTTTTTGGTAGTGGCTGCCTCTCTAGTGCATTCTTGAGGCTATTTCAAAATTGGTTCCACAAGAGATGTGGCAGCACTGACCTAGGCAGGAGGAAGGAGAATGCTACTTCTGTCTGTGTGTGTGCACATTGTATCACATCCATCTCTCCCGTTGAGAAGACACGTTCCTGCAGCACAGAGCTAACAATGGGACAATCTGTATTCTGAACCCATCAATACTATGTGGGGTAAAGAAACTACCTGCTTACCCCAGAAAGTAAACATTAGCAGGCTGAAACAAAGTAAACAGGTAAACCACAGAAACCGTGGCTGGCACTGTTAGCATCAGTGTGACCTCTCATCAGCCATGAACCACCCACAGTGATCAGCAAGACTCAGAGTGCTGATTACTCTGCCTACACCACTAAGCTAGACAGGCGTGCTGTGTCATCTTGACTACAATTAATTTTTTTTGGCATGAACTATCTAGTTTGTGGTCTTCCACGAATGTTACAGAAACTGCAGAAGCTGCTTTATTTTTAAGCAGTTCTGTTGCACATCTCTATGAACCTGGAATGGCCACCTTCCACCAGCAGGTCTGTACCTGTACCTTTCCATCACTACTGCAGGTGCCAACTTCTGCCACCAGCCATTAAGCCACTCTTCTATGAAGGGCTACAAGGAGGATCTTGGGTCTGAATGCAAAGAAGGCAGAGGGTATAACGAGATCTAGGGGAACCATGCTGCAGTGTATCAGAGTGCATGGAGGCTAGGCTTCATGCCTGAAAACACTGCATCCTCCATGTAGTGGGGACATGGGCAGTGTACCAGGAGCATACTGTGTGAGCACAGAGCATTCAGTCCTGCACCCTTCTCACTGGGGCTGCCAGTGGATGACTGCGGTGGTCAAGCCCGTCTGGTTGGCTGATGAACACCAAGCCTCTTTCTCATTCTCTGTTATCCGCTATAGTGGCAGGGTTCATGCAGTCAGTGTGACTGGACACTGACATTCTCCTAGAATACAATATAAAAATATGCCAGGAAGGATTTTTCTGGTTTGGTTTTTTTCACTGCAAATCGGAATCTAACATTTGAGGCACCAACACTGCAGATTACAAAGGGCTCATGGCACTGCAATTTCCTATTGAGTCAGCTGTCCTGACTGAAGTATCACCAGAATCCATGTCATGGCAGTCAAAAAGTGTGTGTGTGGTAATGTGGAGGCAATTTGGATGTAAATAGTGATGGAAACCAAATTGCTTTAGTAACTGTAAGTCTGCAAGTCTCTGAGCCACTTTAAATATATACAAGGCTCCAAAAATGCACCTGCTGAATTATTAGAAGAACCCTTTGTTCTTTTAACACCTTAAGAGAAAGTGCAAAGGAGAAACACCACTAATGTTTTCTCAGGAGGTACTTTACTGGTAAACTTTAGGAAATAAGAGATCTTGGCAAAAGTTTAAAGGACAACATACAACCAAACCAATACATACAAATAATGAGAAAATAAAGCTGTCTATGAAACCTCCAGGTTAGACACCTTTGACAAGAGTAAACACTCAGTGTTGGTCTATGTGAGACCTCAGCGACTAAACTGTCTTAAAATGTCACCCTCCCTACTGCTTGGTTGAAGGATGGGTTGCCCCACACAATTATTCTCTCTGGTTAAAAGTGAATAGTTGGGGGAGGACTAAGTAATGAACAAGAGACAGTTCCTGAAGTATCTTGGTCTTCAAAATCAACATACTATTAGGCAACAAGCAGAGAGTGGTCAGATGCACTGCTGCAGTCAGAAAAAAGCACTTCCTTGATCTGGCTATTTGTGTTAGAGACAGCAGTGCTGCCTGTGTTGGTGTAGCTTTTTCTTTTGGTTTTGATTAAGCTTCCATGGACATTTATGTTTAATGGAATTAGAGGAGTTGCAAATGGTTTCTCATGGAACAAACCACTCCTTAATCTGATGAAACAAAGAAGGAATGATGGAAAGGGTAAAAATGCCTCCACATCCCAGTCTCATCAGAGTATTGTGGGAAATATGTAAATAAAGAAAACAAATCAGTGTCCTGTTCACATTTCATCAACTGCCTAACAATTTGCAAACAGTTAATTGCACACCTTTTAAAAAGCATGTAGAGGAGAAATGATTTAGAAATAAGCTTCTGTAATGAGAAAGGATAGCACAGAAACACTGACTCCACACAGGTAAATTCACACCTTTAAATCTGACAGTACTGAAAGAATGTACTGTATGTAATAGCCAAGTAATTGTTAGCTGTTAATCTGCAATGATTGCTCTATATTTGTTTGTTGCAATTTCTAACACATTGGTCCTCACTTAAAAGGAAGACAAGGATCTACACATTACACATAAGAATTGAATGCTAAATTGATTAAATATATTGAAGACTATCAAGTGATAAGTAATATTAGGCCGAGATACTTTCACTTTTCCAAATATTTAGGACCTGTGTTTGCCCAGTAGCTCTGGCTCAGTAAATATATTATTGCTATGGCTAGGAGCAGAACATGAGCTTCACACTGATTTTGCAAATCCTCAGGACTCATCAGGCTCTGCTGAGCTTGCTTTAGCATGCCTGCAACTCTGTTTTACTTTGCCTATAACAACAGTCATTTAATGATCAGGATGTACTTACCTAATATGCAGATTTCCATGCTGTGAACAGTACTAGAACATGAGGACTTGAGCAAATGGAACGAAGGTGCACCCGGGGAAGTTCAGATTGGACATCTGGAAAAGGTTCTTCACTGATAGGGTGGGTTGTCAGTCACTGAAACAGGCTCCCCAGAGAAGTGGTCAGAGCCTGTCGGTGTTCAAGAGGCATGTGGACAACACTAAGAGTGTTATGTCATATGATTATGTCATATGCTCATATCAGTCATATGGTTTAGTTTAGATAGTCCTGTGAGAAGTAGGGAGCTGGACCCAAAGATCTTTGAGTCCCTTTCAACTTGAGATATTCAGTCATTCTATGATTCTATGTTTTACTTTTTTGTAATTTTTTATAATTGTATGGTACAACTATAATATGTAATAAACAGTTACTTGTCAGAATGAAATGTTTATGTCCTTACCATAATAATGCCATGAAGGGGATTATGGTCATGGAATAACAGAAGTGACACTGTAAAATGACACTGTAAGATGACACTGAAAACTTCAGGGCTGTAAAAAAGTCACCATCTGTCAGCTTAAAATACACTGACCTGAGAGGTGGGAAAAGCCAGTTGCAGGGGTAACAAAGAGAACAAACTACTCCCACCCCAGTGAATCAAACCATTTTAACACCTGTGGAAATAACCAAAGGTGAATATAACATCAGCAACAGAGGTGGATGTCAAGAATTTTTTGTAAGAGTTTTAACTCTATTATTATAGAGATTTTTTTCCCCATGTGATAGTACTGTTTTCTTTTTCTGTAATTATTAGATCTGGACTGATAAATCTTTCATTAGCTTGTCAAGAATTTACCTACTTTGACAAGAGACTCTTGACTTCACAAATAATGTTTGTTTCCTTCTTTCCTATGCAAGCATTTGAGGGTAATAACTGTTCCTCAAGGGAAGCCAACACAATTAAGTAGACGACCATAAGTTATTTATTGCTACCCTTCAAAAATTATGACAGTTTAACAGACCAATGACAGGACTTCAGGAATCTTTTTGTGTATCGTTTTTTCTCTTTTTTCCCAATGGAGAAGTCACTACAGAGTTTTATGCTCTGCTGTCTGCCTGACCAACTGGAAGCAAAATCCACTTTATTCTGACCAGGCTGAGTTTCAGAATGTATGAGGCATAACGTAAATAGTATGTGATGGTCAAAAGAGTGACAACACAAAGGAACAGAAATGTTTGTCCAGATATCTTTATATGGTACCTTCCATACAGAGTCATAATCAATCCAACCCAATTTTCTCTGTGTAAGGGAAGAGCACTGAACCACTGCTATGTGTACAGGTGTTAACATCAGTCAGGGAATTTTGGTTGGTACTCCCACCAGTATTTCACAGAATTTGGTACCAGCCTTCAGCCAGGTCCCTGGGAACTCTGGCACAGGCAGGGTGGGATGCCTCTCGTCCCATGGCAAGCGTCCTGTACACCTGAGTGAGTTATCAAGATGCACACAGTAGCAAGTGAGGAGAAACAGGCTCTCTTAAAATGTGATTTGTCTTTTTCTTTTTTCAACATACACCCGGGAATAAGATTAATCCTGTCCTGTCCTGTGTCACCTCCTTGACGTAAAGAAAATTTAGACAGAGTTCATATAGAGATAACTGCATTATATATATTTGTGGGTAGATAACTCCCACTGAAAATAAACTCCCTTTTGAAAAAAAAAAACCACAAAAATGAGTGTGTCATTCTTTATCAAAAACCATTATCAGAGTTCAGAAACTAGCAGGAATTAGGTCCCTAGTGTCATGGTTTTGTTTGTCCTTAGAGCTTTGCTGGAATTTCCCTTTTTCCCCCCGCCCACTGTGTTGGGGGGAAGGGGGAATTGGGCATGGTAACTGTATCTAGGCAACTAACGGCCCAGAAGAAACAGCTAGTAAGGCTGCATTCCCATGCTAATTGCCTGACCTTGTCTCCAGGGAAATGGGGGAGGAGACTGGGAGGTCTGGGTTGGGAAGAGTGAGGGGGGTTTGAGGTAACTGGAGCTGTCGGAGCAGTCGGACTGCTGCCTGGACTATTGCCTGGACTACTGCGGGACTGCTGTCTGGGAGAGTGCGGCTGCCTGAGCGGTCAGAGCTGCCGGGCTGTCGGGGCTGCCGTTTCTGTGAACATGCTGCAGCTTGGAGCTGTTTGCTTGGATCTCCATCGGAGAGGGACAGAGTGACATCATTGTGCATCTCAGCCAGCAGGAAAGAGTGAGTTTGCCAGTATCAGGAGCCGTGTTTTCCCCTTCCCCTTCTCTCTCCCTTTGGTGAGGGGGGAGGACATCCATTGCCCAGCTCGCTCCAGCACTCGGGAGACCCCACATGGCGACTGCCGGTGATCCACCAGCACCCCCTGCTGACTGACTCAAACAACCGCAGCTCCACATCTCCAGTGGTTCAACAGCACCTCCTGCTGACTGTGGTTATAACTGCCCCAAAGGGTGCAACTTGAACTGGTTTTTTTCACTGTTGGGTTTTATTTGTTTGCCTTGAAGGGGATTGTTTCTGGGAGTAGAATTATTGGTTGGGTGTTTTACTTGTGTTCTCGTTTCTGCCAATACATATATACCTTTTAATAAAGTGCTGTTATTCCTACCTTGCTATAATTTTATTTTCCATTTCCCACAGTGTTCCTCAATCAGAGTCTATTAATTTTGGATTTATAATTGCTTAGAGGGAGGAGTTTTGGGTCTTCTTCATAATTTATTCCCAGCAAAACACTTGTGTCTCATTTAAACTTAGACACCTAGTCATGTAATGAAATGGAGATGTGTAATAATTTAGTAATACTGAAGATGCCGCAATCATGTTTTTTCCAGTACAATAGCACATTTGAGGTTTATTGCCCTCTTCTGTGCCACACCATTGATTGCTGCCCTTGGGCCACGAGTTCTTCAAGCCACAGCTGGATGACAGGAAGAATTGATATCCATTTAAGCAATCAGACTTTTTGATCCTGTGCCCCTTTTTCACTGCACCTTTTCTGTGCTCTCAGGTGGTTGGATCCTGCTCAATATTTTCCTCCAAACCACCCCTCCTCAGAATAGTACACTCAACACCACTCAAACATTCATTTGTTTAGTAGATGGAGAAAGATAAATGTGCCTTAAATACTCTACAGATAGTTGTATTCCCAAACATATGGTACTCGATTTTAACTCAAAGCAGGTCTTAGGTATCTCTACAGATTTTCCATGCTATTAAAATACAAAGTGAAATTAAGCTGGAGGAAACTGAACTAAATGTGTTTTTAGCATAAAGCTTGCTGCAGTCTGTTAAGAGTCTTTTAAATGGATACTGTGGTGAAAAGTTTTATGGGTTGCTGAGAAAGCTTTAATGGTACTCTCAGCTGAAAAGTAATTGAAGAGGTGGGTGAAAAGGGCAGCTTTTTTCTTTATTTCAGTCACAGATGTATCAAGGCATGGAAGCAGCAAAACATTTTCAGTACCTATTTGTTAGATCTGAGAGCAAAAAATACCAGTCCTCTACTTCTAGGTACCAATGCAGTACAAATACTTATTAAAAAAAAAAAAAAAAGAGAGAGAGGAAAAAAAAAGGGAAAAAATGGTATATCATTCGCAGCTGGTAACTTTAGTATCAGCTTTGATAAATTTCACTTTATCCACAAATAAATGAAGAGTAAGAATGGGAATTTCCTGCTAGTAGTTTAGTACACACTTGATTTCAAAATTAAGAGAGCTGACGTGCCATGATTTGATCTTGAGAGTTTTACAGCAAAGGTCTTTAAGCTGAAAAGAGTTTCAGCTCAAGAGTTTAGTGGGAGTTTTCATACTGTGAGCTTCGAGTGCATGGAAATATCAATGCACATTCCCATAAGGTGCTACAATTTGAAGTACAATATTGTGTTTTGCAGCAATATTTTTGAACAATTTGTAAAGGTTTCCCAGTTAAAATTTTTACATGACAATTAAGATGGTAGATACCAGTGGCGCAATACTCTATTTATTCCTGTGCAATGCACTGAAAAGCTTACTGTAGAATCTGAAAGGGAGCACACAATTCAAATGTGTTAAAGAATGCATTACATAAAGGTTAATCAACAACAAAGTAAGAATTATTTGACTGTAAAGGTAATGCTTATTTAAAAATGTATCAAGAGACAACAAAAAATGACCTAGGGTAACAATCACTGGTTTACCCTGGGTAGCAAATATGTTGGCATCATATGATATACATCATATCATGTCTTTCAGAAAGCAAAGTCACATTAAAACTAATCCTATCTTTTTTGTGAAAATGTTTTAATCATTAAAAGCAGTAAGCATTGCTGAAACATTCAAATTTGACAAGAGGCTGGGCATATTGTGTTTGGAATAGTGTGTAATAAGAAATTTTATAGACTATGCACACATAATTCAAGAACCTTTTATAAAAATGATCTTAGAGTATGTCTTCCAATTCAGTTCATTAATAAGTACTCTATCGTATTTCCTTCTAAGATACTTGTTTCCTATGTGAAGAAGTGTGGAAATATTTTATCCCTGTAAAATCACGGAATCATAGAATCAACCCGATTGGAAAAGACCTCCATGATCATCAAGTCCAACCCTTAGTGATGTGGTCAGACTACAGCCAACTACGCACTCATATGTTTATAGCTGAGCTTCAGAGTCAAGATAATTTCGATAATAAACAATTCTATATTTGAGCTTAAAATAATATTTTAATAATAAATTGCAAATAACTGCAGAGGGTCAAGCAGACATGTTATTTTATATTGTCTTCTGACAGTGGCCTGACTACTAGAAGTATCTCCCAGCATCTAGTTAGGGACTCCTGAGCAAGAGTTTCTATGTCTTTGATAACCTTTAATGTATTTCTCTATCATGAGTTTGCTCATTGACTCTTGAAGGTACATGAACTATCTGGAAAAACCTCCTGCTTCAGACTATACTGCATCTGCACTTGTTATGACAACTGAAGAAAACAACAAAACACCGGCTGAAAACACAGTGTACCCATTCGTACTAAACAGGAAAAACCAACCCTGTGCTGGTTTTGGCTGGGGTAGGGTTAATTTTCTTCTCAGTGACTAGTATGGGGGTGTTTTGGATTTGTGCTGAACACAGGGTTAGTAATATAGAGATATTTTTGTTATTGCTGAGCAGTGCTTACACAGAGCCAAGACCTTTTCTGCTTTGCCTACTGCCACATTGGCTAGAAAGTTGGGGGTGCATGGAAGTTTAGGAAGAGACAGGTGGCAGGTCAGGACAGGTGCCCCAAAATGACCAAGGGGATATTCCATACCAAATGACATCATGCTTAATACAGAAAATTGGGTGAAGAAGGAGGAAGGCATGGGGAGGGCACATTTGGAGTGATGACTCTTCCTAAGTCATCATTATGTGCCATCTTGGAGATGGCTGAACACCTGCCAGCTCATGGGAGGTAGTGAATTAATTCCTTGTTTTGCTTTGCTTGTGTGCGTGGTTTTGATTTTTACATTAAATTTTATCTCAACCCATCAGTTTTCTGGCTTTTACCATTCTGATTCCCTCCCTAATCCTGCTGGTAGGGGAGTGAGCAAGAAGTTGCGTGGGGTTTGGGGGCTGTCTGGGATTATAAACGATTTCAAGCCCCCATCCATGGAGACAGGACTGGAAGCACAATGCACAGCAGACCTGGCTGACATCAGTCCCAATGAAATCTGCTATGTACTAGGAAACCCATCAGTTGAACAAAAATCCGTGGATATGCAACTTGCAGAACTGGTTTGTACTGAAATATAAGAACTCGCAATATTATATATGAATATCCAAAGAGGTCAGTATGGTCCAATTGCCAAAAAATGGCCACAATACAGTTGAGTCCTTGCGTATTTGGATTTCCTTCCCCGCTGAACGAAACCACGGCCGCCGCAGTCCAACGGCCTCACGCGCTCGGGGACTCAGACTGTAAATACAGGCGCTGAAAGAGCACCAGACCAAGCACACTATTTCAGAGCTGGCACCAGGCGAGCCCGTCAGGCCGCCCCGCTCGCCACCCCCACGGCCGCGGCCCCGCAGGACAGGCCGGGGTGGCCTCTCGGGAGCACGGCGGGCCCCGCGCCCGGCCCCCCACGTGACCCGCGCGGCTGCGCCCGCCCCCCGCGGAAGGAGTAAAGGGTGAGCGGGCAGCGGCGGCGGGCGGAGCGATGGGGGCCGGGCGGGCTCGGAGCGCCGCAGGGTCGGGGCGGGGAGGCGAGGCGGCGGGGGAGCCCGCTGGTGGAAGGGGGAGCGGGGCCGGGCGGGGGCAGACGGGGCTCCAGGTGGGGCGGCGGGGAGCGCCGGGCGCCCCGCGGCTGGCCCGGCCGCCAGCCCGCGCCGGGCGGTCGGTG
>JAWWES010000041.1:25953645-25975836 GCA_035583135.1 Lophotriccus pileatus
TTTCTCTCCCCTCCGGAACCCCGGGACTGAGTAACCCCTGGGAATGGAGTCCCCCTTTCCCATCCAAATCCACCGTCAGACTGTTTGACATCAGTTCTTCCTTGATAGTTTTATCTCAGTAACTGGAAAGAAATTTTTTAGATTTTCCCTCTCCGCAAGTTAGTGAGCCCCTTTGGTTCTCTTCCCTCAGTTCTACATTTTCTTGAAAGTCAAAGTCCCAGGTGTTTGGCAGTTGTTTTGTTTTGTTTGGTATTGTTCTGGAGTGTTACTTCTCTAGTCAGTTGAAGAGCATATCGTTAACTATGTTTTTTCCATGGAAGATATAAAAAGCCCTACAGTTATTTGCTCAGATTTATTCAACCTGACAAAGAAGGATATGCTCTCTGTAGTGGCTAGGGAAAGCAATATCTGTTCACTGGGTGATTAAAATTGAAGCTCTTCCCTTGCTGGCTCTGTTGACTAAACATTACCTTTGTTGATTGAAGTATGGCTAGCTTGAAAGCTGACATTTGTAATTTTACTGATGTCTCAGTGGCTGTAAAATTCTCTGGTTTTATTCTGGACTGTAGCACTGAAATAGAAGTTTAAAACAAACTTCCATGCATATGGATGTTTTCCAGATCACAAAAAAAAAAATAAAAAAATCCTAGTGCTTTTAATAAGATACTAATTTCTTTGCCAAGATGTAATAGACATTTAAGCAAGTCTGACAGGGACATAATTATAAGGAATATATCCCTCTCCTGCAGTAGCTTAAAGGAGTACTGGTCATCATGTTGCAATTCTATCTGTTTACTGTGTTCTTTGGAAAGTGATCTATGCTGAATGTATCTGAAAGCTATGGGTATGAGGGCAGGTGAAGTTCAGTCAATTTGTAGTCATATAGCCTTCAATCACATGCTTCCAATGACACCTTATTGTTTTAATTTGAAGATATCACTGTAAGATTTCCAAGAATTGTTTGTAATAGACCTCTAAAATGTTTAGCTGGCTTTGTGTACTCACCATTGTGATTCCTGTTGAGCCTGAAATTAAAAGTTTTGTCAAGAAGCAAGAAATAAATCTCCCTGTGTCCCACACACTCCCCTGCTCTTGTTCTCTGTTGTGCTTATTCTCCCCTCTTCCTTTCTTTTTGTTATGAACCAGCCTTACTGCTGTTTCATAGTTACTGATGATGATAATACTCTCACACCCTAACAAGCATGCTGAATAAAGCTTCTAATGAAAATACAAATTTTCTGATTTATTCCCAATCAATTAAGACAGACTTCATGCACTTCATTGTCTCAAGATGATTCTGTGTTTCAACAGTGCTTTCAGCCATAATTCAGTCATGATTCATTTCAGTCATAATTCTTTTGCTTGTACTGACTTCAGTGTATACATGTATTAACCTTAGCCTATAGGGAATAACAGTGAACAAGTGCAGTTTATAATTTTTACATTTTTTAATTGTGTCATTTCCTTTTATATTTCTGAAATTACTGAGTTTTTTTTAATCCTCACATGAGGCGGTTTTGTTGCTTAGGATTTTACAGATAGATGTGCTCATCTAGCATTTTGTTAATAGTGAGTTTCAAGTGAGTTGTAATCTGTTTACAATTTATTGTGTGACTCCTGTTGTAGTGCTGGCTGTATACTGTAAAATATTTGTTATTATGTGGCTATCTTGATATTGATTTATGTTATTTTTTATTGAGTTTCATTGCTTGTCTAGTATTATGAACTCTTCATACATAATGATGTGGAAAAGGAACTCTCTATGGATATATAAATTTGTAAATTCCTTGAATCAAATGGACTGTTTTCAAGTGAAACAGAGATGGAAGATGACAGCGTATGTGCAGCTTTATGTGGAAGTTCTGTTGCAAACAGTTCAGTACCAAGGATTATAGCAAGTGGCCTGAGCAGCGATCTCTGACAAAGCACACTTGTTTCCACAGCAAACATTATTAAACGTTCTATTCCATTATGCATAATAGCACTTGTCATTATTCTGTGGCAGTTTCTCCTAACTTTATTATTAGGATTACTGTACCTAAGCCTGTAAGCTCATGTGAATATTCTTTGTGTTCCCCGAGCTTCAAGCAAATAAGCTGTGACCATCATTAGTAACATAAAAACTGGCAAGTGAGTCATTATGTATAGTAAAAGGGCATGTTTTAATCCTCCTACTCATAGAACCTCATGTCCTATGAGGCTTCATCACATGGCTGGGGATCTCAATTTGCATGCTTTTAGCATTAGATTAGTTAGTGATTAGAAAGAGTGAATGTTTTGTGGCTTCTGCACCACAGTTTAAATTAAGACCTGTGTGTCTCATTTGTAGCAGGCTGTTATGCCAAGAACTTGAGCAAAGAAGTCATAATACTTCAAACTAGAAGAAGGAAGAGGCTCCTGTATTATTTTCTTATGAAGAACCCTTGTCAGCCTATTTGTTGACTCTCTCAAAAGCTGTATTTTGCTTTTGCTAGACCTGAAACCTTACTACTAGTAAGGGAATAAGTTATGTTATTTCTATACTTTTTGCTGTAGAATCCAACTTTGTAATTTACAGTGGAGAAAGGCTTGCTGAAGGATTTAGATTTTCTTTTTTGTAATAGATAAAAGTAATCATTGATGTAAAATGTAAGTCTCCTAGTTTTCCTTTAATTTCTTCTAACATAATTTTATCTTTGTCTGTGCATTTGTCCGTTTTTTTTGTCACAAAGGAAAACCCAACATTGTCATATTTTTCTCAAACATAATTCTAATGTGCATTGAGTTGGATATCCACTCTGTATGTCAAAACCATGTTAGCTATTGTTAAAAATGCATTTATAGTGCTTTAAGTTAAAAAGATTATGTAATATCTAAATGGATTTCAATTCTAAAGCATTTTTGTAAATACAGAAAACAGTAGAAGTCAGCTGCAACAACTCAGCTAGGGCAATACTATACCTATCTGGTGTATTTCTCTGTAAGATGTAGTTCATATAGATTTGAGAGGAAAAGTCTGTGAACAGTCATGTAGACCTTTTCTAAGTATTAGCTGTGAAATACATTATCTTTTGGAGCAATGGTTTTAAAATTTCAATTTGTTTCATCCTTTCGGCCCTTTAAGAGAGATGCTTTTGAATACTAAGGAGCTTACTTTGTGAGAATATCCTATATATATCATTCCTGCTTTGTAAGATTAGTCTCTGCCTTATCTTCTGGCCCATGTCTGCCTGCATTTAGCAAAATGAGTATGACTGTGAATTGTTAATGAATTTGTATGTAGATCATTTGTATGTCAATAAACGATCCTTTGGTGGAAAATACTATGAAGGTGGTAAATAATTTTGGAAAACCTTATTAAAAACTAGTAATCAAATATCTGCTACTTAACTTCTGGTTTTCATTTATCTGGTTCTTGTAGTGCTTAGAGTCTGGTAGATAAAATAGTGATCAATGTTAATATGTTTATAGCTTAGACTTGAACCATATCTCTATGGATGTTAAGGTGATCTGCATTGATCTGAAGACTTACTTGACTAGAAACTTGCCCATAGTCCCCAGATCAAAATGTAACTAGCCTTGTTTGCTGTTGAAGTAAATATAGTGTGTCATATCCCTCCCCCGACACATTTATTCTTTTGACCTATCATATTGCTTACTGTTCATTCGAATTACAGCTGCTGAGGATGCACTACAATGAAATTTAACATTGTGTAATTACTTGTATTGAGAACAGTTCATTTCAATCTCCCAACTGGTTCACTTATCCAAGGTACTATCAGTCTGGGGAGGGGCATATCAGCAGTGAAAGTCTGGTGGTTCGTGGGAAGGTCCAAGTTGGATTTAGGTTGTAAGGTGAGCACCAAAACCCTCTTCTACAAAACAAACAAGCAAACGAAAAACAACCACAAAAAAAAATTAGCTAATACTGCAGCTCTCATACTGACAAATGAGGGGCTGCCAAATACACTGTTTTATTGTATATGTCACCTAACTCTAGAATCTAAATTAGAGGTCATCTGCTGTCCAACTTGGAGATACCATAATTGTATTTGAAGAGACTGAAAAAGCTTATTGAGAAATAAGCTATCAGAAGACTTTAGCCTGGAATACTCTGAAATACTTTCTATCTAGTAAAAAGAAGTATATTTATTGAAATGAGCTCTGCAAAACTAAATGAAGACAGTACTGTGATGGGCTACTTCCTTCCTCTGGCACTTCCTATGGGTTAACTTGGAGCCAGCATTGACCAGCTACCCTGGTTTTGTATCACATCCCACAAAATAATGATGTGTGGTTCTGCATACCTCCTAATACTCTGTACTCATTAATTACTTGGTTATTTTAATGCTAAGTTTAGTGACCAGTCTCGTTTCTATGTGTGGTTCTGTGAGAGTTCAGGCTCCTATGTATCCTGTTATGGAAGGCCCACATTTACTGCCAATGCCAGTGCAAGCTGTAGGTATAGGATTTTCTCCCTTTGCAAAGGATGCTGGAATTAGTATTGTTACAAGCACATATTTAATTTTTAGTGCATTATGCTTGTATAAGCAATAAGATGCCAGCAAAATAATTGTTGCTTTTTTTGTTTCTGGGAATTAGTGTTCCTGGTTCTCCTTTGATTTTAATAGTAAATGATAAGCATTAAAGACAATCCCTTCTTTTCATCAGACTTCCCATAAGTATTTAACCTGTGTGATTTGATTTACATGCAGTAGTGCACTAAAAGATGTGAAGTACAGTTTGTCAGATGTTAATTATATTTAATGTCATTTAATAGAGAAATATATTTCCCATAACACAACAGATTCTTGGCCTCTTACAGTAAGTGGGTACGTTTTTAATGATTTTAATGGATTTCACCTGTTGATGGAATGAGAGTTAGGTGGAAAATTCATAAAGGAAACATAGATCTAAATATGTTTGGGGTTTTTTTTCTCCCCCTCCCTCAGCCTTCTTTGAATCCCGGGGGAAGACAAGCATCTGATGTAGTGCTCTTAAACCACTGGAGCATTCGAAATTATGACGTACAACGCGGGGACATTGTGTCATTGGTGTAAGTCGTTTTGCCTACATTTTGAAATGTGCTTATATAGATGTTGAACCATCAGTATTTAACCTAGAATCATGTAAGTATATACAGGAGCAAGGAACATAAAATTTTTAATAACACATTATTGTTATTCCTATCATCCATTTTCAAACCTCAGATGTTCAAAGAATGCATTACCAAGTTTTACTAGAAAGGAGTGCTGTGCAAGATATTATTTGATACAGCATATACATGTACCAAAACTGCCAGAACAAAGAGTTGTGAGATAAAGAGAGAAAATAGATAAAACATTGTGGCTTAATAGAGTATTCCTGTGAACTTGTTTGGCTATGCAGTCATGTTTTTGAGAAATATAGTCTTTCTTTATCAACTCATATTTATTTTTTATCCTGGAGAAATATGTCTACTGTATAAAATTTTAAATAAGATCACAAGAATTCATCTCTCCCTAATGGAGAGATGGCACAGAAAAAAAAATATTTGCATTTACAATGGGGAGGTCTGTGTATCAAGTCAAAAGGTGGCAGTGTTTCACTGTTGAAAATATTCAAGACAAACAGAGGACAGAAATTCCATTTCAACCTTAATATAATATAGAAATGGAATGTCAAAGTGTGCATAACTGACAGAGTGTTATAATATATACTTGTACTACATGCTTGGATAGTTTAAGCTTAGGGTTTAGTTTTCTAAGTGAAATGCGTAATATGTAGATTATAACAGAAATGTCTTTGGAAGCTATATTATCTGGCTTCCCTTTTGTCATATATCTCTTTTAATTTTTCCTATTTTTTTTGCCTATGTCTTTACGTAGTGGTAATTTGTAAGACAATTTTCACTGCCAGCTCTTAAAATATTCTTCTTTTGTTGGACACTTAAAATTTACACTGTGATCTGTCTTACTGTCTGTAATGTAAAATTTTCTGTAAATGGTCTAGCTACAGATATGAATTTATTTGGTTTGCAACACCTAATATTGCAAAAGGACTCCAATTTCAGGTCGTTTAGTGATTCCTTGTAACATTTGATTCTGCCTGTGTGGGCATCCCTCTGCCCAAGTCATGCTCTGGTGATTGTTTAAACCAGTCAGTGTAACTGATTAGTAATTAATAGACTGAACAGAAAATGAGCATGTTGTCTGATCAGAAAACAGAATTACTATTCTATTAACAGAATCATTGTTCTTTTTGAATGTTTGTCATCTGAGATGTCTGCATTGACTGCTTTCACTTTGCTATGTGTTTGAGCATGATAACTGGTCTTTTAGATGCTGTGGGGGTTTTTGTATCGTTGGAAAATTTTGCCTGATTTCAAAGGCAATCATGAAGTTTATGTACACTCACATGGAAGAAGTCACATTACATTTATGTACTGTACTGAAGTTTTTCTTAGTCTTTGGGAAGTACATTGAATAATCAGATTAGAGAATTCAAAAAGGACTTTAGATCAATACAAAGAAAGTTAAATAATGTAAATATAATCTATTGAATAGTTTTGGTGTGAAAATATTGAAGGATACTTTATATATCAGTAACAACTTTTAAATTAAGTAATTCATGATATGGGTTTGTTAGAATCATCTTTGGGTTAATATTGTATTGTAAAGTTTTTTATTGTGTTGTGTTGTAAAGGCTTGCAGGATATAGTATCTGAATGTGATTTTGTACTCGTGAGTTTTTGAGGCTTATTTTTGGTATATGAAGCTTTTATTGTGTAAGCAGGTTAATACTTTTATCCTTTTAATTTTGCTTATTTAACTGTGATTCCTATTACTCACTGGTGAATAGATATGCTATGTATATGCATGAATTTTACTTGGTAGTCCTCAGAGCAATTGGCTGATTTAGCTAAGGCATGAACAAGGAAGGCCTGTCTCCCATCAGATGCTGCTTTTTCTGTTCCTTCAGAAATCCAGTTGAGAAAGTGTTGATGTGACTGAGATAGGCAGGTGGATATGTAATCTTCTTTTGCATCCTTCTTGGCTGCTTTACATTTGTCCACTGTCTCCTGTTTGCCAAGTCATAGTAGAAAATAACTAAGAGGCTATGGAAGGGTAGTCTCTTGCAGAACAAGAGCTGAAGTAAAATATTCATGGCAGCTTGACCAGGGCCATTCAAACTGATTGTTTTTCTTATACCCTGAGAGGATACTATGTCATTCTGGATGGCTGCTGTTTCTATCACAATTCTTAAAAGGGACTGTTGAGATCCCAACTGGCGAAGTCCAGAGTAAGTAGGAGGCCAGCAGTCAAAGCTTGGAGCAAATAGATGAGTTAGTGTTGATGGCCCTGGACGCCTCAAGAGAGAATCAGTGAGCCTGTGGTTATGATTCTGATACTGCTTGCAGATCTAAAAGTTTTTCCTCTCTCATCCAACTAGTTCTTGATAAACATATATATTTTTGTTATTTGCTGACTTTTATTGCAAATGAACACCCTGTCCCCAAGTTCTTGGTGGTGTTTATGCCTAGTTAAGGTACTAAGTGAAGATTGCGTGTGTCTCTGTAATCCCTGTCTCTGCTGTAGATGAAACCATGCATCATAACCACAGCTGTGAAATTAGCCACTGTGTGTGCACACATGTGCATTTACCTGGTTTTGTACATAATCTTTAAAGTGGCATTAGTCCTTAAAACTATAAAATTAGAGTCAGATAAAAGTAATGGAGAGAATAAGTTGGTAGCAAAAAATTATTTGTTTAATCACAGTTTAACGTTTTACAAGTAGTTAAATCTTACCTCAGTCTGGAGGCAAGAAGTTTGTTTTTTTTCTCTGAGCTTCAACTCATCCTTATTGATACCAGAATTAAAAGAGCTCAATGTTACATATTTTAACTTTTGAACTCATAATTTTAAGTTGATTCAAAGCTAAGGGAAATACATATCGTTCTTAACTTGATCACTTGCTCGAGTGCTTAATTTAGGTGCTGCTATATTACTTGGACTTATAAAACTAAAAATCAAACCAGGAACAATTATTTAATTAGGTAATTTCTCTTATTACATGTTCCAGAACACGATCTTTGAATCTCTTAAACTGATTAAAAAAAAAAAAAAAAGGTGTGTGTTTTTTTTGTTTGTTTTGGAAATGCATTTATTTATCTTCAAAGAGAAAACAGCCATGTGGCACGAGGTCATCTTTCAAAGGTAAATGGATGCACGTTTTTCAATAACTTTTGTGTTGCAACAGGCATTGTGTTTTGTGAGAGCTCTGCTGAGGTAGATCTGAGCAGTTATGTAGAAATTTATCAGATATGAGTGCCAACAGCATTGTAGCTGTAGCACTGTGCATCACATTGTGGGCTGTACAGGTCATGCAGTTCCTCAGGTATATATACTGCAACAGTAATTCCTGGTACTTGTGGAGATAGTGCTCTTCAATACGGATTAATGGACATTTTTACCAACTTACCTGTGTGTAATTTGGTTTCTACTGTGCAGAAATGCAGGCATTGTTCTAAAAAGATGCTTCCGAAGAGTGATTTTTAAGTCTAGAATTCATTTTAGTTGTCTTTATGGAAAACCTCATGTCCTGATTGTAAAATTTTGCCCTCTTTTTATTCCAAAATAAAATCCCTTTCTTAATATAGAAAAAAGTTGGTGCAACATAAAGAATATTGCAAATCAGCATGTGTATGTAGAATGGGTATTTTATTGATGTGACAAAATTTAAGTAAGTTTTTGAATTGAAGACACAACAGTCTTAATTCAGACCTTTAACATGTTTTCTTAAATAAATAAAAGTTTGGAAATTGTCTTGTTCCTCAATTGGTTAATAGGTTTTTAACAAAGGAGTTAACAATGACTGCAGTATAAATTATGTTGTTAGATTTTTGAATGATGAAATTGCAGGGTTGTAAATATTCCCAGATGCAAATTTTAACCTGGAGATTAAAAATTAGAGGTTAATTTAGAGTTTGAGTTTTGTCTGTAATAGAGAGAACACCATCTCCAAGGTGTGACTGAGAGCAGGAAGCTACTTGCTGGGGAAGTTCCAGGTGTCCCTCCATTTCTAATGTAGAATGTGTTCTTATGTGTCAAATAAAAATAGCTATGGTAATTTAATCTGGAAAAAAATGACAACCAGTGGTGTTTGTTCTGTACATTCTGAGTGGTAACATGCTTTTAAAGGTTTGAACTAAAATAGCTGAGTGAAAATGTGCAGTATGTTTAAAAACAAGGAAATGTTGTATATTTTGTCATCTTCTTGTGAGTTCTCATATAGAAGTGTAATAGCTTTATGTACAAACCCAACTTTCTACGTAGAAATTTCCTTGACATTAAAAAAAACCCACATACTTTCTATCTCGTATCCTTATTACCCTTATGAGGGATATTAAGTGGTTTCTGTCACTGCTTCATCTGACTGTAAGATTATACTCAGACTGTAAATTCCCTTACTTTGGGTAAACTACTAAGCATTTTTGTGTAAGGCTATGTGTGTTTGATCTTTGAAAAATCCAGTGCAGATCAGCATTCTGGAGGAAGAATCGGAGTACTGCATGTGAGGTTGTTTCTGTGGCTGTGTCCCTCACTGGCATCTATTCAGAAACAAGAACTGGGAAAGATAATTGTGATGACGATATTATGTGATGGGGTAACAAGTTTCAGCCTATACATACAAATCTGAGTAATCCCACTTTTGAAGGAATCTAGTCCCGTTTAGTTGATAAAACAAAAGTGCTTTCTAATTGTGAAACTAAATACATACTATTCTTAAAAGATTGCTAGTTGGAATTTCATTCTTGAGACTAGCCTATTAAAATAAATATCGGTAAGAGGGTACTTATTGAAGGAACTGCGTTGAATTTGAATTAGTATTTGTAATTATGAAAAGACTTTCCACTAAATTCTGATAGATATAATGTGAATGGACATTTAATGGTTCTTGTATTATTTTTAAGAAAGCTTCTTTCTGGACAACCTTTTACGAATACCTCTACTTGACCTTCTTAAGTCTTCCAATTTCTATTCTATTTTTGTTTGTACTTAGGTCTCTGTACCAAGTCATCTGTCTTCTGGCAGGTAGGACACTGCAAAGGAGGTTGTGCTGACACAGAAGCTAAATAATCACTTGAGTTTCTGTGCCTCAGTGACCTCAGAAAATCTTTTCCTATTCTGTTCTTTTAGTGGGGAAAAAAACCTCTCATGTCTTTTCCTGATAAAAATCAAATATGTAGTTCTAGTGTTGTTATCTGTGTTACGATTTATTTTTAGTGTAGATATCATATTATATATGTGTGTTAATACTGTTCATGGAAGAAAAACATCTATTTATAAAGTAAGCAAAATCCATTTTCTAAGGAAACTTTTCAGATCTTCTACATGATCCTCTGTTTTATTATGAAGTGCTCAGGATGGGTTTAAGTAGGCAATTATTGTAATACTGTGGAAGCTGAGCAGTTGTGGAGGAAAGAACTTGTTGCAGTTAAAGTTACGGTTACTTGATTTAAAGTATATGGATATGAGTAGGAAGATTTGATTGCAATAATCATTGCTGGAAAGGGTCTGGCTAGACCCTTTAGGTCAAAAAGTAACATATATGGATGTTATGGCTTACGGGTTCTTTAGTGGTCAAATTACAATTTGGATAATTAAACATAATGATATTTTATTTTGAAAGAGTTAATGATGTGGAAGTCAGTTAGGTGGACTGAGCTGTTTACGAAAGAGGTGTTGGTTGACTGGGAAGACTACTATAACGTTGTAAGTAGTGCCAGTGAGAACTTCATATTCTAATTGATGTTGATTTCATCAGTCTTTCTATTGAATTAAGTACCTTGCTGTTGAATTAAGAAACTAGTTGTTGCTTGCTGAATATTTATTACAGTATCCATTAGAATACTACTTTGCAAGTTTACAAAAACCACTTCACTGTTTATCAAGTTAAGCTTGTTGGAAAATAATTTTATTATTATAATTTTTTTTCTTCCCATGAAGAAATTGGACATCAGAGTAGTCATCAGAAATTCTGCTTAAAATGTGAATTCCTGTTAGTAAACAGTTTAATCTTAATGACTGCTCATAAGATAATTCCACACATTCCTGTATGAGGCATTACTCTTACCATGACTGAAGGGTACAACTTTGAAAAACTATAAATCACTATTGCTGTGTCTTTTGCTAGTAGTTGTGAGTTGGGTTTTTTTGCTTGGTTTGTTTTCTGTTTTTCTGTTTGTGGTGTTGGTGTTGTTTGGTTTGGGTTTTTTCCTTTTTTTTTTTCCCCCTCTGCATATTGTCTTTGTGTTTCATTTAAAATGTAGCATTGAGGGGCTTGACAAAAAAATCAGCAGCACAGTCTGGTTGAATTTACTGCTGAGGTAAGTAGCATAAAATTTCACTAGGACATATTCTAATGAAAGTGAAAGGAAATTACAATCTCACCCACGTCAATACCAGTTCAGTCTCATAAAAATTAAAGCTGTTCTATACAGGATAATCTACAGATCTGTACTCCTTTTTAAAGTCTTTTGCTTCTTGGCCCATGTGTATTTACACTGGAATGGGTTATAAGTATATTGCCCAACAACTGGGCAAGTTATGGGTATATTACAACTCAGCTAGATTAGAATATGAGTACTAAAAACAAGTTAATTTGAAGTTTCATACAAATATATGTATGTCTGATTCTTTGGAAAGTGAGAAAGACGGGAGAAAAACTTATGTTGTGATCTTTAAATTGTAGGATGATCAAGTGTTAGCAGCTACTTAGTACATAAGGAGGACCCATGTTCTGCTGTAGGAGGAATGTCAACAGTAATTTTCAATCTCAAAACAAAATTAACTAATTTAGTTTGATTTAATTATTTTTACTTCACTTTTTAGTGAACAGGCATATGATGAAGAGGAAAAAAATCTATTCCAACAAATGAAATAGCTTTTACCTGTGCAAGAGAAATTCAATAGAAAAGGGAATGGCATAGAATAGTTTTTTCTACTGTTCATGATGATGGACAGTCATAGTATGTAGGAGCTCCTGGGTCTAACTGGAATGTTGCAGAAACTGCAGCCGTGATTTGGTTGGCCAGAAAGCTGTCTCTGATCCTGTAACTCTCTGCCTTGCAGTGGAATGGTTGACTGCCCTGTGAAGGTCACACTGAGCAAAAGGAGCTTGAAACCTGCCTTGGTTTAGAAAAATGTCACTTTTACCTTTTGAAATATTTATAATTTAGATGCTAGGAGCATGCTTTGCTCTAGCAGAATCTGATGATAGAAATGCCTGCTGCAATGTACGTAAAGAAAGGTAACAGTATATTTATCCTGAATTTTTCTTTTTTCCTTAACCTTAAAAAAATGTGAGAACTCTGATAGGAAAATATTTGATACGTTTTTTCTCAGTACATTTTCAAATGCTGAGAAGTAATTACTGGTTATTTATGAATGGCATTGCTTCTAGGTACCTAGGACTAAGAAAGGTTTTACAGGTCAGTGACATAGGCTGCACAGTTTTGTTGCTGGAACTGGCAGGAAAATTGTTTCAGCAACTAGTGGGGAATTCCAATGGTCATTCTCTATAGGGTATTCAGATTAGACATCTTCTTATGTAAATTCAGGCTGAACATCTGTGATACTATAGGATAAAAAAAGTTATGGGTATTCATATGGTTATTGCACTTGAGATCAAGTGTATTTTTGATTATGACAAATATAGATGGACCATAATTTTTGAATGTATACTCAATCTCCTGAACAGATAGCCTGGTACTTTAGAGCATTGCTAAACTGAAAATAAACTGATAGTTTGTTGAAAGTCATTTCCTTCCCTTGAGGGTAAAGGGTTTGAGGAAGCCAATGTACCAACTATGATTCCTAAAGAAGATAACAAATCAAAGTACTTAAACTAAGGTTCCATGAACTGATGAACTGCTGAGTGCTGAATTCCTGAAATAAGAGATTCAGTTTAAGATAAACTTCTCACTAGATTAAGAGTTTACCTTTCATATTGCTTTACTTGAATCATGAATGGTGCAGTTTCGGGTCTAAAGATGCTATATCACCTTCTATTATGAAGAAGTCGTGTTATACTTAGGAAGAGAGGGATTAATGAAAAATCTTTTTTTTTGTAGAATAACTCTGGAGATCATCTTACCTTTTCTTTTCCATATGAAACCATTATCTTTCAAAGACATCCAGTTCCTTAGCATCAAGGCTTTTGTATTCCAATGCCTAGTTCTGCTGCCTGCAGTAGTATGAAAGCTTTAACAGAGAAGTATATGTAGGATGTTATAGTATGATTCAGCAGTGGTTGAAACCTAGAATGCAGTAATTTTTCTGCAGAGATGAAGTTTGATATACATATGTGTCCTGGACATAAGCAATTAGCCAGTTGTTTCTGTTTATGCAAAAACATATCTAAATACGTTTTAGTCTTTTTGGTGATGGTTTTGTTTGTTTGTTTGTTTTTTGTTTGTTTGTTTTTTGGTTGGTTGGTTGGTTTGTTTTTTGGTTTTGGTTTTGTTTTTTTTTTTCAGCTAGCCTGCTTTCATTTTTTGTACAATCTGGGAAATACTGAGGACGTATTTTATTTTACAGCATATTTCATACATTGTGTTCTTGGAAAAATTATAGATTAAATATTGCCACAGCTCACTTCATATCTTTCAGTAATAACTTCCCCTTAGCCAGTTTAATCAGTTGTATTATGAGCAACCATAAATATTAACTACAGAATGTTACTTCTAAGAATCTTTCAATGAACTACACAGATGCTGACAAAGTGAATTTTGCTTACACATGAAAAATATTTATTTCCAATCTAATTGGTGAAGCTGGAAGGAAAACCATGGGTCTTGACCTGTACTGAATATATTGTGGACATAAATATTTTTGCATGTAATAAGCAGTCTTGCCCTTTTTTTCTGGTTTTCTTTTTCAGCCTGTTAGCAAAGGCAAAAGCAAGGGAATGGCAAATTATCAGGTTTAAAATGATAATTAACCTTATCATCACTGTATTTTCTAGGGAAATTATATAAGGCTGTATTCGTGAAAGTAACATTAGTTTTTAATGTGCAATCATCTGTTCTTGGCAAGTGCAGTTTAACAACATTTAGCTTTAAATACGCGCATATATATTTGTTTAGCTGAAAGAGGACCTTAATGTTCTTGTCTGTTTATCTGTTGATTAGCTACAGAGAAATGAAGTCAAGTCCTTCTCAGAAGTCCACAGCAAAAGGACAAGAGTCAATGGTCACAATTGCAGCAAGGGGCATTCTCACCAGTTGTAAGGGGGTAAAAAGGTGCAGAATTAGAATGGCTAAGTCATTAGTGAGAGAGACTCTGAAACCTCCATCCTTAATTAAAACTGCACTAGCAAAAACTCAAGCAACTTGATTTGCCTTTCCCATTGCATGTGTTTTGGCCAGCAGCTGAAGGAGATGACTCTCAGAGGTCCCTTCCAACCTGAATTATTCTGTTTGTCTGCATCAAATGGAATTTCAGCAATGGAACTTTTAAGACATGAGACATAATAGCTATAAACTTTCAAGGTTAGAATTCAACATAACCAGTTAATGTTTACAGTATGTTTTATGGTGGGTTTAATTTGTTTAATAGCATAGAAGTGGATTTTCTAGAATCCTCTTATTGTATAGATGTGGTTGTGATATTTGTCATATAGCTGCTTCTAAAAAACCCAGTCATGCATTTGAAAACTGTTGTGAACATACATAGAATGGTAAGTTTGCATTTGAGTTTTATAACTGGATTGAAAATTCTCTAAAGGAGAAACAGCGAGTAGTTTCAGGCATATGCATTTGGTGAAACAAACAGTGGTGTGGGTGGCAGTTCAAAAGCAGACATCTGAAGACTGGGTCATGTTTAACATGCTATGGTAAAGGGAATCCTTTGCAAATGTATGTGGACAGTAGTTCCCAAGAGAGGAGCCTGATTAAAGTACATAAGCAATTGTTTGCTCACCTGTCAAATTTTTAGTTAAATCTGACCATATTAATTCATAAAAGACAGCGTCAATGTTTTGACTGAAAATCAGAGAAATGTATCAGAAATAAAGAATAAAAGGCACCTAAAACAAAGGCAAAAAATTAATGTGATAGAAAACTGAAAGCAAAGCGAGGGGTTACCTACAAATTTTCATGTGATGTCTGTAATTGAATGACTTGGTGTAGAAAGAATCAACAAGAATCTTTTTCATTTATTTCATAAACTGATTTGAGCTTGACCCATGTCTTCTGCCTATATCGAGCAGAATAGTCTAGCCTGCTACTCTCTAGCCACTCAGCTCTGATTTTACCTCCTATTGTAGGTATCTTTTTTTATCTCTACCTTTGTGAAATGTAAAAAATTAGTATAAAAGCAGAAATTTAGACTAGGGAAAAAGGTAGAAGCAAAAACTTAAAATATTGTTCTCTTAAAACCGTGATTCATAGCATAATGCCATTTACAGTTTCAGTAATTAGTTGTGTATATCTTAAGGCAAAAAAGAGATACCTAGTGAGCATATTTCTTGTGTTACTTGTTGGTTTATATGTTTGCTTTAAGGGATAAATTAGTGGCATTCTCAGAACAATAACTTTGATGTTTCAAGAACTAGGGCAACTGTAATGACAGAAGTGTGGTCTTGCCATATAAAGGGAAGTTTGTTGTCAGCAAGCAAATGATAATAGCATCCTGTACACCCAGAAGGCCTGCTGTGATGTTTGCATCTGCATAAGATCCCCTTCGCCCTCAGAACGTCTATTTTTAAACGGGTGCTGAGTTTGACCTTAGTAAAGAGATAATGTTGGAAGATTTTTAAATGCGTGATCATGCACAGTGTGTTCCTCAGTCCTATAGGACACTGACAGTAGTATTTTTTCCACAGCAAATTTGTTTTAGTTTGCAGTTTGAGTTTAAAATGTTTAAAATTAATGGGGAAAACTTGATTATGCTTATGATGAGATGGTTTCACATTTCTGATTAAAATAGGAATAGCTTCCACAGAATAAGTTGTTAACTACATTTTCCTCACTGTGAGCTATGATTTCTTTATAAAACTTGTGAAGAGTATAGATTGTTCCAGGTCAATTTAACCACTACTTCATAGGAACAGCACGCCCACCTTTGATAATTGAAGGAGGCTGCTGGTATAGTTGACATATTTAAAACATCTTGCAATGCCAGGAAATTGTAAGAACAATAATCTTTCATGGGCCTCTTGCGACCTCACGTTTTATCCCATGACATCTAGACATATGTTTTAAAACTGTCGGTGATGGGAAGGTGCAATGTTGGGGACTGGGAGAAATTTATGATGTTGTGAAAATATATTAACTAACATTAAGTTAAACTGATTTAGCAAAACAAAGGACCCTTGAATGTCTGAACCCATATATAGCAGAAAAGAAGGGCGTCTTAATATCTGAAACTTTTTCTAATGCTTCTTAGTTTTGATAATTGAAACAGCTGAGCATGTTCATATAGAATATTTTTTCCTCTTTGTTTCCCTTTTTGTCTCTCCTTTTTGAGGAATTATCTCAGTGGCTGTCTTTGAGAAGGCTTTGAGTAACTGGCCTTCCAATTTTATTCTTCTGATCAGTTCTCATTTGTAATCCTATGGCCATTTGTGGTGTTGCAGAGACTACAGAGTTTGTGAATGCATAAAGTGGAGTGGCGTTTATTTATTTACAGTGTGTAATAATCGATTTTGTGTTGTGTTACCTTTGGAGCTCTTGTCTCCCACTCTTCTAAAGTCTGCTGCTGTTTTCTCAGCTGTCTAATTCTAGTTTTTCTCTTTTTCTAGCTTTTCTCCTTTAAAGCACTTAACAGATTTCTTTGTGCATATTTTTTGTTACGTATTTTTTAATCAGCTTTTACCTGTGGTTAGTGAAACAGGTATGACATAGCTCTCTAGTACGTATGTGAATGAAGTGTCACATTCGAAAATACTTAGAGCTTGCAAAGACTATCACAGTTGTGTTTGGGATTTCAGCAACAGGACTCTATGCAAGGCAGCTCAGCAGGGCTTTCCAGTTCACAAGACTTGCTAATGCAGCAGCAGTTAACCACCAAGGGAAATTTAAATTTGAAGGGACTCTTCATGTCCTGATTTGTAAAAGCCCTCCTGGGCTATTGTAGAAATTTCTGCTAGCAACTGTATTTAGCTCTTCTGTGTGGCTTGTTTCAATTCATGTGTGCAGCTGTATGTACTATTTGCTGAAGTTCATGATGTATTACATTGCGGCAATACGTATGTTGTCTAGATGGTAGCAGCAGAGCTAGCAAACTTGTGTCAGCTCCTGGTATTCAGAGAACATGAACAGAACATTTGGTCTCATTAGCACAAAGCATTGCTTCAGACATTATTAGAAAGAATCAATTTTGGTATCTCCAAGTTACCAGTTATATTCCTGCCTTATGATATGTTAACAGCAATATTCTGAGTAAAGGTTTTGCTATTTCACTGGTTATTTCTTTGTCTCATACTTGCAGCTGACATAGTGAAAAAATAAAACACATCAATACTGCTTTTGTCATTCAAAGTTGTACAGTATTTAATATCAAATCATTAAGAACTTTTTTGAACACAATAGGTTTATGATTGCTGTATTAATATATTCTTGATGGGTCTCCCATGTGTTTTCTAAGAATAAACTGATTTTGGAGATTGCTATTGAAGTTCAATCCAAGTACAAAAGGTGAGCAAACATAGACTCATGAATAGCTGATATTCAAAATTAACTTAAGGAGAAAATTAGCCACTCTCAGACTTTATGAACTGTAATAGCAGAAATATCAAGGGATGTTAATTGGTGAGATTATAATTTTTAAAAAAGTATCTGTGGTATGCAAACTGGCAAATGAAAGGCTTTAATAATAATAATAATAATAATAATAATAATATGCAATATTTGTAGACCAATTTCACATTACGTAAATTTGGGAAGTATTAAGTATGGACACACAGAGGCTATATTTTGAAACAGTTGGCATGCAGTAGCGGAATGACTGCAACGTATTACTCACACACACTGCTAAAGTTCTTAAACATGTATGCTGTTTATGAAAGTCAGTAATTTTCTCCTTTCCCTGGGTGACCTGGAACAGTAGCAATGGTTGGTGCTGCTGACAACCTAGACTGTTAAAGGATTTGGAATCCTTGTTGTTGTAAGTCCTTAAAGTGTATGAGGTTCATATTGCCTGTGAGAAGAGAGACTATAATCCCAATTTTACTCTTACAACCTCAGAATATTACTGTCAGCTTTTTCTCTGTAGAAACCAAATTAAAAAATAGCAAGAGGGAAAATTTTAAATGTATTCATTTTACAGTTTATTAAAAATATTTTGAAATTGTATTAACATTCTTTTAATATGTTGATTTATAGATGGGATTATGGTCTGTATTGTATATAAAATTTTTAGATCCTGGAATGACACAGTGTTACATTTGAAAACAAAATCCATGTTTATCAGATTGCACAGAGTGTGCATGTAGCAGCTGAAAGTGCTCTTCCTAGAATGGTAAGCATCCAGTTAAATATGGGGATAATTCGCATCTTAGTAATGTAGAGGAATATATAGTTGGGTTTTTTTTCAATCTAGGGCCCATTAAAAAAAAAAAAAAATCATTGGCTTGTGTATTCCTGCCCATGACAGGGGTTTGGACTAGATGATCTTCAAAGGTCCCTTCCAGTCCAACCCCTTCTGTGACTGACAGGCAAGTAAGGTTTCTTTCTGACGTTGTTTTCTTGCTCTCTTTGGGTTGTTCTATTCAGGAGGAGACTAATACACTGAAAGGAATTTGTATCACTGCAACCAGTGTGATTGAGATTTATGTAGAAGGATGCTAAAGGAACACATGTTTAGGTTTGTCTCCAGTTAAAGGGTTTTGGTGCTTAGATTGTGTCTGTATCTGTGGTCTTAGCCAAGCCACAGATAATGTGCTATTGGACAATGAACTGCTTTGCAACCCCTGCTCCGTTGGAGTGTATAAATGTTGGGATGTCAATCTTGCCATTTTCAACCAATCACAATAAACATATGGGGAGACATCAGAGAGCAAACAAGGAATCTGAGATCAGGCCTGTGGTGGAGAAAAAAGTTATATGATTGACACTTTTTGAGACTGTTTTTTTTTTTTTTGGTTGATCCTAGCTGCTTTTCTGTGATCTATTCAGTAGAGATTCTAGAGAAGGGATTGTGACATCATTTTATTTCTTACTTCATTTTGTTTTGTTTTATCATTGCAGACTTCCTTAAACAAACAGATTATATTAATATTTCCTTTTTCAGTGCTGGCAGCAGACTAGTTCATCTGTTAATGTCTGGCCAGTGAGCAAGTCTATTTTCTTCCTTCATAATATCTTTTGAAATTTTTTTTTAATTTATTTCAAAAGTCTCTAGTGAAGGCTTAGAAATGAAGCCTTTAGGTTATTATTTTATTCTTGTTTGTATTTTGTCATGCTGAAGGATGCTGATTTTAGTCAAGCGCATCATTATTCAAGAAAGTCCATGTAGATTTCTTTTGTCGCCTCAAGGGGGGTTTCTGCATTAAACTTCCTCCAATTATCTCTATTGTTTTAATAGTTAGATATCATAAATCAAGCCTACTCACCAGAATTTCTCTCTAGTCAATAGTGAAAAATGAGCACTTCCAGAAATGAGTTTTTATCAATTTTTCTTTAGATATTTTATTTTAAATGATGGGCCAAATAAATATGATGTAATTTAATTGAAATAAAAACATATTTCTATATCAATTTTTCACTGCTGTCCCTAAACTAGGTGAACAAATGGTAATCAAATTATTTGAATATGTTTCACCATACAATGTTAAGGATTATTTACATGCAATTTACTAATGCTCAGAAAAAATATTTTCCATGTTATATGGAAAATATGTGACAATATGGGTAGAAATATGGGTGACATCTCATACTCTTCACTGCCCGTATCTTGGAGACTCTTTTTGTAATACTGTAATAGCTGACCAACAAAGGTCTTCAATGTTAGGGTCAAATTTTCATCTGTTAATGAGTTATAGGTAACTAAATAATATTGGGGGGCTTCCTTCATGTATTTACGTTATTTTCCCTTTTCCCTTCCTTCCTCTCTGTTTGTTAAATAATACAGAAGAAAAAGGTCATAATTTAATGAATGACCCCTTGGAACACAGATGGTGACAAAATGAAGCCTGAAAATTTTAAATTGACTGGCTGCTGTTATCCTAACAGAGCCCATTAAAGTCGCACAAGAGAGTGTAGCTTATTATGCAGTGAAACTGTGACTTTTTCATGCTTTGTTTGTAAACGTGGCAAAATATATGGATGGTATTAGTGATACTAAGTTGACAGAATTAAAACCACTGTTTATGGATACAGTTCAGTAACTTGATTTAATTAAATTCTCACCACACTGATCTAAGAGGATTTTCAGGAAGTATTTTATGATGAGGGTTTGAAAGAAAATGCTGAAGTTCCCTCAAAAGTGATGAACTTTCTCATTTAATACACACATATTTAACTAAATACTTATTGTTTAGACTCTTGTGCTTTGAAACAGTGTACAGTGTTTCGTAAATTCCGCTTAGCCTAATAGTATTGTGCATTAACACTGGGTGTATATAATAGAGAGAGATTCAGCTCTACTCAAATAGACACATTGGAAGTGGGACATCAGAATCCAAGATTCATTGATAGTATTACCTATAATGAAAACCTTGACTCTTAGTTCCATTATTGATACCTACATTTAACATGGTGTATGGAACAGCATTAGAAGTGAGGTGATTATAATAATCAATTAGCTCTGTCAAAGCAGATAATGCATTTTAATTTCTTAGTCTTTTCTTGTTTCTTTTGTTCCTTTCCACTTCTCAGGTTACCTGTCCCCATTCATAATCAACATGGTTGTAAATCTACTAGGTACTGTATTATAACTCTTTTCTATTTGATAAGCTTTACGGAAAATAATAGGCAATAATAATCTCTGATACTTTTAAGCTAAAGCTTTTGGGCATTAATTCAGTCTAAACCTGTGAAGTGAGTGTAAGGAATGATAAACTGAATGTCAATTGATGCAAGAAAGTTGAAAAAAACTTTGTTGAATTACTGATATAAATTTATGGAGATGTCAGTGTTACATGAGGGGTTCTGTTCTGTTAAATATGGTAAATGGTTTTAAGGACATTGTGCTGTATGCCTCTTAAAAGTACCTGAGACATTTTACTTGAAAAAGCAACATTACCGGGAAATAGCATTCATCATGTAGCAAAAAAGCTGTGTTTTATGTTATTCTGCATTAGAATGAGATTATTATTAAAGTAAAAAATTTGTAACACTTTTAAAACACAAAATAATTTTGATTCTCCCTAGGCATGGAAGGTTTAAAAGGCGCATTACCTTCAACTGGGAACAAATGAGAAAGTTGGCCTAGCCCCAACTTACTGAAAGCCAAAGTAAATCTTGAAATAAAGTCCCTCAGTGAGGGCTCTGGTAGAAGGGTAGTTGGAAGACCTTTTAAACTACAGATTTATAAATTAAGTTTCTGGCACAGTGATTGCCAAAGTAAGATGGACGGTCAGAAATCGGGATGTGGAGGTTATAAATTCAATGAAATCCAAGGCTACTTACTGGAACTCTCTGACAAACAAAACGTTTACTCCAGCACCTCTTTCCAAAGCTGGCAAAAGAATGTGGCAAGTGTTATGTGATTTCCCTATTTGTCTTCCCTTCACCTTGTAGTTCCTCAGCATTGGCAGCCATTTGATGTGCATCTTTCCATTAAATAGTACCTGAATCTGTCTGGCATCTTTTTAAAACAAAACAAATTCAGGAGGAGGTGATCCATAAATTGCTAAATGTTACTTTCTCTACAACTTCCTCTGGCCATAAACTGCAAAAATTAACAGGTATTTTTTGTTATTCATCCAGGGAATGTCACAAATCCACGCATCTGAGTATTAAGTTCAAATTTACATTTCAGATTTAGGAGAAAATTGTGGCAGTGTTGTATATCTCCATAGCTCTTTCTGTAGAATCCAGGCTGGGATGTATGGGAGTCTGAACACAGTCTTCAGAGTATTACTTGGAATTGAAGAATCTCTCTGGATTCACTTTTCTTAAACGTAAGAAGTTGTCAGTTATGTGAAGACTGTATTTCTTGCTCCTACTTCACCTTCCTTTGAATAGATGTTGTAGCAAAATGAGAAATACTCAAAAATGATCTCC
>JAWWES010000041.1:25975936-25988127 GCA_035583135.1 Lophotriccus pileatus
ACTGCAAAAATTAACAGGTATTTTTTGTTATTCATCCAGGGAATGTCACAAATCCACGCATCTGAGTATTAAGTTCAGATTTGCATTTCAGATTTAGGAGAAAATTGTGCCAGTGTTGTATATCTCCGTAGGTCTTTCTGTAGAATCCAGGCTGGGATGTATGGGAGTCTGAACACAGTCTTCAGAGTATTGCTTGGAATTGAAGAATCTCTCTGGATTCACTTTTCTCAAATGTAAGAAGCTGTCAGTTATGTGAAGACTCTGTATTTCTTGCTCCTACTTCACCTTCCTTTGAATAGATGTTGTAGCAAAATGAGAAATACTCAAAAATGATCTCCAGTTTCAGTACTTTATGTACTCTATGAAGGTATCCATTGACCAGGTGCTGAGTCCTGACATTAACATTGTCTTTCATTATTAGCTCCAAGCTACATGATTTGTACCTAGTATCAAATTTGTATCTTAGTGATAAGATACATATGAAGAAGTATTTCTATAAGAAGAAAATGAGTTCCATGATAATTTTTCTTCATATCCACGATTATTTAGTGATAGTGTTCTTAGAATGACATATGTTTATTTAATTTTTATTACTTGTGCCATTTTTTTTATACTCCTAGCTTTCTTTGTGAAATTCACTTGAATTGTGAGATCTGTGCAAAATAAGAAAGAAGGAGAAAGATTCAGATAATTCCAAAATTAAACTTCATTGATACATTATAGTGAGAAATGTACCTGTAGCCATATGTATTGGTTATATGTACGGTCATTTGAAATTCTGCTACTAAACTTCCAAGTTTATTATGACCTCCACAAAAAATACTTTTTCCCAAATGACAGAACAGAAACCACAAAGCCCCACACCTGTGTTCTCTTTTTTTAAAAATTATTTCTCATACTAATGATTCATAAGGTATCTAATACTTATATTTGTTGTTCATAAAATCCTGCTGTGATACCTTTCTGATGTGTGTTCAATTTAGTGGAAACAGTAATAGTTCTGGGAGAAGAGCAAGGTGTATTGAAGAAAGTGGTGGTATTTAAACTTAAGGAAATCAGTTTTTGTGCTTTTCACTGCACAGTGGATTCCTTTCTTACAGATACTGATTTAACTTTAGAAATTCGCAGCCCCTCAAATATTTTCCTTTTACTGGTGAAAGAATGTCATGATGATATTTAAGGCTGCTGAACAATAGGGATAAAGATTTTGTTTTACTAAATATACCAAACTGGCCAGCACTGATGTACTCACTTCATTGCTATCTAGTTCAGCTGTAAAAATAACCCAGCAAAGTTTTCTTCTCTGAAAGGATTATTCTAGGGAACATTTGCTTTACAAAGAATAAAATGTATTCTGTGTTACTACATTTGACAGAACAGAAGACACTCTCTATTCTTGTCCTGTATTTACAATGAAATTATGCTCTTTCTCTATTACTAGAATTCAGAGATATTTTTCTTAGAATGATATAAAAACCTCTTCCTTAAGGAATTTCATGGTGTATTTTAAAAATACTTCGTTTTTAATAGTGTTATTCTTACTAAAATAAATAATAGAATCTCTAAGGCATGATGGAAGATATATGGGATGAGCTGTTACTGCAATGAAAACCAGTGCAGTTTGAGGGGATTATACAGTAAAACAGGACTAATTCAAAACACAGCTATAATATTGCTGAATGTTTTCACTTTCAGGCACTTCACAGAATGCTGATGTAGACAATAAAAGGGCACATTCATCAAAATGCATAACTTAATTTTTAAAAAAACCCTTGAACCAGTTTAAGCATACAGTACTCAGATTTCACACTAAGGTGAAGAAACCCCTTGGGACATTTAAAATTTATGAGGAGTTTTGAGATTTCATTCATTATGTTGACAATATGCACAGCTTCTTTTGAAAATGGATTGGACCAAAAAAGGTGAACAGACGTGGTTGAAATAGCTCTTCCCATAGTGTTTGCTGAATTATGTGAATTACTTCTGCTTATATGTTACCCTGGAGGATTGTTTAATGTGCTTGGTTATATAGAGCTGCAAATTTTTAGCTGTGGGCTGGTATCCATATTGAGCCATAAATTTATAGTTGATATATTGCTTTCTAGGCAGACAACTCATACTCAGATAGAATTAAGGGCAATAATTGATTTCCTGCTAAATAAGACACATTTCAGTTTGAAGTATAATAGATGGTAACTAGAGTCTCTGTATGAAGCAAATATACGTTCTGAATATTGCATATAGAAAAAAAGACTTCTTAAAATTATCGAATTGCATATAGATATGGAAAGATACCTTCTGAACTGAAGGTATCATTTTACCATTTGAATTTTTATTGGCAAAAACATTCTTGCCAAAATATCTTTGTCTGCTGTGGCTACATCTCTATTATGACGATACACCATAATATCACAATGTAATTTTAACTTGTTTGTAGCTTGTATTAAGTACTGAGGTGAATATTGCATGAGTTAGGGGTCTCATATGCTCATAAGTATTGTAAAAAAAAGTGCTTTATAGAAAAAAAATTTAAGCAGCGATCACTTATCAGCTATGTATCAGCAAGAGTCTTCATGAAATTTGTAAGGAGACTGATTCACTAAGATGCAGAGCAAAATGTCTTATGAACTGAAGCTGTCTTTCTGATCATCAATTTAGCTGCCAATTAGGTCTGCTTAATTTCACTTCCATGGTGTGAAAAGCAGCTGCTGTTACTGATATAACAAGGAGGAAAGAAACTACCTCTGTTGGCAGAATAAAGAAAACTGCTGTGTTATTTCAACTTAATTTATATTTGGAATTACATCCTGCTTCAGAATTTAAAAAATGTCAGTCTCCCCTTCCCCCTCTCTCCCCATGCACTATTTTTCTCCCTTTTTTCCTCTCTTCTTTCTCTGCATTGTTTTTGCGGTGAAGAATGTGCTGTGTAAAGTTTAATGAACTTAGATCATTTCTCATCAGAGAGAGAGATTTATCCTGCAGGATTTCAGCCCACATTTTCCCTTTAGAACCGTTTACAGTAAACTTTTTCAGTTGACGTGAAATAATGTGTACCCTTCCTGAGGATAAAGGAAACTTTTTTTGGTAAATATTATTTCTCAATTGCAGTCTGATTTTGTGTCAAAGCTGTATTGCTGCCTAGAAGAAACACCCCATCCATCTAGTTTTTATTTTCCATGTGAACTTTTTAGTTAATTAGTTATTTTATACACGTGTAGCTGAAATTGTATATTAATTCTGAAGCAAAAGAAGCAGTTGCCATCTTACAGTGTTTTGACTACTTAGTTAAAGAAAAATGGCCATTTTTTTCTAGCAAGTGATAGAAAATGTTTGGTAATTTAGATTTTCTGTTCTTGAGGAAGAATCTCCTTATTATAGTTTTTAAAATTATTCCAGTGGTCCCCTTTTTCCTAGCCAGTATTTTATTTCTATGGGCAGATAAATAGTTTTATTTCTGGCACTTGAAGTTCAGAAGCAAGGACCTTCCTCTTGTTTCACTGGTTTCTTTTCCAAAGTCTTGGTCCTTGTATCCTGCCTGCTCCTTGTGCCAGCCTGAGGGCCTGACCTGCAAGAAGGAAGGACTGTGTCTGGTGCAGCTGTTGTGGCACATTGCTCAGGCCTTTCTCAGCTCTCTCCTTTCCCAGAGCAAGGGTGTGCGTGAGGAGATGGACAGTTGGTTTCTAGTCTAACTTGTATTCTATATATTGGTTGAAGTGCTCACTACATTAGTCTTCTGGAAAGAGAAGACAGAATTTTTCTGAAGCTCTTCTCATACCCTTCAACTCTTCTTGATACATTTCATCACAATTTACACTTTTTTTCCAAGGCTGGAAGTAGTAGAGGGTATAATGCTATTTTTGAGAAAACGTATTTTATAAATAAAGGGTCACTAGAATCTTGATATTTCAACACAGTTTTTTACTTTTATATTGTTTTGTACTGGCATTTACAGAACAAGATTTAAAACTTCCAAATTTCTAAAAGACTGTATTACCTCAGTTCATCATGACAGGTGAAAAAAAAAGGAGAAAAGCAAAGCTGACGTAGTTCTCATTTAGCCACCTTAGTTTGGAGTCATATAAACCTTAATTGTCTGCTCTAAACTCTCAATTTTAGTTGTCTTTTATATCAAGCTTCAAGTCTAGTAATTTTTTAAAGCATTTTCCAGAAATTACATTTATCTGAGATTGTCTAAATTCAACTCTAAATTCACAAGGCTTTCTTCTGTTTCTAAGAAGTACCAGTGTCCAAGTTGGATCTTGCAGACGTGACCTCTAAGCAGGCTTGTGGTGCTACATCTGCTGGTTTTTGCATGTACTGTCCATCCATCTTCTTGCTACATGTGACTTTTTTCTTTTTACTCTGAGTTGGCAGCCCTTGGCTGCAACACCTGCAGCTGTTTTGCAAATACCGTGCATGGCCCTACATTCCATATGCTCATCTTACACTACTTCTGGAAGTATTTGTTGTGAGGGTTTTCCTAAGCTTTTACTTTGTATTCTTTCATTTTTTTAAATCTTCTTCTGTTGCCAAATTGAGTGTATTTGTGGGGAGTTTTTTCCTCCGTTTTCTTTTGGGCATTTTAATTTGCTCTGAGAGATTTCTGCAGCCTGCCATATCACACATCACTGCTATCCAAAAGCGAAGTTATATCTTTTGTTAGTTACTTGCATCTTGCCGTCCACCTGCAGCTTTGGATATCTGAACTGAATTAGTATCTGGTCTGCTATAATGAAATCTGCCAACTGCCTCGTTAGTCTGAGTTGTTAGTTTAAATGAATAAAAGATTCTTCAAGGATTTCTTTCACTTTTTTGCGTTTCATTTGCAACCTCTCAAAAGTGTGTCTTTTGGGGTTTTCAGCATTATTGCAATTCTAATTAAGAGCTAGCCCTTTCAATCTTGCTCTGGAAGCTGGTTGTCATTAGTAGGTGCAGATTCAGCAAAAATAAAAAGGTAGTTATCAGTGAAATTTATTTTTTACTTCATGTGGATTCCAGCTTTTCCCATACAGATGTCAGATACTCTGCCTTTCTTCCTACTGTCTGTCAGTCTAACACTAGTTTCAGATTGTTAGTGGCCTTAAGTTCCTGCACTACTGTTTTTCCCCCCTCTCTCTCTCATTCCTAGGGGTCTGGCTTCTTATTTCTATGATAATCATAAAGTGGTTTAATTCCTAACTGTTAGGTTACAGACTTACAACTTTGGAGTCCAAACACTTGCTTAAAGCAGACTAATATTAGATCTGGTTTTGCAGGCACTTAACTAGCATTTTGAGGGTCTTCAGTAATGAAGTCTTGTGTGAGTTCCAGTTTTGTATTATGTAGCACTGTAAGGAGAACAAAATAGTGTTATTGAAGTTTAAGCCCCCTATTTGAGCATCTGTGATGTAGGAAGATCCTAATTTTCCTGCCTAGTTTCTCTGGAAGGTTCATCATCTTTCTAAAGCATTGATGTCACTCTAGAGAACGTGACAGTGATTCTGCTGGAACTGTAAGCATGGCTGATAGAATACAACTCTCCAAGAGTGAAACACACTGTACAGCCAGAACCTGGCCATTATGTAAAAAAATTATTATTATTATTAATCATCATCATCATCATAATCTTTGTAGGAAATCAATCCCCTTGCATTATTTTTGTCTTACTATGTTCTTAAATTTCTCTTTAAGTTCTTTAAATAGTGATACTGGCCATTTTTCTGTATTCGATTAATGTATTAAAATCAAATATTTTCATGTTACTGGGAATGCTAGTTTTCTGAATTTCAGTCAGATGTTAGATATTTAAACCAAATTAATATTGGTGTTAATGCAGAGATGTGTGTGGGGTGGCAAAGGCTTTTTGATTTAATAATATTATAGTCTGGAGAAACATGGAGAACAATATTTGAGTGGGAAAACTTTGGAGTTACCTCCTTTAGGAAGAAAATGTTATATTTCTCTGGTGATAAGTATGGAGATTTAATAAATGCTCTGTAGAAATTGAAAATAATTCCTATCTGCTATTTCAAATATTTTTAATGCTGTTTGCAAATGAAGACTATCCTTGAAGGACAGATGGCAATTGCATGCAAAGCAATTTCTGAATTGTTTGCTGCCTCAGATTCTGTTAAAAAATAGGAAAGTTGACGATATACAATGTATTATCCTTTCATGGAATAATAATCACTTCTTGCAGGTTTCTTCTATAAGTACTTAATTTTAAAGAGGTAGTTCAGATGCAAACTATTATGTTTTCATAACAAAAGATGTTGGTTCTTATCTGTGTCTTTTAAATATTTGAAAGCAGCTTTATAAGCAGGATTTTGAAGTTAAAAGTTGAAACTCTGATTATCTGCTTTTGTCTTCATGTATCTGTAATGTTTTATGTCACTGTAAATGTTAGGTATAATGAATATTCCTATATTTTAGTGCATTATAATTGTGTAGATATCTCATCCTTGCTTAGAACATGTTCTATCTTCATATGCAGTGATACCTGAACTCAAATTTTAATAACTCCATCCCATTTTAATTCTCTATTATTGATAAACGAAACTCTTGTGCACAGTATAATACATGCCATGAAACAATGGGAGTCACTTTTAAAAAGCTGTTTCTAAAGACAACTTGTACTTACTACAGCAAACTGTGGGAAACAATATGCTCCTCTTTGTATGTGGATCATTTATACAAACAACTCAGTGTGTTGCTCTAACATTTCACTGACATGTAAGACCAGAAGGAGAGAGTGCTGATATAATTAGATATTAAAGCTTTTTAGATGGGGCCTTTTGCCCCAAAGTCCTGCTTATGGTTTCAAATTTTCTTTATAGTGACTAAAAATGAGTTGTGCAAGCACATAGAAGACTTACCATGCTTTAATTTCTAAATATTTTAATTTCTAAATAGGAATTTCTAAGTATAAACCATACTGCATGCAGATCCCTTTCATATATTCAGTTTTTCCTTGTTCTTATATTACAAACATTTACCAGAAGACACTTACCAAGTTAGAAGAAGCAGTTCAAGAATATTTTTGTTTGTCTTTATAAAGCTTTGGCTCTCTAAATGAATTCAGAACTTCCCACATTGCCTACTGACAAATATTATGCATAAGAAACTGGGATTATTGTAGGTCACTGAATTAATTTTTAAAATGTCAATCGACATGATTCCCTTAGGGAGTTGTAAGTTGCAGCTATATATTATGTTCCCACACAAATGTGGAAATTCAGTGTTTTAGAAGGGAAAGCATTTGTAGTACAGAAGCAGATTAACATGAATCAGGTAACGCTTTTCTAGCATTTAAATTCTAATAAATGGAAATAGGCAGACTTTCTAGAGATGTTTTCTTGTCATTGCATGTTTAACTCTCAGGAGCATATTGGGATTGGTGTCCTTTCTTTTGGCATCAAAATTCACAACTTAACTGTATTTTGCATAACCAAAATGGGAGTCACAAGTACAAATAATGAATACAGCGTAGTTCAGCCCAGAGTGACACTAAATGCTGGAAGTGAAATAGCCAAAGGAAGATAAGCTATCCAGAGCTATTTGTGTGTGTGATTTTTGACTGAAAAGATCTATCAGATGGTACTGGTATTTGTTATGTCTTGCTGATCTATGGCACATATTCTGTTTTTGTCAAATAGTAAAAAATAGAATGCTGTAGATGAGAGATGGTAATGAACCAATAAAGCAGGCTTTTCACTTAAATATAACACAGCCCAGTAGCAGTGCTGCACTAAATGGCTTGACAGCAAGTGTTCTGTTTTCTTCATGCACTGAAATTTATTAAAATGGTGATTTTTATTTTGTAGAATTCTGAAGTGTGATATTTGATTTATGAGTCTGAAAGCAAGTTGCTGCCTTTGGCCCATCCTCCATTACAGAAACCCCCTTACATTATCTTTTCAACATGCAAATTAAAATTTGTTTAGGACCAGTACAAAGTTACCAGTATTAAAAAATCACTTGCTGTGAAAATGCTGTGAGTTTCTACAAGCAAAATTGTATGCCAGCATAGCATTCTCATCTTTTCAATATCAAGAATTTTTGTCCTGTAGGTTTGCTTCTCTGCTTACATTAGGAATTTTTTCACTTAACAGTAGAGTGATTTTGAACTTCTGAAACTATTCTGTGATGCTGTTGAGCCGTGACTCTTGAATTGGGAATCCTCACCTTAGTGAGGATTTAATCTACTTTGAACTAGTTAGGATAAAATTCTGGGTAATATGTAGTATAGAATATGTTTTTGGCAACAGTAAGAAAGACTTGCTAGTGTATTCAGTAATTTTTCAATTCATAGCTCTAGTTTGTGTGATTGTGTCCTTGAATAAGGAGAATTCTTTCTGGCATTGTTCCCTGAGAGTAGACAGATATATTAATAATGCATCTTTCATTTTAATTTTACATTTTGTGTCAGAGACTGTTCAATTATTATTTTTTTTTTAAAGAATTTGACTTCAGTGCTTTCTTCTGCATGTGAAGCTTTTAATGGCACCATAGCATGTCATAAACTACTTTATGATGAACTTTTAACAGCTGGTTTGGATTTTTTCTTTTTTTTGGGTTACATATCTAGTGATGCTAACATCAGTTGAAAGAAGAAGAGGTGGGAGGGAAAGGCTTTCTTTGTGTTGTTCAGAGAGCACAGTGAATTTACATGAGAATTTTATCAGCATTCTTGGTGATATGCATACTCTGAATGAATTCCCCACAGATGCAAATTTTTTGGACTGGCTTCTTTATCTTTCTTCTTTTGAGATACTTGCTTAAAAGGCTGGATCTGCCTTTTATGCCAAGAGAATGAAGCTTTGAGACTTACTTGCCATATATTTCAGACAGCAGTGTCCAGCTATTGGAAGCAAAGAGCAATTCTGTAGACAGGTTTGACTTGTACTAGGGGTGAGGTTGAAGCAAACAGTTCGGGAGGGTAGCCACTTCTTTGTCCCTCATTTTTACTATAGTTTGTGAAAATTACTCAAAACTTTCTGAGCTTAAGTCTGCCTATGTATAAGAAATGTAAAGAAGGTGGACATTTTGTTAAGATAATATCCATGTCTTTGTATCTTTACTAAACTGGAAGACATAGATCATAGGATCATATGCTTAATCATAGGGTAACCTCAGGAGGTTCAGTCTCTTACTCAAGGCAGAAGCCAACTATGATGTCGGACTAGATTCTGCTGGGCTTTGTCTGGTTGGGTCTTGAAGACTTTCAAACACAGAGACTGTATAACCTCTTTGGGCAGCCTGTTCCACTGCCTGATGGTCCTCACTGGAAGAAAGTTTCTCCCTATATCCAGTCTGCACCCATCTTGTTTCCACCTCTACTCATTGTCTCTTGTCCACTCACCATGTACCAGTGTGAAGAGCTTGGCTGTGTGTTCTTTATAAGCTTGTAGGTATTGGCATGCTGCTAAGTTCCCTTGCTGCTAAGTCTCTTCTCCAGGCTGTGAAAGTGTGTTCCCTTAACTTATTTCAGGGCTTTTGCACAAGGCCTTGACTAGCTTGGTGGCTCTCTGCTGAACATGCTGCACTTTATTAATGTCTTTGGTTTTCTTGGGGGCTCAAAACTAGAGATAGAGTTTTCAGATTGCCTGTCTGTGAGTGTATCAACTGATTGCCATGATTTGGTGTCATCTGCAAAGTTGAGAAAGCACTCTGGCACAACCAAGTCAGTGGTACATAAGTTGAACAGGATGTCATAGATACCTGCAGTACTCCATTTGTTACTGGTCCCCAGGGAGAATACTGCCCATGAACCACTATCCTTTGAGCCTCATCATCCAAGCTTTTTCTTTTTTACATGTTGATTTTCCATCCATGTCCTGAAATGTCCTGATATGGATACAAGAATATTGTGAGAGACAGTGCTCCTTGTGAGAATCAAGAAAGATTGCATGATCATTATTGACTTTTATTTTCTTTTTCAGAGTTAGAAAAATTTCAGTTAATATTATCATAAAAAGACTTGAAGGTATAATACAGTAGCTTAAATTATTTTGTTGTGCAATTAAATTAGCTCTCCTGTATAGATTACCAGGTTACAAGTTACAAGTCATTAACCTAAACTCAGTAAAGTCAAATAGAGAGTAACTGTTGCTTTGACTCAGAGATCCTTGTGATTTTTATTCATAGATGGTAATGACTATATAGTGTAATAGTGTGGTTAATGTAATTTGTTTTTCTAAATTGAGAACAGTGGTCTATTCTAGCCAATAATAAGTATCTATAAGGATCATAGCTGGTTTTAATGTGAATAGAACACTGGACTCTTTACGTAACTTCTAGGAAATTAACAGCATGTTTTTTTTTTTTTCTGGCATATGAGGAAGGCAGAATCAAATGATTGTAATTAGGGTGCAGATTTGCATGATTATTAGAAGGTTTTTTATTATATTTTTGGTTTTCTTATTTTCCTCTTCAGATGGAACTACTGTAGGAGGCAGCATGATTTCATGGCTTGATTAGTTTTGTTCTTTTTGGAGAAAATGCTGAGGACTACATCAGGAGAAGGTGTAGAATTCATCTTATATAATGTTATGAAATCTGAAGCCTGACATTTTAAGCTATAAATTTGATCAGCAAAACCTAGAAAAAAAATCATTCTGCTGGATGTAGTCTGGGATTTTATGCGTTACCTACTGTGTCACAAAGAAAATCATGGTTTGCCAATATAAGTGACAAATGACTCTTACTTCAAGGCAGTGGTGCATCAGGTAGCTCTTGCAGTATTGCCTGGCACTTGGATTTCTCAGGCTAGGGCGTGGTAGTGGCAAGTATTGGGAAATTATATTTTTATTACGTAGAAAAGGGTGGTGTTTTCTTCTTTAGGTTCTAGTATCATGACGATGATGTAGTGTTCTTCTCTGTTTGGGTCAATTATGGAAGTTGCAACTTGCTACATTTTGCCTTCTGTTTATTATAGGAGTGACACCAGAGGAGGAAAATGAGTGCTCTAGGCAAAAGCATCCAAATGAAAATACTAAAAAATAAATTGTTTTAGATTATAGTTAGCATGTGTCATCATGAGCCTAGAAGAAAATCTGAGGATTTGTGTCTTTAAGTAACTTTTGATAATATATATTTTATAGCAAGAAAACTGTCTCCTGTGGGAGGGGTCCCATGCTGAAGGAGGGGAAGAGTGTGAGGAGTCCTCTCCCTGCAGAGGAAGGAGCAGGAGAGACGTGATGAACTGACCGCAGCTCCCATTCCCCATCCCCGTGCACTGCTGGGGAGGACTTCTCAATTTGAGTTTGCTTCCTGTCCTCTCTACTTTCTGTGCTTTCTTACTTCTAGAGGTTATTAAAAGAGTAGTTTATCAGATCTGATTTCTGTATTTGATTACTATCATTAAAACTATAATTGTTCTCTCTTGTGTTTGTAAACACTGACATATATATTGTTAAAATATTCAGTAGCAATTGAAGATAAATTGTTCCAGGAGATCACCTAATTATTAAGCTAGCTGTGTATTTTCCATTTTTGCTTTGTCATTGTAACAAATAAGAAATGCAGATTTTTGGCCTGCCTTTGTGAAACACCTGCTTTTATTTATGAAAATTAATATGAAACGAATTTATTTGCCTGGCCTTTTATTTCTACCTTTGTACTTTGGATTCTGTTGTCTGACTGAGACACCTTAAAGGTAGTCATTATTCTGCTGATTATCAACAGGTTTAATTCCTCTTTGTTATCTTTCCATACTTATATTTAAAAAAGGCAGAGTGGCATTGTAGTGGTTATGATGGCAAGTATTCTGTCAATACATAGCTATGTAGCTGAAGAACAGTTAAAGAAATTACATTTCAATAGACTCAAATTTTAAAAAGTGAGGAAAAGATATTTGAAGAATGGTTCACTCTTATTTTTTGTAACAGAATGCTTATTTAATTTCTTTGGCATATAATCCTACCGTAGAATACCGAATGGCTTGGGTTGGAAGAGACCTTGAAGATTATGTAGTTCCAATCCCCCTGCCATGGTAGAGACACCTTCTACTAGAGTAGGTTGCTCAGAACCCCATCCAACCTGGCCTTGAAAACTTTCAGGGATGGAACAAGCGAGAAATGCTTCAGCCTTCTGATGATTTTCACAACCCTCCTGGAGAACCTCTCAAACACCTCCGTGACCCGGTTTGGGGTTCAGGGATCGCTCGAGTCCACCGGGGAGACCCCTCGGTACTCCTCCGAGAAGCAGGCCCT
>JAWWES010000041.1:25990484-26103559 GCA_035583135.1 Lophotriccus pileatus
ATACTTCTATTGGGTTACAGAGGTCAGTAAATCTGTCAAGCTGCCTTGTCTGTTTGGCTGTTATCAGCCAGCTGCTTGAGGGAGTCGCAGAGACCTAAATCTTGGTCTCTTGTGCTGTAAAATCATCTCTCCACAGCTCAAATGCAGCTCCTGGCTCTGATCTATCCCCAACACCTCCATGTCTTTCTTTTGCTGGGAGCCCCAGAACAGGACACTGTTCTCCAGGTGGGGTCTCACTAGAGCAGAGTAGAGCAGCAGAATCACCTCCCCTGACTTGCTGCTGGCCAAGATGCTTTTGATGCAGCTGGGATATGATTGGCTTTCTGTGCTGTGAGTGCCCATTGCTGTCCCTCGTTCAGTTTTCATGCACCACCAAGTTCTACTCCACGTGGCTGTTTTCAATCTGTTCATTGCCCAGCCTCTATCCATGTTTGTGATTGTCCCAGCCCAGGTGAAGGACCTTGCACTTGGCCTTGTTGGGTTTCATGAAGTTTGTAGGTCATTCGGTTGGAGCTCACAAAGATACCTCAGTTGCAGCCTGACACACAGTTATTCCTAAAAACATACATCAGAAACCAAGGGACTAACTTTTGTTACACCCTCCTGATGGTGTATTTGTAAAGGATTGTATTTAACAAATAGAAGGCTGTCACCCTTTTGTTAGAGTTGTAAAATATCACATCTCCTGTTCTTATTTTGCTATATTAACAAAAAGACTATTTAAGCTCAATTACTACCTCAATTATGAGAAAAGGTATTGAATTTTTAGTAAAGTAATATGAATAGAAGTATTAATTCAAAGTGTTTTGATTTTCTATCACAAGTGAAAGAGCAGTTATTAAAAAAAAAGTACCACCCTGCAGACAAGGAACAAAACTGCATTTTTTTGTAGCATCTTGTTGCCTTTGTGGCTTCTTTTTGGAGTTTTGTGTGTGTCCCTGTTAAATCATACCAGCAACCACAAATTAATTAGTTCTTTGTCAAACAGATTTCTTTCATACCCCCCTGATTAAATGGAAATATTAGCAACAATAGGGAATTTTGTTATGAAATATTGTAGACTTTTTTTGAGTTAAAATGTGAGGTATTTAAACCCTGTTTTTTTCAAATGTAAAGTTAGAATACTCGTTAGGGAAGATTAATAAAATGTGAGGCTAGGTAAGCATTAAAATAAATAATCACACTGTTGGTAAGGTATCAATTAAATGCTACAAAAATTTATCTGAAATTAAGCATATATGTCAATTAGGCAGTTGATGGTAATTCTTAGTGCTAATATGAACAAAAGTTATGACTTGGCTCAATAGAGGGATGTGCTTTCTCTACACTTTCCTTAAATAAACTTTAACATTGCCCAAGTCAGTATGTTTTATAGTTTAGCAAGTAATTTCAAAATTTTTCATTACATGAACATGAATGAACCCTTTTATAGTTTAAAGTAATTTTAATTAGCATTCTACATGAAGAGTCAATTTGTCTGACTTTTCAGAATTTTAAAATGTTTTCCCTGATATGTCAAATTCTTCCTTGTTTATATATTTCAGCCTGAAATTACTGCTTGGGATGTCTGTGGGTAGGGAACATGTTCAAAGTCTGCATTTTTATCACTATGTGCCATTAAATCACTTGAATCCCTTGAGTTCTATTTGAAGCGTGAAGTGTTGGGCTTGCCGAGCTGTACTGGTACTTGCTTTCATTCATACTGCTGAGCAGATGGGCTTTGCAGTGTGGCTACTTCAGGTTTTCTACATTTCTTTTCTTCTGGGTATTAGACATTTGGAGTGGACTCCTTGGCAGCAGATCCAAAATTTACTCCCATTCTTTAAAAAGAAACAGATGAGTGGATAAAGAGGCATGTTCTACATATGGGAAAGCAACTTGCTAAAACTTGCTTTCTCCTCTCTCTCCCTCTCCTTCTGTATTCAGCCATGATTAAGGATCCAAGCCTCATTCCTGAAATGGCACATATAACCATGGCTTAGATTTTTGAGGAGACTGCTATGTTAAGAGAGCTAAGATAATGTCTACAGAGTAGAATAATGCAAACTAGGGAGGCAAAATGAAAGACTGAGTTACCATTGTTGAGATGGGAATAACACCAGCAATAACACCAGTTGGAGAATGCAGTCATGAAGAGGTATACAACCTAAAGGCAAAAATGGATTCAGGCAGAGATGTCAAATCAGCACCATTAAGGATCATTTCCAGGTACCAGTAAAGCTCTTTCCAACATGAATGATAGCACTTAAGGGGAAAAGGCTCCATGTGTTTTGCCTGGATGGTGATAATACTAATGCTTAGTCACCTAAAAATTGTAGGTATATTTTGTGTGCATTAGCCAATAAATAGTTTAAAATGCCATATTTACTGTTAAATAAGTGTTGTATTTTAATGATGTTTTAAGATTTATACTGCTTACAGTGACTTTTTGCATACAGTTAACGGAACTTTAACAAAGTGACCCGAAGAAGAAGGGCTGCATGCCTTGTTAAAGAGTTAAAACACATTTTTCTTCAACATATGAAACTCCTTTTTTTGTGGCCAGTATTATATGTTACCTGAGCTGACTGGGGAGTTTTTGTTCATACAAACTTTCCATAAAACTATTCTGCTGGAGTTTTAAAAATGCAATCAATTAGAATTGTATCATTTACCATACTTTTTCTCCCAGTGGTAATTTGCTATCCATTATTGTGTAATGTATATTGTTCTAGTTTAGTTCCTGTGTTGAAAACTGTTTTATTAGCTATTTCTTAAGCAATAGTGTACATTAAAGTGAAACTGAGCTATAATATTACTGCACTATCACATTAATATGATCACATTCTTTCTACAGTAGGAGATGGACATAAATCTGTCAATAGCAAAACCTGTAAAATAAAAGTACAAATCCACACGATTGTATTGATGTGTTTTTTAAGATCCCAGGTCTATCAACCAGCTAGCCTGCATATATTGAATTTACCTCTGCTATAGCAGTGAAGAAATCAATTCTGTAGTTTTGCATGTAAGTGTCATAAAAATCAGATTTTGTATGTTATTGGGCTCATTTAGAAAGAATTGATTCATTGTTTACATTGAAGCTGAAAAAATATGTAAATGTAAAAACAGGGTGAAGTAATGAACAAGATAATTCTGAATTGCTCAAAGCCATCTGGACATGGTCCAGGACAACTGGGTGTAGGTTGCCCCACTTGAGCAGTGATGTTGGATCAGATGACCTGCAGAGGTCCCTTCCAAACATTTTCTCATTCTGATTCTGTGAAAATACAAAGAATCCAAGTGGTCTCCTATCACTGCTTAAGTGTTTTCAAGTAAAGAAGGATTGATTTTTTTTTTTTTTTTTTCATCCTTGCACATGTTCTAGTGACAATATAGGAAACTCATCCTACGTAACATTGGTAGACTGGAGAGGTTCTGGAAGAACAAAAGAAAAAAAAAGGTGGGTTTTTGTGTTTGTTTTTTGTTTGATTTTGTTTGTTTGTTTATAAAAACCCTTATGAAGCAAGACAGAAACCTGAATTTAATTAGTCTAGGGAAAAAAAAGAACTTGAGGAGGAAACACAGAATTCTCAATATAGACAGTAAATTAGACAAAGTTTTGCCAGGAATAAATCTAGTATTATTGATTCCACCTCAGTGCAAAAAGACTGAACTGTATCATGTCCCTCTTCTCCAGACCTAATTTTCTTTGATTTTAACTCATTTCCTTTGCTCTTCCATCCAAAAGAAGTGTATCATTGTTGATGATGAAAACTGATTTTTGACGATAGAGCCTTAAATCTCATCCTGGTTAATGATGGTAGTTCCCCTATGTTTAACTGGAGATTAGGAACAGTGCACAAGTGCATGTCGATTTCTGGATGTTAGGTTTCTGATACTGTTCAATATATGGGGGAGGGTGAGTCTTCATTGTCAGATTTCGTGGTTAAAACTGTTTTCCAGTAGAAGCTATGGCAGATGTCATCTAAAATTCTGCTCTGCTGACAGCAAATACCTTTTTTCTGCTTGGTCTGTGTCATTTTGAAGAATAACTATACTATCAGAAATACTCCTGTTGGAAATGTCATGGCTTAATTATGTCTGATTTAAATGTATCTGTCTAAAAATTATATTTTTAGTAGAATATAGTCACCTAGACTTCTTTTGTAATTAACTGGGCAAGCAGGCACTCCAAAAGAGCAGTATATCCCATTTTAAAGGACATCTGATATAGATGGAATGAATTGTCTTATTTTCATGCTTGTTTGTTCTGATGAATTGGGTGATTGGACTAGACAAACCTATGTTTTAGATTGGTGAAGTTAAGCGTGATGAATTTAACATATAGGGTACCATACAAGCAGACAATACTAGCTTATGTTGATCCCACTGTGTGTATTTAGGGTCATAGCATCCTACATATTTTCACCATTTCCTGCTTCATCTTTTCACCCAGTTTCAGGAAAACCTTCAAAAAGAGCAAAACGCTCCTTGGGTGACAATCCATTTTCAGTCTTTGACTCTATTTAATAGAGTCATAAAACTTGTCTTAGATTTTATGTCTACAGCTATTTTTGTATTTTGTGTTCATGGTCTGTAATCTTGTTACTTAGATTTGAATTTTTAAAGCCTTCTCACTGACCCCTCAGTTTCATGTGGTTTGTTGTCTAAGATCTTCTGTATATATAACTCAGTTATTCATATAGTGTCAGGGAAGGTTTAGGTTATATATCAGGAAAATGTTCCCCACCCAGAGAGTGGTTGAGCACTGGAACAGGCTCCCCAGGGAAGTGGTCACAGCACCAAGCCTGTCTGAATTCAAGAAGCATTTGAGCAGTGCTTTCAGGCACATGGTATGGGCCAGGAGTTGGACTTCGATGATCCTTGTGGGTCTCTTCCAACTCAGGATTCTTCTATGAGTCTCAGATTGCATCTTCCAAATATTTTGATTTTTTCAAAGGTTGTCTTTTGTGAGTTTTCTCCTCCATTTAAGCAAGAGTGTATAAATATCCAGCTGTTTAAACTTTTTATTGTTTTCTATTAATGTTAAGAGAAACTTCTTACAGCCTTCTTGGGAGTTGACACAGCCCTTTGAATTTTGTCAACACTAAACTTCCATATTTGTGCAAGTAAGATTATTGCATGAAAAGCCTAAAATAGTCTGAAATAAGACAGAGTTATCAAAAATAAGGCTAGGAGTTAACAAAACAGTTTGCGTATTTTCTTTAAAGAATTGGAAACGTATTAATAGAGCAAGATATCTTGGAAGATATTTTTCTTCATGAGAGGCAAGCATGGGCTTTAGAGACATGACGCAGATTCAGGAGCTTTCTGAGCTGTATATATACCAAAGATATCACAAGATACATCACAGTCATTTTATACTTCCATTGGCAACATCATTTTAAAGTGACGCAAGTTTAAGGTGATAGTTGAATTAATGATGCAGTAATGTAGGGGAGAAATGCAGGTGGTTTTTCAGAAGACTAATTATAAATAAGCCTGTTTAGGCAAATTAGAGTACCACAAATAAATAGGAGTGGCTTACCTTCATATAAAGCCTTCCTCAAAGGTGGTGGTATTTGTTTGTTTTTTGTTTGTTTGGGGGATTATTTATTTTTGTTTGGGTGTTTTTTTGTGTAGTTACATTGTTTTAATGTGTTGTTTGTTTGTGGTGGGTTTTGTTTGTTTTTTTACTATTGTCATCTGCTTCACTATGAGACAAATGTCAGCTTCTGTAATTGCATGAGTTTGTTTCTTTATATTCTGGACACTTGTTTTTGCAATATTGTTAATTATATCTGCTGCTAAAATAAAATTGTTATGGATGTTGCTTCAGGAACTGGTCTCTAGGCCTCTCTAATTTCTATGCTCAGTTGATTTAATAATTCAGATGAACTCACTGAAGTGGCTGGTATACTGTAACAGTGACAATGAGAGTCAAGAAAACTAATTAAACTTAGGCAAATCAGACTTTTCTGGTGGTAGTCCATTTTGTACATATTATGAAATTCCTAGAGCAACTTCAAAGAAACCATCAAGTATCTTACTTTTAAGGATTTTATCTCAGAGTTACCACTGGTGCTGGAATATAGCAGAAAATGTAGCTACAAGTTTTTGTTACTACAAATTTTCTACCTTTTAAAAAGGTCTGTTCTCTGCTGGCAATCATTTATAGTTTAGGTAAAACCTGGTTTTACTACCGTTTACTTTCAGCAGTTAAAGGTTAGAATTCTGTTGAGAGATTGATGATTAAATTTGAGTGCCTACTTGTAGGTATCTAGGATGTTAGCTGCTTAAAGTTCTTTGAGTTACAGCAGAGATCTAGTCAAGACCATCAGTAGAGGCTAGAAAGCAAATGGATGCTTACATGTAAGCACCTGAAATCAGCTTTCTGAATTCAGAACCGAAGTGTCTTAGTCTTTCTTTCAACCGTCATTATGCCAACCATGATTATTTTTTTGTTGAAAAGTCATGTAGTATGTAATTGAATTTGTGTTCGAGAAAGAATTTTGAGCCTTCTGCTCTTATTAGGGTATTTTAAAAGTAGATAACTTAAATGTATTTTGACAGCTTTTTTTTCAAAAAGGGATTGTTTGGAGTTTTCTGTAACACTTCCTGTTTACGATGTTGTAATCCATAACTTTTCATTTCTAGAAATTGAAGAGAGAACATCTGTGGTTACTTTGTCAGACAATTTTCATTTATATCTATAGAGCTCAAGATCAACAAAAGGAATATTACATCAGACCGTAAAGGGCAAAAGAATGGGAATTATATCAAATATAATGACTGTTGAATGATGGTGAAAATAAGTGTTCTCTGGGATGTGTTTCTAATATTTTGTGTACCTTTCTGTTCCAAACATCGTTCCAGAATTGACCAGAATTTTAATCTGAGTGGAATAACTTGAGGTAAATTCTTCATTACTTGCTTTTTGCTTTGATATGTTGAGGGTGGAAAAACCTTCTACATAGCCTTCAGTTTTCTCACTTTATATGCAAGGGATACATACCATTTTAGAATGTCATATTAACATCACTAAAACCAGCTTCCTTAATTTGCATTGTTACTAGTGTTTTCTTGCATAAAAATAGTTGCAATGTTTTTTTTTCAAAACTATCTAGACCATATTTTTTCAGTTAAAATCTCCTAAAAATTCGTACCCTTACCTTCAAACTTTTTTATTCAGAATCAATTTTTTCTTCCTGATGCATTCCATTTAGATTTCTCTATATCTGGTTTTCCCGTACACACCTCAACAGCTTGCAGATTGGACTTTTAAGAACTTTGTATTTATGTAGATGTGGTGAATGAAGCAAGAACTACTAGCACATGATACACTGTCATATCATACCTGTCAGTACTTTCCAGAAGAGTCACCCCTGTTGTATGTTACATGTAACACTGCAGTTTCCCAAACACTGCTATTGCAAGAGGCATTTTTCTTGGCTCACTGACCATGAAACCACCCGGTTAATCATATTGAACTGGTTAACTGGCAGCCATTTGGAATGTTTTGTTCTGTTTCTTTCGGGGAGGTTGCTGGTTTTGTTTGTTTGCTTGTTTTCTGAGAACATTGTAAACCAGATCGGTTCCATAATTTGGGTCTTCGGAGAGCTCTACAATCGGTCTGTCATCCCAGTTAGACTGGGATGTTCAAGAGGAAAAGGTGAAGGCAAAGTGCTGCAGGATGAGGAGAATATTGTCTTCCTTTGGTGCAGTGCTGGATGATGTTAGATTAATTTGTTCTTGGAATCACAGTCCAAGTTTGCTGCATTTCAAATGTACTAGATGTTTGGCACTTAACATGCACATATGCCTACGCGTGTGTACGTAGGAGGGTTGGTGCTTGAAGAGAACATGGAGTTCCCTGCACATAATAAATATTTCTGTTTAGGCTTTTCCAACACAGTGGGAAAGGATTTTAATTTTCCAGTGAAATTTTCAGCTTGATATGTTCTTTTGGGTTTGAATTTAAGTCATAGTTCTGCTAGACATTGGTACACATAAGTCTAGTAACAGAAAGTTTTGGTATAGTTGATACTGGATTTCTTGGTCGAGATTTTTTTACATTTATTCCAAGAAATGCAATGGATTATCTTCTAGAAAATATTGGTTATTCTCTTTCCATGATTAACTTGGATTATTATTTAATCTTTCTTCTAGATAATACATTCTATAGTTCAGGCATGGTTCATGTGACTCAATAGCTGAAAGTTTCTACCTTGAATTATTTTGCCAGTAAAGTTTTTGAAAGCTTTTTTCCTTTAAAAACATCAGCTTTCTGTATTTCCCAATTAGAAATACTTCCCTCTTTGGGTTTCTATGATTTACAGAATATTAAATAATAAATTATAAAATGAGCATTAAAAATTTATTTCCCCCCTATTATTAGTAGAGAAATGAAAAGTGCACTAACAAAATTTGTACCGAATTGTTAATGTTTTAAGTAAGCTATTCATTTCAGGAAATTTGGAAACTCTATCACTGATTTTTTGAACTTTACTATCTCATGGATTTTTTTCAGCTGATGTATTTATTTTGCTGTTTTATTATCAATGTATAAGAAAAAAATAGCTTTTGTAATTTATGTCTCACAATGAAACGTCTATGGATCTTTATCAGGATACATATATTTGGGAACCATATATAAATACATTAGGACAACCAGTACTGAAATAAACCTAAGAATTTATTAAGATCCAAAATAGTACACAGTGATGAAAAAATCTACAGTAATAATTAAATGAGATTCATCTGAGATTTCTTACACTTTATTCCAGAATGGCTGGTATACATCACATACATCACAGTGTGAGAAGAATTAGGGCTAGACATGGCACAGCTACTTAAATGCTGGCTATAAGACACTCTTCACATAAAAAATACAAGTGTTTATACATTTAAGGTAAATATTTACACTAAATCAATCCTAAAAAAATGGTGCTATGCAGAAATATGATGGCTTTGTAAGCTGTGTTTATGGTCATTCCTAATTCAGTGGAATAGTTTAAGGTTCTCTGTCAGAACTCTCAATTTTTTCTAGCACTCCTGCGTTTAGTTTATTCATCACAATAGCCCAAGGGTAAACTACAAGGGAAGACATAATTCATCTTAGTGGTAAACACTTGTTAGGACTTGATAATGCAAATTGATTTAAATTTTGTAGTGCAAGTATACAGATGAGCCTGTGGTACCAAATGGTTTAACTCTCTCAAATGTAGCTGAAAAACATGTTTTGAGAAAATGATCTTAAACAGGCAAGTTGCTTTTTCATGTTGTGCAATCCAAACCAAATGCATTTTAATGTTCTAAGGTTGCAATTAAACATGGTTAGAAGCTACACAAACTAGCAAGTTTTTTGTGGCACTTGTGGTCATCCAATTCAAGTCTCAGAATTTAGTAATTTTCTAATGTCTTTCTGCATTATTTAAACAAATGCATGAGATGCTATACTTTATATGTTTTCCATTTCTGTTATTTGTCAGGTGGACATCTTATCCCATATTAACATGTTATTTTATCCCTTACTTGAATGCACAAAGTTTGAAAATAGGTCTCTCAAGTGCATATTGTATTATCTCCAGGTTCTATACCACAATTCAGTTAATTTAGCCCTCTTCTTCAAAAAGTGTCTCTTTGCACTGCTGTGCGTAACCATACACATTAGCTGAATTTAAAATAGCAGTTCAGAAGTGAACTTTACTGAAAACATGCTTTCAGTCTTCTCTCTTTCACAGTTGTCATAGCTCAATTACTGAAAGAAATCAGAATGTATAGAATTACTGATTACTCTCTAAATGAAACAAAGAACAAAACTGTTTGCAGTAGTCGCAGTTACAATTCTGAGAATTGTCTAGCGGCGTATATTGAACAGGATTTTCTGTTGTGGGTTTTTTGGTTGGTTGGTTGTGTTTTTTGGTGTGGTGGGTGTTTGTTTATTGTTTTGTTTGTTTTCTTAATGCTGCAGAGTTGTTAATAGTTTCTTTATCAAAAAGCTATAAGTTTGCAATATAAATCAATCAGAAATGCAAAGAGCTAGTAGTAACCTTAGATAAACCTCAGAGGGCATAGACACTGTATTGTGTTCTGCCTCAGGGTAATAGGAGGCAGAACAAAGTTCTTAGGCTCTCCTGAGATAATCAGCTGCTGCAAATTTGGGAGATGAATTTATACACATGACTGAGGGAGAGCTCCAAGAACTGAAAATTTATTAAGGGTATCTGAGATTCATTAGAGTTAAGAGAAGTAGGTTTTCTGGAGAGAAGTGATATGCTGACCTGAAAATGCAGAAACAAGAAGGACAGATGAGTGTTAGAGCCAGTCATTCCATTGTAGAAGTTCCACACAAGTTACATTTTGGTGTGCCCTATTAATTCTTTTATATATATTTTTCTATTCTGTAGCTTTGCTTAGTATCTTGAAGTGTTAGCAGCTTTTTGCATACTTTGGAAAGTTGTTAATAAGTCAGAAACTAGCCATGATTGGGATTTCTCATCAGATAAAAGTTAAAGGTCCCATTCTGTATGGCGATTGGTTCTGGTTGAACCAAAATCTCGTAAAAGCTTTAGAGGGTTAGATAAAAGAAGTTCAGAAGGGCAAATTTAACCATCAGTTTGAAGCAATAGTTCACCTTTAGTCAGAAAATCAGTTAACATCATTTTAATGTGTGGTTTTAAATTAGCTGCAAATTCTTTGTGGTTCTAAAATACAGACAGTGCAACCTTGAGATGACAAAGAGGGTGAGTGAGTGAAATGGTCCATATCTGATTTTCAGTTGCCTTGTTCCATGGAAATAGAGAATTTTGTCCTGAATAATAAGAGAGAGAATGCCAGGAGGTAGCTTGGATACAGGAAGACATCTGCACTGGCAAGAGGAGTAACAACGAACAAGCAGGCAACTCTCAGAACTGCCATTTTATCTAATAACTTTTGCCAGGGTATAAATACTTTTTGTCCTTTTTCGCCCTTTTTCAGGACTAATGTCTCATTGGAACCTCCATTTCAGGAGGCAATATATAGGCTGTTGGACTGCATGAGGAAATTGCCCAAATCAGAAGATACTAGAGAAAAAAAAGTCACCTACGAAAAAGAATGCTTCTCTCAGCCCCAGCTGTTATGAGTTATCCTTCATCTGTTTACTGTAGTCATGATAATATATTTTAAAATATTTTTAAATATCAAGTTTTAAAAAAATTAAATATCAACTTTTTAAAAGTTTTCAGTCTATCACAATTAAATGAAGTAATCTTGCCTCGAGCAAGATGTCAAGGAAGGACAGATTAAACTCAGCTGTCTCTTGCTAGTGGCTCAGGTGAGCTGTGAGCATTACTCCAAGATCACAGATTCACTTATTTTCTTACAAAACGCAATCTTAACAGGACCCTGTTCTCATCTATTCCTGCTTGAAAGTCTTAATTTTCCTATTCATGATCCTCTCACCTATATTTAATTGTAACCTGAAGGCCACAAAGTGAATTCCTTGCATATTTTTTTCTCTGAAGAAAATAACAATTTTAGAGTAGCCAACATTTTTTTTCTTTATACATAACTAATGCTCTAGAATGCATAACAGTGAGACACATTATATAATACTTGCTTCTCTGTATAGTTTTAGTCCATAGTAAATGTTAAGTAGAGTTAAAAATGCATGAGTAATCATAGGCTTTTGTGTTATTTTCTGTGCATTATCTCACACATTCTGTATTTTGCCATTGTATTAAATTTCCTCATTAAGGACCAATGCCCTGTAAATCCCACAAGGCAAATGTAACGTTATCTGTAGCATAGGGTGTATTCAAACATCTGTTTATTGCAGAGCACTGAAGCGCAGAATGGTGGTTCAGTGATGTCCAGATATAAAATCTTCCTGTATAGACTGATCATAGACTGAGCATTCTGTCTGGACTTGCTTCAGTCTGGACTTGACTTTAAATGAAGTGACTTGACTTTAAATCTAGTGGTGGATCTCATCTCTTTTTTTATATGCCTGTATATACAAATTATTTGTGTTATGGTTACAATTATTTCAGCCGTGCCAAGGAGTTGATTAAGTCCTGAGTATTCCTTAATTTTTATATTTATTTTGGTCACCAATTGAAAAATATAACTACTGCAGGTTTTATTTTCAAATGCATAATATTAATTTTCTGTCAAGACTAAATACAGCTGTTAATTCTTGCAATTAAAATCCTCTCTCGTTACATGAAAATTGCTGTTGTGAATATATAAAAACACAACCAGTACATGACTTCTCTCCTTCAATTGGTTGTTAGGTTTAGGGCAGAGAAAATATCCCATCTGCTGAGACTGAGGATGAAATCAGTATGACAAGACAGCAGTGTGATGAAACACCAGACTTGGTTTATATTTTACAGTTTGAATGGAGTCCTAGGAAAACAACAGCAGGCCCCAAAACTCATTGAGATAAAAATAGTTGGAGACTGGGAGAATATGGGGTCAAGGAAGAAGGAAGCATGATATAGGCTTTCCCTGTCTTAAACACTTTTGAAGGCAGCTCTTTCTCTAACTGCTGTCAGAGATGGGATGCCAGGATAGATGAAGACTTTGATCAAGTTCAGCGTGACTGTTCTTATATTTTAAAGTATTTAGGAGAAAAAAAATGATTGTTTGAAGAGTTATACCTTTCTTTTTCTGCTTATTTGCAAAATAGGTTTTATTTTAATGATGCTGAACAACTGATGTACTGAAACAATTATGTTTCAGATAGGAAAATTTCTTATCTGATGTTGTGTTTGGGCAGTGTATCCTTACACAACATGTCTGAAGAATGGAATTTTTACTTCTAATAAGGTAGTTAAAAAAAAGAGTGGTGTTGCTGTTATTCAGTCTTTTTTTTTCTCTCTCGCATTTGTTAGAGCATGGCAAGACAGGGGGTTCAATGGGGTGCCCTTGTTCCGGTGGGTAATTCCTGTCAGAGGAAATGCAAATGAAAAGGGTCAGAAAATGGCTTGTGTTCACTTCCTGATTTGAAATGTAAATGCACTGCTGAAAGTCTACCACTGGAGACAGGAATCAAACAGCTTTATGAAGTGCAGGGTAACGGCACAAAGTATCTTTTGAGAGACTGATTTGTAAACTGGAAATGCTGTTTTGAGAGTGACAGGCAAGTGCAGTCCGTTCCCTCTAGAACTATATGGTGCCGTAAGCTCACTGAAAAGGGATCTACAAAACTTGGAAAGAAGTGCAAAAGCACTTATAAAAGTTAAATATAATCTGGTAACTTAGTCCTTTCTCTCTTTGTTGTGTTAGAAAATACAGACATGCTTTTTAAAATCCACAACCTGTTCTCTGTCACAGCCATTTGAAGCATTGATGTGCCCTGGAATGGAAACCTCTAACAAGATGTGAAATGCCGTTGGAGAAGTTGGAAAAGAGTTAATTCAGTAAATAGCAGTGTTACCACCTGGGAATTCAGACTATCTGCAAGGAGGGATGGAACAAAATAGTTCACATGGAAAGACTGAAAGGAGATTGGGGTGAGGGGGTTGCTTTGGAATTGTAACAACTGCCAATTCAGAAGCAAACCCCAGAACTGACTGTGTACTACGTACTTTCTTGCAACCATCCACACACCAAGTTTCAAACTAAAATTTTAAATGAATTATAATATAAAAACTGCTACCTTAACATTGTAAGTTTAAAAATTAACGGGGGAGTTGGCCAGAGATATGCTAATAGCTATTTAAAAAGTAATTTTTATTAGTACACTGCAGTAACGTAGAAGGAGTTCCTGACTACAAAATCCTACCAGAAGGTTTTGCATCAAGTTACATGATTTATATTCAATCTGTACACCTGCATACAATATCTGTATACCCCTTTGAAAGGAGTATACATTACATGCTGTTTAAAAAGGTCAGATATAAAGAGACAAGAAAATAAAGATGAATATCATGAATGTGGATGCATGAGTTGTTAGTCACTCTGATAGAAACAGTGAAAAAGTATTTTGAACTGAAAATATTCTTTGATTTTTTTTAATGCTTTTCAATTTAGTTGTGGTACAACTGGACTGTAGTCATATTTATACTAATACTCTCTATAACTCCTGATTTCTCATCATGCTTGCTGCTTTTTCTTCTTAAGTTGGTGATCACGTACTGTGGATGTATTTGGGATTTGCCTTTTGTACTCTTGAGGAGCTGATAGTGATTATGATCTTTTGACTCTCCATCCTATCCCCCTTCTTTGAGTCCTTAGGATGTATTCACCATCTCCTCTCCTTTCCTGGGTGACTTCAACTCCACTCTTTACCTTTCACCATCATCTTTTAGTGGTTTGAGTCTGTAGATCTTTGCTTTATCTATAGTAGACTCGTTTTAGTCCCTCGTTTTAGCCTGTTCCTTTCTAATTGGTGTGTGCTATGAAGTTGCATATGGAGAGTCTTTAAGGCCAATTTATGTCATTTTCACTAATACATTCATATAGACCTTGTTTTTGTCATTCGTTTTTGCTACTTCCTTCCACTCCCCTACATTCCCATTAATTCTCCATTCATGTCAGTATTAACATTTCTACTGCAAATCTCTATGGCTGTATGTTTCTCTTGGAGTGTGTTTAACTTTTTTATACCTCTATACCTGTAGAACAACCAGGATACTAAAATTTAGAGAATGTCATTGCAGTTCATGTTAAATGGCTCAGCTGTTAACGTAAGTGAAATGTTACCATACTGGGTCAAACATGATATTTTATTCAAGGGCAATATTTAGGGTCGTTGGTACCTGTAAAATCAATGGAATGATGAGGAACATAATAGAACAGAAAAATATTCCTGTCTTCCCAGAAAGTTGTGGTACATCAATTTAGGAATATTAATAAAACTATCCTTTTTTTAGCTGTAGTGAACTTCTTTCTTGTCCTTGATGAGTCTTTGGGTCTCAGTTGGGATGAAAAGAGACACTGAATCTCTGAATATTTTTTCTTTGTTTCTCCCCTGCTTCTAGCAATGTATGGAACTAGTTCTTCAGGATGAGTAAGGCTGTTGGAAAGACAAATGTAGTTTGGTTGTTAATGGCCCCAGGGGGCTTCGGGCACATCCATGGATGGATCTCAGACACCATCTCCTACTCTCTTGAATGGGTCCTTGCAGGAATAGCTGTGCTTTGAAGCGTTGTTTAATCGTCGTCTTATGCAGCTGGCTGTGTTGCGTGCATAGGAAACAAATGGCTAGGAGAGAGAGGGCAAGGCAGCCGTTGTGAACCCAAAGGTACAGTCCTGGGTTTTCCTGTTTGAGTGTGCTAACATAGACACATGCTTAATCTGTGCAAAGCCTTTTTTGCCTGACAGATATTATGGATGTGGAAGGCAGGGGCATGCCTTTTCAGTTATGTATTCATATTTTAGACGAAGCTAAAATGGTTTCAATTCGGAACAGCAATAGCTTCTAATTTTTTTCTTAATAAGCAAAGTCAGAGTCTGTCTATTCTCTTTTGTAAAAAACATCATAGACTATTAAAAGTAGCAAACTTCTGTGCATTAGTAGATCTATTGTAATAGTACTTGTATCACATATTTCTTATTATGTTTCTTAATTTTAAGTAGAGACAAGAAGTTGAAAAAAAAAACATTTGTGTTTTCAACTAGATTGAGCACACTGCCTGAGGAAAAGTTGGTATGAAAAAGTGCAGGGTTCTGTGATCAACTTCAGCAGGGGGATGACATTTTCCCCCTCTTTCCAATCCACTAGTTGAACTGTGTCCACAAAGAACAACTTTTTTGTTTGTGTTTTAAATCTCAGTTTGTAGTGCAGCTGCTAATCAGCAGTTGCTCATAATCAGGTCCTGGATTCTCTTTGCTGACCTAACCTGTTAGCACTTAACACACTGTTAAAATGATCACCTTGAAAACAGTTGCACAGATGCAGGGGATATAAGCAATTTTACTTTATTGAACTGGAAGAAAGTAGGATTGTTAAAAGATAAGGGAAACTCTTGAGCTGGTGTTTCTGGATGAAGGAAGTTTTGAATTGAAGACTGATTACTGTATGAACTGCTACCACTTTTTGACTTCACAGAATCTCCAAGAAACTGAATTAGTTACTCAATATCATTCCCATAGACTACAGAATTCAGAGGTCATGATAGAACCTCTGAATCAGTTCTTTGAAGCTAGAGTCTTATTTTCTTTCTTATTTGCCCCATGTGCAGAACATGAGTAGTATTATGTAAAGCTCATTATGCAATAAGAAGTAGGCAGTGTTATGAATGTATAGCACACAATTATTCAGTTGTCAGGAAAGAAGCATTTGTATATTTATAACAGGTTAGTAAGATTGTCTGTTTTGTCATCATCATCATGACCTGCTAAGAATGGATAAGGGTGCCAAATCTACTTAACTGTTAAGGTTGACCAATCCCACTGGATGTCTTTCGTCTTTCATGTCTGGAAATTATGAGATGCCTTATTTAATCTCACAAATTTATACCATAGTTGGTTTCTTTTTTACTTTTTATTTTAGTGCTAATCCATCTCAAAAATGCACGGTTGTATTTCGGTAAATGTTTAATAGATTAATATACAATGGTTGTATATATTTCTTGCCGTTTATATTTTCCATATAAAGATAATACTAAATAAGTTTGGGAATTACTTCATAGTAATAATAATTATTTATCTAATTATAAAATTCCTCTTTCCATATGCTTGGTTTTGAGAAAAAAATATTTTTAATAAATTATCGATATGTCCTTTCAGGTGATAAAGTACACTACTAAAGTAAACTTTAAATATGGCTACCTAGATGTTTCTGAAGTTAAGTATTTGCTGCATATAATCAATTGGTTCACAATTAAGGATATGCATCAGTGAAGACAAGCACATAATGAAGATAAAGAATGTCTGTGGAGGCTTCCTGATCTTAATATGAAATAATTAATTTAATTAACCCAAATATAGGAAGCTCTGGCAGTTATTAAAAGGCTTTGAAATCTAAGCAGACTTTTCTATATCAATGACCCGAATTTTGTATGATATATTACAGATGCTTTCAGATTTTTTGCAGAAGGTTTGGCTATAAAATTTAGTAGATCAGCTGCCATCAATCAAATATATTGATGCATGCTTGAAGAAAATCTGTTTCCTTCAACTTCCAGCCAAAAGGAGGCTTTGGGAAGAAAGGTCACCCCATCAGTGGAATTGCATTCATAGATTTTAGCAAAATAGGACTGGAGAGACTGTGAGAGAACATGTAATTAATGTTTACTGAAACTGTGAGGTGTGCCTCACTAGGTCCAAAGGACTCCTTATATGTTGAGCTGTGTACACTGATGAGGCATAATGGGCACTAGTTCTTTTTGAATGACAGAAGAAGAAGAACCCTCTTATTTGCCAAGTCTCTTTAGAGCAAGTCTTGCCAGTGGCAATCAGTATTCAAATAATTAAAAGTTTGTCTTAGCTGATGTATTAGAGGCAATGACATTGAGATCATTAAAGATGAGATCCATTGTAAGTTGCTCTAGACATGTAGAGGTAGTCATCTAGGCTCCTGTAATACTCAACAGGGAGAAAATACAACCTTCAGGTGTTAGTTCTTTACCTTGTAAAATTGCTAAGTAAAGCTTCATGAATAATTTCAAAGTTATTTATCCTTTTCTTCACTGACTGCAGTTGGGATTTAGATTTCTAGCATGAACCATGTGTCGACTTAAGATGCTTAAGGTCAGTTGAGGTAAATTGCCCTGTGCTTTAGAAATTGTTGTTTACAAAACATCCATGAAGCCAGAATAACTATAATATAAACACTTATATTGTGATGAAGTTTATATTAATTTCTTTTATAATAGGGATTCTGGATTTATATGTGTATAGTAACGTCACATGCAAACAAATTCTGTAAATATTTTTGTTTACTAATAGCATTAGATTGTAAACTTCTAAAGAATATGCCGTGTTTTATGTTCCAGTTTGAGGATATTTTCAGTATCATCTCTACATCTTTGGGGGATATTCTATTTGGAAAGTTCCCACAATTAAAGAACATTATTATATCTGATTTTAAATTTGCATTAACTGGTACTGTTTTTTTCAGAAATTCATTGTGGTGAAGCAGAAGTGATGATGGATCCTTAATAAACTGTTCTCCAAGTATGCTTCTAACAATTAAAACAGGTTCATAAAAGATAATTTCAGATAGGCTAATTTGGCAGCCAGTGCTTGCTCCTTATAGAGAACTTACACATTATAGAGAACTTCTTACACATATTTAGGAAGAGAAGAAATAGGAACCTGGACTCAAGAGAATTTCTGAAGAGGTGATAGTTGTTTACTACTGCTCCTGGCATGATGATATCTTTTATCTTCTTCAGCTGCTTTGCTTGCCAGTAAGGAGTGATAATGAAGGCTGTTTTATTTTAAGGGCTTACTGCATACCCTAAAAGGTGTGAAGATAAAAGATTTCAGATGGAACCAGTACATTAGTCCTTTTGTAAATGCACTGCCTTCATATTATGAGGATAATGAAATGGAAATCACAGAAAATTAAGTAAGTCATATCTAAACATTTACTAGAGCCTAGACATGAATCAGTAAGTTTTAGAGTTCTGTTTCTGAGCAACATACCAAATCCTTTCTGTAATTCTATTTAAAGTGACACCTGGGTTATAGTTTTGACTGGGTTTGTGCTGCTTCATAAGCAGGATAAAAGCAAATTATGCACATCGAATTATTAGAAAAAAAATCTAGATTTCTGTTGATTAAAACAGGCACTAAAATGATAATGTGCCTTATTGCCAAAGGAAATTAAGGAATTTTGTAACTTCTGGCTTCCTTTAATGATGATCTCCATTTCTATGTTTGTAACATATAATTTTGGATAATTTCTGAACTTCCTTCTTCGGTCTAGTTGATGTATAGCCTACACTACCTCTTGGAACACCTCTGAATATGTTAGGCAGAATCACTGGCTATGTTTTTGCACACCATTTTATTTCTTTGTGGAGAGTTCATCTTGGATAGATATACAAGTAAAATAAGCTGAAAGGCATGTTGAAGTTGCAAATGAGACAATTATGTGGGAATTTGTTGCTGCAATATCTGCTCTATTTAATGATAAACAGTTACACACATCACTTCCCCAGCTATACATCTTGTTCTGGCCATGCAAGATTATTTAGAACCCACCCACAGTGACACACATTAATTCTGTCCAAAATCAAACCCTTACCTGATCCAAGGAGCTGTGTACTTACTTCTAATTTATCTGTATCAATTCAAGTCGCAGGTCATAGGTACATGCAGTACTGCTTGTAGTTTTATTTGGGCTTTTTGTTTGCTTGGCATTTCAGGGATGGGCTGTGGGGTTAGAAAGACTTTGCATAGTCCTCGAGTCCTTGAGTTTTGAATTAGTTTTGAGACATGTAAATGCTTCAGCAATTTTCCTGCTTGAGATAGGAAGCTGAATCTGGGACTCCTGACATGTCAGAACTATGAGGTATTGCTTTCTGATTAATATTAGGTTAATAATGTGGTCAGCATTGTAAGACATATAAGTGTGCATTGTGATTAAACACCATTTCAACAGAAAATTTCAGATATATTTTCTTAAAAACAACAGAGGAGCATGTCAATGAAAAAAAGAGAATATATTCCAGCATGTTCAAGTCTATATTCAGATCATTGCAAGTTGTAACTTGAATTCAGACAATGATTGAAACATTATAATGTGCATTTAAATTACAATCTTTAGATCCCCTTTGCCAAATGAAATTAATGATGCCATTTTCATGCATAATGTATGTGAAGAAGGGCCAGGTTTGGGAAATGAAATTCTGGCACAGTTGGTAGGCATGAATTTAAATTGGTCAGTACTGGCATAAACCATAAACTCCTGGGAATTTGGGAATTTAGTCTAAAACAGCAAGGTAGAACCTGTGTCTTTTTAAGATCCTAAAATTCAGCCTTGAACTTTATTTTTTTTTTTCTTAAGTCCATCTTTCAAAAATGGAAGAAGGATAGGTAAAGAGGGAGAAGAAGGAGTGAAGTAAAACAGCTTTCCTCTTTCACTAATGGCTCTTACCCTGGGGGAACATCAGCTCATCTTTCTCTGCCAGAGGAGATTTGACACCCAGGAGCACGCCATAACTGTGGTGCCACAGCATGTGCTGGGCTGAAAACTTCTTTTCTTCAGCAAGTTTTAGCAGCATAATTGTAGGCAGAGTCACCTGAGATGGACATTACAAATGCTGCGTTGGAGTCAACTTCCATGTCATCTCTTCTGAGAGCTGGTTATATGTCAAAAACTAAAGCTTGAAAAACTCTTAACAAATTTGTTGTGTGTTGTCAGGTCATGCAAATCAGCCTATTATAACTGAAATTAATGGAGCTATATTGATTCATACAAGCTTTAGATTTGGTTTATTACTTCCAGGTATATCAAGGATGTTCTTAACTGTGTCCACAGATGCTCACCTCCTCTTGTCCAAATTGCTGGTGCAGTAGATAGTGCTTGTTGAACTGTATTCCTGAATATGAATTTCCTTTTTAATTTGCTGAATATTCTCTTTAAATTACATTTAGAATCAGAAAGTCATAGGTAAAATATCATAAGTTATGCTCACTGTTGAGATCCCACTAGCTAGAAGGGGTTAGTGCTGCCACTGATTAGAGCAAAAGAGAACCTTTTGCCCTCTTTGTTCAAGAAGGCTAAGTTCAGTCTGAAAAACTGTTCAGATTATAGTTCCTTTATTTTCTTTCTCTTGCTTTAATGAGAAGTTACCTGAAAGAGCTGATCATATTAAATATTATGCAAAAAATTATCTAAAGATTCCTAACATTTAAAGATGTAGTTTCTTCTAAACTTTTTTTTTACTTTATCATTCTCTATTAGAAATAAGAATATTTTCATAATAATTGTAATATATTTGGGGAGAATTAAAATATATTTAATATTTTAAATATGAAATTTTTTACATAAGGGATTTTATTTTAAGTGTAGCTTGGTTTAGGTACATTTTTGTTGAAGTAGCTGCAAGAAGGGACTGAGAAATGAGAAATTCCAACAGTTTCTGTCTTTGGGTAATATTTAAGTAATTAAAAATATCTACTCTCTTCTCTTGATATATTATCAGATGATGGAGAAAATACAGTTAAGTTTGATATATTATCTTGCTTTTATGCCTGTTGAAAACTGCATAGATTTTGTATTTAAATATTGTATTTACTAAGAAAAATTGCCTTTTTAATCCACATACTTAGAAAAACATTGTTGACCTTTGTTTGAAACTGCGTATTATCTTGTAATATGGTAATGCCATACATAATTAATCAAATTATATATACATACATTAATCAAATTCATTGAAATTGTTCTTTAATTTGCAGGACATCTAAAAAAAAGCCACTTGCAAATTGTATTGTCCCTGATAGAAATTTTTAAAAAATATGTAATTTAACTAATAGTCTTGAGTAATATATAAAATATGGTTAGAAAGCCTTACGAAAATCAGTGCTTCTTTTCATGGCAATTTTAAAATAGTGCTGCTGGAAGAACATTTCTTGAAAAAGCAAATTAATATTTTTACTCAGTAAATATATTTTGACTAAGAACTAAGTGTTGCAGGATTTAATTACTCAGCTTACCTCTAGTGGTTAAAAGCTGAATTTCAGATAAATATTTTTATATCCTGTGAAATAATTTGGAATTTCAGGATCCTTGTTACTACAGCCTTGGATAGATCTCAGTATTGTATTCTCTGCCAAGAAGCTGTTTGACATATGCAAAAGAGCTGCCACTTATTTACAGAGAACAAAAGGGCTGTGTGAGGTATGATGCTGGGTAGACATCAAATGTCATTTGAAGAGAGCAAGTAGGGAATTGCTGGAGAAGGATAGAGCTGTGAAGGATGCGGCCCTTTGCAGCTGTGAGTCTCTGCTGCAGTGCAGGATGATGTGATGTTTCCAGAAGCAACAGCATATAATATATGAATGCTGTGATAATTTTGATGGACTTAGGTCTTTATCCAGGTATTATCATTAGAAATTACGCAAGGTAATTTTGTAAATTTTAATTCTGTAAATTTATAATAGGAAACCCAAACAATCTGAAACTCATTTCTCTTCCAAAAATGCATATGCTAAATTCCTTTAACAAAACATCTTTAATTTTCCAAGAGTAAGTTGTGGTTTAATAACTTGAAGAACAAATTACCAACCCTGGCCTCTTTGATACATCTGCATCATGTTTAAGATACTTGCAGTTAATGGTTAGTAATGTTTGAGACTGGCCAGTCCATCTGCTGGATGGGATCCTGTTTTGGGTAGAATATACAGTGAAATTGAGCAGCACATAAGCATGTGTGAGAGCTATTATATTTTCTGAAGATGTACAAAACTATTTTAACCCCTTGCCCTTATGCTTTTTCCAATTATTTTAACAAATGAGTGAATTTACCTTTTCTTTGTACCTTTCCTTTGAAAATTTGTATATCAACATTATCTTTCCTTTTAGGGAATTTATACTATATTTCTCTGTGTGTGTCTTCCTCTTGTTGAATTTAACAGATCATAATGAGTCATATTCCATTGAATCAGTATGTTTCTTTTCATGGATTGTTATTGAAGTACTGGAGTGTGATGGCTGTCTCTGGACTGTTAGCTTTGTCAGAATAAGCTAGCTAGTTAAGAAATATTAAAATGTTATACCAAAATCTTGTAAAATACTCCCGGAGCAAAGGTAATGTCAGTTCTACCTTGGTAAATAAAATAGAACTTTTTAAGAGTTTGGTTTTAATACCCAAAGGCAATAATCCACATTATGGACTTAATGCCCTGTGAAAAATTCTGAAAGGCATAAAAGGGACTTTGAAAACAGTAGCTTCAGGGTTTTTGTGGGTTTTTTTTGTTGTTGTTTGTTCGTTTGTTTTTTTTTTTTAATTTGTGTGTGGGGTTTTTTTAAATTGAATTAGCATAAAAATCAATCTGACTCCTCCCCTTAAAACTTGAATTTACTATAGCTCTTCAAGATTAAGGTTTTGAACAACATGCCAAACAGCAGCCTGAAGATAATGGTTATGCCTAAAACAGGGCAAGTAAATTTGGAAAATGATACTGACTAGGAACTGATCACTGAGATTTCTGAATTAACTAAGGTGGTTTGTGGTTTTTTTTTTTTTTTTTTAGTCTGGAGAAGGCACTATGCTTATCTGAGGAGGGAGTCTAATATTAGAAAACCTGTCAATTTCTCCACTTTAAATAATTTTTATTTTTAGTGTTATATAGATAAAGCTACACTTATTTAAATTTGTGTAGGTTTTTGTATATTCAAATAAAATCTGTGTAGCACTTCATAGTACTACACTTCATGTGTAGGACATGAACACAGTTGATATATCACTGAATTAATGTTGTTTGTTTTCTTTTCCTTGAGGAAAAGACCCAATATTTTGAATTATGTGGTTGGTGTTTAGGCCAGTTGTCTCATGGTAGTATACAACTCAGCTAATACTGCCTATATAGTTTGGTTGAGATCTCTTAGATTAAAATTAGTACATTTAGTAAGCTTGTTTTTTAATTGGTTATGTCCTTATAGACAATCAAAATAAAATTGTTAAAGTATAAAAAACATTACTTGCTTGCATAATAAAATAAATCCAGTGTGAGTTTAATAGCTGTATGCAAAACTACAAACATTGTTAACAAGCTAATCTCAGTAATTTGTTACCATACTTGGCTCGCTGGCTTAATGAAAGCAAGTATGGAAACCAGTAATATACTGCATTTTGAAAAAACACTTCTCCCTCCAACTGAATTACTATAAAGGTTGCTTTTAAACCTCTATACATTGTAATTTACATGCATATGTAAATTATACCCAATAATTGTGTAACTCTTAGTATACTTACTGTGCTTGTTAAATGCTGGTTAAAATCATTTCTATATTGCTCTACCTGTAAAGTTTTAGCACGTTAAAAATTAAATTTGCAGATGCATAAAAGGACACCACTTGAATTTTTTATAGCGTAAACTGCTGCTAAAACATTATTATGCTTAGTTTGAAAACATTCCAAATCTTATATTTAACTTACCACAAAAGTAATTGCTCTTGTTACTGCAGTAAGAGGCATGCATGCTCTTCCTTAAATTAAACTAGCAGATAATGATCCTAATTTTATGTGCAGTATAGAAATAATTTTTCTGCTGTAGACAAAAGAATATTGTAATCAGGTTTCTTGAAGCCCTGCATGGTTTTGTTTTATTTATTTTCATAAACATAAGCACTTAAAAGTCTTTAAGCTAACAAGAAACACCTTAATGCACTCATAGCATCATAATTATGCTTTTATAGGAATAAAACCTTTACAGATTTTGTAAGGAGGTGGTAGTGTCCCAGACTAATTGCAGTAACTGGAAAAGAGGCCTCCTTTTGACCACACGAGCCTCTTAAAGTCTGAAAATAACAGGAGGGGTCTTGAAGAGCAGCTGTAAATTGTTACCAGTTTAATCTGTTTACTAAGCTGCATCATTTGAAAGAAAAAATAGTGGATATCTGCAGAGTAAGAATGGAGGAAGGAGAAAGGATATTATCCAGAGAAGACACAGTAGAGTCTTTAAGTCCTTTCAGGCAGGGAGATAGAGATGAATACAAAGCTTTGCGTTAGGGATGAGTGAGAATTACAAAGCATCAGAATCCTAATGTTCTCTCTTGTGTTTTTTGGCATCCTTTGGAGTTTATGTTTTAGCTCTCAGAATCATCTGGGTTTTCTGATTTTCTCTCTGAGTCAGAACTGAGAGGTTTCAAAGATTCAGGGAAAGACGATGGATTTCTCTAGAGTGGTGTGTTTATTTAGTTAAGGGTCTAAAATTGCTGAGCCGGGCATTGTGAGAGTATGCTCCACAATGAATGTTAGTGGTGTCTGAGGACTTGCTGTATTTTATAGCTTTCTTGGGTGTTTCAAGAAGCACCTGCTTTTATAATGATGTATATGATATTTGCGTATAATAGTTTGTACATTTTCTGTTTTATGTTGAGCAGAGTGTCTAAGAATGGGATACCACTGTAAATATATTTGAGATGCTGTTTGATGTAGAAGTAGTGATTATGGAATCTTCTTATAGTAATTTGAGGGAGTCCAGGAGATAAGAATGTTTTCTATGTATTTTGTGTGAATAATAAAGCGGTGCTCCATACAGTGTTTCGTTTGTAACTTGGCGTGCTGTGGATCAATCAGTGTAAGGCAAATAAAGTAGCTATGAGTGAGAATGGAATAAATTTGTGCTTTGGCAGGAAATCTGATTATTAGGCTTGTTCTTACTGAAGATAGACCATGATTTGTTTGGATTGGCCAAGGTGGTGCTGGTGACTGTGGAACAAATCTGTTGTAATTTGGTGAACCTGGAAGAAATCCAGAAAACTAAACTGTTGACCCACTGGAGGCTTGATGGTTTCTGTGAATTCCACTTATTCTTCAGTGAGAATATTTCCTTTCGTGTAATGCAAACGTGGTAGGTTTTTCGTCCTTTTGATTTTTTTTTTTTCCCTAATTTGCTTGGCCTGTGAGTGACAGAACAACAGATTTTACACTATTTCTAGGAGCTGGTAAGGATGGGGTGTGATGTCACTGTCAATAATATGAAGCAGGATGCAGTCTCTATTAAGGCCTGGTAGCCAATGGGGTCAATTGGTCATTGCTGCAGCTTATGATTATATAATGTCCCATATTTCTTTTGACTGCAACAAAAGAATGAATGATGAAGTCATGAGCAAAACCAGCCATCATCACAACTTTTCTCCCATTAAAAAATATTCTCTGAAGTCCTTGACTGTGGATCTTAAATCAGCAGCCAAAAGATGAGCTTAGGAAGAGAGGGATCAGATATGAAGATGGACTTGTGTATCTGAAAGATTAGCTGTTCACATTATAAGATTCCAACTGAAAGGGAAAGAAACTGTGAGACATGAGCAAAGTAAATAATTCCTGAGATTGATTTTCTTTTCTCATCCCTTTACATTCTGGGAAGAAGGATAACTTTTGAATTATATTTCAGAAAATTATGTTGGAAACTTCAAGAAACTGCAGAAATTTACTAAGAGCAAAATTGCCTGGTGACTACAGAATGAGGATTACAAGGGTACTTGAAGAAAGAGCTGACATTAAACATCCCTCTATTTTTTTACTGAAATAACTCCACTCTCTGTAGCCTGTGCCTAGGTATCCCTGTTAGGTCAGTGCTGGAGACTCAAGACAGCCAGCCGTGGCAGTGAGACTTCTGATGGCACTTTACAGAGGTAAATCATCTAACAGTCACAGCAGTCAATACCCACCATGATTGGTCCTCTAAAATGACTTTCAGTATCTGCACCCTTACCTCTGATTAGTATTGACTATCAGGTTAAAGAGCCTAAAGTTGAACTGCTAGCCAGTGCTCTGTAATCAGTTAGAGATTGCCTAGGGGAGGTTTAGCAGATTTTTATGTTTGAGGTACCATTTTACCTGTATTTTGATTGAGACCAAGATGCATGTGTTTATTTATTTGCCAGTAGAAAGACTGGTAATTTTTCAGCATATGCAGAACTGTGCGATGCTTACAGAATTTCAGAGAAGGCAGAATTACAAAATCCATGAAAATTGGGTCTTTAAAACTTCTGTGTTGATTTCTGCAGTGAAAAATGGAATTTTTCCATGTGGGACAGGAGTAGCATCACTATTCCTCTGATCATTTGAAGAGTTGAATCCTTCACCTTTGCTTTTCTGACCTATAAGATCTGTTACTCCATTTGTGGATAGGTGGAAATAAGTTTAACATGAGATAGTAGAAAGGAAATGCTTCTCTTGAAGACATGAGTGTAGGAAGAGGTGGCTGGTAAGTAGGTTGAGTGCTGTTGAGGAATATGTGTCTCCTGACAATTGCTTGCTATGTTTTGCAAAACTTAGGATAGAAAATTATAATTACAGATAGGAAGAGAAGGTTTCAATCTCAGAACAACCGGAGGAGAGGATTCTAAAATTATAGTTAGGAGCACAGAACAAACTTACATATTACATTCCTTTTAATGCCAAGCTCAAGGCAAAACAGAGACTTCTGTTGTAGTTCTTACCTGCCGTTATCATTTCCATCTGAATGCAGGTCTATGGACTTGTAATGGCTGCTGAATTTACATGTGTATTCAATATTAGGAATAAAGAATTTTTTTTTTAAGACTCTGCGTGAAACAGGTAGCTTCCTAAATAGCAAATAGTTGGAAATGTTTTAGAAGGAAAAGCCAGGTATTTTAACTATAAAACATATCTCTTGAAACAAAAAAAAAAAGAAAAAAATCGCTTTAGTAGGAGCTCAGCACAAAAAAACCTATGGAAATGGTGTCTCCATATAACTGATATAAATAAATGAACTTCAGCCATTGCATCTAAGAGACGCTTCTGTTTGTACATGCTTCAAGTCACATCTTTTCATGCTTCTTTGCTAATCAGACAAACTAATTCCAGGTTCTGATTTATAAAATCATATCAATTCACGAAGTATAATTACCTAGTAATCAGTTACAAGTAAAATAACAGGGATATCAAAATTCCCTGCAAGATCATACTGAAATCCTAATTGTGTGTGAGCATGTTCACTGCGATGTGACATTGAATCAGTGACCTTGGAGCAGAGAGGTGTTCTGGTACTCAGCAGAGCTGCAGGGAATGCTGACAGGAGGATTTGACAAGTGTGAAACATTCATTGCTGGTTGGAAATATATTCCTCAATGTGTCATGGTTAAACAAACCTTATACCAAATCTTCCCTTTCCTTGCCCCCAAAATCCCATTTCAAAGTGGTTTTCTACATTCAAAGCCTAGGTGATACATGAAAACTCATTTTGTTTATACATACACATCTCTGTGTCAAAAAGATTGAAGCATGTGGGGGTAAAACTGCACCATAGCACTTCTAGATAAGTACTTTAGTGAGCCATAGTAATGAAACAATCCTGTTGGTTAACAAAAATGCATATTTGCAAAATAATAAACTTAGTAGGACATGCCACCAGCAAGTAGGTCATATCAAAACATTTAGAGTCCCAGTGGGGGAATACCCCACTTTACGATGCTGTCAGTAATTGAATATAAAGGATTTTTTGATCATGTAGATATTTCTTAACGTGCACATTTCCACACTTTTAAAATGAGATCTTCATAATTGAGTTTTATTCTAGCTTTTCTGTAGTATTTCCAATTTCCTTTGGAAAGCAAACATTTTATTTGCAGTATTTTCTGCAGAAACATTTTGATAGTATAATGTTATTTGGGCACTCTATTTTATATCTAGAAATCTGGAGGATATTAAAGCCAAGAATATGCAAAACATTTGCTATCTTTGTATCCAGGTATTAGTTAAAGTGTTGAATGGTAAAGAATTTTGTTATTTCTTTTTCTGCTAATTTTTCCCAAAACTTGATATTGAAGCTTTAATCTTCAAGCTGGATTATGTATTGATAATGCTCTGTGTTCAGATTTGTATGTGGTTTAGTCTGAGCTTTTCTTTCTTAAACTGTGATGGGTAACTCAAGAAGTTCTAGGCATCACAAAGCCCTTATATTAACAAGAAGATTTGTATTTGTTTCAACAAAATAATTAGGAACAATATTTACCTTACTGAGAACTTAAAAAATTTCTTTTGTTCCCTCTCTTCCAGTGATTTGTTTTCATTGCTGTTCAAAAATGTTTTAAAAGAAAATACCTATATGCATTTTTTTTTCATTTTTTATATGTCTTCTCACAGATAAGATGCCTGATGTATATATTATATAAATTAAATTCCAAGCCCTTCATGTAGATTACTGCTCTGTTAATATTATTTAATGCACAGAATACTTCTGAAGCAAAATTCAATAAATATAGAATTCTCCATGGAGTGGCAGTTGAAAAACTCATAAATTTAAATTACACAGTCATGTCAGTGAATTCAAATTAATGAAATGGAATCCCACACAAGCACTACAGTAATTTACATATTAATTTCTGCTAATTTTTTTTATGGCGTGTACTAGTCATATTCAATAAAATACAACAGATTGTGAAGCAACAAACAGTGAGCAGTTGGGCATGATTTATCTGTTGTTCCACTGGATCTTCATTTTCACAGGAAAATGCTCTGTCTACATTATTAATGTCTGACAATTTTCTTGTATTCATGCCCTGAAGCAGAATATGTCTGTTAATTTTGTGTAATGGCTGCTTTCCTAACAAATGGTATTTATTTTTCATATTATGACAATACCAATAAACAGAAAGTAAAGCTAGCTTTGTGGAGTTGGACACAAAATGTGAAACATATTTTTGTGTGTACAAGATGTATTTATTTTAGGTTACAGAACTGTGAATATGATTTGCACTGGATTTTATATGTTTTCATTCTATACCATAGGTCCCTACTTTGATGTTGAATGTTTCCTTTTCTTTTTTTTTTTAATTGGGTCCTACAAATGTGGGCAAAGAACATGTTGCAGAATGTGCTAGTAAGCTGCTTCCTTTCAAAAAATAGCCTGTGTCAGTGCAGTTGGAGAAACCTTCTCCAGAATTCAGGTCTCTTATCAAGGATTTTCTTATATTCATTGTCTTAGCTTCCCTTCTGATTGAGTGGCAGTGTAGAGCAGAATACTGTGTGGGTGGAGGGAATACTGTTTTTGGAAGCTCTAACACTACACTAAGCTAAGTGGTGGGTAAAGTCACATACAAGGTCTCTTGAAAATCTCAAAAACTTCTAATAGATTGAAAAACTAACACATGCTGTTTATTTAAATGACATCTAAATAGCGGATGATTTTGAAATCAATCTTTCTTTCCTTAGTGGGACTATTAGAATTACATGACTGTCAAATACTTAATGACATGTAGTCCTAGATTCTAGAAAAGAAATGTCCTGCTTGTATGGAGTTGTGAGCTTTTGTGGGAGAAAAATTCCATAAAATGTCTGAAGTTGACAACATAAGTAGGGATAGTGAGAATGTGTTTTGAATTGATATTTTCAAGGAAGAACCTACAATGTCTGTATCTCTATACTGGTATGCAAAATGTCATGCCTTTTTTTTTTTCTTTCTTTTAATTTTGCAATAAACTCTCTGTGGAATTTCAGAAGACTTAATTTTTCTGTTTACTACACATCATTTGCATTATTCGGTGTCTTAATATATTATTGACTTTCACTTTAGAACTTCAAAAAGAAATATCTGATGATTTTCATGTCTAGGTCATAATAAATGAATGAAAAGCTAAGCTTTTTGCAAGTTTTTAAGCAAGGGAGTGTATTAGACAAACTTCAGTATGACTATTTAATAATGCTGTAATACTGATACAAACCAAACTGTTTTAATGAAGTTGCTAAATGTAATGCTTCAGGATATGTTTCGGGGACAAAGGATACCTATTTATGGTCTACTCCACCAACTATCTTGAATAATTATTTACACATATTACCTATGTCTGGCTACCCAGAAAGCATGGTCTCTGCTTCACACAGGTGTTTATAATGGCAACCTGTACATATTTGAGTGGGATGGTTGTTATCTGATTGTTGTGTGTTTCACTGACTGCAATTGCTTGCACATCTAAACATTTTTGGCAATCTCCAAGATAAATAAAATCTTGTTTCAGTGCCACCTGTGCATTAAGATGTAAATTAGACAAATTTTAGGTGATAAAGCATTTCCAAATTAGATTTTGTTTTTTCTACAGATAGAACGAAACAATGTGATGGCTTTTTCCACATTTTTTTCTGACTGCTTTGATTTCCTGGTAATAAATTCCTATTCTGGTTTCATAGCTCAGCCTGTGTCCAGCCTTGTGCTTTTCAGGTCCTTGGACTTGTCCCACAGCAGGTAATACATGTCTCTAAATGCTGCTGCATCCTCTTCACCACAGCGTGTGGTCCTACAATGCCAATCCTCATGCCTGAGTAATGGCTACATTTTCTTGGGTTTGAAAACAAAGAATGAATCAGAGGCTCACTGAATCTAAAGACACTTTATATATTCCCTTGTATTTTTACCAGAGTGGAATACATTTAGCAGTATCTTCTGGATGCTCAGAATGATTCACTGCTAGGAACAGTGGCAAAGGGAGAAGAAAGTGAAATCTTGTGGAAATACACCTACAAATGCTTTTCCTTGAACATGCTCTTTTTCAGGGGATGCTAGATTTGCAGTGTGGTAATGGGTGTAGCATCCTAATATGGCTGTAATCTGATAATAGTATTTGAATTATTGCAGCCTTTGTAAAAAAATATTGTTTAAGAAATATAATGTACAGAAATATTTGAAATTGTCTTGGAAATGGCTATAATGATGGTGAAAGTGAGATAAAATTCAGGGTTTATACTTCTGTTTTCATTTTGTACTGCCCATATCTTGCATTTTAAAATATTTTTTTCTTTCCAAGTATACTTTATTTATCATCACAGTATTTTTTTCATGTACACACTGAACTGACCTTTTTCCAAAGCAAGATTAACTAAGAGTACAGGAATGATTATCGTGGCTCAGAGCAAGGTCTGCTTAGCTCAGCAACCCCACCTCAGAAGTATTATCTAGCCTTGGTGCTATGGTCTGTCCATTATTACAGATAGAGAATATCTTCTTGTGTAAAAATGACATTATATGGTGAGCCACAAACTGTACCAAAATCTGTATTTACAGCTGTAAAATGATCTATCCATACTAGTTGGTTCTGTATCATCCATTTGGAAACTCCTCCTTTTCCCAGATGACATCATTTACAAGAAGCTGTGCAAACAGGTCAAATAAATTGAGCAAGATTACTTGCCCAGAAGACTGTCTGAATTAATCAAATTTGATAGAATTTTGTGTGTGTAGAAGTTTCAAGTCTGTGGAGAAACAGTTCAGGTCAAATTTATGTAAAACAGACTAGAAAGAAATAAATAAGATTATATTTCTGCTATTAAACAGTACAAGTTTTGAAGGACATATGTTTTCCTACTGCATTAAAAGGGGATTCTGAGGAAAAGATTTCCATAACGAAAGGTCATTTCCAACCCAAATCACTCTGATTCTCTGAACTGCTATGTGTTTCTCTGAGCAAATATGTATTTTGCAGCTCTTATGAGTTCTAAAATTACTCTTGCAGGAAAGAGAGAACTCCTTGGGTGGTACAGATTATATGTGTTAGCAATATCATGCATAGTAAGTTAAGTAATATTAATTGATAACATTTTACAGTATTATTATGGGTTTTCTGGTTAAGTGGTGGAGAGAATTTCTAAGTAACCTATTGTTTCTAAAATGTTTCTTAGGAATACAATTTGAATTACTATGAAATGGTAAAACTTACTTGCTTACTTTGTCAATAGTTAAATAACAAATCTGCATTCAGTAATAGATTTTCTTAAAAATCAGTGTTTCAATTTCTACATGGAATAAAACAAGGCCCATACCATGAACTTTGTGAGATACAATCCAATTGTTTGGATACTCAAGGAAATTGTTTGATATTTAAGGAAAGTATTTCTTTGAAATTACCTCACTTTTGAGATAGTCTTAAAAACAATAGTTTTGAAATTATTTAGGTGCCTCAAACAGTTTACATTACTTGTCCATTCTGATGTTCATTCAACCCATGTTGTTGAATAGCAAAAGTGGGCAAGAAACAGGACCTTTAGGGGGTCTGTAATGTTGATCCTTTGTATTTTGTTGCCCTGAAATAGGTTGTTTTATGGGATATTTAGAATTCTTTAAACCTTAATACCAGTGAAGTGTGTGGCTACTTCACAGAATCACAGAGTATGCTGAGTTGGAAGGGACCCACAAGGACCACTGAGTAGTTGTTAGGATTATAAAAGTTATGCTGGTGATCTTAATATGAGATATGAAAAACCTACTTTCTTTAAAGATGCTCAAAAGAAGAAGTTTTAATTATTACAGGTGTTCCTGAAGCTGTGCAAGTAATTAGCAATATATATTTGTACAAAGATTAGCCTTAGATTTACAAAATGTCAGTAAACAGAGAACATTTTTTAATACAAATATGTTATTTATTTTTTTTAATATTTTTTATTTTTAAATGAGCATTTTCCAGTATAAACATTTTTCTAACTATTCTAATATGAATATTTGCTATTGTTACTTGCAAGTTTTACCTAATGCTTTTTTCCTTGGATGAATAAGCTAAGCTTTTCAGAGTGGCGATGCACCTGAAAAATTTAAATAGTGCTTATATCTTTCTGAAAAAAACTTAACAAAACATTTAATTGTCAGTTTTTTTCTAGAATATAGACAGAAGGGGGCAAGAAGTGGGGGAAGAGGGGAAGGGGCAGAAGGAAGAGAGAGAAAGAGAGTTGGGAGAGAGACCAAAAAATAATAGAAATGTTTTAGACTATTAAAACTTTACCTATTTGGGTTTTTAGTGTATTTTTGGGCTTATGGGTTTTTTTTGTTTTAATCTGTACTGTGTTTTACTATGCAGAATACATGATACCCCTTAATCAGTGTGTTTGTGTTCATTATAATTTTATGAGGTTTTGGTTGGGGTTTTTTGTTGCATAAGAACTGGAACTAAAGTAAAATCTGCCTTTTCTTGCAGTCCAGCACAGATCAACTGGATTTATAGCCTCTAGCTTACAGCACATTTCCTTACAGGATCCTTCTGTGGCATCATGCTTTTTATTTACCATGTCATAGGTCAAAATCTTTTCTTTCACTTTATTTTGTTTATTAATCTTTTCCTTTTGTCTGTGGAAAAGGCAGAAAAGAGAATATAGAGTAATATCTTCTCCCCCTATTCCTTGGATAGAACTGGAGAGACAGAAATCTGTGAGGAAGTAAAAGCTAAATAACAAAATACACTGTTTCTTCAAGTGCTTTCTTGATCTATGATATGCACTCTGGCGTGGTTTTAGTAGGGGATGGTGTTGAAATGATGGAAATGAACAAGAATAAAATAATAAAAAAATGTGGACCTGGACAAATGGGCCCTGACATGATACACTAGACCTACCAGTAATGCCCATGTGCTCAGAAAGGTTAAAGTGTGTGTAGGGAGATCAGATATAGGGCAGATATATATATTTAATGTTGCTTCATATGGATCAAGGAAGATGGAGAATTATTGGTATCAAAGTCAGCTCCTGCAAAGGCTATTCTGCAGCCTGAGGCAAAATTCTATTTGAAGCTTTCAAGTTGTATGTATTTTGTAGCATGTGTTTTCCTTTTTAATCTTAATGCAACATGGAAAAAGTGCATACTCTTGTTTTTGGAAGAGTCAGTACAATTTTGTGCAGTTTCAAATCCATCAGCATTCATTCTATAAATTGATTTTCTGATGCTAAAAATTCTTAATTCTCTTAACTAATTTATTCAAACCTGAAATACAACCACCTATGTGCAATTTTTACAGCAAAAAATAAACTACTTCTGGATTTGAAACAAGACTTGATGTACCATTGATGTGTCTGGTGATTTATAGTGAGGTAGATAGGGGGGAAAAGGCCCTCCTGTGTTTAATATGAGTTTTGTTGATCTGAAGCATTAAGTCTAGGTTCTAATATACCATGTGAGTTGCTAGTAGGTTTCTTTTATTTTATGTACAGTTGGCTAGGCCAACACATGACAAAACTTTGAACTTCAGTACAAAAACATGTGTGTGATCATAAGTTTGGTATTAATTTGCTGTCCCAGATAGGAAAATAGAATTTCTGAAACATTACAAACTGTACTTTTCTGAAGAAACAATACCTGTAAAAACCTTTTACAATTAAAATAGCAGCACCCTCTAGTGTGGATTCAGTTATACTGGTTAAAATCCTTCACACAAACGTAGGTTTTTAAAGGGACAATAAATCCTTGTAGCACAAAGAACTTTCAATGTATTTATGCTAGTATAAAGTAGAGGTGGTACTGTAGAAATGTGGCTCAGCTGAAAGAGATGTACAAACACCTGGTGGGTAGACATATCTCAAAGATATTTGAGATATTTGTGAAGATATTTGCCAAGTTGGTCCTTGTCTCTGCCCTTCTAGAGATACTAAACTCTATGTCTAGAAAAAAAAAAAAAGATTGATTGAAATAATTTTTAGTTTAGCAATTGTGTTAAGACTTAATGCAAAATGACACCATATTATGATAGAATTGAAATGCTTTTTACTTTATTTACAGTGATTGCTTCTCATAAAAACTAATTTATTTTTTCAAAGGTTAAGGAAGGATGATAAATTGGCTTGCACTTTCCTGTGTCATTAAGCTGCACTTTTAAACCAAAGAACATATGGACACTTATGAGAACTGATGGAGATCTGAAAGTAGTGGTGACAATTAGTGCTTCAATAAATGCTTATCCAACTGCACCCAGCAGGAAGGGTCTTTAATTGAAAAGTATTTTGTGGTATTTAAAATTTATTGCAAAGCTTTTGTGAAAAAAACTTTTATATGTTTTGAATATACTGTTCTCCTACAGATGTGAAATAATGCCTACCAGAAGGTAGAGGAATTGATCAAATTAGTTATGCATATCTTGTGTACCGTCATGTTTATTTGCAAGTTCTGTGATCCACGTCTTCGTTTTTTGAATATAGTAACAATAAAGAGCAAATGAATTCCTTCTGACCTGATCTAAACCTCTGTTTTTCATCAAGTGTCTTTAGCAAGATCTCTGCTTTGCTTTACACCTTCTTTGCATTGTAGAAACTTAGATTTGAATGGAATTTCATCTTGTCAGCCTATTCTTTGCCCTTGTAAGTGATCATATATTATATATTCTTTATTATGAGCTCCTCTGACCTCCACAAGCTCTGATTTCAGTACTGTGCTGGTGCCCAAAATGGCCATGATATTTCTAGGAATAATTATATGATTTGAATTTCCTCCTTGCTTCCAATTTAACTTGTTTGTTTATTTGTTTACATTCCTTGTAATTTTAAAAAGTATTTTTTCTTTGAGCCACAAAATACATCATTTGGACATTCAGAGCAAATAACTTCTGAATTTTATTTTTTTCCCCTTTCAAATGGTTAACTTCTTTATGTTAAATATACCTTTTTTAGAAGTTTAGTATTTATGCTTTTGCTTAAGCAGGTGTTAATTCTGTAATTTCGGTTTGTAGGTACTATATTATTAGATATACACAGATGTGTATATATACTCAGTGAATGTTATCACTTGAAAATAATTTATTATAATTTCCTTCTGTATTTCAGAACTAAATTCAAGAAAAGCTCATTAAGAACTTTGGAGTTACCATCTAGGATAATTTGCAGCTGAAAGTAGCATCAGCTGTAAAATTAACAATGTATCCATTTATAATCAGTTAACTCAAGCATAATTATCCAGTTTGGGATTGCTGACTTGGTTTTCAAATTGTATATTTAGAGGAGAGTGAGGGATTTTTAGGTTTGGTATTAGGAAGAAAACACAACATGAGACAACACTTTTGACAGTAAAGTAAAAGCACTGGTTTATATTGCTTAAGGGAGTTGTAGATCTTCAGACTTTGGTGGTGCATAAGAAGAGACCTGAAAGCATCTGTCAAGAGTACTGTAGGTAAAGATGCACCTCCTGTGCAGCATAAGGAAGAATTTGAAGACCTCTTATTCCTCTGATTCTGTTTAAGAATTAGGTTTTCTCTGGAATGATGTTCCATAGTCCTTACAAAGCAATTTGCAGAAATGAAGAATATATATCTTAAAAATACTTTGTATTATTGTGGAAGAACGTATATTGGATTTATAACATTCTTTTATGAAATTATAATATGATGTACAGTGTTAATGACATTACTTTCTCATGAATACTAAGTAATTTTCTCTTTTTGTGGGATGATATTAAAGATTAGTTGGGAGAAATCAGTAGTAATTCACTCATTCTCCATGCTGGTGGTTCGTAATACTGGATTTTTTGCACAGTGGAGGTGATTGAGACAGAAAATATTTCAAATTCTCTACATATGTTCTTTAAAAAATCCTTCGCATTTCTTTAAAGTTTAACATAAAATTTTCTATATCCTGCCTCTAGTGTATAATTTTCTATAATGTTTGTTAGAATTCCATTTGTTGGAGTTTTGTTTGGGGAAAAGAAGATTATAACTAAAGTTTCAGTTCCATAGAATTTATATACATGAGTAATGAAATACTAAAAAAGTTGTAATGACTTTTTTTTAATTTATTTTTTCTCTCAAAGGGTCTTCATTATCATATGAAAAAAATATTTGAAACAATTCAGTGCAGAAACTTCAGATTGCTTCCAGTGAAAAGGGAACCAATCTGAAATTGTACCTTTGAGCCCTGTTCAGCTTTTGGCCAAATGGGACAAAGTAAACTTAAAGAACACTGGTTATGCAAGAGATGAGGAGAGATTTTTCATTTCTACTGCCTTTTCTCTCTTGCTTTTTCTACTAAAATTTTTATCTGCTATATAGAGATTTTGCTAGGAGTTCTGGTGTTAAGAATCTGCAGAACTCCAGAATGCTCTGGGCAATGTTCCTGCTGAAAACATAATTAGATTCTATAAAAATATATCTTCAAATGAAAAGAGAGTGTAAATATAGAAAAGTTGATAATTGGATACCAAAAAGGAATTAAATTTGAATTTACAGAAATTTTGACCCATAATCCATTGCCTTCCCTTTTTGTCTAAATTTGGAAAAGTATTTTGATGAATGCAAAACAGCAGTCAAGAATTTAGAACCTAAAATGTAAGTAATTTTTCTGTCTCTGGAGAGGACATTGACTGTCCTATGAGGTATGTTTCAGATTTTTTTTTATAATAAGAGGTTTAGGAATGGCAGCAGTACCACATTAGATCTTATAAAACATCACATGTAAGTGGTTCACCTCTGTGACTGTGAACTTAGAAAACAGATGTCAAGCTGCATGCTGCCCTACACCAATTTTCTGAATAAGATGGTGTGATAATTTAAAAAAAATTGTTGTAGCAAATAGCCAGAATGAGTGTTTTATGGGTATAGGATCTTGAAGTTGTTTTTTGCTATTACTTTACAATTTTAATTTAAATTAAAAAAAAAGTTATTGAAATATTTTATTCAGCAAACAAAATAGAAACATTTCAGACTTACATATTTTCTTGACGTTTTAAGCTGGAGGAATTTATATTTAGCTTTGTTTTAGCATTTTAATATATTGTTGCGTTTTGAGTCTTATAAGTTTGATGTTGATCTAAGGATGGATGTGGACTTCCTCAGTGAAATAAATAGAGCTTATTTCTACACGCTTTTCTTCTGTAAGCTGTTTTTATTTTTTTCTGTTTTTTTTCCAGGAAAGAAATTCTCCCTCTAGTGAATCTGGGTCTCTGATTTCACTTGGAATTTTCTTTGATATTCCTTTAAATTAGAGAGTAGTTGTTTTATAGTCAACATTTCCAATGCATTTTTTAAGATTTTTTTACTTGAAAGTTGACTCTGTTGAAAAGTGCTTTTCATCGTTTTATTTTTTAGTAATTCAAAATATGAGATCTTTTTCTTGACTTATCCTGACAAGATTTATAACTCAAGGAGTTTTCTCTTAGTTTTCTGCTGGAAAATTAAAAATTAGTAAGAGAGGAAATAACAAATTAATAATTCCTGCATCACTTCAGCCAATAGCTTTCCATTACAAGCTGTCACACCATATAAAATATACCATTGTAACTGTCACACCATTATAATATATACCATTGTAACTTTGTGTACCCGATGCTTTAATTGGAAGATTCTTTCAAAATATCTTATTGCTAGACCAGATACTATCATTTTAGCCTAAGTTTACTGATGATCAATTGATTATTATACACACAAACATAGAATGTATCTATATTAAGCTTATGTTTATTTGTTCTGCTGTTACTACCATCTTTCACCTGAAATAGTTCTTCATTCTTAGTATCTTCCTTCTTGATACATTTTAATGTGCAGTGATATCCTTCCCAGCATTCATTTCATGATAACCAAACACAGCTCTTAGAATGAACATGTAAGACTAACAATCTGATGCATTGTTGCACTTTTGTTTTCCTAAATATGATAGAAGTCTTAGGTCAATTAATAGTTGTTAGCAGTACAGAAGCATCAGTCCAGTTTCTTGGGGTTAATGCTAATCTCAAATTTAGCTGAAGCCCGTAAAAACTAAAAGATGACTTTATCTGCTCACAAAGAGGAAGTTTTGTTCACATTCTTTTTAAAAATAGTGGGGAGAAAATTAACACTATGCATGTATAAATCACCAGAAATGGCTGCTTTTTCACTTCTTGAAAGACGTCAATTGTAGTGGAAAACTTTGTTGAATAGTAACTTTTCACTTCTTGTCTTGAGCTCATACGCAGATTTCTGCCTGACAACTAAATCTGCATTTAGCCAGCTGCTTTGTCACATGAAATTTTTCATTTATTGAAAAATTGAAGAGGGCATGGGCAGTTTCTGTGTTAATCTGGTCTCATCTGGATTCAATAATTTGTTAGGCTTTTCCTTCAATATGGCATTTCATTTTAGTCTATATTTATAAAATAATACTGATATCAAAATTTAGTGCCTGTTACCTGAAGTATGTGTTTAAAACAATTCAGACTGAAATATCAGAGTTTCTTGACTTCAAATATTCCAAATGACTTTTTATACGTAGCATGTGTTTTACAGAAATGGTCATGTTAATCATGTAGATATCAAAGTAAGAAGTGGCCTTGTAAAAGGGCAAACACCTCAAGATACTTTTGTGATGGTTTGGATAAGAGGGATATAATTTATAGTAACTGCTGCCCAAATTCATTGACGTTGGTAGAAGAGAGCAGTGCAGGTATGAAAATGCCTCCAGGGCGATAGGCAGCCTTTTCCTTTGCTCTTTTTTGCTACCTGTGTCATTTCAAGAATTATCATGAGCGACAAACTGGAATAGCCTTCATATATTTACATCCTTCATCTCCGTGTGGATAGATAACAATGTGACACTTTACCTTGTCAATTTTAAAATATCAAACTCTTGACACAGATTTAATCTCTCACTTTTCTATTAGGTCACTATTTGAAGATTATTCAACGCCACAACTGAATGATTCCTTGTTTATTACTTTAATTGATGCTTTTGTAATTGGTGCCTTATAATGCTAGTATTTTGAAATAGGGAAGTATTTTGAGATAGAAAAATAACCTGTGCATCCATTCAGATCTTTCTTTTTAATTTAAAATACAATTCAGTGAAAAACTGTGATCATTCCTAGTGGATTTCTTTGATCCACACCCTAATAAAATAAAGGCTATATTTGTTCTGCAGTTACTTTCCCTTAATTTATGAAATGCAGTACTGTCTCTTAAATTCAGAAGCCAATAGGGAATTTTCAAGGATGACCTGCAGAAGTTCTAGTTTTGAAACTGTTCTTCTTTCTGGGAGAATTGATTGCAATAGTGAAATTTTATTTGAAAGGAAATAGATTTTGAGCAATTTATCATCATAAACAATTACACAGCATATTGGATACACAGTTAAAACCTAAGTTCCTTTACTTGCAATTAAAAATGGATTTACTGCCTGATGAGAAGAACTCCTTATGCAACAAGTGCTACTTAAGAAATAACTATTTTTGTTTATGTAGTAATTTCTTTATTATTTCAAAGAATATTTACTAAATGGGTGCTGATAAAACAGCTGATGACACTTTTCTCTCTGCAAAGGTGATAGATAACTGGTGAAATTAAATTAAAAATATTAGAAATATAACTCTGACAATGGCAATGTACTTCTAAAAGGTAACATAAAAGTAAATATGTTCTGTCCTCATCACGTTACTTGCACCAACTTAACTTTCCTCATGCACAATCTTAAGTGAGCTCAGTTGTTTCTCTATGATTTGAATCAACAAGTTATTTTCAGATAGGCCTGATCATCACACATCCCTCCATTTACCAGTGAATAGATTCTACTTTTGCTTCTTGGGGTGCTTCCACTGCATGTTTATCTTGCTGTGCATACTTTACTTTCATTTAAAATGTCACACCGTTACATAACCTAGATGTGTGAGTGCTGCACTTCCTCTATATTCAGAGACTGGGGATGAGAACATGTCCCAGAAATAGGAAAGATTACAAGACAAGTGTCCAAAAAGCATATTTCTCAGTTCTTAGGGATTTCCTTTATTTTTATTTATGGAAGCAGAAGAGGAAACAAGGGAGTTAAAAACAATATACATATGACCAAAACAAATGTTTAACCACAAAATGAAGTTACACAAAAAAGCTTTGGAGTCAAACGCAGTATTTTCAAGAACAAGTTTATTTTCAGCATTATTAATGTACAGTATTTTAGGATCACATTATTTAAAAAAATACAAGAATTATAGTTATGAAAGGGCGATTTAGCTTTTGACAACAATATGAAAGAAGCTGTGTCCACAATAATATACAGACAGTAATAAAAAAGGCAAAAGTTGGAAGGTACTGATTACCTTGTTGCCTTTTCACAACAGGAAAAACTCCAACATCATGCCTTGCTCAGTTTGGGACTGAATTTTAAAACATGTAGGATGCTTGTGGCCAAATGTGACAGAAAGTCTCAGGTTAAAAAGGGAAATTACTTTTTAATCTTACCATTTCATTCGCTTTTATCCATAAACATAAATCATGCTGCATGCTTGGCAAAGCTAATTTGTTAATTTAATTATTACACTTCTGCAGTGCTTCTTGGTTGTGAAAGATATTCAATTATTTTACAAGCTACAATAATTCTATTCATCTCAGAGGAGCTATTGTACTGTATAATTAATACTGGCATAATCAAAGTTAGAGTTTCTTTTGTATGTCACTAGAGCCCATTCCTACTCTACATGCTATAAAGGGACCTAACTGTTTACAGTACTTTAGAAACCAGGTCCATAACAGTTTTGTCAGATTTTACTCATCTATTTGCTTGGTACTAGAGCTAAGCACCAATAATGCTTTTTATAGTTAAATACACACTTTCAAGTCATAAATGAGAAAACCCATGGGGATTCAAAATATATGAAATTACAAAATAATTACTTTACAAATGCAATTTTTGAAACAGTAAATTATACTGAGAGGTAAAGTGCCTCATGTCATGGTGAGTATATCGTATCTGAAAAACCCATTGCCTCAGACAATATTAACTGATTTTGTTCTTTTTTCTTCTCTGCCTGCAAAAATATTTCATACTGGTTTCTTTATTTCAGTTACATGGTTTCCATTTTGTTTTGTAGCTTATTGTTTTAGCAAAAGCAAGCAGCCCTCAGTACTAGCTCTTCTGAGTGCCATAATTTTCTAGGCATTCATTTTCAAGGTTAGCATTTATTAGTCCTAGTGTTCCATGTCTTCCCTCCTATTCCCTTGTACGTACCTTTTTCAGGGTATTTGCAAAGTGGTTTTGTTCTGTACTTTCGAATCCCTTCTGTACATTTTCTGATGCACATAAGTAATTTGCTACATTGTCACATATGGGTATAAATCTTATGTCAATTTGCACATCTGAGTTAATTTACTTTTGTATTCTTCTTTTTCTCACTCTGTTGGTAAGCTGGCAGTTTCTTCTGTAAAATACAACTATACCAATGACATTTTAAAAAGACAGTTATTTCATAAGTCTGTGTGGTGGAGAAAGATTTTCTACTCCCACCATGATTTGTAAAAAAAGGCAACCAAGGGACCACTTTTTCCTGATTTTCAATCTTTGCTTAACAAGGAAGTACTATTGCATTCCTTCTAAGCAATAGCCAGGAAACACATTCAGATGTATGCCACTAGTTTGTTAAAATTTTCAAAACTAAGCTCTTCTTCCAAACTGTCCTCACTCATTTTGTTCTTTTTTTCTCTCAGGAAGGCAAGACTTAGAGAGTCTGGTATGGTTTTTTTCAGTTGAGAGAAAAAAGACATGCTTTTGGGAACACAAGCCCAGACCTTAAATGCAAGCAGTCCAGCTGTATGATTACACTGAATACTTGTTTTTCCAAACCTTGACTTACTTATAACCTTAAATCCTCACAGCTATAACAACACCATGATTTTTGACTTTACTGGCATTAATCTGATCTACAGAGTAAATCCCGTAAAGGCAGCAGTGCATATTATATTTATCAAATTCTGTTTACCTCTATGAAAATTTAAAATTCTACCTAAGAGTATTAAATAATAAAGAATATATTAGAATAAATAATATTATTTACATAATATCCCTGATGAGACTAGAATCTTTGTCCTGGAGAGAGTTAAGTTTCAAAAATTTACAAAAAGAATTTACCCTTTTCTTAAATTCTGAAACTTTAGAAAGCTTCTGAAACTTAAGGTCTTCTCTTGAACTTTTTTTCCAGTTTTATACATGCATACTCTTATCTTAGCATTGTAGAAGAATTTTTTGCTGTAAGCAGGCTCAAGCAGTGAGCAAGGCTGTGATAAGGAGAAAGGCTTATCTTAATAGCTATTCCAAGGAAAACCAAGCTGTTCTGTAATAATTAAGGTGTGAATAGTATTTCTTATATTTACCACTATAGTAGGTAGAAAAATATCAGAAAGAAAACATTAAATTTGTTCCAAAATGAACTGGAAAGAGACGAGGAAATTTATGCAAAGGATATATGTTACTTTCCTTTAATATTTTTCCAGATTTTCTGTAGAAAAGCCTGGGAAGAACAAAAGATGTTAAGAGAGAAGCAAGGTTTCTCAAATGAATGGTCTCTGACAAAAAGCAAGTGGACAGTAAGAATGTAAGTTTAAGTTTTATATTAGTAGTGCAGTGTACTTCAGCTCTTCGCTAGGATTTGTGTTAGGACTTGGTGTGCTATTATTAGCCAGAAAATAGAGGATAAACAGAGAAGTAGAAAGTTTTGCAGAAGACACACCACCATTTCAGCAACTTGAATGGGGAAGGCTAAGAAGTACTCTAGCAGTGCTGACTGAGTTGAGTGGCATGGCATGATTGCCATAGAAATTAATCCATATATGTAAGGCAAGACATCATCAGTAATTATTAGAAATGTCTCTAAGTCCCAAAATTACAGCCACTCAAACAAAATATTGAATCAGAGCAGCATCAGGAAGGAGTAGTAATACATGTAACTGACTAGCTATATAATTATGTTATGTTGTATAGCTGAATTTAATCTTGTGGCAGTTTTTTTTCCTTATGCTTCTGTGAGCCAAACACTGGTTTGAAAAAAAAATCACCAAAAACCAACCAACCAACACCACCCAACCCCCACCCCCCAAAGAGAAAAAAAAAAAAAAGATATAACACTCACTGATTGGGAACAGTGAAGAGGAAATCAAAACTGGGACCATAGCATTAACATTAAACTAAAAAATTAGCTTATCGTAAGAAAGAGACTTTGGAAAGAGAGTGGCAGGAAATTACCAAAGGCTGATAAATTGTTTGAATTCTTGAGTAAGTTTACTTCATGTGGAGATCATTATAACTGGATGATATAACTTCATTTTGCAAAGATCATTAAATTTGTGATAGTACGTAGCTGGAGAATTAGGCAATTTCTGCTTCAGTGTAGCAGGGTATTAATTAGTACAGTTGCCCAGGAGGCAAACTCTACTTTAGCCAGAGTGTCCCTGTGTAGTTCACCCTAGTGCCCTAAACACCATTCTTCATCTAACCAGTGAAACTAGCCACTAGGTACTCAGTACAAGATTCCTGTCTGCAGAAGGACAAACAGTCTGCAGCTTTGTGTCCAGTGTGATGAGCAGGGGAATCAAAACTCCCTGTTCAGCGGATGCTTCTGGACTTCACTTAGTCATATGGATTAAGCTGATGCTTACACATATACACATTAGTGGTGTGTGTTGGATTTTGACTTCCTGTTGGCCTCTCAGACTTGTCTCCTTCAGATGTTTGTTCAAGTAGAATTAACACACTGTCAGGAATGGTTTAACCTGTCCTTAAAAACTTCCAGTGATGAAGACTCTGTAAGCTCCAGAAGCAATGTATTCTGTTTTCCTTTTTGATGATTGTAATATGATATGGTATCAGTAAAAGTACATATATTTCAATAATTTCTTGGTGGAATTGTGAAAACACTGGAATGCTCCGATTTGATCACACCATCATAGTATTGGCCAGCGTAAATTAATTTTTATCTCAAATTTCTGGAACACCACCAAATGAAGTGCCTCTGATATGCACAGTGGTTGTTCCTAGTCTGAGATCTGATTACTGTTTTCATTGTAAAAGGAAACAACTTCCCATCAATCAAACCTGCAAGCAAGAAATTGTGATCTTTTCAAAAGATAGCAGAATCCTTTACAGATGATGTGTCTACGTAGTATTATGGCCCTGGATTAATCTTGACATGCCATCATCCTGTACAGATACAGCTGAAAATGTAGTTCTGAAAAATAGCCTAGGAATGAATGTTAAGGAAAATGGTTAGACATGTGGGAAAATTTACACTAACAGAAGAAAACTACTGGGGCAATGCATTTTTAAGTAAGCAGGAACCTCTGAATTGATGGAAGGATGTAAGATGTTTTGAAAAGGAAAAAGCTTCAGATTGGTCTGGGGAAGAAAGAAAGATGAAGTCTGATCCAGAAACTGACATTTCAGACAAATTAGGTGGTATCTAAGATTAAAATGGACTGAACTGAACATGGTTAAGAAAGAGACTCAGGTAACAATGCTTGCATTATTTCAGACACACAATCTTAATACAACAAATGTAGATAAACAATACATTCTTTTAAAATAATTATTATTATTACCACAGTTGTCTAAACAAACAGGCCAATCAGTTAAACAAATCAGCATTAGTGTTTGAAGTAATAGAGAGATACAGTGATGTCTTTCTTTATTTTGTTTGTTTACAGGCCACAGTTAAATATTGAGAAGAGTGAAATAACCATTGCAATGAAATAAATTGACTTTCCTTACCAAAAAATGAAGTTATTGTTTATGAAAGGATTATAGAAAAAAAAGAAGTACATGCAAATGCAAGCCTGTATTTTAGTTACTGTCTTTTGTCATGTTGAAAGAATATCAAGCTGCTTAGTAATAGCAAGCTAGTGCTAGGCTTTATATAAGCACAGAGGGATGAGGCATTAACTTTGCTGGTAGCTTTTGCTGGTAACTGGTGCAATAAGACTAGTTTTTATACTTGGCAAACACAAGTTCTGTTCTTAAAAGGAGTATTTAGACTTGTGAAGGCAGTTTTTTCTGTGTGTCTGTCTCATCCCGTTTTTCTGTTGTCTCCCCTCCTTTGCTCCACGTTATTATCTAGTCTGCTTCTGTTTTCAGCTCCCAGCAAGAGGAGCTACTGTTATTTTCTCTGACTTCTCTAGATGCCTTTGGTAGAGCTATCGGAAGTACAGGAGAGACATTCTGCTTGGTTTTGGTTCTCATGGTGAACTTCTGCATCATCTAATACCAGGCATGGCGAGCAATTGCAGAAAGAACCTTGCATGCTTGACAGCACTGAAGTGGATCATAGTACTAATAGTCTAGTATGACACACATAGTCTCCAACATATTATTTACAGAAAATATTGAATCAAGGACTAGTTTCTGGCATGATTAGTTTAATTAGGAGAATGAGTTAAACTGGTAAACATGCCCAGTTTTCCTCTAGGAGTAGGTGAACCAAGGTGGCTCTACGTGGGGATTGAATATGCTCAATATAAACAAGATGTTGTAGGGTAATGTAGGTGACCTCAACAGAATATAAGCAAAAAAGCAGTCTTTCAAGGTTTGTCACTTTGTAGGATTTAAATAGGGGTTTGTAAGCTCAGAATACATTATAAATTTATAGAAATTTAATCTCTGGAGAGATCTGAAGATCCTGTTTCAAAAAAAATAGTCATTTAAGTCTCTCAGTGAAATCATTGTAAGAGCTTCGAAGTATTGGCAGAATAATATATTCCACCTCTCCTTGGTTTCCAATAATAGTTGAGCAACTTTAATTGGAAACTTAAAGAAAAAAATCAGCTTTTAATAGGTGCTCAACATGGAAAATTCTAATCTGAATAGCAGACACTATAAAAGCTGAATCTTATAATTAAGCAACAGGTGTCACAGTACATACTGTCTGTAATGATCCTAAGGAGAAAGTAATTTAGGTATCAAAGCAGGGAAGAAATATTTCAGATGACCTGCTTTTTGCAGAGGCTAATCAAACAAATTAAAACAATTTACAAGCTAATTAGAGTCCCTTCACAGCAGCAAATGGTACTGTGGTAGTGCTTCAGATAACTCCTCTCATTGGTTTGAGCAGGATATTTAAAAGAGACGGTGGCAAATCTAAATTGATAATTTCAGTTAATCACTCGTATGCTGCTTGCTGGGCTTGAAGAGTAAAAAGCTATCAACCATACATATGTTTGGATATAGTTTGGAATGCAGTTCAAGCAAATATTTGAATCATTGTAGTCTGTTTCATAGACTCACTTAGGAGTGAAATACCTTCAGTGACAGGTGCTACATTGCATCACTTTGATGCAACTTAACACTTCAGGAAACTACAACAGTAGCAATTTTAACTGAGAGTGCTTCTTAGCTATCTAATATACTTTTGTTGGTTTTTCCTCTTCTTTTCTACATTGAGTTTGGAAAGAATAATGGCATCTGTATTGTAAGCTCTCTGGGCAAAGAGAGACCCGCCATTGTGGAGGGCTTTGCACAGTAACCCTTTTGGGTTGTGGTCCTTCTCATCATTATTATCCTTCTATTCATGCAATTTGACATACTGAGAAAAGCTATTGCAAATACATCAAGTCTATTTTAGTCCCTTCTCATAAAATATACATTATAAGTCACATGTAATACTAATTGTCACTTGACCTTTATTTTGTTATATAGATTACTTTCTAAAATGATTTGGAGTGTGTACTATTTCTAAATGAAATATTTTGAGTCATCATCCTTATGAATTGCATTTGAGTTTGCTGGCCAAATGCATAAAGATAGATGATGTGGAAGATGATGTTTTAATGTGGCCTTGTCTGTTGACCTATTTGAGGTCCCTGAAATAAGTGTAGGCCTAGTTTAGAAATATGTTATGCAGCATTCATTTCATGAGCGTGGGTTAGAGAGTTCTGTTCAGGACAGTGCAGTGTCTGAAAAACCTGCTGCAAATATGTCATCCTTTTTGGCATGGCTGTGTAGCTATGCAATGAAATCTTAAGACTTTATCTTTTTATAAAAATAACATTTTTAAATCTGCTGATTGTAGTATAGACTAGTATTGTTAAATAGATGGATGTAAACTCAGTGTTTGTGATTGCTTAATTTTCTGTCTGGCAGTGATGTAATTTAAACCATATATATAAAGTTCAAGTACAATATTTTAAGATGTCATCACTTTTTACCCTGTCCCATTTGATAACCATTATGGTGATATTTTTGCCTTAACATTCTCTCTGTTCATAATGGCAAATGTGCAGTTTGCTGTCAAAATGTGTTGAGGTGTTGAATAAGAAACTCTTTCCTGTTTACTAGATTTAACTCCCTTTTTTCTTTTCCAAGAACAGGATTAAATGAGAAGGTGACAGGCACTTCTTGTTTCTTGCCAAGTAACAATCAGAGTTCAAATCTTGTATCTTTACACAGGAAAAACAAAAGCACATCCCAAGTATAATATTCTTTTTACTACACATAATTTGCTTAATTTACTAAGGTATTATCTTCTTCATTTGCGATTCTCTTATGTAACATAAGTCGTAGTCCAGAAGTAAATTATTAAAGCAAAAGTTTCTTTATTTTCTGCCATAGTGTGCCTTGCTCACTAGTGTTATGAATAATGATATATTTTCTAAGGCTAAATCATTTACCTTAATATGCAGAATTAAAATTCACCTAGTTGCTGTCAGTCCAATATGTCTGTTTGGCAGTCATCATCAATTGCAGTACCTGCAATATATGGGCAGAAAATATCATCACATCAATAACAGAATTTTAAAACAAATCAACACTGAATGAAGGCTACCATAGATAGAGAAGTTTAATATCTGGGTTGGAAAATAGTGCTATGATGTCTTTTACTGTTATTTTCCATTCTTAAAAATTGTTCCTACCCTTTTTGTCTCCATTTTGGTATGAAATATTACTCTAATCCCATGACTGAAAAAGTAGATTTCCATTTAAGGAAAACTCTAAATTCTCTTAACGTTATCTTCATCCTCTCATTACTTAAATTTAGGATAATAATCCAATAATTTCTGATGATTAAATCCATTTTACTAACTGTATTTCCTAATTACAAATTTTTGGTTTGGAATTATTAATGGAATAAGTTCTTATATTTTTCATCTAATTATACCTTTTATTGCATATATTTGCTGTGTTGTGTGAAACCAACTATAAGGTTGCACAGGAGTCATTTATTTGCTTTCTACTTCTTAAGGTTTCAAGAGCTGTCTGTTTTTCTCCAATGGATATCCAGAAAATGAAGCCAACTGTCCAAAAAGTCCTTGCAATAGCCCACAGAATACCCTGTAAAGTAGCTAAGATTGATTGATTCATTATTTATTTTATTTTTAGTGAGGTGTACGTGCACAACACCATGTGTGTGGATTTTTCATGAGAACAAGTGAATTCTCTGGGTGTCTGAATTTGATAAACATTACACATGTTCAAAAATTACAAGCTTGGCATACTGTTTGCCCCACTGGTCAGATAAATGATTGCTCTAAAGAATAAGATAACCTGTGCAGGTATTACAATTTCAGCATTATTTCTACTAATAACTTTGTATGTCAATTTAGTCCCTTTATATGGACACATTCTGTTTTAGAAAGTAATTCTTCTGTTGGATAGGCTTATCGTGTTCTTGGTGTGCAATTAGAAAATTAAAGTGATACAAAGTTTAAGAATTCATCACAATAAAATATCATAACAAATATCAGAAATTTTAGTAAACACAGAGAGACGTTTTTCATCTAAAGACAGAGCATTTCCATCATACCCATTTGTATTTGTATGATCTCTAAATGTGACTTTGGTATTATATTGTCCTGCTTTCTAATCCGCACCTGCTTGTGTTCACCCACCTGGCTAAGTGTGAGGTGCTGAAATCTGTGGCTCTGCCAAATATAGCTGATGTTTAACACATGTTTATGCCCATATATAGGTTGCTGCTTAGTCATATTTTTCTACCATATGTCTTGCTCTTTGGTGAAAAATTACTGGTTCACTGTTTTTTTAACAGATAATAGACTAAAACTTTGATAACTGTTACATGAAGAATGAACCTTCTTTCACAGAGCTTTTTGGTTCCTGCTTATCTTCCAACTTCCGTATATTAAACCAATTATATGTTTCTACTATTTTTTCATCTGTAACCACAGTTTTTATAATCTCAGAGTATATATAATTAGAAGTGAGTCAAGGTTTTTGAGAGAGATAAAATTCAGTTTCAAAATGATTACACAGTGCATTCTGGACAGGAGAGTGAGAGCTACGAAGGATAATTTAAGGGTGTTCAGAGGAAAAGAGATACTGTGGCTTCTAAAGGATGTTAAGACCCAACTCTGAAGGTGGGGTAACTGAGGCTATTGTTAATCTCTTGGGGTAGATTAGAGTGAAACAACACTAAATGCCTGGTGTTTATAAATATATAGGGCAGGTTTGTTTTGGAACAATTTGTTTGCAGTGGAAAGGAGGTATTTAGCTGTTTTGGTTATTATCTGTAAAAATATAGCAATATAAAAGCATACAAATAACAAGAAAAAGAGAGAGAAAGAGAAAGAAAGAATAAGAGAAGAAAGGTATTACTACCTGTGGATCCATGGACGAGACTTGATTTTGGAATTTCAGTGTCTGTTGATGGAAGCGATGATCACACTCTTGATCCCTTGGGGATGGGAGAAGCCCACAAAACACAAAATTCAATGGGTTAATATAACTCAGATTCAGGTGGAAATGCCCAGGTACCTCCCCTGGAGGAGGATAGATGAGTTTCACACTATGTAACGTTGCGGATCGCATGCAGTCCTTTTGTGGAAGGCCTCAGAAATTAGTCTGGGGGTGTTTCAGGGGTCTTTGATGGTTTATGTCACCTTCTAAGATGTGACAGCTGTCTCTCGCTTTAGCATAGTTGAGCCAGTTGTGCCCTATCAGAAAGGATGAATCCCTTCAGGTCTACCTGTAAATGTGAATGACCCCTTACCTTCCTTGGGAGGGGAGTTTTACAACTGAGCCAGTTGTATAAGGGAGGGCATGATGAAAACCATTATCCCACCTCTGCAGGGTCTGCTTCTTATCAGCCTCTTGCTTTATCTGGCTCAAAATCCAGCTTGTAGCTAAGCAAAGGTTGGTTTGTCTTGGTCATCCTCTGCTGATGGGTGCTCACCCACGCTACACCTGAGCTGTTCTTACACAGATCAGAGGAAGCACGACCAGCAGGTAGAGGGAGGTGATTCTGTCCCTCTCCTCTACTCTCATGAGACCCATCTGGAGTACTGTGTCCAGCTCTGGGACCCCAAGCATAAGAACGACATGGAATTGTTGGAGTGAGTCTGGGGGTGGGGGTGGGTGGGGCTCAAAGATCATTACCTTTCCTATGAAGACAGGCTGAGAGATTTGGGGTTTTTCAGCCTGAAGAAGGCTCCAGGGAGACCTTGTTGTGGTCTTTCAGTATTTAAAGGGGATCTATAACAAAGATGAGGACAAACTTCTTAGCAGGGCCTGTTGTGATAGGACAAAGAGTAGTTTAATTTAGATTAGATATAAGAAGGAATTTTTTTTACAATGAGGCTGGTGAAACATGTGCACAGATTGCCCAGAGAGGTGGTAAATGCCTCATCCCTGGAAATACTCGAAGTCAAGTTGGAGGGGGCTCTGACCAACCTGATCTTGTTGAAGATGTCCTTATTCATTGCAGGGGGGTTGGACTGGAAGACCCTTCCAACTCAAACTATTCTATGATTCTGTGATCTTTTTGATGTTGGGAAGGCTCTCTATGTTTTCAACAATATTCATTAAGTGATATAATTTTAGTATTATTTCCAAATATGTAGCTTGTTTTGCTAGTCTTCTGTAGTGGGTGATGGAAAGCAGAAGGAAATGGAGAGGCCAAGACAGGCTCTTCCTGTGTGGGGGCACTTGGTCATAAAAGCCACTGAGCTAATGGACTAGCCTGATTATCTTGTCCACTTTGTTAAGTGGGTGTTTTCAGAAGATGAAAGATTCTCAATTATGGTAATACAAGCTTAAAGGTGACCGATTAAAGATATATACAGAACTGTACCATTTCTAGTGTTCAAGTGCTCCTTTCTGCCTCTAATTACAAATTTTACTATAAACCTGATTGTATTTGTCATACTTTTAAGCAGATTTTTCGTGAGATTAATGTGAACAGATGGTAAGGTGAGCATCGCAGCAAGCACCTAAAATATGACCATGACTTGAAGATCTGTTTTGTTCCAGTGAAGGACAATACTGGTGCTGTATAACTGTGATACAAAACACAATAGTATGTGTATTTCTTTAGAAAAGGAAAAATCCTGGTTTGTGCAGCTGTTTGAAGTTGAATGGCTGCCATGGAAATTGGTTTAATTTGCATAGTGATTTCATAGGCTAAAATATTAGCAGTCCTATAAATGACTGAAATGTCTGCTCATTAATGCAGAGCATTTATGCAGTTGTTACAAATGCCTAACATAATCTTTAGGCAGAAATACAGACTGAGGAAATTGTGTGTGAAAAAGCACTTTTTTGATATAACAGTGCTGTTTGTGTTATTCTAAGGAAAATATTCCGTCACCTCTGTCATTTTGTGCAATTTATCATCACAAAACAAAACCTCTTCCTATTACCATCTAAATGCATTTGAAGTTTGGATTTTTTTCTCTTCTAAATTGATTATGGAATGGATAATAGAATTCATGAATGAATGGATAAATATGATATGGTTTTGAACAAGCAAACATGACTGCTGTGAAAGGAATTATTTTTTTTTGTTTTCTAATATATATTTTGCTGCTTTGAGAGAATCAGTTGTTATGTGGATCCTGTTAATTAATACGTTTGGCTGGGATTTATAAAAGATGTTCACTCTGGTACTTTACCAGTAGTTATGAAGGAAACTAAATAGTTATTGCATTTAAGTGTCAAGGTTTGCAAGGATAACATTTGATTAAAATCACAGAATCACAGAATCACGGAATACGCCAAATTGGAAGGGACCACAAGGATCATTGAGTCCAACTCCTGGCCCTGCACAGGACCATCCCCAGGAGTCACACCAAGTGCCTGAGAGTATCATCCGAACACTTCTTGAACGCTGTCAGGCTTGGTGCTGTGACCACTATGACTTATGTCTCATGGCAAAGAACTTCTTGGCCACCTTTTACTGTAAACTTAGTTTCTAAAACATGTCGAACTTATTCAGAGCTTCACAGCCTTGGGCTATAAATCATATTGCTTCAAAACAAATTTTACTAACAGACAAATAGTTTATTCATTAGAATTGCATCTTTTAAGAAAATGATATTATATATGAATCTTTATTTGTGTAACAGTTTATACCAAAACAGTAAGAGGTTCTGAAAATGAAGCATTCAGATTTTGAGTCAAAACAATTTAGCTAAATTTACTTTAAATTAGAGTAAAAACAAGTCGAAATTAAACCCACCAGCCAATCTTCACTTTCCTGCACTCCCCAAATTACTTAGCAGTGCTAGATGCCAGACATAAACATCTATGCTAATTCCTTTATTGCACTATTTACTATCCAATGAAAAGAAATAATAGATAGAAATCCTATTTCTGATTGTGAATAGTCTGAGCTCAACACTGATGTAGATTTTTATCTGTTGATCTTGATGTGAGACAATAAAAAGATTAATTCTAGACTTTTCCATCTTGCCAGACAATTTCAAATGAGACCAAAGTCTCATGGTCTCTGATGGCTCTGTTCCTGGAGTATTCACTTTCTCAAAAATACATAGTTAGCAACACGCCTAAAATATTTTGCTGTGTCATATTTAATTCTGGAAGATAGGGGATGCATTCTGTCAATGTGACTAATGACTAATTAGGCACTCCTATAAGTGAGTGGAGTACAATTATAGTTACAGACTGACAAGGACTTTTAGTACTACATATGTTAGTTTTTGAGAAACTGAAATCTAAGTTCTCATTAGGCACATTGCACTGTAGCCTAGAAATATTCATGATGGTTTTTCCATCCTGTTTAATTTTCCATAGCATATGAAGCAACTAAATTATGGAAAGATGTAAAGAAATTGAATAGAACATCATGTATCAACTCACAGATTCTAAATTAAGTATTGAGGATGAACCTAAGATGCATGACAAAATCTTAACCAGCCATCACAACAGGTCATGAGCTATTTTTAAGATCAAGAGGCATCAATTAATGTTACATAAGACACTGCATAGTCTTTAAATTCTCTTGAAGGATTTTTCAGTGTTAAATTAGAAGAGGGACTTCTCTGCAGCAACAGCCTTTTACATATTTTGCTCACTGGACAGTTGCATTATTTACATAAAAGTGAGCTTTTGCTGCTTTCTCAAAGTGCTGCCTTCTCAGTAGTGGTGCGACCGTAAGTTCTCTTTTCAGAAGATACTCTAGTAGGACTGTATGGCATGCACAAGTGTCTGTTCCTTGGAAAATAAAGAAACACTGTGATATCCTTGAATACTTCTGTACCTACTGCTAGATTCTGAAAAATACTTGGCAGTTCTGAAAACAAAATCACTTTCATTAGCTTGTCAAGGAGGAATGAGTACTGGATGCGCATTCTCAACAATGGGGAGTGCTAGATACTATTTTTTCACGACTGCCAGTGGATAAGTGGGAAGTTACAGCTTCCGATGCCAGCTTTGTTTTGATGCCTGTAATTTTCTAAGGGTTTGGCTAATGGATATAGTAGGGTTTACATCCTCTTTTGCTGGCTCATCATTTCCATAGAGATTTGTCTGTAAGCATGATTGATTTTGGATGTACCTGTTTCATCTTGTTTTCCATCTGAATGTACATATAGAGAATGTCGTTACAGTAAAATGAGTTTAAGTTCACTAAAATTCGTGAATGTTTTCCAAACAACTTTTTCAGGCAGTGTGTATTTTTGCACAAGTGGTGCCAAGACATAGGAAAAAAAAAAAATAATTTTCCTAGGTTACAGGAGAAGCAAGTTTGAGACAGCTCTCAAACTTCACGTGGAATTCCGGGTTACCTGGCACCCTTACTTCGGGTTTTAATTATCCTGTTTCAAAATTGTGGGTAATTGTATAAATAACCAAGTTCTTCTACCTAACCTGTGGTTGGAAGAAATAAAAAAAAAATATATGTATAAATCAAAACATTAAGAAATTGATAATAATGGGAGTTATAGCTGCTGAAACTACACTACTGTGAATAGATTATCATAGTCCTTCTGTTGGGCTCACTTCTGCATGCAGGGATTGTGTATATTCTGAGTTTGTCCTGTTGAGTGTCTCTACAGAGTAGCTGAGCTTTCTTTCCAGGAAATCTAAGGATTGTCTCTAGAAAAATTCATGGTAGGAACTTACTCAGAAAGAAAATAACATAGTCCCTTCCTTGTCACTTATTGTCACTTTATACTCAAGAAGGGTATAATTAGCAGAGGTAAATTGGGCTTGACATACAATGCCATAAGTGTGGAAAGAAGCTATTAGATAATTTGCTCCATACAGCCTGGCCGAAATCAGTGCAGTTTGCTTACTATATATATTTTAGTGTGCAGATAATAAAATGTTAAATACTAAGTGTTCACGTGTGGTCAGCAATGTTTTTTTGACCATGTATAGTGGGTTTTGTTGCTAAGAATTCATTTGAAGAGATATCTTTGATTCTTCTGAGAATTATTGGGATGCTAAAAGCCAAGCACATTTTCCCTAGTGTGAAGAAATTGAAATAAACTGGAAGAATGCCAGATTTATTTCTGATCCACCTCAAATTTAGAATATCAGCACAAATGAAGAGAAATTTTGTTGCTTTTGTTTTTGTCGTTTTGGTGTATGAAACTAGATGTCAAGCAGACAAAGCTGCAAATGATAGCTTTACATACTGATGGGGAGAAATTGGTGTCTTTAATGTCTCTGAAGGATTAATACTTTAAACAGTAAATGGCTGTAGTGTCTGTTAGGAATCAAACAAGAAAAGCCTTTCTGTTCTGTTCAGAGCCCTTGGATGAAATATTTATTTTTTTCTTGTTTTAAAACTGTTTTTTGAGTCCAGTGTTGAAGAGTTGTTAAGAAACGAGCTGGGTGTATTGAACATCCTCGTCTCTGCTTTCTGGGATTTAGCTATATCAGTGACATATTTCTGTTTGTTAATTGCAAAATAACAGCAATTTTAATTTGAAATGCTTGTCAGTAACAGTCTGTCTGTCCTTTGAGGGATAGGAAGTAACCTTCTATGTCCTAGAAAGGGATTAGCAAGTGCCACTCTGGGAATTAAATAATTATTTTAGTGTAAACAAGTCCAAAAGTAGCCTGTCCAAAATACCAAACAGGTTAAAAATTTGGAAACAAATATAAAACTATTTCTTTTGGCTGTTAGCTCTGCTTATCAACCTGGTGTTTAAACTCATAAGCTCGTGTATAGAGGCTTTTAACATTGTGTGGAAGGAACATAATGTGAAGGACTGTTCCAAATAAAGGGCACTTTTGTAAGAGAGAGTGAACTCATCTAAAACCAAACTGTTAACATTTAGCATCAAGAAAATTGAAAAAAAAAATATTTTGCAGAGCTGTAAGAAAGCCATGGGGTACCGAAGAGAATGTTGTTTAGGATGACACTCTTGCAGTTGAAGATACTAAAATTATCCTAAATGCGGTATAGCTCAGAGAAGGGAACTAATGAAAAAGGAAATAAAACCTAACAGGTTGTCCTTTAAAAAAAGGTGTCAAAAAAAAAAAAAGACACCAAATCAATAGTACCAACTTCCACATAAATTCTGGAAACCAAAAAAATTAGGGGAGAGGGCTAGCCCTAGGTCAGTCCAAATTTTGGTGGAAGTTAAACTATACAATGCTATAATATGAGAAATAAAAGCATACATACAAGGCAAAGCAAACCATGCCACTGTTGGAATAATACTTTTACAGAATTTAGAATCAAATTACCAGTGACTGACTCAGGGAGTAATACAGTGGGACTTTGTCAGGAAACAGGGTTCTGTTATACGGGATTTAAAAGCAAAAAGCCCACTGGACACGTGAAATAGAGATTGTATCTGGAAGAACTATAAGCCTGGGTTTCATCTGGCAAAATGAAGGTGTCTAAATCTAAGCTTATTGTTTAGACTTCTCTCTCTTACAGTTGGTGGGGAGAAATGGGCATTCCCAGACAAGTAAACCATCTCACTTTGAAACAGAAATCCAAAATAAGTTACGTAAATTGTGTACTAAAAGTGACCAGTTTCACTCTATTCACTATAGAGCATAAGGGGAATAGCTGAGATACAGACACCTCCAAAGTAGATGACACAAATCCTCTCTGAAATGGCAGTGAAAGTAGGCCATGCAGATCTTGAAGTTTTTTAAGTGGCAGAAGAAAAACAAGTCATCCAAATTGACAGGAAACACTACTAATTTTTTTTTGCTTTGCATGTCTGTTTTTTGTTTTGTTTTGTTTGTTTGTCATTTTGTTGTTTTTGTTGGTTCCCCCCCCCCCCCAAAGTTTAGAAAAAGCTCTATGAGCAAAGGAAGAATTTTTGAGAAACTGAAGTTTTAGAGAATCAGTGTTCTTTTTCAGGTTTCGGTTTTCATTTATTTTGGTGGTCTTGTTTTTGTGTTTTGTTTTTTTTGTTTTTTTTTTTAAATAGTAAAAGTCTTATTAATCCTGCCTACAAAGTGGAGGGGAAAACAACTGAAGAGTAATTTCTGTTCTAGGTTTTTAAAGGATTCTTCAGTTCAGTTTGGATTAGACACATATTACAGCTGAAAAAATCAATTTATTCATAGGCTTTTAAAATTTTTAAATTTTTTAATGTCTTACAAAAACAGAGGAAAAGCATGGTTTCAATAACAGGAAGATGATCTTAAAAAATAAATATTCATGCATTTTTTTTCTCACTGTTCTAATTTAATGTTTTATGGAAATCTATAATATAAACTGGCATAAAAAGACATAATGAGGTTTTAATTTAGAATTAAATAAATCAGTGGGATGAAAAAGAGATACAGAACTTGAATGAATTTGCCTCATGGAATAACTTCAGAATTACTTCAGTAAAATCCCTGAAAGAGCAAGCTATTGTTAGACAAAAGATTGTGATTCTATTAAAATTGAATATTTCTTCACCATTTGAAATCCATACTGCCTGAACTATTGTGTATCAAATTAGGTCACTATAAACAATGACAAAATTGATGATTGTTCCAATAAGGCGCTGGGTTATTTAAGTTTGCATTGCTACATATAGCGAGACACTGTGAAAGAGGCAATGTGTAATTTACACATGACCATCAGTCTATTTTGCAAAATGTCAAGCCGTTTTTTTTTTTTTTTTTTACTTAATGTGCTAGGTATTATAGTGAACAAATTCCTTCTGTTTTTTTTGTTCAGTGAAAAAACTGCACATCTCAGTGTGTATTGAACAGTTAAAGTTTGTGACTGACAGTTTACATTTTCTTGGGTCTTTCTGAGCATAGAATCTCTATTAGGTCTGGTTATAGATTTCTCTGCTTCACAATCTCCATCTTCTGTTCTCATCCTTAGTAGTCTTCAGATATATGTGAACGCTGTATCCCATTTATTATGCTGGCCATTCATTATTTTGATAAGATGCTGAGACAAATATTTTGAATCAAAGCATTTATTGTTGTATCATTTACTCAGAATTTTTAAATAAATTATGGGAATTCTTCAAGAAAGCCAATATTTTATGTTTACTTTCAGCATTATTCTAGAATGAACAAGAAATGAAATGTAGACCAGTTTTTTCAAAATGATAGCAGATTTACGGTAGGTTCAAAGTGTAAGGTTTTATCATTTAAGGATGAATTTTTTTCTCTTTGAAAATTTGAACTTTGAAAATCTTGGAGAAATAATTGCCATTCTTACAATATTTTTTTTCCACTCAGACTTTTGATCAGTGTGTTAGGCAATTTCTCATTCTAAATAATTTAAGCCTTTGATTTTTATTTTGAGAGCTTGTAGGTTATTTGCAAACCATTTCGAAGAAAAAAAAAAGTAATATATATATGTATACACACACACATATATATAAATAACTCATATTTTTTTAATATTTTAAGTCAACTTTGTCTTACTGTTGTCTATCATTCTACTTTTTAATTTTCAGCAGTACGTATTTATTTTACCCTATGGAATAAGCTTTGTTTGTATGACTACTAACAGACTATTTTAGAGTCTTGTGAAAAAATAAAGAGGAAAGATATCTCACAGCTTTGCTGGAAGCATGAAGCCCTGTTATAGTGTATTTAATTGATTACTATTTACGTACCAAATGCTGATGATTCAGGGGATATAAAAGAAAGTTAAGTCAAGAAGATTATGAGTTTTTTCCCCTCAAAGCTGTAAAAGCATTGATTAACTTACGCTTTTAGGTTGTAGCACAACGTTATCTCGGAGATTCATTGAAATGTGTTTGCCAGAGACACTTCCTAACATTGTCCAACAGCTTTCAAACATACTCCCAAGGAGAGGCTTGCTTAATGCAAGATGGGCTGTGTCTACTTAGCCTCCATTTTATTCTAGAGAACTTTTATCTCCTCTTGGGTGTCTCAGTTTGAGAAAATTTAGAGGGGCAGAGGCCTCTGATGCAAAACCCCTGGTTTCTCCAATACAGAAAAAGACCAAATACATCTGGGAGTAAGTGAAAAAATAACTCTACCAGGAAAAATGCCAAAACCAATAGTGATAAAACTGGGTTAAACCAACAGATGGGGTGAAATTCCTGGAGCCCCACCCACCAGACCAAATTGAGATGGTAGCTGGCCTCCCCAGCCAGGACAGAGACAAGACGGCCACCCTTCCATATAGTTTGCCCCCCACACACATGGAAAAACCTGGTAGCAATAGTTGGAGAGTCAGAACTGGCAGGAAATGACGAATAGGTGGGATTTGATACTGGCAGGCACTTGCATGGCAATGGAGTGAGGCTGCGGTGCTGGCACGGGCAGTCAGAGCAGGGCTGTGGAGCCCCCAGGAGACTGGAAGGATCCACAACATACCCTTTGAATCCAGTGATGAGACTTGGTTGTTGCAATTTTGATGCTGGTTGGTCAAAGTGGCGGTTGAAGTCCTGTCAAAGTGGTGGTTGCAATCCAGATCCATCAAGGTGGTGGTGGAAGCCCTGAAACTCAGAGTTGTACATGCTCAGGTTCAAGTGGGAAGGCCTCTGGTACCTCCCCTGGGGCAGGAAGGTTTCATAGTGAATGATGTAGTACTGTGGGTCACTTTGGGAGCATGTCAAAGACTGTGGGAGTCTTTGACACCTCCTGAGATGTTGCAGCTGTCTCTTACATCTATTATGAGTTCATTATGGTCCATTATAGCTCATCAACAAGAGATGAATACCTTCAGGCTTGGTGTGAATGTTCCAGATTATCTGGGTTATCCCCTTGTTAGCTGAGTTACCTGTGTACCTATAGAGCACCAATAGCCCAGTCTTTTACAGCCCCTGTGCTGTCACTGCAGGTGGTCCAATGTTTGAGTCATTAATCACTAGCATTCAGTCTCTTCAAAGAAGGCAGAACACCAAAAAGGCCTATTTGGAGAATAGAAAAGGTGGATACCAGAATTTTTGTGTAACCCAGGACACTGGATTAAGCAGACTGGGTTAATAGTATCTGGTTGTCAGAGCAGCAGCAGTGTTGGCCTCCGGCAGGAGTGCTGGAGGTATATATATTTAAGGTAATTCATGTTTTTGTCAGAAGAGCCATAATCATAGCAATAGAGGTGCTTTAGTACTCAGATCAGCCTGAGCTCTCCTCCTTCAGTGATGCCAGCTTTACAATGTGGGGATACAGGTTTGCCATAATGAGGCCAATTTTTTATACTGCTTTAGTCAGTTCTTGTACACAAGAGGAACTCTCTAGGGAAGAACCATTTAGAGATAAGGTAGTCTTAGGAAAGACAGATGTATTGACTAATTTTAAACTTTCATATGTTTATATATAATTGGAACATATTTCTTTTTCAAAACTGTTGAAAAAATAGCACTTAGATTATTTTTTCTTTTCATTGAATGGAAGATGTATCTTCTTATTTGAAGAATCCACAACCAATTTAGAAAGCACCAGATGAGATGAGAACTCTTCATTGATACAGAACTAGCCAATTTCTAGATAAGCACAGTGAGTGATTTGCGTGGTTGCTACAGCATGTCAATATGTTAGACTCATCAGTTATCTAATCAGTAAGTTATTGTGTGTTCTGACAGTCCTCCATAAAGACAGATTTGTTTTACTTTGCATACAATAAGTTGTTTCCATAACTGTTACTCAAAGAATTTTGTCATCTGTGTGTCAAGCTTTTTCATGTAGTTTTTGCTGTATATTTCCTTATTCAAACTGCATAGAAGAGACAGTTAATAAGACTATTTAAAACTGTACATGGAGAAGAAAATGACATGGTTAAAAATCTTTAAAGCTGAGGTTTCAAAAAATTAATATTTTCTATCCTGCAGTTAAATGTTATGAGCTCTTTAAATGCTGTAACCTGAAAAGACATTAAAAGCAGTCTGTCAGAAAGTTCAGTGAAATACTGATTCAACAGTATCCTGCTTAATGCCGTCCTGCAGTACATTTCATCTGTTCATGCATTTGGTTCTGCAGTAATGAATACAAATATGAACTAAAGGGAAAATATTTAGACTAACAAGCAACTGTATTTAGTCATATCTGTGTAAATTATTCGATATCTATTAATTACTGCTAGTTGTGGGGGGTTTCTTGTGTTAAAGCTATGGTCTTCCATGGCTTTTTAAATTAGGGTCTCTGAAAGATGTTGCTTACTGCAAATTTTTATCTGTGATATAATTTATATTCTGTTGTATTGTCAGTTGTATGAGTGCTACCAAAGCTAAAATAAATCTTGAGATTAGCAGTCCAGAGACTGACTGCAGTCTGCACATCTTATGGCTTGAAATGAACTTTCTTGGGAGATACCTCAGAACTGACATGTGAGGCACCAAGAAAAAAACAAGTGCAAACGACAATGAATCAGGTGAATCCTGTGTCATAAATGCAGCCAAAGAGCAAAGAATCCTGGTGAAAAGTGACAAGTGGAGTGAAAGGCTGTTCTGAGTTAGATAAAATGGATGAAAAACAGAATAGTGTGACTGTAAAGGCAGGAGATGACTGAAGGATGATACATTCAGAGCTCTGACAAAACGGCACTTGGGAAATTCTTTTACTTCTCTAGTGTAGACCTCAGGCAAAAAGACATTACTAGCAGAGATCAAACCCCTCTTTCCTTGGAATTCTCATTATTTAAAAGGTAAGTTTGATGTGGGGTGGGGGAAGGGGGGAAGGAGAGCAAATAATATACAATTTCTTAACAATTAAAGGACAACGTAGGTCAAATCAGTCATATTCTATGATAGATTTTCAAGACCAAGCACTAGGTAGCTCAGATCCTGCAAACTTTAAGAACCAACATATGTAGAAGACTAATTCTTTAGTAGAATTTTGGTGACAGTATGTGTTCACAGAATATGCTGAGTTGGAAAAGACCCATCAGGATCATCGAGTCCAACTCCTGGGCCTGCACAGGACCATCCCCAAAAGTCACACCATGTACCTGAAAGCGCTTTTTGAACTCAGTCAGACAGGCTTGGTGCTGTGACCACTTCCCTGGGGAGCCTGTCTCAGTGCTCAGCCACCCTCTGGGTGAAAAACCTTTTCCTGATATCCAACCTAAACCACCCCTGACTCAGCTTCATGCCATTTTCTCAAGTCCTGTCACTGGTCATAATAGTGACCAGTGACAATAGATCAGTACCTGCCCCTTCGCTTCCCCTTGTGAGGGTGTTGAAGACTACAATGAGGTCTCCCCTCAGTATCCTCTTCTCCAGGCTGAATAGACCAAGTGACCTCAGCTGCTCTTCATACAGCTTCCCCTTGAGGCTGTTCACCATCTTCATTGCCCTGCTTTTGACACTCTCTAGTAGCTTTATATCTTTCTTACATTGTGGTGCCCAAAACTGCACACAGTATTCAAGGTGAGGCCTCACCAGTGCAGAGCAGAGCAGAGCAGAGCAGAGCAGGACAATCACCTCCCTTGACTGGCTGGTGGTGCTTTGCCTGTTGCCCCCTGGACATGGCCCTCTTGGCTGCCAGGGCACTGCTGACTCATATTCAACTTGCAGTTGACCAGGACACCCAAATCCCTTGCCTTATTGCTACTCTCCAGCCTCCCATTCCCCAGTCTGTGCAAACATCCAAGGTTGACCTGTCCCAGGTGAAGAATCTGGCACTTTCCCTTGTTGAACTTCATGTGGGTAGTGATTGCCCAGTCGAGGTCTCTCTGCAGGTCCTCCCTGACTTCAAGGTAGTTGACAGATCCTCTCAGTTTATTGTTGTCAGCAAACTTAGTATTCCTTTGAGTTCTGTGTCCAAATCATTAACGAAGATGTTGAAGAGAACTAGGCTGATGATGAAGCCCTGCAAAACCCCACTAGTGACCAGTCACCAGCCTGATGTTACCCCATTCACTATAACTTTTTGTGCCCAGTCTGTGAGCCAGTTGCTCTGCCATTGCATAACATGGTTTTGCAGCTGTGTGCTGGACATTTTGTCCAGAAGGATGCAAATCCTTCCAAATGTTAAAATCAGTGTGTGTAGCAGGAAATTTCAAAACTATATACATTAAGTTCCTATGTGTTATAAAATAGATTGTGTTTTGAAACAAGTGTCCTGATACAGCTAAATCTGTAAACAGAGTTTAATTTTTAATAGTCATGTAATTTATATACCATAATGTAATGGTAAACTGTCTTCACACATCTGTTAACATTTTCCCTACAGCTAACATATATTGCTTATCAGTCTGTGGTGTGTCTAGGAAATCCCATTTCACACATTGCTTCTTACAATATTTCATAATCACAGTCAAAAGATTTTGCATAATTGGTGAAACAAGGAACTATTAAGTTATACCATCTTTCACAGTGTTACTTAAATTAGTGGTTGGGTTCTTTGCTCCTTTACCTTTTCTGACATCACCTGCTCCATTTTACTTACTTTTGCTGTTTTTTGAATGTAATGATGTTAATAATATAATTTTTATATGCATTGTCTATAAAGCAGATATTTTGATAAGCATCAAAATATTAAAGATAAGATATTGTAAACATAGATGTACATTTCTTATGTTCATCTTAGGTCAGTCTTAGGTGTCTTGTCTCTACTTGGCTTCATTTAACTGCATTCTTTCCATCCACTTTTCCACTTTCATTGTTGTTTCATTAGCACAGAAAATTTCCTTGCTTCTGCCAAAGTTCAGTTATCTTTTAAAGTTTTGAGGTTCTCAATTAAAAATAACATACACCTTTTCTATTTCTGTTATATAAATTTTTTTAATGCTTGATAAAGAATCTTCAGCTTTTGGACAAGCAGGTCCATTTACTTTTTTTTTTTTTTTTTAATGATTCTACACTGTTCTTTAGTAGATGCTAATTTATCCCATTTCAGATACAGATTCTCTAAATTGTTTAGTTCTCTGGTTTTTGTCTTTTGCCATTCTTTTGTTTGAATGTTGTCTCTTCTGCTTGGAAATATATATTGAATTGTATTTTCAGTAGGTTTTTTATTTAAGAAATATTTTTTCAGTATTTCTTTTGGGAAGCAGATCTCGTGCAATGTTGTTTTGCCATTTTTGGTAGTATTTAAGACCTGGAATTTACATGTTTGTTTTTAATTGGTGAACACTAGCTATTTTCTGCTTTTGTTCTGTGGACCTGTGGATATTTTCCGGAACCACTGGTTACAGTTTCTGAAGAATGTCAGGTTTTTCCTACTCTGATTTCAAGTCTGCAGTGGTGCATCTTTTGTAATCTTGCCCAGTCTGTCTTTGACTAATTTTTTTACTATTGGATGTATGATCATTTTTAGTGATTGGATTCATGCTCATATGAGCATAGAGATATGAAAAGTCTTGCCGTGAATGATATGGACAAGAAAAGGGGCAGAAATTGACCAAGAATAGTAATTGGTGACCAAAATTCCTTTCCAGTTCCTAATTTCCAGTGAATGTACTTAATTTTGAACAAAATAAAGCTAAGTGATAAAATACTGATTGATATATTAGCTAAAGTTACGTGATTTTAATGTTTTCACAACAAATCCAATATAAAATGTGAGCTCTTTCGAATAGATTGCTTTGAAATAGCACATATAATAAAATTTAAATATGAATAATTAGAAAACCACCTTCCTAGGGAGATGCCTGATGCCAGGGACTCCCTCCAGCTGCCCCCTGGATGCCTTGCTGCCTTGCTGGGGATAAGGGGAAGAGCCTGGCTACCAGGCTGTGCCCTGGGGAAACCCCCTCTGGGTGTTCCTGCTCATGGCAAGCTGCCAGCACACACTGTGCCCTGGTACTTTAAAAAATTTAATCTTAGAATGTGTTTTACTTTTATATAAAATGAAAATTATGATACTTCTTTTAGTTTGACAAAACTTGCAATTTAACCATTTAAAGTAAATTGGAAAACAGTAAAATAATGAGGCAAAGTATGAATTTTAAGCCAATGAGTATATGTTATTAAATCTGAAATAAAAAGTGCTCGCTCTTCAAAGGAAAAAATTTAGATGTGATTCAAATGCCTTCTGTTTCAGATAGTTCTCTGCTTCCAAAAAATTGCTTTATCAATCACTTCTGTAAGTTAGTCTGTAAATTGGTGTATAAATGAAGTGTTTTATCTGTTCTCTCTCTTTTGTTTTCTTTTATACCCTGAACCAATCCTCTGCGAGGCAGATTCATTTGTTGTTTAGTTGAAATGGAATGACTGCAATTCCACAAACAAATTGGGCCGCAGTTAGGTGCACTTTGTCATAAATAATCTCTGAGGAGATTGGATTTTTCTGCTTGCTGGTGTACTTCAGCTGTATGTTAAATTCACAGCTTCTAAAAGGGACTGAGTTATTGCTCAGCTGAATGCTCACGGAGGAGCACGCACCTGTCCTTATTCTCCTGTGTTGTAGCTGTCTCTATATCCCTAAAGCACATTCAGCAAAGTTTATGGTAAAAGAAACTACTAGTCTATTTTTTTTTCATTCTTTGTCCCATTTTTTTCTTATTCAACTACATGATACACAGCTTTTTCGGTGTATATATCTTCATAATCTGGAGAGAAAAGCCATTTCATAGATTGGTTGAGGGCATTTTCCATGGTCTGGTCACCTAATAGTCATGTTTCACATTCAGCAGTATGCCACTTTAAAATGTAACGGCATGTTTTTATCAGCTGTAGGAAATACCTTTTACATTTTCATTTATAAATTTTACAGATATTTCTTTTGCTTTGTTATAGAAATTTGGTCTGCATTTCAGTGCAACCTTTTCACTTCCTTTTTCAAAAGCAAGCTGTAACTCCACAGCTCTGTGGCTGAGATGGCTGGGGTGCTGGCAGCTTGATAGTGTAATCTCTGCCTTTTTCCAAGCTGTCTTCTGCAGGTTGTGTAATGGGTTGAGCAACATCTGCAAAAGTATGATAGTTCTGTTTTAGAGCTATCTAATTCTGATCTGTGTCATTTCTGCACACAGCCAATCATGCTGAGCAGTCTGAATTATACTTCGTTTAGATGGGATTACATAACTGTCCCAATGATAAAAAATGAACTGAATTTCCACAATGTGGCAAGCTTTAGATCTTTACATATAAGTAGGGGATTGCACATGTTTCATAGATGGCATGATCATATTTTGAGTGTCTGTGCATTTAATTTATTTCACATCTGGGAAAACCCAGACAATATATAGAAGAGTAGTGAACAATAGCATACAGTCTAATTCTTATGAAAAATGCTACAGTAACAGAATATGTTACTTTTCATTTATGAAAAGTAAATGTTACTTTTCATTTATTGATGAACGAGCTAATGTTTGATGCATATAATGTGTATGGGGCTCATTTAGAAACCTAATGAGACAGTTTTTTGTCTCAAATCTGATCAGGTGTGTGATGTGTTGTTGAAGAGTTTCAAGTGTGGAATTTTAATTGACGATATCAAGTCACTCCACTGCAAAATATGATTTAGGGAAAAATAATCACAAAAGCTATTAATATAAATCTATTTGTTAAACTGAGTATCAAATGTAATAGGCAGAGTAGCATCTAGTCAGATGAGATAGTACTTTACCCACATTACCCAGTGATCATAGACATTATATATCAGCTACACCTAGTTTATAATACAGTATTTCAGTAGTTCAGAAGTAATGAAATTTTGTCATGCATCGCATATGAACATGGGAACATGGATGTGAGAGTGGACAAATATGAAAACCAGTACAAACCGTATGAATGTACTGTGGAGGAGATAAAAAGAGCAGTATAAATAATAATTTTTTCTTTCTTCTGCCATGTTGCACTTTGTATGGCTCAGGTTGCATTTCCGATATAAACCACCTCATCAGCTGGGTCAGACTGCACATGGGTGTGAATAAGAAGAGTTGGATATAAGTGGATATAATTGTCAGAATGAATCAACTGGCTGGTTTTGTGTAGGCTGAAGGTAGGTGTTGAAAGAGGCCTTTGATGTGGGATCTTAATAAGAGGAATTTAAGGAATATGTGGACAACCTATGGTGAGAATTAGGCTCAGGGAAACAGGCTAAATGTGGTGTTTTCAAAAATTTTATGACAATGTTCTAAATCTAAATTTTGAAATGGCAGCAGAGAAGATCTCACCAAACAGAGTCAAAATCATGTGGTTTGACAACAATGTTGTTGCACAAAAATTGTCACCAAGACAGAAGGGACTGGTGAGAGAATATCTCAGGGCCAGAACAAGGCCTTATTAATAGAAGTGATGAGTTGGTGAATGTCAGTGCTAGCTGAAGTGTGTTAGGAAATAAAATGATAGGTACTAGAGAGATATTTTTGGATGATAGGGGATAGAGAAGAAAAAATGAGGGAAAAATATAGCTCATAGTCTTGAAAGATTGAGAGAATAATAGTCATAATAGTGATGGAAGTAGTGATAGTCATAATAGTGATGGAAAAAAGGACAGAAAGAATTTGAAAGTGAAGATGGGAGTGACAGTGGCATGCCTAAGAAGAGATATTAACCAGGCATAGGAGATAAGTTGGTGTAACAGTAGGTTTTTGAGTCATCAGTAGATAACTTTATAAGCTTTGTGAGTGAAGGAAAGTGTTTACATTCACTGCAAAATGAGAAGAACAGGGCTTGGGGACCAAAGTCTAACTTATCATCATCCTATCAGAAGAAAAAAATATTTATTGTATCAGAGTACCAATAACTTTTCTGTATTTATGGTTCCCTTACTAAAGCTTATGTCTTCTAGTTTGAAGCATGAGAGAAAGAGATGGGGATTTCTTTTTTATCTAAGCTCACACACGCTTCTGTTTCTTCAGGGATAGTATAATAAATGATGTCAATTAAGTTTCTTTCTTCCTAATTGGAGGAAGAATGCCTTTTAAAACTGTTCTTATTTTACCTTTTAATTGATCCACAACTCTACAAAATATAAAATGATTGAATTATTCCTCCCTGAAAAGTGGACTTGAAGTAATGATGGGTTCCAGTCAGGGTGCTTTAGAGAAATTAGCAAGCAAACATAGCTTGGCTCACAATGGGATGTTAAATTTAAATAGAAAATATAGAATCCAATGTAGAGAATTTCAGAGGAATTGTGTGGTGGTTTTTTCATAGGCTCACAGAATTCTCCTTAGTATATATTAGTAATTAGGTAAATATGTTACAAAGAGAAGAAACCTATTATTGTGAAAAAAGAAGCAGGATGTATCACGGTCGGGGCTGAACGTGCGACATGGCTCACGTGTTCGGAGATCAGGAACTTTTATTTAGAAGCTGGAAACTTTCCTTAGAAGCAGTGTGGCTGCTTATATACTGTACTCAGTAACACATGGACACATACAATTGGTTTAACTGTAACATAAACATCTCACAATTGGACACCTGTTCATGTACATCCACACATGTCCAGCAGCCCTGACTCAGCATTCCTCTCAAGAAACCCATTCTTTTGCTAAGCTATTTCTGTCCGTGGTCATTACCTGACCAGGCACAAGTGTTCCACCTTCAACCTTTCAGCTACTCAGAGACCCCAGAGCCAGCTGGGATCCCCACAAGGGTGGTTTTAAAAAATCTACTGTGAACTTTTTAAAAGGGATTGTTCTGTTATTCATGTGGTACAAAAAGGTTTATTTCCTGTTTCAATTATACATTGCAGACGTTATTTAAAATTTATTAGTGTTACTACCTTGCAAAATAGTTATATTTGGTTGTGACTAATCATTATGTATATTAACAACAAACGAGGAATTTTTCCCCACACAGCCTTTGATTCTCATGGTGTTCATTGAAGGTAACAACAATTACTTACTTTCTATTGGATATCATAGACACTAACTATCCATCATATTTACTTATCAGATTTCTTATGTGCATAATTTTAAAATGCAGTTTAATATGTAGTCTTTGACTTTTCTGCGTGGTAAGATGAGATGGGCAGAATGCTCCAGTGGAGTAGGGGCTTGAAGTCAGCAAGTTCTGAATACTGTTTTTCCTTTCTTACTCTCATTATGAAGCTTCATAGACAACTCATATTTTACTTCAAGGAGTTCACTTGTGCAATAGGGATAGTGACAGCTGATTAAGAGCAACTTAGTTTTAATAGGCCTTTGAATCAGTTAATGTGAAAAGTTTACTGCCTTTTCTCAGATAGGTTCATATTATATTTTATTCAAATTTCCTGATGATGAAAAAACAGGACAGGAGCTCATTTCTCCTACTGTGTATGGGACTTTGGGGTGATTATTGCTCTGTGTTATTATATATCTCTCTTCTAGAAAGTACGTGGAAACAGAAAATAAGAACTGGAGTCACTTCTGTCAGTTTCACCTATTTAATGAGTGAGAAGATTGCAAAATTTAATTATTAAGATTTTTAGAGTGATTTCTCTAGAATTATATTTTCCAATATAATATAGTATTCTAATATAATGTTAGAATTATATTTTCCGGTATAACTTTCATGTTGGCTGACCACCCTAACTATCTGCTATATAGTTCTCTAGCAATTTTGTATTAGCTAAGTTTAAACACATTTTCAAAATCCTCTGTGCTCTTCCCATAATTTTAATGTTTCAATTTTTTCCTAGGTTCCTATATGTTGTTAAAATAAATAGTAACTTGACAGATGAAAGCTTCATGTTGGGTACAATTTTTTTTTAATACAGAGTCAGTCTTCTAATAATTTTATAAGAATATGAATGGTAGAGACTTCTGATTCATTAAGCAATAATATGATTTTAATGGTAGGATTTTTCTTCTCAATGCAGCTGAGTTAAGAAATATGGAAATAGTAGCAATAATTCTCTTGATATCTCACACAGAACTTGTGTTAGTGAATAGGCTTATGGTGACACTAATAGCATTCCCACATTTATTTATTGTCATAAATAGGTTCTTGAACTGTAATGTAGTGTATTACGTTATATTTTAGGCATGTTTATATTTTATAAACAAAGTTCTTTACACAGTGACCTGCATTCTTTTCTTTAGTACAAATTTATACACAGGTTTTTGAAATTCTTTAATATCCACAGTGGGGCCGCAATTATGGAAACTTCACCATCTGTCTAATTTCCTAAGCCCAGTTACAAAACCAGTCAGTCCTGGGCAGTTTCTAGTGAGAAATCACCATTATGAAGACTTCTCACTGCCCTAGTAAGCTCTCAATGCACTGACTGTTGCTCCTCAGCTAAACTTAACATCCATGGTGAAAGTGTTTCAGCTGTTTGGCCTTTTAGAGACTTCCATGTTCTATAACACAGACCTGTCACAGCAGTCGTGGCGTATTTAACTTTGGATATGTCTTATGCTCTCACTCAGCCATTTAAAGCCTTTCATGCCTGTTACTGCGTTAGGCACCTAACATGATTACATTATCCAAATGTGCTGAATGTTCTTAAGAGCCTTTTGCTTAATTCCCTTAATTATTGTGAAACTTTATGCAGCATCATAATCACTAGACTTCTGTAAGCACAGTAGAAGTGCATCTATGAGACTTCTTAATATCATGTTGAATATTTCTTATCTCCACTGAATCCCATACTACTTGTATTTATCTAAAGTAAAATTCTGGATGCCACATTTGTAAAACTTGCACCAGTAATATATTTATGTTAGGAACCTCTCTATTCAGCTTTCTGGCTGAGTCTTCACAAATGGCTCCTCATGTGTAACTTTGGTTAGTGTTTCTGTCCTCCGTGGGGTGACCAGTTTGGCTTACTTTCTTTTCATCTGGAGCTCTTACAGTTGATAACATGTGGTTTCTGTTTCTAATAGAAACTATTATATCATGTCAGTGTCAGTTGACATGATACACAATTAGTTGAATTCATCTCTTTTGATGATATTATTAAAGGCATTATTAAACAGAAAACAACTTAACAGAAGAGAATGTGCCTGCAGTAGCATAGACTTCTGAATTTATTGTTATTATTTAATTTTTGTAAATGTTAGGATTTAAACTAAAATAAGAGAATAAAATCACATACTAGAACAGCCATTGCAGAAATAATACATATCTTGACTTTTCATACTCCTTTTTCCTTTTTAGTAACTTAATTTCCTTTTTTGGAAACATTTTCCTATTGGGAAACATAACATGAATACATTTCAAGATAAAAAAAACCCACAAGAAACCTTTTTCTTGTTTGTGTTATTATCACTTTTAGTTTTGAAGAACATGAGTGAACTCCTTTCTAGGTTTTACGAGCAGGTTGAATCTTCTCTGGTGCATGGGTGTTATTAGTATTTTTAAAAGTCTCAGCAGTTACTAGAGATGTTTTAATGCCACAGAACACGGATGGTTTGTTAGACTCCTACAGGGTATGAAAGAAGCTGTAAAAGGGTCTGGAATCCTTAGAAAATTTACAAGTATGTAGGCAGGGCTTAACATTTATTTGCCTGCAGTCTTTCTGATTTTAATAGAATTAACAGTATGATTTTTGATGTCTAAATTATGCCAATTTAGACTCTGATAGTAATGTTGTACAAGGTAACATCTTATTTGGAAGCATTCTCTAGCATTTCAGCTTCTGAAAATTAATTTTTGCTGAGCACTTCTTTATGTCTCACCATACTACTTGTCACTGTGTGAAGAAACGCTACTGCAAGTTTGCCACCTTCTGCTGTAACTTTACTGTCTCCAAGGCAATACCATTTGGCCATTGTGTTCACTTTTAAAGTTCTTCCCGTTCTCCCACAGCAAATGCATTTGGCTTGATAATAAATGTGACTTTATTGCTTAAGACAGAAGGAACTGTGCTTCAGTGGGAAGTGCTTCATAGGAAGTCTGGGATACTTATGCAAGTGAGTGCATGAAGTAGTTGCTGTGAACAATCTCTAAGTAGTTTCCAAAGGTCAAAACATAGTATGTTGCCACCTTCCATTAAAGTAGCTCTGGTACATACTGGTATGTTGAAACAGCGGGTAACACAGCATGCTATTGTTTTCAAAGATAAAATATAGCAGTTCATGGTTCTTTAGGTATTGAGTGAATCCACCAGGCATGGATATTTTCTTTTGCAGTGCACTGTAAGAGAACGTGTAGTCTGTGTATCTGAAGAGATAAGTGAGATGTATGTCTTTGACTTTCAAGATTCTGCTGGAAATCGATTGCTGCTGATTTTTACCTGTCAGCTTGCCCTTGGCTCTCTTAAGGAGGTCCCAAATAGTCCATCTGGACAATCCATCAGAAGAGTGTTTGTGGTGGTTGTCTGTTTACACTGGTGACACAAATAGCCCACAGCTTGTAGTTAATCTCAGTGAGGTAGATAAGAACAATCTCCACTTTTTGAGATGTAAAGTTTCCAGAAGCACAAACAGCCTGGGAAAAAGCTGTCAATTAGTTGGGACTACTTTGAATAATAGTAAGGGGTAGGATAACTGGATGATTCATATTGATTTAATGAAAATGGAACAAATCACTGAAGTATGATGGCAAGTTTGTATATGAAAGTCTTAATACTAAAAATGATAAGGAGAGGAAAATTGATAGAAATATTAAACAGCTCCAAACATTTGTTTTGTAGTTTAATGAGGTACAGGTTATGCTGAGACCTTAGCATTGCTTAACCTTGGTCAGGGAGTTCATATCCGGTGTAAATCTAAATTTATGCGTAAAGGTAAGCGTGTGATAAATCCCACTGAAAGCAAATGCTATTGTTTCAATAAAGATCAAAGCAGCCCATCTCAGTAGTCTAAAGAGAGTCCCATGGGGCTGGGCAAGTTGGTAGCCATGAATGAACTGCAGCCAAATGCAAAAGCAGTCAAGGGGGGATCTCACAAGGCTTCCCACAGCTGCAGGAGCCATGGTGACACAGCTGTGCTGCATCAAAGCTGGCGACATCCACGGACATGCTTCTGGGCAATCAAACCCATATGTGGGGGACAGGGGTAGTCAAGTCCATGAGTCTGCTCAGGGCCTTGTTGCTTGTATTGGTATTTTAACAAAATATTGTTAATTATTAGTAGCCGAATAATTCTGTCATGTTTATTCACTTTCCAGTTGAATACGTATTAATGACCAAAGTAGTCTAGGAAAATCAGGTTTGCTTTATAAAGAGGAAGGACTTACTCAAAGGGCAATTTGTCTCATCCTGGAGCAGATAGTAAAGGTAGGTGATTTTAAACCCCTCCAATTTACTGTCTTTCCCAGTTCAATTAATCAAAAGAAAGCCATGGATAGCAGTAAAAAGAGCTTTCAGTCATAAGATGCTCTTTAGTCCAGGTACACCCATGATTGACTGTGGCATTTGTGTTCTTTCCAGATGTTTCAGTTACCTGTATTTTACCTTTATAAACAAAATAATCTCCTAAGTATGCATTGCATAGACATCATACAAGTAGTTTTAGAAAAATAATTCAGGAAATTATTTTTCTGTGTTCATATGTGTTTTGAAATACTTATTTAAAAGTAAGAATTTAAACCCATTTTTTTAATCTTTAATATACATTCCATCTCTCTATATGTGGTGGCAACTTAGAAAATTAAATGAAAATCAACACACCTAATCTTGTATTCACGTCTCATAAAGCTAAAAAAGGACTTTTATTTTCTGTTCCGTGCACCTTGGCCAACCAAGCTTGACATTTTTCAGGCATTTTTGTGTAGCAAATTTTAACTCCCAAATGAAATTGGTTAATTATAGATATTTATCCTTATTAATGGGTTGAGATGTGTATCAGAAGTCTTACTGAATAGAGATACAGTGCTTTGTAAATGGTTATAATATGTTGAAGAAAAACATTTCCTTTTTTTTTTTTTTTCAAAAGGGAGTTACTTTTCAAGTTCTGATAACTATGCATGTGGTGATGGAAGAATCAGCTCTATTGTTTGTCAGAATTTAGGATGTCCAGTAAAGCCTTGCAGACACAGCCTCGACAGATCTGCATTTCTCTCTCATGAGAAATACATTTATTTTCATGAAGTACTTTGACAGGTAGATGAATTGAATGTAAATGGATGTGCGTATAAGCTTTTCTCTCTCTGCTAGGTAATTAAAACATAAGGCAGAATATTAACAAATATCTTTATTAAAATAGAGAAGTGACAGAACACTGATAAATATTTGCTTTTGATTTCATTAAGAGATGGAGACTAGAACTTTCAGAATGCTTGGTTTTCTTCCATATCTGGAGTAAAAAAAAAAAGAAACAAAAAAATTCCGATGCAGATGCTGGTATAATTTTGATCATTATTTTGGTTTTACAGATCTTTTAGAATGAAATTGAACAGGATATAAATTATTTCACTTTTTCTTTTCTTTTTGCTAGCAATATTACCTACAACCAGGGCTCTTTAAAAAATGTAGTTTATTATTGGTTTTATTTTGTTATTCTGTTTGAAAATCCAGAGATAGAATGTGTCAACAACTTGTTCCTGTTACATCCAAAGTACTTTTTTTTGAAGATACTGTCAAATTAAATCAAGAAAAGGCTTGCATGTTCATGGCATAGGTCCGAATTATTTTTTCAGGTGCTCTGGTAAATTGGTGAGGAAATGTTTTCATGAATCCAATACTTTGAAATGCCCTGCACGTTTGTCCATCTTATTGCTTTAACTCAGTATAAAAATTGCATAATTATAATATAAAAATCACATTTCATAAGTATCTTTTATAATTTTCACTTACTTTGATTGCCTCTCAAATGTAATTTCTGTACACGTTTGTCAAATTACAAGGACTTGGTATGAATAAAAATGGCAGAAGATTGGTCTCTGTTACGGTAAAAATATATTTTTATAAAAACAACTAACCAGAAAACTGTATTCCTTGATGCAGTCCATATGTATTTTCATATTTCTTTTTTAAGTGTTTGGGTATCAGGTGTTTAAGTTAAGCATTTAGATGTTGAATTATCTCTATTCTAAGTCTCTTTTTTCGATAGGCTTTTTTAAAATTTGAGATGTTCTCTAATAACAGTGAAGTGTTCACCTTCCTTTTTGTAGAATACCTGCACTGAGTAAAATTGTAGTAGGCAGAAAAGACATTCCTAGTAAAAAAATATTTTTTTTTAAAATCAGCTGTATTATAGGCTGTCTGTTCACAAAACACAATTCTGTCTCTAATTTCTAGTGCCGTTATACATCAGCTAATAAAACTAGGATTATTTTTCTGTCCTCAGAGTTAAATTTCAGGAGTATAGAAGAAAAACATTATTAGGCGTTAATTTTTGCTTGTGGTCTTCCAAACCTGGTAGTGCTGAGATTTTCAAAATGTATCTTTTGGACCAGCTGTTTCCTGGGGAGGGCCTTCTAATAGAACAGCCAGTAAGAAAAAAGTGTCTTCTAGTTTTGATTACCAGCATGTTGGAGTTGTGAGGTGTATCTGGTACCTTCTATAGTTCTTAAAATATGCTATTAGCATTAAGGCACAAGAGTGGTAACTATAGAAAATGCAGATTGTGCAGTTTTGTTGCAAAATAATGTGGATTTCAGAAGTGAGGATGAATTCTGCCAGAATTCTAGGAGAGAGGGAGGAATGCTCATTGATAGGATCTTGGTGAAAAGTAAAGAAATAAGAAAAAATACAAATATTTTGTGCGCAAAGTTGAAGTCTGATATAATGGAAGTGATCTGAGAACAAGAAAAGAACCTGTCCTAATATATCTGTTAATTAGGAAGACTTGCCTTGTTTTACCTACCAGTTAGGCAGAAAGTAGTTTTTAAATTAAACCTAATTCTTATTCAAATGATATTTTAATAAAAATAATTATAGTTAATATAATTATTAATCTTCTATAATAATATTTAAAGGATTCTAGCATATATTGGTATCTCATTTCCAGGAGTTTTTAAAATTTAGGAAAAAACGAATAAATACATTTAATATAGAAAAAGGATAATTCTATGTAAAATTATAGGTTCATCAAGATAATATTTGATGTAGTCTTTAAAAACAGAGACTGAGTACTAAACTACTTATTTGAGTTGATTTGTTTGTGTTATTAATTTGAAACAGGTGCCAGCTGCATGTTAATCCATGGAAATCCCTGTTATATACTTAAAATGTCAAATGAGACTATGTAGAACTTGCCCTCTTAGGGCACGTATATAGCAACGTGAAGCTCTGATTGACACAGCACTGAATACATTCCTTTCAGCCTTTACTGAACCTGCTGAAAGTAGCATTATTAATAAAAACATGCTGGCACATGTTTTGTTGTTGGCCAGCATCCTTGATGTGTACCGAGCCCTCAGCAGGCTTGCTGCTTATATCTGCATTTTCAACTGCTGATACCCTCTGTGTCTGTGCTTTTTCATGCTGCAGTGCAACATTCTTTTTGCTGGGGAGGTACACCAACAATTCTTAAAAATTGCTAAAAGGCTTTTAAAGAAGTCGTTTGCAGACAGACTAGTTTATTAAATATAAGACTAATCTTAAAAGCTGCTCATTAGCAGTTGCACAGCTCCATCATTTCTTTGTGAAGTGCTGTTATTTCAGGCTTTAAGAGACAGTGTAAATGACATAAATCAAACAGAAAAGCAAAGCTATTTTAAAAAGTATTTAATTTAAATGGTCAAGTTGGTTTATTTCTTTAAGCATTAGAAAGTCTTGAAAGGAAAACATAGACAAAATCACAGCATTCAGCATTCTGACATTTTCTGTTCACGCATGTTCTTCAGTGCATAACAGTAATTTTATTTTCTCATAGAGTATATAAACTGAGGCATAGCCCCCAATAGGAATGCAATGAATGTTTAAAGCATTTATGAAAAAAGCGACATCAAGGGGTAATTATGTTATTATAATGGTACTTTCTTTGAGATAACTAATTTAAAAAACTCTATTGCTCCAAAGGTTAATTATTTTAGTAATGCTAACATATTAGCAACCTTCAAATTTGTTGCAGCCAGCTACAATTAAAAAAACCCAAACAACTAAGTATGAAAGTTGAGATTTCCATGTGATATCCAACAGGTTCAAGCTGTAATAAATTTTGATTTTAGTAATTTTCCTTCTTACATACTTTTTGCTCTTAACCAGCCAATGAGTGCTTTTTAAATGACCTTCGGGTACTGTGCCATACATAAATGCCAGAGTAATCGGATGTGTTGTATGGTAGTTGCACGTGCCACTGCTCACTGTTATTTCAGAGGTGGCAGGCAATGATGCATCAGCTTCCATTGCCAACTTCTGTTATAACTTGTGTAGTTGTGAAGGCCACTCTAATTTATGTCTTTAGCAAGCCAGTCTGTTGCCCCCTCAGTGCTGCGGAAATAGTGGTTTGTGTGCAGCTGTTGCAAATTGCTGTTTCTTTAGATAATCTCTGCAGTAATTATAACTAAATGAATAAAATAATTTTTTGTTTATTTTTTTACAGCTAAAGCTCAAGCCATTTGTAAACATTTCTTCATCTTATTCTAAACACTTTTCTGACATCTTGTCACACTGATAAACAGCAAAGAGCAAGGGGAAAAAAAAAGTTTTCATGGTTTCTTTACCAGGACAGCTTTGCCATCTTTACTTTTTCAAAATAATTTCATCAAATTTCATGTTGCCACTGTACTTCAGTCAATTGTTTATTGGTGATGCCAGAATTTAATTACTTATTAAAGGTTTCTCATGATTCTATAAACAGACTATACAAAGTAGTGTTCTTTACCCATTTTCCCAGTTACACATAAAATCAGAGAAAACCAAAACACAGTTTTGTGATATCAGAGCATATCCTGTTTGTCCTTAAACTCTAGGAAATAAAAAACCAAACCTAGCATTTCAGGAGCAATATTTTAAAATTTCTTATGCTTCACTATTTATGCCAAGGTAAAAGAATATAAAAATATAGAAAAGAAATTATTTTTTTTGTTTCCCGTAGAAATCAGTATTAACCTCCTGGTTCATCTTTCAGAAAAATGGTGATGTCCCATCTTTCGATTTTGTGATCTAACATTCTCACTGATGTCAGTTAGGGCCGTAATATTAATATGGAGAGAACATATTTGAATGCTTCTTACATGAAAATTCAAAGCACAAGAGAAGCACTGAAATGAATTGTAGCAGTATATACCACACAATTCAGTGTGATCACTGATAACAATTTTATAATGCTTATATTTATCCATTCTCAAAAAAGCTGTTAGCTGTATCAACCTAGAAAAGTGATCAAATATTTTATTTTTTTTCCTTTCCCTATGATTTTCAAAATCTTGTATTTATTGGGGAAAAGAACTTCACACCTTTATTAGAACCTCAGTATCTGTGTTTATATCATCATCATCATGGCTAGGCTTCGCGAACAAAGATTTGGGAAGGGCTCTACCCACGCTTGCTACAAGCGCGCTGATGGCTAAAAAGGCCAATTCGAGACAGACAAGTCCGGTTACAAAATGCACAGCAGAAAGACTCTCCTGGTGATGTCAACAAGACGCGATTCTTTCTGCATATATATTTATAATGTTTAAAACATAACATTGAAACCTGCATGTTGTGAAGGATAAAAAGTCATGTTTAAATAGAGAAACTAAATTACTCCTTCCAAGAGCCAATAAAATCAAAAAGCATTCACTGTAAAAGTAATAAAAACTTATGAGTCCCATTTTATTAAAACTCCTATCCACTTTTCTGACAGAGCTGGATTACTTGGAAGACAGACTAGTGATAATTTATGTCTTGCAAGGGGTTTATGGCTAAGGTGAGGTCTCCTGAAATTAATATAGTTATTAATACCACTAGCTGAACTAATCCATTGAATATTTTTAACCCTATGAATGTCCACATACCTTGACTGAGCTATAATGAATATATAATGAAAGACAAAGAAAGAAAGAAAACAGAGGATAGTGATGGGTAGGAAGACACTGCTTAGATGGAGCAGATAATGGAAAAGAGTTAACTGCTGTGTACAAACTACCCAATATTGGTATAAAAAGAAGCAAACTTTTTTCTTGGGGACAAACTTTTTTCTTGGTTTGAAAGAGAGAAAAGCACAGGAAGTTAAGAATAAATGTATGTATCAGACAACACTAGTGAAAGTTATTTTTGATGTCAGTGGTCAGACATCTGCCACTTTATTGAGTTTGTGTGACTAGGTATTGGTGGACGGGGTGCTACAGGGGTGGCTTCTGTGAGAAGGTGCCAGAAGCTTCCCCCATGCCCAACAGAGCCAATGCCAACCAGCTCCAAGATAGACCTACTACTGGCCATGGCTGAACTCATCTACAATGGTGATGGTGCATCTGGGGTAACAGATTTAAGGGGGACAAAATCCTGCCGAGTGGCAGCTTCAGCTGGAGAGAGGAGCAAGATTGTGTGAGAAAAACAACTATGCAGACCCCCCAGGTCAGTGAAAAAGGAGAGGAGGAGGTGATCCAGGTGCCAGACCAGAGATTTCCCTTCAGCTTGTGGTGCAGACTATGGTGGAGCAGAGATCCATCTGCAGCATGTGGAGGACCCTATACTGGAGCAGGGCTCCCAAAGGAGACTTTGACCCTGTGGGAAGCCTGTGCTGGAGCAGACTCCTGGTGGGACCTATGTAGAGGACTCCACACTGCAGCAGATTATCTGGCAGGACTTGTGACCCTGTAGGGGACCCATGCTGGAGCAGCCTATTTCAGAAGGACGGCACCCCATGGGAGGGATCCACACTGGAGCATGGGAATAGTGTGAGGAGCCCTCCCCCTGATAAGGAAGGAGTAGCAGAAACAATGTGAGAAGAATTGACTGCAGCCCCCATTCCCTGTCCCCCTACACTGCTGTGGGGGGAGTTGATAGAGAATTTGGGAGTGAAGGTAGGCCCAAGAAGATGGGAGGAGTGGGGGAAAGGTGTAAGATTTGGTTTTATTTCTCACTACCATGCTCTGATTTGATTGATAGCAAACTGATTTCTCTAAGTCGAGAGTGTTTTGCCCGTGATGGTAATTGGCAAGTGATTTCTCCCTGTCCTTATCTCAAGCCATGAACCTTTCATTGTATTGTCTCTCCCCTGTCCAGCTGAGGGGGGAGTAATAGCGTGGCTTCGGTGGATGTCTGTCATTCAGTCAGGGTTAGCCCAACAAAACTGCTTGAATAATCAGAAGTCTTCTCTTTCAAGTATTCAAGCAATGTCATTGAAAGCTGCACATTATAAAATATTTTGGTGTATATAAAGCGACCAAAGGAAAACTTCAAAATTCTTTTTCATCTGCAGAAAGGGTCAGTTTTTCCAAGGAGCAGAACTGCATCATCAGTTTTGCTGCACTGGGACCTTATTCTTTGGATTTGGTATTTATGACTGTAAAGCTTACAACAAGCACGTTCTTTTAAAAACTCTTATTTGTAAAGAGTAATACAGAAACACAAACCCAAAGGAAACTGTGCTCCAAATATACAGCAATTACCCACAGACTGGAAGCTTGGACTATTAGTTAGTCTATATTGAATTTCTTTGCTGTTCATTATGAAATTTAGCAAATAACTGTCTATGTTATACATGTTGTTTTTGAATAAAATTGCTTTTCTTTGAATTCAACATGACGTAAGCAAGCAAGCATAAAACCAAGAGCTATCATTTAAAACCAATTAAGTTGGGGCTTGAATAATGTAAAGGTGCATTTTCATTTGACCAAAGACGAAGAAAATCTGATTGAAAATCTGGCAAATTGTTGAGTCTGTTATCATTAATTAGTACAGTATTCACTTTGTGTCATCAGAAGATCTTAGAACTGTCTTCTGTGTCTTTTAACATGTATCAAAACTTGATGTCATGAATTTAGTCTTTAGAATCAGTTGGTTTTCTGTCATCCCAGTTTGTAAAAGATGAACAGTAGGAGCTGTCAGATAAAAGACAGAGTTCCAAAATGCAGCAGATATTCCATAAGTAATAATGAGATTTCAGTTCCTCCTGTCTGTATTACTTAAAATCACAGCAAATAAGCTCAAACAGACAGTTGTAAGAGAAGCACCTTTGATATGTACATCATAGGAAGTGTAAAGAGTAAAACTTTGAATGATTTACTCAGTGACTTTAAAAATATTTTAACCCTTGACAAATATTAAATACTGATTTGTAGCCAGAAGTACTGGCTAGGAAAATAGCCTCTTTCAGATAAAGGAAATTTATGGTTAGATCATTTCAGTATTCAAACACTCATGGTTCATTACAGAGAAAGCGAAGTTATCTAAAATTTATCTTCTGTATCTATTGAACCTCAAAAAATTTGTGACTAAAATGTTCTCTAAGATTTCTTTTCTTAATGTGGATCATTAGCTGCTTCATCATGAAATAGTGATTATATTTATTGTTATTATGGGAAATACACTACTATTTTCATTAACAGATATTCTAAGTTTGAGCCACCTCTTATTGTGAGTACAATATTTGTGAGTACAGCTAACTTCGTATATTAAATTGGGTATGATATCGTAGATAGGTCAGAATATAGTTTATTAGTAGCTGAAAGCAAAGTAAGTATCACTTTTAATTTATCTGTTACTATTTATTATATTAATATTGTCATATAATTGTCATCACAGTAACTCAAGAAAATAAGAAAGATAAACATGAGAAAAACCTTGGAAATTATTTTAAAAGTGTAACTTGTGAGGTGAGAAATTTGAGACAGATTTCAAGAGATGAAGGATTATGGGCATGATTCACTATAGAAGTAGCCCTTTCTGAAAATTAAGCATCTTTAAGGTGAGTTGGATTGTACTCTCAAAATCATGGTTTTCTTGTCTTTTGGATATATGCTGCTAATGGCAGAATTAAAACGGCATAATTAAAAGTAGTTCACACAATTGTATGTTAAAAAGAACAGTGCAGTGACTTGAGACTTAATACTTCATTTGTTCTCTTGATGAATTAAAGGTTAAAACAGGTTGGCATGAAATAAAATAGCAGGCTGAAAACAAGGTCAAAATGTAAAAATCATATTGAGCATCTTGGGCTGCGAGGTGTGGAATCTGTTGGCTAAGGAACTACACTAAAAATACTAACTATGTATAATATCTACAGCTATGCAAAATAATATGAGGAGAAGTAATTTAGGAATTAGGGGAGTTAAAAAATCTGATCAGTATTTCATGGTGTCAGGAATTCTGTCCACATTTAAGGAACAAGACCTCCTATGATAATGTTAGCAAAGTTTGATTCTTAGTGTCTTGAAATACAGGATACATATCCTTTCCTCCAAGCTGCTTTTTCACGTAATTAATTGTCCATTTCTTAGCCTGTTTTTCTGAGTGCTCTAGAAAAAGCACTGTGACATGCACAGCTGTTTGTCAAAGCAGAGAGTCTGTGCTCTTATTTCAGCTTCAAACCTTTCTTGGCTTTGACAGGTATCGCCCATCAAGGAGTTTCTATCCAAATTCTACCTTTTAGAGTGTACAAAATTTCTCCCCTTCAACCCTGGGCTTTCCAGGTTCTCTATAGTACTCAAAGCTGGCAATAAATATGTTCCAGCATGGCCTGGCAGTATGTAGGAGCCACACAGAATTTCCCATTGTAGGCAGGGGAGCCAGTTAGGCATAAAGATTGAGTCATCTTTGTCTTGGCAGTCCATGACTCTTCCTCTGCCCAAACACTTTGTTTACCCTTGATAAGTGGTGGTTCATGAAATGACTGTTGTATTTGCAAACATCTGCAGTATGGAAGTTTGACAAGTGCAGCATACTTGAAAAAGAAAGAACAAATTTTTCTATATACTTGTACAAAGTAAATTTTTGTACTGAGCTCTTTAATGAAAAGAGTTAACACCACCATGCAGTGAAACAACTGTTTATTCATAAAAAAACTGTTTGCATTGAGTATCTGGTGGCTCTTAGAACTCACCGTATAGCCCTCATGGCATACAGACCTGAAGCTATTTCCTAAAACTGAAGAGAAGGTTGAAAAAAATGAAAAATTTAATTTATATCAAAAGATAGCAATTTTAGATTAGATTCAATTTGCTGATCCTATGTCTTATTGGGCTAATTATATTTCTTAGAATAATTCAAAATTGTTAAGTTTTTGTATTTCTAAGGAATAGCAATAAATTTCGGAATTTCTGCTCTGTGAGAATTTTATTCTTTCCTGTGTAAATGAAAACGAATTATGAAATGTCAGAAACTTTTTTTTTTCCTAAAACATTCTGATAGCGTTGGAGGTTGATCCTGAGAGATACTGTAGCTTTTATTGCCATCTATATTACGGATCTACAGTTGTGTTTTATGGTGAGGAAGCCAGGGAGCTGTTGAACAACAAAATGTGAGAAAAGATTGTTATTTTAGCTGAGATTTAATGTTTTTGGTATTCGTTTTGGTTTGGTTTTTTTAGCTTTGTTTTTGTTTTCTTTATTTTTTAAAAACTTTTTTAATTCTGAAAATTGTCAAAAGTAGCACTAAAACTTGCACTTGAGGAATTTGTCTTTTAAATACTTTTTCATCTACATTAATTTGTGGACTTTTGTTCAAATAGTAGAGAAATGTGTCTCTGGAACTGTCTTACTGTATAGACTGCTTGCTGTCTCCATTTTGCCATTGCTGTATTTTATTTTGCTTTCCTCCCATCTCCTTTTAACACTGATTCCTTCTACTTTTTCCACTGTGGACTGAGTGGAATATCTTTGGTTTTCTTGCACTCAGGTGTCACACAGAGCTAGAAGCCAGGTTTCCTTCAAAGTTATGATATATGCCTCTACACATCTCAGTTTCCTCCCCGTTTTCTAACATTATCCTTCTCCCCGTGGTATTCTAAGTTCTTTCCTCTGCTGTCCCCCACAGCAATAAATCCATGTCTTCCCCTGGTTGCTCATGCTTTCTAAATGCCATAATACTTCTAGTTTCTGTCTAACACATTGTATAATACTCACCACCATGCTGTGAATTCCACCCTAAAGGGAAGGCACTATGACATGACTCCCCTGGCCACAATACAATCCATGTGGATCAGAGAATGATGATGGTCATTCTATAGTCTTCTCCCAGGAGGGTATTTAATTTCAATGTCTCCCCTGGTGCTGATTTTCCTTACGTGAAACTTAATACATTGACACTTCATACTCTGCTAAATTAGGTGAAAACTGTTTAACAAAATTTTCAAACGTGAGGATTTGGTGGAGGGAGGCAAAGCAATCATATAAGAGTTGATTCCTATGTCACTTTTGACTCAGGATTCTTCAGAGTGAAAATTGCTCAAAGCTAGAAAAATTTGTTAGGGTAGTTTGAATACACAGCTACCCTGTTATGCATTTCGCTAAACACCCATTCTTGGCTGTTGTCAGACAGGATTAACTAGTTTAGGTGATATAACCTTACTTTCTTAAACTATCCTTTACTTTCTTAAACTAAACTGCAATGAGATTGCTAACCCAGTAATTTTTCTTTCCTTAAAAATTGGGGAAGAGACTAGTAGACAGGTAGGAAAAATATGTAATTGTGTGATTGTTAGAGCTGGGCCCCAAAGCAGCACGATTATAGGGAAATACAAGGGAAAGAGGGATGGAATTGGAACAGGACTAGAACAAAATCTATTGATAAATGCATGACTGAATTCTGAAGCTGACTGCAAAACCAGGATGTCTGGTCATCTGACTAGAGAGCCTTCAAAACGATTTTATTATTTCAGTATATTAGAAGTATTTCAATAACAATGTAAGTGCCTGAGCAGCTGTTTTGTATTTTGGAGCACTTTGTGAACGATAAGCACAATTCACAAAACTTCAGTGTGATACGTAAATTGTTCTCTTTTTTAGCACTCTCTATCGCTAATGGAAATTATGGGAAAAAATGACTATATGTCCTTCTAACTTGCAGAGTAGTTTATTCTGTTACAGGAGTATATTTTAGATCTTTTTTGATCATTGTAATTCTTAGTCATTTCACATACTGACAGAAACATTTATTCTATCTATATATTCAATCTCTTTATTTTTTTTTTTGACATTGCTCCCTCTCTGTTGGGATTCACATACGTGCATATTCTTAGATTTCCTTTGTGCCTAAAAATAGTAATACTGCCTGTTCTTAACCTATTTTCCCACAATATGCCCTTGTAGATTCACTTTAAAGATTCCTCAAGTAAACTCTTCTTTTAGAGCTAGAGAGTTGACCTGCACTCATACTTTGCTCTAGTTATTCAGTGACCATCAGATTTAGCTCACTTTATATACGTTTGTAATTTTTAGAGACTGTATGTTTGCTATGTATTTTTGAGCTGTATGTGTACATTGCTGTTGCCCTTCTGTTTAGCTTTCAAGTAGCATTTCTATTATTTCTTCTCCATCTGAATGATATCTTATTGGGAAGAGTTATCATAATCTTACTCATAATAATAACTTTTTATAATACCTCATTTGAATATAATAGAAAATTGGATGAATATATGTTATCTTTACCTGTCATTCAGCATTGATCCATTAAATCAAGACAGAAACATAACTCCTACTGGGAAAATTCTGCACAAATTAAAAATTTAATATAAACTGAAATTCTTTCCCCCTGCTAAGTAGCTGGCACAAGTGTTAGGTATCAAAGAAATAAAAAGAATCTTTTCTCATCTACCTTAAGAAAACTTGTCAGTAATTTTTACAAACCTGTAAAATTATCTCTATAAATTTTTCTAAATCTCTCTATAAAACACATGTCCATACATTCTGTAAATCTAGGAACTATAAATCTACAAAAGGTAGCAAATATAATATTGGAAAATAATGAAATGAGATTTGATAGAAGAATTGTAGCAAGGTCTCATGGTTCCCTGAGAAGATCAGAGCTTTGAAGAGAATCTGCCTTGACCTTCTTTTTATAGGGTCCTCCTGAAAAAGACCAAAAGGTTTTTCAAGTCATAAACCCAGCATACACTATATAATTATTTTTACATAGAGAAAAAAAAAACTCAAGGAAACACACCACATAGCTAGCTTAGGCAAAACAACATAAAAATGGTTTCAATATTACTCTTTCCATGCACTGTGGGTCCTTGCAAGTAGGTCCTTCGTTCATGGATGGTTTCAACTACTACTTGACTTTCTGGGGTTAAGAAAATATTGACTCAATGCGTCTGATCCTTACTAATTTTCTTTCTTCTCTGATGCCTGGGTGCATGTGTCCTGCTCTCCTTGGCACTCCTTGCTCTTCCATACCTTGCTGCCTTCGTGACTTTCCATCCCTCAGTTGGTCATAATGATGGCACAATCTTCTCCTGGCTCAGTATAGTTTTATCTGACTCAGTCTACTTGAGGAGACAAAGTAGACAATTATGAACACACAGCAAAGTAGGTCACAGCCACCACAGAAGGCATAATTTAAGTGAAAAGTAATCGCTGATCTATAAACTTTTTATTATATTAGGACTGAGATCCTGAGAAACTCATCCCACTATGTTTTCTTGGAACACAAGAAATATAGTTCCATAGGCATTAAATTGATGTTCAATTTAGCATAAAGTTGCTGATTCTAGTGTAAGTCTTTATTTTGGAAAATTATCAATAAAAGAGTTCAAATAAACCCAAGGGATAACTACATGGAGAAAAAATTATCAGCACACACCTCACTGAAAGCTGATATATAGGAATGTCCACTATACAAAATCTAATGATTCATGTATATAACTTGGCATATTGAGATTAATCTTCTGTGGCAGTTTGTATCTGTGCAAAATTTGGGTTGAGAAAAACAGCCTTTGATGTTTGAGTATAATTCTTTGAAACAATGTTAGAACAGATGAAGAGCACCAGTCCTTTTGGTGTCACAATATGTGGAACATTATTTACTGAATCTGTTACAAGGGAAAAAAAGTCTGTTACTAGAATGCCCTGTTTATTTGTACCATATCACTGGCTATCAATGAGAACCCAACATAACTAAAAACCAGAAGGCATCACAAACATTGCATTTTATGGGGTTCACTTTTTTTTTTTTCCCCTGCAGTAAGTGGGTTTTAAGAAATAAGCAATTTTCTTGACAGAATAAAGACATAAACAGTATTTAAGAAAAAAACAAACTCCCATCAGTCTGCCCAAACTGCAACATATGGAAGAAGCATCATGTGTTTCTCCCCCTCGTGCTTCTTGCTTCCAACAGATAGGCATTCAGGGACTGTCTGAGCCACAAGTTACATTTGTATAATTTTGTTTAATACCTCTCAACTAATTTAATATTCACCCACCAAAAATTCTGGTGATCCCTTTTGTACCTCTTAAGGCTTTTAGTCTGTAAAACGTCCAGTGACAGTGAGCTTCTCATGGTAATAACAGCTGTAACACTGATGTTGACAGTAATTCAAAGTGCTTTGAAATGGCAGTTTGTAGCAGACATGTCTAAATTTAAATATTGTGAGACATTTTCCCTTGACTTTGCCGTGCTTTGGATCTAGTTATTTATTACCTTAGTCAAATGTCTATGCAACAGAGTAGAAAGGCAATAAGAAAAACTCAGAAAATAGCTATGTTCTTTTTACGTGAGTGTTAGTGCAATTTTACTTGTCCTTAATGTTGAGCTAATTTCCTGTCTGGCAGGCAGTAGCAGTATTTCACTTTTTTCATTAAAAATAGAGAGAAGGGGAGAGAGAGAGGGAAAAAAAGAAAATGAAGAAGATGTAGTAGATGATGTAGATTACAATACTAATTGACACAGTGGTGTAACATGCCACTGGGATAGTGTATTAAGCTTTCTGCTTTTGAAAACTGAAGTTCATCTACTGTTTGGAGACATGAACAGTGATGGAATTTACTTTTTTTCTGAGTTATTTGATGGAATCTTGATGAGAGGAAATGATTTTTCAAATTAATTTTAGTCTTAGACAAAAATGGCTGCTGTCACAGTGCCCCTCCCTCCCCCACTCCATTTTAGCAAGTCACATTTATAGATCATTTATCTGAAATAAATTGCCATTCTCAAGTTTGCCCATCATCATGTTTTGGTTTTAGGAAGAGCTATTAATGAAGTGCATTTCTTATTCGCAGTTACGCGTTTGCATAGTAAGTATTTCTGAAGTCATATTTTACTTAAGTTTAAGGATGAAAATCTTATATAAAGCCAGTGATTTCATGAAAGTGAAATGAACTCAGAAAGTGCATTTTGTTGTGTAAATAAGTGTGTTAGCAGTCAAACCCCTTTTACTTCTCGCTGCTGCCTTCTTTCCCCCTATTCACTTACTGCTCTCTTTAAAACGCTTCAGTTCACATCAGATGCTGAATGAGCTCTTGCAGCACACTAAAACATCAGGAAGATAACCTGGCCACCAAAATAAAAGTGCTTTTGATAACTTAGTGTGCTGAAATTGCTTAATTATGGGCCTGATGGGGATCAAAGCCAGAAAAAGAGTAGGGAAGGGACAGAACTAACCTCTAGCAAAGCTGGCTTTTAGAGATATCTTTGATATATGTTTACTGTGTTCAGTTTGGAACTGCAGCCCAAATTGCATGCTTGGGCTCATTCAGGAGGTAGTACTATTCAAAAAATGTATTTTTAACTGGGAACAGATAGCACTATACCAAAAAGGACTCCATTATACAGTATGACCTGCCTGAATCAGTTGTTGATAATGAGAACTATGACAAACCCAAGGATTAGTTTGCATCATCAGAAGCAGAAATGCAACTGCGAAAGGGTGACCTAAAGCAAGCTTGTACCAAAAGTCAGTGTTCATTTTGTGGGAGAGGTAGGTCTTGTTTAAAAAAATTCATCTCCTATCTGGGTATTTGTTCAAACTGTGTAAAAGCTTGGCAGTGCCTGGAAAAAAGAAATCACTTTGAACTGAGACCAGAGTGCAAGATAGCTATCAGGCATGCTATGGTTTCATGTTTCCATCACTAAATATAGCAAGTAGTATCATCAGCTGTGCGTTTTGGCAGAGTGAACTAATATTCTTTCACTTTAAAATTTATTAAGTGTTAGGGGCTGATAGACCTCACACATGTCTTTGCCTAGGGGATTAATAATTCAAAAATGGAATAGAGATGAGGGACTTCCAAAAGCTTGAGGTTCTTCACTGGTTAAAGCTGCCTTTGGCTGAAGTCCAGTGCGTGGTTTGGAAACCTGCTTATATGAAATTCTGGTTAGTGACAATTGCCTTGTGCTGGTAACTGTTAGCCAGAACTTTACTGGCACCCATCTGGAAAATTTTCCCACATTTTAATTTAAATAAATGTTATAAAAGATAAACTGCAACTTGGAAATAAAATGTATAGAGTTTGTATGAATTTCCTTTGTGCCAGATTGCTGTCATTATAGAGTTTGGTTGGATACCCATTCTGTTCTAAGTGCCTAAGTATCTTGAAATCAGCCAGTTTTTGCTAATTAGTAATTCCTGTATGTTTTCTTCTATCAGGAAAACCATATGTTTAGGGACAGTTTTGTAGTCTTCAAAACTGTGCATGTTCTCCAAGTGCTTCTGGACTCTGTGCTTGTTTATTGAAGCATTTATGTCTTGTGATAACTTTTCTGTTGTCAACCCCTTTTGGGCTAATGATTGCATACCAGTAAATGGGAATGGGATCTGCATGATTCTGCCTGTTTTACTTCCAGTTACTGATTTTAAGAAGTACTGATTTGAAAAGGTGATTGCTTTTATGTAATAATGGTGCCTATGGAGGGTCTCATTAACACTCACAGCATGGCAAATTCCTGCAGCTACCCTACAGAGAACTGGAAAACATGACTGCTGAGCAGGCTTTATTATTTATGCTTCATTTTTCTAATTTGTTCTCTAAAAGTGTGTTTTTGCAACCTCCATATGACAAATGAGATATCATATGGGGAAAAAAAGAGGTGGACAAAGGCAGCAGGAAGACTCTTTTATTTATCACAGATATATTTTATCGTATTTTATTTTATTTTGGGAGTGAGGATTTAATTTTAATAGTATTCTTTTTGAATATTTAATTTCCTAGCTGGCATTTGGTATATTAGAGAGCAGCAATCAGTGATAAAGCATCTTATTGCAATATTTACACTTGGAAAATGGAATTATATATATACAATGGAGATATATATTTTATAGCAGAATTATCTTATAAGTTATAGCATGAATTATGTATGTTCTTACGAAGGTATTATCCAAATCTAATGCTACCACTTCTTGTTGATATTTGAGGGCAATTTTGTAAATTTAAAGTACCTTAATTTAATTAAAAATTATTCCATTTTTAGAACAAAAAGCAAAAAAAATTTTACACTATAAAGAGAAGTTTACTTCCTACTCCTACCAGTAAGAAGCAGGAGATACCCTGCAATTCAGTCATTCAATATGTATATAAAAAGTCACAAGGAGACCTTATTCATCTTAATATACTATAATGCTTTGGATTGTTATCTACTATTGAGTATCTGCCCCTGTCTGTCTTGTAACTGCGTTCTTTGATGTTTAGCTGGAAGAGCAAAATTGTCTTCTTGTGCTGTAAGTGATACCACTGTTGCTCTGTAAAATAGCCAGCACAGTGGTATGGCAAAGTTTGGGCACACGTTATCCTGAAGGCATCAGTCTTCTATGATCGACATCCAGTGTATCTGCTCGTGAACTGGGAAGTTGTGTCTGGCAGCTGAGCCTGTAGCTGTCATACCACTGAACCATCCACAACTTTTTACATAGTTTGATGAAAACCCCTGCAGTATGACATGCACTGATTTCAGATATAACTCCATCTTTTATAAAGATCTACTGCTAGAATATATTTGGGAGTTTTGGGTAGGAGTTCCTTTATTTTTTTTAAGAGAAGAGGAGGGACAGAAGGAAGGGAACAGAATGCTATGTCCTTGGAGGTTCTCTCTCAAGAAAACTGGAAATCTTGTGTTGACTCTAGCTTAAATCTAAGGTCTTATGATGGATGTGTTTGATTCCCCGCACTTTTGGGAAACTCATTCAGAGGGGTTTTTTGTGCTTTCATGTTGGTATTTTCTGTTGTAAATTCTAATGTCTGCATAAATAGTTCAGGAATACTGGTGTCTTTCTCAAATGTGGCCTCTTTTCCTGCTTGTGAAATATGCCAGTTGTTTAACTGTTTGTTTTTCCCTACATGTATTAATTAAAATAGCATAACCAAATTGTGAATGTTTCCTTGTGAAGGTGGTGTATTCAGTGTTCAATATCATGATTTTGCAGATATGTTGTTACAGGATAAAGTCACAGGCTCTTTATTGATTGAATGCATGTGTGCTTCTGTAAATAATTATGTGTCTTTATTCATTTACAAATATCTTTATATATGATTTTTGCTCCAATTTTTAAATATCATGTTATTTGATTTAAAGAAATAGAAAAAGAATTTGTCAATTTTCATTTAGATGAGAATTTGCAAGCTAGATGTTGCCATCTGTTGTTGATACCATGAAGATGTATGTGAGGAGCCTTTTGATTCCAGGTGTTGCCTTTGCACTAACTCTTAATGTTCCATCTTGTATGTCTTGAGAATTTTAAAGGAGAGAGCATATCAGAGAAAGATCTGCCAGAATTTTGAAATTCTGTAGCTTATGGCTGTGATACAATGAAGATGGGTCCATGGACTTAACATCTGCTGGGAAATTAAAACATTTGTCTGCATCTATTCAGGAAAAATGTAAAGCCAAAGGTTTTCCATGCCCCAATCACAAAAGAACAAAAAGGGAAAAAAAAAAAAAGAAGAAGAAAGACTAAAACAGGTTTCCTGTATCCTCTGCTCCTCTTTGTTCTTACTATTTTACTGTTATCAGCACTCTGAGTGGATCATTATGCTTGTCATAAGGCCTTTTTTGGCATACAGCAATTAAAAGATAAGGTTCTCTAAAGGTCTGTAAAGCAGAGGGTACTTGAGAAAGATGTGACATTCGCAAATAATCCCCATCATTGATCAGGACCTTCCAGGAACATTTTAAATATTCATTGCTTTAGGAAACAGCCATTTTGGTGCTTCTCATTTAGAGAAGGCTTTCTTAAAATTGAATTTTTTGTGGGTAGAGAAAAGGTGGAAAGCAGTTCTGCGGAAAAATTCTAATCTACTGCAAAAAGTATATGCTATATTTAATTTTTTTTTCTTTTGTTTTTTGCTGGTTTACCTTCTAACCTATATTGGAATCCATAAGACAATAACTGTGGTTTATCTCTTTGTATCCCACAGTTTCTGATGTAAAACTATCAAGCTCATAAAACCCAAGGCAATATACACTGAAATGAAGGGGGGTTGCTGCCACCTAAAATACATTTGTTTAATATATTTTTAATTGATTCTGCAATAATTTTTCCTTTATTGGTCTGAGACAATTAAGCACCCTCTTACTTTGATTCTTGTGGAATTGCTATTCCTTTGTAATCTAGTTTACTGAATATATTTCTAATATTTGTGATAAATTCTGAGAATAGCATACATCAGAATGCTTTATTTCACTCAGTTCAAAGGAATGTTTACTGGTGTGAATTTAATGGAGATGTTATAGGTTTGTAATTATACAGTGATACAAAGTATCACTAGCCAAGTGTAGATAATGTGCGTTGTAAAAAATGCAACAAATTTCTTGACGTCATTACTTGAGGTGTGCCACATCTTAGAGCTACTCAGCAGTGTTGGAAAAATTGAATTTGCCCCCTTGAGAGCAAAGATAAAATGCTTTATTTTGCCTTCATCTAATGAAGGGTAAAACTTTGCTGAAGCAGAACAGCTGTTGTTCTCTGTCCTCCCTCCCCTACCCACTGGCATGATGGACTCTTAAGTGAACGCACTGGCCCAGCCACAAGCCAGCCGTGCTTGACAGTACCCCAGCCTCCAAAAGTGTCATATTTGTACCCCATGCCTTTGAACAAGGTCGGGCCATTGATTAGAAGAGGACATAAGAGATGCTTCGCTCTCTTCCTGACCACCAGGCAACTCACTGACTGCTCAGAATCTCTCTCCAAAGACTATGGAAGGCCTACAGGAAAGAAACTACAAAAGTGTGTGCCCCATAAACTGCCAGCCCCTTTCATTACCATCAGCACTCTGCTCTCGTTAGGGAGGGTGATGCTTCAAATCTGCTCCCCTCCATGTTTTTGTGTCTTTACTAAGCTGACAGTCTGACTAATGGCTTTCTTTGATGATAGCTAAATACAACTCTGGTCAGATATATGTGAAAATACAGCAGTTTCAGCATCCAGTTTAAATATTAGGTGGATAGTTTATAAATCTATTTCAGTAAGTGGGGAAAACCCACCATACGGCTAGATTGCTGGTGTGCACTGTAAATAGGTATTTGCATTGTAAATTGATGTTCACATATTTGTTTCTGTGTGATTGTCTGTTGTTTTATACTAGTAATATAGGGAGCTAAAACTATGAGTGATGAGCAAATTGCAGATTGACGTTCAACTAATGCTGAGCCGTTCAGATACTTACGTTGGTAGGAAATCTCTATATCACTTTGCATTTTTTCCATAGTTGTTTTTTTCCCTACTGTTTTCTTAACCTTGTTAAATTCTTTTATTGACTCATATGTGCCCTTTTCCTGAATATCCTTATAGAGAGGTTATATATATATATATATATATATAAGTCCTAGTGCATGGAAGAGGCATTCCTTTAGAGATAAAGACATGAAAATAATAAACTTTATTCAGCTCTGCTTTTTAAAACATGGCTTATCCTTGGTAGTATGGTTTTGGTTTGTTTGTTTGTTTTTAACGATTCTCTGAATGTGTGATGTCTGTAATGAAAAAAAAATCATGACATTACCAATGGTCTTAGCTTTGCAAATGTCGACTTTGTATTTTCTGAAACAAAACTGTATTTGCAGGGCAGAAGTATTAGTGTGCAGAGGGAAGGAGAAATTACTCCATGCTATTTCTGCATGAACTCACATGTGCTTTAACTCACAAGGCAGGAAGCGACCATGGTAGTCTTCTCCTCCCCCAGAGACAACACCTTGACTGTATCTAGGTATCTATATCTAGATCTTTGTAATGTTGTGCTTTCTTCATCAATCTCTAGCAAATCTCTCAGCAAATCTAGGCGATGATTCAAATAGCAGATAAAAACCAGCTGGAAGTCCTACAGATGCTGATTTAAGTTAAAAAAAAAAAAGAAAAACAAAAGCCCCACAAACAAAAAAACCAACAACAACAAACCCCTCCCTCCAAAACAAAAGAAAATAGCCACAATAATTTGACAATAAGAAATCATCAACTGTCCTTTTTTAAAAGGGTTTTAGGGAGTTTTAATGCTTTGGACTGCTGGACTTTGTTTTGCCTTTAGCATCTCTCTAGGATACAGAGTTTAAACAGCTCTACGTTTTAAGAGGGTGATAATTTAACTTCAATTTGCTACAGTCCATACAACCAGTAATAACAAGTCATAAATCAAAATCTGTTGTGCCTTTTTGCTGACTGAGAGAATACTCTATGCCTCAACCATTCAAAAATCACAAGAATGCTCCTGGAGTACCATTAAATTAGCTTTTGAAGGACACAGGGTGCTATTTTTCCAAAAAAGTTTGTTTTGTTTAAGTGAGGAGGAATGGGATTTTTTTTTTTTTAATTAAAGCTGAGATTCTTGTTGCATTACTTAGTTTAAATAATTTGTCTTCTAAAAATTGAATTATAAATAGAATGATTATTAAATTATCAATTCTGTAATTATAAATTAATAATAGAATTATTAATTAATGATAAAAATTTTGTAAACAGAGTTTAACTTTGAATGGACAATTTTGTTGTTTTTATGTTGGGTAATCTGCGAAGGACCTGTGTGTCCTATATTTTCTTTCCACAACCCACAAAAAACAGGACCTAATTGGAAGGTTGATGGACCAGCCTGTAGTATTTGTTTTGATATTTATATTGTGCTGGTGCCTATTATCCCAGACTTGAGACAAATTCCTTTTTTTTGCTGAGTTCTACACAAAAAATTTCTTTCTAAGGCAAGCTATGCTCTTCAGTGTGACACAGCAGTTACCTATACTAGCCCAATGGAACCAGTGCCTTAAAATGTTTATTTTATTTATTTTAAATTATTTATTTATTTAAATTATGCATTCTAAAAATGGGAAACACATATTGAAAAATTGCCTACTCTTGGCTGAATAATGCTTTCTCTGATAACTCCACTTTTAACTATGTTAATAGTTTCCTTTTATACTTTTTTGAAAGCACTTTGAAAAGCAAACAGTTCTTCCTGAGGATGACTTAACTGTATTTAGCATGTTTGATTCACAGTGTTTTGATATCTGGGATCTCCTCTCAAAGAAGGGCAGTTGCTAGAAGAAAAATTCTGACAGACTATGATCATCATTGAATATTTAATGTTATCCTTTTCCCTTGCTAACAAGTCAATTCTTGCTATTGGTGAAATCATATGAGGTATAATCTTTCTCTAGATTAAATAATAGTAGTAATATTCATGTAGATGATTTGTCATTTGGCCTGCAGTTAGATCAAGTTAGAAAAGAAGTTGCAAGTATGATTCCTAATATACATTAGAAATACAGTAAAGAAATCTAATGTTCATCATGTTTTGCTATGTGACTTAGCTAATTTTGCTTGGCGTTAATTATAAAGCTAACAATCCTCATCTATGGCAGGGAGGATTGTTGGGCTCTATCTTCCTAAATATCATGAAAAAACTACTCAGGTTCATCTGAAAATTATTAACATTAAAATTGTTAACATGCGGAGTTTCTTCACAACTGTTTTCTACTCTTGAGAATCTGATAGTGTATACTTTCTGAAAAACTATTTTTGTCATAAAAGTTGCTTCAAGATACCTTTTAATAATAATAGCCAGATAACTCAATCAGGACAGAAATCATGAGAGGACTTGAAATAATTTGAGTCAAGTAGTTTATTATAGGGATCTTCACTTGTGTCTTTTGTTCTCAGGATTACTTCAGCCTAGATGGCCTCATTTGAAAAAAGAAAAGTCTTTAGAAGAGAACAGCTCTTCACTGATGCAGAGGTGGAATAGGCAGCTTTACCAAGTATGCTGGATCTCAAATACAATTTAATTTTTTTTCAGGTGGTGGTTTCCATTTTTTTTTCTAGTACTTGTCTTCAGTCAAATAGAGTAATGAGAATCATATTGGAGCACTGTATGGAAAAGAGTGAAAATAATTTATATCACTTAATAATGTACGTGGGAATGTCTTAAAAAACCTCAAATTGGCTAGTTTTTGGAGCCACCGAGAGGGAATGTTGGATGACAGTAGTAGAGGTAACCTAATAAAAATATGCTTAATTTGCTACCTTTAACTGTTATGCTGATTGTGATCTTTCCTACTGCTACTAAAGTGAGTTAATACAGTAACTTTAACATATATTCATAAAATTGCCTACACTGGTCAAAGATCATCATAAGGTTAGAAAATATGGGCTTAGGCTATTTTGCACTAAGTGCAAAATGTTAAGAATTTTTTCTGATGGTATAAAATATTCTCTTTGATTACACTTTATAGTACATACTGCAAATTTTCTCTTTACTGGTGACCCCTGGAGTACCACTTGTGTCAGCAGATGTATTGCAGGACTTGATACAATACATAGGATCTCACAATAGTGAGATAGTATCAAAATATTTTTGTTCTTTGGTTTTAACAAGAAAATTAAAGGATTGAAGATGCTTTAAAGCATAAAGTTTTAAAAGCTGCAGATATATTGTTTTGGAGTTTTTTAAAATTAATTATTTTTTATTTTATATATTTATATTTGTCTCAGATTGGAAAATGAAAACTGGATATGAAGCTTTAATTTCATTGTCCTTTTATTGTCCTTGTTATGCAAGTATTGGATTACAGACACTAGGAAAATATTTGAAACTATGATTCCCTTGGAATTTATTGAAAACAGAGCCACTGTGGATCCTTGTTGATAGAGTATCTGGAATTAATTAAAATAAAATAAAAATAAGTTTGCCAGGAAAATTTTGTTTGTGGCTACATGACTAATTTCCTTGTACCTTAAGTCAGGCAAATTTCACTCTGACTAGACATATTCCTATTCTTCCATATATCTTTATATCAGAATAAATTTTGTGGTCTCTAATGAAGAAATCCTCAGTGTGTTTAGTATTTTTATTTTTAAAAAGTTATCTGAGGTTTGTGTGAAATCAGCTTTTAAAATACAAATGTAAATTTACCTGGGATCTTTTGGCAAGCATCAAGTCAGTTAGGACTCAGGAGAGTGAGGTTGGAGAGTGTGAAGATTTGGCCAGGTTTGGGAAAAGCGATGCAGTTTTGGCAAAGTAAGTGAAATGTTTTAGACATTTTTACTGATGGCTCAGCTAGGAGGCAAGTCTAACAGGGAATGGTAGCCAAGGGGAAATTGATCTGTATGTAGAACTTTGGCTACTTAACCAGGGAACCGTATATTCCTCTAATATTATTACTTTTTCAGGATGAAATGTTTTCCTACTGAAGTCAATGACCTAGCAGAGATTTTTTTTTTCTTACATATTGTAAAGATCTTCTAATGTAATGATCTAACCTGAGTGTACCTTTCATATTTTACTGTTTCTGTCTAGTTGCTTAGTTTCCAGCTGTGTGTCTCGGACTTTCTGAACCATGCAAGGATTAAATATACTGCTTGAAAAGTGTAAGTGCATAGAGAGGATCCTGAATAAAATTGCATGCTACCCACCTTGTCAGTGGTGAAAAACATTTCATCTTTGGCATTCATACCCCAGTCATACGTAACTAATCCTGAATTTAGTGTAGTGAACCACACAGTCACCCATGTTTCTGCCTGGTTGAATCAAAACTTACTGACCTGTTTCCCAGCATTAGTTTTGACAAATGAGTAGGGGAAATTTTGGTATCCAAACTATCAAAGTAATGCAGGTCTAAATTTCAAAGTGTTAATTAAATTTAAAACAACATTAAATATTTTTAGGAGCTTACTTTTGGGCTACCTTTTTTAAAATGTGTGTTTTCATTCTTTATCCAGATAGTTTTAAAGGAACTGTATAAACTCTTGCATTTAGTAATCATTAATTACTACTCATTAAGTTTTCTTTCAGTGATTAGGGTTTCTTGAATTTTTTAACATCTGCTAGATAACAGAAGACAAGAACTATGGGTGAAGTAATTCTAGCTATTGCATTTAACAGGACTTATGAAATGAATTGATTCTTAGAACGTTTCTGATTTGCAACCATATCTACTATTTCCTGGTGTCTGTCCCAGAATCAGTGAACAAAAATATTATGGCATCATAAATATCAAAGTCTCCTGTTTTATTCAACCATATAGATGTTAAAATTACAAATTAACAGATTAAAAAGTATTAAATTCAGATAGAAGTAGTAAATATCTGAGAAAACTTTAGAGTATCTTCTTGCTGGAGCTCCAGAATAAAACCCTAGCCCTTCAGGTAGTCCAAATCTGTGAAACCTAATGTATGTGTACACTAAAAATGTCTGTGCTATGCTGACAGGTTAAAAGGGTTTATGATGGCAAAAAAGGTTTACTTACATCTTTATAGACTGAAGTCTTTCAGTGGTGCAGAACTGGAAATGCAGTATCATGTGATGTTCAGCTCATGAGCACAGAAACCCAGGAGTGCCTGTCAGTATTTAATGGCTGTACATTCTCTCTGCTACCCCTCTGCCTCCATCTGTTTGCTAGAAAGATTGGATACTTTTTGAATATTCTCAATTAAGTTAGAAGCTTTTTAGGCTTTTATCTACACTGTCTCCCCACTGATGGTGCCACTCAGTCTACTTTTATGTAGGCTGAAATCTACATGATAACAGCTTTCTGTTTCAGAAATTCAGAAATGCTCAGCCCAAGCCAGCAATGCTCACAGTGGTAGTGGCAACTCTTGTAAAATATCCCAATGTTTTCAGGCCTAAAACATTCTTTAGGCAATGTGATATCATTATTCTGTCGTTATCCCCACCCCTTTTTTCTGCATTTTCAATATAAATTATCCAACATAACATCGGCTGTGAGAGGAAACAGTTGCATTTTTTAATTAAAAGAAAAAAAAAAAGTGAGCCACAAATGGCATCCAATTGTCAGATCTCACATCTGTGTCCATTGCATATTATAACAGAGTTTGTTATGATATTCAGTGGTCCTCTGATCAACAAATTTAGTTACAAATATTCTGAAAAGAGAGGTCAACATCCCACAATTATCTTTTGAATCCGTGGCAGGCATTTTTTACCTGCAGGCTGCTTGCTCATGTGAAAGCAAGCACATTTTACATTTAAAAGCACTGCAGTTTTTGCTTGGAGTAAGTTCTTCTTGCAGCTGGCAAAGTCAGGATGACCTCAAGGCTTTACGAATAAATATGTTTGCTATGTTTTCATTTTACTAAATATGGAAATTGATAAACATAAAAATTGTCTTTTAAAAATGAAACACCAAATATGCCCCAAAATGAAAACAGCCACAAAATAAAAATATCTTCTGTCTGCTATGCCAGCTTTATACTTTCATGTAGCATACATAATTTTAAAAAATCTAATTTATGGTTGAAAACACAAGTCTTCAACTTTTAACTCAGCTTAATCTCTGTGATTTTTAGAGCTGCATTTATAAGTGAAAGCACTTAGTGATGGGTTTATCTCCTTATGGATTCATGGCCAACATTTGTGAGATTAAGATTTTAATTTGACCTGTTATGAGGAGGAGTGAAATAAAATGTAACTGTTCAGTCAGCAGTGAGTAGTGTGTGTGGTAAAGTTTACAGTTTTGTTGGGCAAACACAGTAAACAAAACTGTTTTTTTTTCTCTTGATTCGATTGTGATTGATGGAGAAAATGTCTAAAAATGCAATTAAGGAAGGGAGTCTGTTATATTCTTTAGAACATGAAGTACAGTGTTAATTTAGTTCGTATCTTCCAACAAAAGAGTGTGTGGTCTAGATTCCTTTTCTTTAAATTTCCATTAAATTTCTTAGTAGCATCTTTATGGAATTTTTTTAAAAGATAAACCCATCGAGGTTATTATGTATCATAAACGTGTTTGGTTTGAACATTTTTTGTGTGTTGTTTTTGTTTTAATGTATTTTCAGTCTTCCCATCTGTTATTTATTTTTTTTTATAATAGCAGATTGTGGTTTGATTTAAAGTGTATAAGGATTTTAAACTTTCATAACGACTCTTTTAGAAATCTGAGCTGCATGGTAATTCATTTACTTCTGATATTAATTAGGTGAGCGTGTTTGATTGTTAGAAAGATCTTTTTCCTCTAAATTCCATTGATTTAGGCAACATATGCTAGATAGTAGCAGTGTACTCCATTTACTGTTTCAACATGCAAAGATTCTCATCTCTTATGCTTTATTAAAATATATTTTACTTATTATCCTTTTTGTCTACACAAGTCCAAATCATATTCCTTCCTGTCCTGTTGTAGTCTAAAATGGGATTACTTTTTGAGGCAACTGAGATTCTTTAGGCTCATATACCTTATCAAAAAATAATTTCTACATCTATCACAATCTTCAAAAATATATTACAGCTAATGGTCTGAGTGCATTATGCAGTGTCTCTGCTAACATGACTGTGCAATCTCAGCAACTGAGATTGAACTACTTTAGGCATCATTTTGATGCACTGACTAAGAAAATCACTTGCAAAAACATAATGATACAGGTTTTGTCTATGGGTATTAAGTGTGTACCAAAAAAGGTAGACTGCAGATCTGCAGAGAGTTGTTCAATTCCTTAGTCATCGGTATAATTTTCAATGAGGACATAGTTCACAGATGTCTCAGGCTATTTGGGTTCTGATGATTTGGACTGCCTCATTACAACTTCTAACTTCTGTTCATGAATTGTTTGTTTGCTTGTTTGTTTTTCTTGATGCAGCAAAAGTGGAGACAAAAATATTAATGAAATAAGAAGGTATCTCTGTGAGCTTAAAAAAAAATTATCAGGGAAACTTGGCCAAGAAGATTGTTTAACAGTATTTAGTCAGTTAAGAAACATGACAGCAAATAATTGATGGCTGGGTTTAAGAAGATATTTCTGTGCCTAAACGAATGCATATGAAAGTAACATCTGGTTCAGTTCAAGACAGGCACCTGTTTGCTGTCTGTATATGAACTTTCTCAGCTTCCACTGTGACTAGGGATGATCTACTCCATGTCCAGGCTGAAGAGCAAAGCCTTCACATTTGTGTAAAACAATGAATTAAGCATATTTATGTATATGCTGTCAGGGAGCAGCAAGAGCAGGGCAAGTTTGTAAGGGGGACAAGCTAAGAGGACACCCCGTGCCCACATGGAGGGGTGCAAACATGGGAGCAGAGCCAGGATCGGGTATCAGGGTCTATCAACAGCTCCAAACTCGGGAGCATCACAGAGTCCCGTCAGCAGCAAAAGCTGATGGGACCAGAGACAGGTCTGGAGACAGGCTGTTTGTGTGAGAGGGCTTGGGACATCTGCCCCAGCATGGCTGGGGTGCAGACTGTGGTGAAATGCGACTGGAACAGAGTCAAGGGAAGCCTCTGGGAGGCAAATAGGGACACTAAAGCCTCTGTGTGCCCACAAGGGCCCAGCCATTTATTTATAAAGAAAAAAAAGAGGAATGTACCACCTGCATTTCTTAGGTGACAAATTTTTTAAGAGACAAATGCCATATTGGTTTCTCATCACAACATGTAAATCAAGTTTCTTAACAGAATTCCCATAAAACTAGTCAGGTAAGAGGCTTTGTTCTTCAGTTTAATAATTTCCTAATTGTTCTGAGGCTTGTATCAACACAGGGTTTAGTAATATCTGGTACCTAATCTTTGTCTTTTGAATGCAAATTATAATGCCAAGTTTTTAAGGGTGGTTGAAAAACAGAATGTTAGTCCCAACAGGCTTTTTTAAGCACTCAGGGGGTTGTAAAATGGGGTTCTTTAATGAACTGTTCTGGCATCTTTGTTTATGTACATAGATTAGATGGAGTTAAGAACTTGCTCAAGTAGAATCAGTGAGAGGTCATGAATTACTTCTGCCAATCTTTTTTCTAAAAAAACCCAAATAACACAAGGAAATTGCTGTTCGTAAAACTAGAAGTGTAAGTTTCTATCTTGCCCGTTCAAGCCCAAACTGATGTACATTTGAGACTTTAAATAATGCTGATACCTTTGTCTGATGATATTTTTCCTCGGGAATTGACAGGATAGAAGTAGACAAGTTCTAAACCTTCTTTCAAGATTATAGTAACGCTATAAAAATCAGTTTATTTGTTTGAAATTTTTGCACTTCTGGAGAAGTAAATATATACAGAGAATTGTGTTAAAACTGAAAAAAAATCCTGCAATGACCAACAAATTAGGGGGTACAGAAAATTATCTCGGGCTCAACTGGGAAAAATGTTGCCACTATTTTTCTTTCACTTGATAGTGATGAGAAATCTCTGGCATTACTATTACTGCTTAGATCTCTGTACCTTTGACAGTGGTGATCTTTCAGCTTATGCATTTCCATTTCTTATATCTAACCCCATTTTTCTTTTTCTCATACCTGAGATCATAAAGGTTGGGGATTATTGGTGTACTTCTACTGCCATAAAAGTTAAAAAGTTACTGATAATGAACAAACAAGGACAGAGAAACTCAAGAACTCATTGATATCATGAGTATTTTGCTTTCTTGATGATTTTTCATCATTATCATTCATTCCCATAATATATATTTTAATGCATCCCCTACATGTATAAAGTTCACAGAGGAAATGTTTTCATTTTGCTCTGCTTTACTTTGTTTCTTCAGGTCAGAAGTGCTCCAATGTCAAACACTAACTAAAGGAGCCTTAACATGCATATGTCCAAGCCATAATTTTTTCTTGTGAATCTGCATTGATTTTTCAATTTTGTGTGCTGCTTTCGCATTTCCAGCCTGTAAAAATAATGATATGGAAATGTTCTTTTTTTCTGGGTTTATTTCCTTTATAAAACCATAAAATCATAGAATGCCTTGGATTGTAAGGGCCCTTAAAGATCATCTAGTTTTCACCCACCCCCCTGCCAAGTGCGGGGAACCTTCTGCTTCCATTTATTTCTGAACTTATTAATTGGAGCAGCAGGACTTCCACATGGTAATGCAGTGTGGTCACATCAGCAGGACTCTGCAGTTTGCTGTTCTCAGATAGTGTTCTGTGGTTGAATTATTATGAGCATCACTCTGAAGAGTTTATGTGCACAGTTTGAAGATAATGCTACATTACAGCAAAGAAACAATACTTCAGTCTAAGAGAAGGCACGTTTCTGAATCAGATAATGTGATGGCTGGGTAATTTTGTGTGAATAGTTCTGCTGTGTTTTGTCATTAAACCAAAGAAAAGACAATACGGAGTGCTTACTTAGGGTTACGTCCTCTGTTATACATGCTCTTCAAGTTTGTAAGCTAAAAGTCTGTTGCATGGTAATTGTTGCATGGCACAACATGGCTATGACTATTATTTCCAAACCACTTGACAGATAGTATTGAAACATTCAATAAGTAGAGAATTTACCCTTCTAGTATATGATTTTACCCTTCTAGTATATTTACTATATTTACCCTTCTAGTATATTGATGCTTTTGATTTAGAAATACCTATTGATGAAAACTTAGCATATTATGAATGATTCAGTCTTTTTGGAGAAATTAAAGTATATCACTTGTACTAGTTGCAGTTAGCAAGACTAATTTCTTCTCTAATGATGTGAAGGTTTACAGCGTAGTGACCTATAAAACTGACTCCCATCTGAACCTCCTGTTTCACAGTTGCTGCTGGACTGTTTGCCTAGCAACGTACTTAATGGACCCACTGGGAATTTAGACTTACAGCTAAATGAGTGTAGGATGCTGTAGAGGAAGACCAACAGTTTAGGTATGGGACAAGTGATGAGAAGAAAGCATTTTCTCTGACAGAATCCTGAAACAGAGTAATTTTGCACAGAAACAGATGCTTCATCCTTTTTCTTCATCCTTTCACTTTCTTTCTAGATATATATTAAAAAGTTCCTACTATAAGGGTAGGAAGGTAAGCATCTATTGATTTTATTATCTTAAAGTATAATTTTTTTTTCTTTTTATGCCCCTCCTCCAAGTTGTCTTGGATGAAAAGTGTTAGAAAGTAAGATGAGTAAGACAAAAAAGTTTAAAAAAACCCCCAAAAACCAAAAACTGGCACAAATAAGTGAGGGAATTTCTGCTGATAATGGATGGCCTTGATTCTGTTTGTCAATCTTTCAAGAAAACTGCTGTCTAAGAAAGCTCTTCTATGAGCTTGACCACTAAATTAAAAAAAGAAAAATGTCTTTCAACATTTTATGTGGTGTCTTAGGTGATATCTTAGATACAAATCAAAACAGAAATCAATTCCTTGTATGGGGAGGTAATACTTTTAGACACTTGAAATTCAAATTAAGTTTTAGTTAATCTTTTTTTCTAAATCTGCCTCCTAGATACAAATCTCAGTTTGTTTTCTTCAAAAGATATGCTGTCTTATTTTTAAAAATTTATTCAATGGGAGGTTTTGCAGAATTTCAAGTCCCAGATATGGGAAATATTGTTGGGCGGTCATTTGCATTATTTTTTTCTTCCTATCATATACATCAATCAGTTAAACTAAAAATACAACACCTTTTTATTGTGGCCTTTTGATTCTGTATTATATAATTGAAACAGAAGGTTCTCCATATTTTAATTTTTTTAATTAAAAAAAAATACACTGTTTAAATGGTATGCTGTAGCTCAAGCGTAATTTTAGCCCTGGGGCTGAAGTTGTGTGATTTGTAGGATGTTAGGCTAGATTATATCAGTAACTTAATGTCACTTTGAAAATCTATTAGTACTAGTGTAAGATAATCACCAAGCTCATGCCCACACAGCAAACTCAAGACACTAGGGCAATATTTTTTATGCAGTACTGCAAAAACATGCTCACAGTATTTCAGTTTTGCTCAGGTCTGAAAATGGGCTGCTTTCATTAGGCATAGAGTCAAAAGGCAAAAATGCTTACCCCTCATGCATCATCCTCGCTGCAGGTTGTGTTCATTGTCCTCTTCAATACCTAGATTTCCTTGTGAGGAAACCAGAACAATAATTGGGGAACCTCAGAGGGATATCCAGATTAGATTATGGATTATGCAGGTTATTTTTTTTCTTCCCTGTGGGTGGCTGAGAACCAGCTATGATTGAGGTCTTAAGAATGTCTTAGATTGCAACACCTAAATCTAGTCTGACACAGACTAGCTTGTTTTATCTGCTCCCCTCCCTGTCAGAAGTTTGCCTCGTTTGTTATTATTGATTTTTCTTCACATGAGGCTAAAGTGGAACACAGAAACATTCTGTTGTATTTAGTGTTTCAATTACGATTGTCTGAGAAGGTTTACGTACTTTAGTAACAAAAATACCCCTACTGGGGTTGAATCTATTTAGCTAAAATGTCTTTCTAGAGAGAAAACATTCCTTGAGTAGTCAGAATCATAGAATCATTTAGGTTGGAAAAGACCTTTAGGATCATTGAGTCTAGCCATTAACCTAGCACTGCCAAGTTCACCACTAAGCCATGTCCCTAAGTGCGACATCCAGATATCTTCTGAACACCTTCAGGGATGGTGAGTCAAACACTGCCCTGGGCAGCCTACCCTTGACAGTCCTTTCAGTGAGGACATTTTTTCCTAATACTCAGTGTAAACTTTCCCTGGTACAACCTGAGGCCACTTCCTCTGGTCCTGTCACTTGTTACTTGGGAGAAGAGACTAAGGCCCACACTGCTACAACTCCTGAGACTCTTTATTTCCAGGCTAAACAACCCTTGGCCTCTTCTTATAAGATTTTTGCTCCAGCCCCATTGCCAGCACCCTCAGGTCCTTTTCTACTGGGCTGCTTTCCAGCCACTGTTCCCTCAGCCTGTACCATTGTGTGGGGTTCTTGTGACCCAGGTGCAGGACCCAGCACTTTACCTTGTTGAGCCCTGTGTAATTGTCCTCAGTCCACTGATCCAGCCTGCCCAGATCCGTCTGCAGAGCCTTCCTACCCTCCAGTAGATCAGTACTGGGTGTTGCCTGCAAACTGACTGAGGGCACACTGGATCCCCTCATCCAGATAATCGATAAAGGTATTATTAATAAATTCTTCACTCTTTTTTTAAAGCTAGTCAGTGCTCTCTAATATTTTTATATTCTCAGCATCATGGAGAAACATTATTGTTTGCTTTTTATAAACATTGGAAACTAGCAATACACTTTGGAAAAAGGTAAGCTGAATTCTGAATTTTTGGTATTTCCAAACAGAAATGTTCTTTTTGTCATGAGTGGAAAAATGTGTGACTGACACTTTAGTGTATCTACAACAATTTCCCTCAGAACAATATATATTAAACTAAAGTTGTAGACTGGTGTGATACAGGAAAGTGCTATGACTGATGGCCTGAAGGATTTAAAATTTGAATAAAGAATTCAAAGAAGATATGCGATATAATAAATTCATAAACTTTTCAGTTTTTCTAGGGAAGGCCATGATCAAGCTATGGAGATAGCAATTATTTGAGCATGACAATATTTGCAAGTCCCTACAAATCAAAATCATTCTGTGATTAATTTCCAGTAAATTTAGAATAAAAGACCAAATCTGTCTTTTTTTTTCAGAGGCGGCATCCATTTTAGCAACTAAATTAAAATATTTATATTTGAGTTAATTTAGTCATATATAAGCACATAATAAAAATGAATGATTCATGAAAAGTTTGCAGGAAATTAATCTAGAAAATATCTATGACAATTGAGATTTAGTAGCACTTAGGATTTTTCGCATATTTTGACTTAATCAAAATGTGACAGCTGTAAACTGGGTTCACCTTCTGTTTTTGTAATTGGTCAGGCTGCTTAGCAATAAAATGCTTTATACAAGCAAGTAGATTGTTTTCTCAAAAGAATGTCACGTGTGATTTATTTCCTTCCTCAGATGCTTTTTCTGATTTAGTTGGTCTACACAATAAAATAAATATATACATAATTTGCAGTTCTAAAATGTATTACTCTAATCATGACAGTGTTGTATGATATTACTGCATCTTATTTTGAGTTATAAATTTCTGTGCAGAGTAGTTACAGAATGGAGCAAAAGTTATGCCTATAGTTTATGATCACAACACTAATTTCATGTTACTGTTGTAGAATATATTTGTCATAATTTCTTGTTTCTTCTTCAAAAACTTTTCTTCTTTTGATGCTCTATGTCCCCTTCCTTCTTTGTTAAAAAACTCCTCAGGTTCTTTTAATACTAGTTGTAGCTGGAGCAGAAAACCAAAATTTGGCCTTTTGCTAGATACAGCTATCAGGCCAGCACTAATTATATGAATACATACATTTCAAATATTAAAAAATTACCAAATTTTCAAGGTTATGGGATTGCTACAAATTAAGAAAAATTAAATAATGCAGATTTTCATCTTTCAGAAGAGACAGAGTAGATCTAAATTTCTGCATTATTTAATAAAAATAACAGACTCATTCCTACAGTAAGACTTTCTCAAAACCAAGTGACACCTTAAGTATTCCCAAGGAAATGTGACAGGCTCCATTAAAATTGCCTTATTGCTATTGATTTTGTGCAGATGGTGCTCAGATACTGAGATAGTAATTCTGAGATGAGACTGGAGAGATCAGATAAATGAATAAGGTTGAGAGATCTTGTTTTAGTATGGAAATTCAGTATGGAAATGAATACCTTATTATAATGTTTGGACTGTTTAAGAATGGCACTACTGAAGAGGAGAAAAATTTCATATGTAATACCAAATTATTTTAATGACATAGTAGCATGGAAGACTGAGGAACTCCAGAAAAACAGCTAAGGTGAATAGGCAGTCTAATGGAATGTAAAATTCATTAGTAACAGATGAACAGAAGAAATAGTAAGCTGAGGTACCCTAAGAGTTCCTAAGTGAATTCATTAAATTTACCATTACCATATAGTCAGATAGAATGATGAATACAGGGAGAGATTTTCTTTAGAAGAGAGACTTTAAAAACTGCAGCTATTTCATTTGGTCAGTAGATGAATAAAAATGTTCTCTGGAGAAGTGTTAAAAAGTAATGATTGGTTTGTACCAGTTGGAAGGTAGTTGAATTGTGCTGGTTGCTGCTTCTGGAAACACAAGATGACTTTAAGAAATTCAAAAGCCGCAAAATTATAAAATTTGTAGGGATTAAGTTTGTCTTTTCACAGTATGTGTACTTAACTTCTGGAACACAGGGCATAGCTGATACTGAAGAGAATTACTCAGATATGAAATACTGTTGTTATTTGCTTATTCTTTCTGCCTTTTTTTCTGGAACAAATTGTGACAAGTGCAGATATACTGGCAACTGTAAATAAGGGGTCTTTAGCAGACATGTTATGCCTGTGTGGCTCCCTTGTCAAACTGAAGCTACATCTGTGTCTATGTGTACTTAACCATACATAGGGGGAATTTATAAAAATAGACCATAAATGTCAGTCATTTGAGGAAAGCAAGAGCAAATTAAATGTATACTAGATGGCAAGTATGGGGTGTTTCTTCAGTGCATCTGCTGTGTAACACCTGTGCTATTTATTAATATAAAGTCCTTAGCAAGTGTTTGAATGCTTTTCTTTAAAACAGTGATTTAAAATAAAAGATAAACTCTGGTTCACCAGAAATTCCCATTAATTTTCCTTGTTATGCAAAAGTTGGTAATTTGATTTTATGATAAGACCATTCTCCTAAACCTCTGTTGTGTTATGTAGCCATTGCATGTCACTTTATCAAAACAGAGAAAAGATTTAGAGAGATGTATAAAACTCCTCTAGGTCTGAAACTCATTCTCTTGAAACTATGACCTTTCTCTGGCTTAGTTTATTTTAATTCAAAGCCTGAAAAAGTTTCATGTAAGTGCTTCTTTTGTGAGTTTCATTTTTTAATGCGTCTGTGTTGTTTAGCTTGCACATTGACAGCTAAACTGATACCACTGAATTCATACCTTTGTGATGTTAAATTTCAATGAAATACTGTCTGAAGGCTAGTTCCATTTTTGTAGCATCCTTGTAGGTGGTACAGAAGATAAGTATTTTTTGAGGCATTCAGTTTAGTCTGGTAATTAAAGCCATTAATTTTATTACTATTGCTGTTAGCCATGTTACTAGCCTTTTCAAACTCTCTAATCTAGAAAAAAAATCTGTTATCCAATGTAATTACAGTTACTTGATTTCTAATACAGCCATTTTTACCTTTCCTGCTTTTTGTCTTTTGCTTATACAAAAATTTTATGTCACTCTATGGTATTAATATCTAGGTGCTGCATGGTAGCTTAGCTGACTGTAAATATACGAGCTATTATTTCTTTAACATTAATGTTAAATCTAGCAATACCTAGATTTATTGCATAACAAAGTTATTGCATATTGCCCAAAATGCTTTGCCAAGTTGCATATAGTTCATAAGACATTTCTATTTAAAGTACATCAGGGTTTTTTCATGTGTGTGAAATAGAGCATTTCCTGACTTTTAGGAATGAGAAATTAATTTAGTGAGGTTTCCCACTCATAACACTACTTTTGCTTTTACATACTTGGAGTCTTTTGAACACTTGAGTATCTCATTTTGAATATAGTTGTTCTTGATTTCTACTCTGAACAGAATTTGATGGAGCAAATGATGCATTGACCACAGCACTCTGGTTCCGAGTTTATAGGCACTTACATGCCTAAATATATGCTAACCTTTATTCTAGTATCTAGTCTTAAAGTCAATGATTGCAAGATTAGAAAATTGTGAACATGACCTCACATGAATTAACTATGTAAAGGTAATTGAAATGCTGATCTTTAATGGTTTTGTTGTTTTAAATGAGGGAATCAAACTTGTACCTTCTATTGTTTGTAGTAGTTGTATGAATATGAAATTATTGAGAATCAATCCTTTGGTTTTAAATGAAAGGAAAAAAATAAGAGTGTATGAAGTAACTAGTTGCTCTTACAATTTGAGAGAATTGTTAAGTATAACATCTTGAGACAGTTTAAAAAATGAGATTTCTAGTACACAAAATTTGAATAAGCAGTAGAAAATATGGATCTATCTCTGCTCTTTTTAACTAGATGCACTATATTGTGTTGCACACAAGGGAAAAATATCCATGTACTTTATAAAGCGGTAATTCATGCTGAGTGGATATGAGCAGTCATTCAGAGAACAGTTGATTTTACAGTATTGTAGACTGGGTTGGAAACCTGGGCATTCATTGCACTATATGCTGTTAAAATTTATATATAAAGTTCACATTAAAGTGGCTGTTTTAATAGGAAAATATTTTAAAAATTATACTGGACCATCTTAACTGTGGAAAAGGGTTTTTTTTACCAGTATCTACAAATCAACAGAAATCTCTGTAATGGTAAAGTATATAGAATAAAAATATTAGAAATTACCAAATATTTTGACTTCCTGTTCTTAAATAAATTGTTAAGAACTATAAAAACATTTAACAGCTTTCATATTTCCTAGAGTAATGTGAAACATTTAAAAAGTACCCTTTATAGCTATTATTTTGACTATCATATCAAAGTCTGAAGCTTTGTCAGAGTTAAAAAAAAGAATCATAGTATAGTTTAGATTCGAAGGAACCATTATAGGACATTTAGCCCAACCCTGGAGTAATGAACAGGGATAATCAACTACATTAGGCTGCTCAGAGCTCTGTCCAGCCTGACCTTGAATGTTCCCGGGGAAGGGGCATCCACCCCTCTGTGGGCAACCTGTGCCAGTGGCTCACCATGCTTATTGTAATGAATGTCTTCCTAATATCTGACCTAAACCTACCCACTTTCAGTTTAAATCCATTACCTCTTGTCCTATCACTATGTGTCCTTTTAAAAAGTCTGGGTTTTTTTAGGTGCCCTTCAGGTATTGGAAGGCTGCTCTAAGGTCTCCCTGGAGCCTTCTCTTCTCCAGGCTGAATAACCCCCAACTCTCTTAGCTGTCTTCATAAGGGAGGTGCTCCAGCCCTCTGATCATCTTTGAGGCCCTCCTCTGGACTTGCTTCAACAGGTTCACATTCTTCTTATGCTGGGGACCCCAGACCTGGATGCTGTACTTCGGGTGGGGTCTCACCAGAGCAGAGCAAAGGGGCAGAATCCCCTCCCTTGATTTGCTGGCAATGCTACTTTTGATGCAGCCCGGGATTTGTTTGGCTTTCTGAGCTGCGAGCGCACATTGCCGAGTCACGTCCAGCTTTTTATCCAGCAATAGCTCAAGTCCTTCTCCTCCTACGTGTGGACTGCTCATATAAGAAAAGAAATGGTGGCTTGTCTGCAGTTGAGATAAATGTGAAATTTGACTTAAGGAAAGAGATCAAGGTAACAATGCAGTTGAATGCATGTTTAGTATGAAATTACGTTAAATAAATTGCACTTACTGGTCTGACTGCTATAAACCAGGAAGAAACTGAATCTGCAAGAGAATGGAGATTTCCTTCTCACTTAAAAGGTAAATTCTATGGAATAGAAGGAGGAGACTACATAAGTAGAAGATTTTGAACAAACATGGACTCAAATATTACAAGTTCTTCTGTCATTAGCAATTTGACGAAAGAAAGGGACTATTGCTGCTGTAGCATGATTGACTTACTGGTTTGAGGAACAAGCATTAATGGAGACCTACATGACTCAAGACTTTAAGAAACAGATGCTCTAAATATAACTTAAGTCTTTGCCTCTCATATTTTCCATTCAGTTTCTGAGGGAAGGTAAGAAAACACCAGGAATAGAGATAAAGGCAGAACTTAGACTTTCTGTAACTGGGGTTAAAATTTGGCACGTGCTTTAGGAGAGGATGTCAAGATCACAGGTGTCAGCTGCAACACAGAAGTGAGAGCTACTAGTCAAACAAACTTACTAAGCTGGCTTTTTGTGAGAGAAGGATGCCAAACTCAAGTTAATGTAATTAATTGTTGTTTTTTAAATGAAAGAGTACAACAATATCAGAAGTTAAAATGAAAATAATTGTTATTTTTTAAAAAATGTACTTTCTGCTAAGGTAGCATGGCTAATTAAGGTTTGACTCTCCTGAACTGGTTCTTCAAGACATGATAAGATTTTGACCCTGGTTGGTTCAGTCAATTTGAATGGTTATTAGGATCTCAAAGGTAGAAGCACAGGTTGTTCACTTTAGTGAATAACAATTCTTTATCCTGTGGATAAAAAAAAGCAAATGATTCCAGTGGTGTAGAGTGTTTGAAGTCCTAGAGAAAACTAGTCAAAGTGTTTGTCAGTATGCATCAGATCCAATAAGTCTACCCTGATCAATTCTATTGCCTGGTGATGTGGCAGTGGGAGTTTAGTTTATGCTGAAAAGGGGAAAGAAAATGTGAAAATAGTTTGGGAAAGTTCTCTAATAAAATTTTTAAACTAGAAGCTATTTTTTAAACTAGGAAAGTTTTACATATATAGTGATAGTGAAACTGAACCAGTAATCACCTCAAATATTATTAATTATAATACTCTTATTGGTAGGATAATCTTAAAAATTCTGTTAGAGATGCTGGATCCAATGAAATTCTGTATGCTGACAAGTTTTTTTTCTTTAGTCTGGTAGAACCAACTTTGGTGCATTGTAAGACTCAGGGAGGCTTCTCTCCTAATGCCATAAATGAGATGTTATTGTGGTTCTGTTTCCTAGAAGCACACACCATCCAGTACACACATTTAACAG
>JAWWES010000041.1:26103659-26148460 GCA_035583135.1 Lophotriccus pileatus
TCCTAATGCCATAAATGAGATGTTATTGTGGTTCTGTTTCCTAGAAGCACACACCATCCAGTACACACATTTAACAGACTAACACAGAGAGAAAACAGTTTCTTTATCAGCACCAACATAAGCACACAAACATGAACAGCATGGATTGCCTGATCTTGTTCCCCCACAATCCAACTGATCAGGACTGGAGTTTGCTCCAGCAGCAGGATCCTGCTCCATCGTGGGCCTCCCCCAGGGTCACAGCCTCCTTCGTGCATCCACCTGCTCCAGCATGGGCTCCTCCATGGGCTGCAGGTGGGTCTGTGCACCCTGATGGTCCTCCATGGGCTGCAGGGGCACGGCTGCCCCACCATGGTCTGCACCACGGGCTGCAGGGCCTGGAGCATCTCCTGCCCCTCCTTCTGCACTGGCCTTGGTGTTCTACCTTGTTGTGGCCCAAAGCCCCACCCAGCTTTATCTCAGATGCTTCCAAAGATGAGGAATACAAAACTTGTCTGGGCAACATGTTCCAGTGTCTCATCACTGTCATTATGAAGAATGTCGTCATAATATCTGATCTAAATCTACCTTCTTTCAGTTTAAAAACTGATAAACAGCACTGGTAAACAGGTAACAATGGATGAGGTACTCAACAACTATTGTGCCTCAGTCTTCAATGGGCATCTCTCTTCCCACACTTCTGGAGTGGATGGACAGCAGGATGGGGACTGAGGGGGAGCAAAATCCCTCCACCATAAGTAAATATAAGGTTCATGACCACCTGAAGAACCTGAATGTACATGAGTCTATGGGACCTGATGAGATGCATTCCAGAGTCCTGAGGGAATTGGTGATGTAGTTGCCAAGCCACTCACCATGATATTTGAGAAGTCATAGCAGTCAGTTAAAGTCGCAGGTGACAGGAAAAAGGGAAACATTGTACTCATCTCTAAAAAGAGAAGGAAGGAGGACCCTGTGAACTATCAGCCTGTCAGTCTCAGCTCTGTGCCTGGTAAGGTCATGGAACAGATCCTCCTAGAAGCTATGTTAAGGCACATGATGAACTGGGAGGTAAATGAAGCCACCATGGCTTCACCAAGGGCAAGTCCTGAAAGGAGATTGTACAAGGTGGGTGTTGGTCTTTTCTCCAAAGTAGCAAGTGACAGGCTAAGAGTAAGTAACCACATTTGCCAGGGTAAGTTTAGGTTGGATATTAGGAAAAATTTACTCCCCATAAGTCTTGTCAAACATTGGAACAGGATGCCCAGGAAGTGGTTGAATTACTATCTCTGGAGGTATTTAACACATGTATATGTGTTGCTTAAGGACAGGGTTCAGTGGTGGACTAAGCAGTGCTGTGTTAATGGTTGGAATTGATGATCTCAAAGGTCTTTTTCAACCCTCAGGATTCTATGATTCTATGAAGGTATAGAACAAAATCATAATCCAAATTAATGAAGTTTCATAATAATTGACAGATTTTCTGCAACATCAGTTTCATGCTTCTTTTGGAAGAGAGATTATCTCAGAGCACACTGCCAATAACACCAAGGTCATGGGTTCAATCTCTGTGCAGGCCATTCACTTAAGAGTTGGACTCAGTGATCCTGGTGGACCCCTTCCAACTCAGAATATTCTGTGATTCTGTGAATTTGAATCTGTTTTTCATGGTGATGGATTTATTCTAATTTTTTTATATTCTAGAAAAATATATGCTAGTTATAGCTAGTTATTCATGTCTGCATTGGTATAAAAAGAAGGAAACACTCTTATATTCAGTTTCACCGTCTGTTTCTGTACATTTTTGGAAAAAATCATGTCATTTAGATAAGTAGAAGAGCATCATAATGAAAGTGGTAGAATATGAGAAAAAACATGTAAGAAATTCCTAAGGCTTTAGCATAGAATATCTAGTTGAAACAAAGTATGGCCACATGTTGTAGGGAAAGTATGGAAATAGCTCTCTGTATTATGACTATGGTTTTAGAATTTAGACATTTAAGAGGCCTAAAAGCCTACTGAAATTGTAGCATCTCTGCAAGAAGAACTCTTGGAATCACTTAAAAAAAAAAAATAAGAGGATATTCCTGAGCAAAACTTTGGGGTCATTTCAGCTGAAAACATTTCTTATTCTCTGAGCACTTACACTGCATGTATGGTCTCTGGGCATAAACTTCCTCTGCAGAATTATTCAGGTTGAAAAATAAGTAATCTATTCAACTTCTTACTCAAAACAGGGTCAGTTATGAATCAGATCATGTTCCTTATAATTTTATACAGTCTTGAAAACTTTTAAGAAGGAAAATTTTCATAAAATCTTTGTGCAACTTATTCCCAAGATTGTTTTCCTCATAATTAATTATTTTCCTATTTCTAGTTAAACCCTCTTTCCCCTAATTTCTGTTTATGATTGTTGTTGCTCATTTTTCTTCTGTGCACCTCAGTAATGTGCCTGTCTTCTCAGTAGGCACCTCTTAGATACTGGAAGGCTGCTACTTATTCTTCCCAATCCTTCTTTTTTCCCAGGTTGAACAAGTCCAGTTGCTTCAGAATTTCTTTTTAGGGCAAGAGCTCTAGCCCTTGACGTCTTGGGAGCCTCCTGATAGCTTGCTCCAGTTGATCAGTGTTTCATGTTGGGGGTGTGGGGTCATGGGTGGGGATCCAAAATCAGACTTAGTATTACAGAGGTGGTCTAATAAGCATTGAGTAAAAGGGAATTATTTTCCTCCATCTTCTATTAGTTTCATGTTAATAAAGCCCAGTATCCTGTTAGCCAACTGTGCTTAGGACCCCCAGGTCATTTTCAGCGGAACTGTTCCCCAGTGAGGCACTCACAGGTGTGTACATATTCAGGGTTTCGTCCATCCTAGGTGTGGGAGTTTGCATGTCTCCTTGCTGAATTTGACAGTCGTTGGCCGAATTCTCCTGCATTTCTAGATTTCTAAATTGCAGCCCTGTGGTCAAATATATTGACTGCATTCTCCAAATTAGTGCTGTCAGATTGATAAGGATTTTGTCTTTTCCTCCAGGTCATTGATAAAATGTTAAACAGATTAAACCCCAGAATAGAACCCTGAGGAACACCGTTTGCAACTCGTCTTTAAACAGTACAAGTCATGGACCACTACCCCTTGAGTGTGGAGTGATGTATTTTAGCACCTTTGTATATGCAGTCTAGGTGGGAGTGATATTAATGAGTCTTTCTGTCAATCTAATAATGTTGAAACGCACTTGGACCCAAACTAGAAGAGCCTTGAAGTGCTGCACATTACTTTATGGACTTCCTAATTCAGATCTCTCCAAATTGCATCTGAGAGGCATCTTTGTGTGTAAATGTATCCTCAGAGACTCAACAGATTAGCTCTGTTTTAGATACAGACACCTCGTTGGCTTATTCAATCTCTCTTACTTCCAAGTTTTCACTAAGTTTTCAGTTAGTTTACTAACAGTTAAAAAAAAAATCCTTTTTTTTTTAAAAAAAGGTTTCTGTTACTGTATTCTGACCAACTCTTTTCATCAGTCAGTATTTTCGTGTATAACTTAAATATATTAACTTGACTTGTATAACAATATTAAACACAATCATTCTTGTTTTCTCTCTTTCCTCTTCTTAATTTAATTGGGTTTGTTTTTTTGTTATCCCTTCTACTCCTGGTCTTCCCTTCTCTTTTTCTTTAAGCTTTTATTCTGTGTGACAGTGATTGGCTTCTTTTTGGTGGAGTAAGCTTGCTTTGGACATGATTTAGAACAAACTTGAATGCATTCCAGTGTCTTTTGTTATTGCCTTTAAATGGATTTTTAGTTAATCCTTTAGAATTAATTATTTTTAAAGAACTTTGAGGCTTCTTAAAAACAACAATTGAAATTGCTGTGGTGCTGGTAATATTTAGAAAAATCACAATCCTTAATTGGTTATTAGTAGCATTATAATTGATATTGTTAAGCAGCTCCTGGACCTCGAGCTCTGCCTTTAATTAGCGGCAGTAGTGTCTCCTTCCCTCTGAGATTTCTTTATGAAAGTATTTTGCTTAATAACAAAGGTTATCAGCTTCCAATTGTCTTCTGAATGACACCTCCCAAATGACACTACCTGTCACTGCCTTCCTCATGTTAGACAGAATTTCCAAACATGCTCTTTTTTCATTGCTTAAGCACTTTTTTTTTCCACTTTCTTATAAATATTTTTGTACTGCTTGTTTTACAATTGGTATTGCAAGTTTTTCCTTGACTCTTGGTGAATTATGTCTCAGACTGTATGGAAATTATAATTTGTCTCCTAAACATTATTTCAGAATAGCCAAAATATTTTTGAAAATGAAAGAAACAAAAAGGAAAGAAATGAAAAAAGGTAAAGCCCCTTTACAGTTTTTCTGTAATAAATATTTTTTGCCATATCAAAGTACATACAGCTGCTGTCTTGTCTTTCTTCCCCATTTTTGTTAAGTCTTGTCTTAATTTGAAACTTCTGGATATGTACATTTCATGGTATCTTCAAGCTCGCTTGTTTTCCATGGCTGTTTCTTCATGTCTTTATTTTTATTTTTTTTCTCAGTTTCTTATAATACTGTCAGTTGTTGAAAATTTGCTTCCAACTACTGAGTAGTCTCTTACTACCTTAAATTATTTTGTCTCCAGAATGGACTGTTAGACAGTGTCTTCACTTGCTCCTTTTCAAATGTTTTTCCTATACCTTTCCTCTATCCTACTTTTCCACTTCACCATCATTAAAATTACTTGTTGCACCTCTTTGTTCATTCCACTTATTTTTTCTCACATTTATTAATCTGACGATGTTGCAAACTTGTTCTTTTAGCAATTTTTTCCCCACTGGACACATTTTTACAATTCTCAGCAGGTTTTTTCTAAAATATTTGTACCATCCTATGTTACAATTTAGTTTTTACCTTTGACTTTTCTACCTTTGAGTATCTAAAGTTTGATTTTTTTCTAAAGATTTTTATTTTTAATACTTACATGGGCTGTACTTTATTTGTTAGCAACATATTATAAGGTTTGTAATTTACCATTTTTTGTTTTAAACCATTTTTCCCCCTTTCTCAGATTTTCTGAATATTTTCTGAATACTTCTGAGGTAGTTTCTACACTCTTGTTTAGGGTCAGCCCCTACTCATCATAAAGTCATCACATTATAAATGGAGTATTTGTACTGTATTTTTTTTTGTATTTTTGTTATTTATTTGTACTGTTTGGAGTATTTGTATATGTAAGTGTTCTAGCAAGAGGCATTTAGATTGTTTTATACACATCCAGTGTGGTAGAATGTTAATTTTGGCAAGGGAAAAGTAGAGCTCGGTGCCAGAATGGTAAAGGTGCTGCTGTGATTTTGTGTAAGAGCAAACAGTAGATTAATGCTAAATGAAGGAAAGAGATGTGAAGGGTGAAAGTGAGGCTGAATTTCTTGGAAGGAAGAAAAGAAAGTAATTTTTAATTGGACTTTAACAACCTGAAAAGCAACAGGGTGAATTGGACATGATAATGCAAATATATACTTACAAGTGATGTGACAGTGGACAGTCCTATTCTGGATTTGTCAAACTAAAAGTCTGGAAGTTATCTGGATACAGTTCATCCTAGCTTGGGTAATGAAATCCTCTTACACAGCTGCAGAAGAAATGGAATTGAGATAGTGGTGTGTGCTGTATATTTTAGGTATTGATAGTTGAACTTTTGCAAGCAGGTATTTTAGGAAAAAGCATTGTTTCATATTTTGAAATACGTTGTGTGAGACGTGAATATTCAATATAGCCCTTAGTTTGCTAAAATGGGCTTGCATTTATCATGAATACCTGCTGAGCAATTATGAAATAAATTACGTAAGACTTTACCATCCCATTTTATATTAATTAAGGGAAGATTAAATTAATCTAAGAGACTACAATTGATAGTAACAGTTTGATTTAATTTAATGCTTTTATTACTTGGAATATAAAGAACAACATAGCTGATTACCTGTTATCTAATGATAGTTTTTGCTTTGCTATAGTAAGACTAACTTTAAATGGTTGGGTTTTATTTGGCATACTTACTGGACACTTTGCACTTAATTAAAAGTGATATTTCTTACTCTATTTGTAGCCCTTCTGTGTTCCATTTAAATGTTAGAATATATAGGAGTAGATGACTTTCATCATATGGTTCTGTGGCCTATAAAATAATTCCACCATTATGTTAAAGCATCTTTTAGCTGTCTTTAATAGTCTTCAGACAATAACCCTCTTTCTTTGGTGCTATAAAGGATTCAGATGTATGTTTTTAAGGTTAGATGATGTTAATACTAGAGACAGAAACAAGAAGAAATTATAAATGTTAACAGCACAGAGTAAAATTTAATTAAAAAAAAAAAAAGAACTTCTGACAAGATTCTGCCATCAAGTGTTATTTCCAAGAGCCATCTCAAGGAATCTGACTTGTGCTCACATGCTAAATGACAAAACTGTAAGCCCTTTCACCTGTAAAATGTAGTATATAAATGCTGAAAGGTTTTCTTTATAGAATCTAGGTCTGGACTGGAAGAAATGTATACAGATGAAGACATCAGCAGTGAATTTGAGGTAGTTTTATGATTCAAAAACATTATGGCTATTTGGAGCTCAGTGTGAAATTGTCATCAACACGGATAACGAACAATAGCTACGTAAGGGTAAGGCAGATGGAGTTGTTTTCCACTTCTCTAAACTGTAATGTTGAAAAGAACATCAGCTATTTTAGGATCAGGAATAGGCCATCTGCCCAAATTGCCTGCCCTTTCAGCTTTATCTTACTCCCATATTATTATTTCTATTTGAATGTCATTACGTTTTTCTGCTTTGTTTCCTTGAGAGATGCTTAATCTCATTAGCTGATCAGCTTGACATCACATTTTAAGGTCTTTCTTTAATATTTTTTATTTCTCTATTCAAATATTTTGCCTTCAAATATGATGTTTCTTTGCTAATTTTTTTAAGTCAGACAACATCCATCCTTACTGGCAGCATTGAAAATGATGTGATGAAGAAGCCACAGGGATCATGGAAGGGAACAGAGCATTTATATCAGGGCAAAGAAAAGGACTTTAGGAAAAAGAGTCTAAAAATAATTGAAGCTGAGAGACAGAAAAATAGGCAAGTGAGAGAGATTTGTAGAAAACACTTTTTAGCTGCCAGAGGAATTTAATTTGTAGTTTTCAGCTTTGTCTGAAGGAAGGAATGACTTAGAAAAAGATTCAGTTGCTTTGAAGGTACTTCAATATAACTGCATCTTTATATCTCTCTGAGAATATTGTAGTCGAGTAGGTACAGGTACACTGCATTAATTTAAAGTTTTTCTTGAGTGTTCAAAAGAACAAGTCCTTTAAACATATTGTCCAATTGGCTTAACCTTGTATCTGGTTTTGATCACCCTGGCTATACAAATGAAACGTTACTTAATATAAGCAGAAAAATAACCATAGTCAGTCATGTACCATAGGGTCTGTTTTCATTATTCATTACTAGTTCTACTTTATGCTTATGGTATTTTCAAAGGGTGCTTGTCTGTTTTGTCTCAGAATACTGAAGAGCAGCTAATCATGGACAGAATCTAGTCTGATACTCTATATTATTTTCACACTGCCCTATAATGCAAGCATTGAAGAAGACTCAACTCCTTGAGAATGTTTATTGAACGTAAAGTGAATAGTTCAAATCTCAGTTCCAAAGCACAGTTCTCACTGGACAGGTTATGATTATATATTTTAACATTCCAATCATGCAAATCTTGCCAAGTTTCAGTAATTAATTTATCTATATCCAAATTTCATAAATTTCATAAAATTGCAATTTTCTTGTTTAATATTGAACTTCTATAGTTGAAATATGTGTAAATGAAGTTTGGTATTTTTTTTCTTTAATCTTCACAGACTTTGTAATCTAGATTAATTTTTGTTTTCTGTGTCCTGATTTTACGTGTACTGAATGTTTAGATAATCTCTTGGTTTTATAATCCTCCCATAGATACTTTCCCTGAGTATCTATGTAGCCTTTTCCTGAGAAATTTGGTTTCAATTATTTCCAGTTGTATTAAGCTGAGAGCTGTTCAAATGACACATTTGGTAAATTATTAAACTCTCCTACCATAAAAGTTGATTTGGAAGGTCAACCAATATTTGAGAAAGATGAAGGTTGTTTCTTTTCCTACCTAGCAGTTTATTCCAACACGTTTTTACTGCTGCTCATGGAACTCAAAGATGCTCTTAAGTGATCACATGTATCTATCACTTCCCCAGCAACTTGATTCAAGATGTTTTTCTGTAAGCTATGTTGTGATGAAGTCTCATGTAGGTAACACCAGTAATTTTTTTACTCTGGATATGTTTCTAGTCATCCTGTTTCTTACTTCTAGAAAAACTGTGTGCAATTCTTAATCTGTTTCCAAGCATATTTTCTCATCTTTAGCATGAGGTGAATTTTCAGTCTCTTTTTGCCGCTAGTGGTTTGTGTTCATTGGCTATCTTCTCTATCCCATTTAACTATATCCTTCAAAATGTCTTCTGAAGTTTTAATAGTGAATTTTTCATACTTACTATACACTTTCTGATATGTACAATGTCTTGTCTTGTCAGTGTCACACATCCACTCCATTCAGTTCAATAATGCGAATGCTTTTCTTTCCTAAGTCTGACAGAGTGATGCTTTTCAGTTTTTTTCTCTCAGCTCTTCTAGTACTGTCTAGTATGTGAACTTATTTTCTATACTATATAAAAACCCTTTTCAGAAATGTCTCTTCTATCTTCAGATAACAAATAATATCTTAAAGATTGTTGTTGATCATTGTGTCTTTTCTATTCCTGGCTAGCGCAAGATTGTGGGAAGAATCTCCATTTCTCTTTTAAGTTATCTTGAGGTCACTGTTTCAGGTTACAGCAGAATGAGATTTTTTAGTGAATTTTGGAAATGGAAATTTCCTTTTAGGATACAAATTAACATTTTTTCTCCAATCTTTTATCTAAGCATTTTAGGTAGTGTTTGGAGCTATGATTTCACAGCACTGAAGCTAAACTAGAAACTGCAATGTACATATGTAAGTGAGCATTTGGCTGTGTTAGCTGATGAAATATTGGAATTTATTTTTGTAAATGTTTTACCAAGAAGTAAATGATTAATATTTTTATGAATAGAACACTATCTTTCAGTCTAGTAGCTGACAGAAAAAAAGTAAGATAAACTAATTAAAATGTCTTTTCAGTATTGTATTTTGGGTATTGCCTAGCCAGGTATATTAAATGCTTATGTTTGTCTTCTTTCATTAGTAGTACATTTCAAAATAAAGTTTGCTGTCAAATGCCAAGGAAAAGTTAATCTATTTCTGAGCTACTATTTTCTGGTTTGAATAACCAGTAAGTATGGCTTTTAATGCATCGGATTCCTGAGAGACATCTATTAAATAAATGGAAACATAGGTGTGCAACAGTGCTTTTATGTTTCTGAGAAAATTAAATATGGCTTGTTGTCAGTTCCTATCTCCAATAAAGAGAGTAAACATGCCAATTAATGAAATATATGAAAATTGTAGTTCTGTGCCTTGTGTAGAAAAAACCCCAACCTTCCGGTAAATGAAGAGATTATGAAGTATACTATACCACTACTAAGAAGTTATTTGGACATTTTTTAATCAATTCTACTTTGCTTAAAAAATTATTGTTAGATTTTTTTGGCATATGTTTGTGAAATAATGCAAATTAAATATGTACTAAGGCATTACAGCTAATAGATGGATTTATTACTTTCCAAGGACCTCAGGCTTATGTATGATATCTGTAGAAGGAGAAGCTGTCCATTTTTATACACTGCTACCCAGGAGTCCTACTACTACCTGTAGCTTCTGTGGGTATTTTGACATGGAGAATGTCATGGGAAAATAATGAATATTTTTAGAGATCATGGACATGTTTCTTTGTAGATATTAAAGATGTTATGTTTATATGGATAGTAAGTGGTTTATAGTACTGCCATGGAAAGCACTGCTATGTATTCTACAAGACACTACTTTTGTATAGTAATAAAATAATGCAATACAGATATAATGAAATAAAGACCTGCAGACAGGCTCACGTGTTGCTAAGAGAACAGAAGTATTTCACACAGACACATAAAAATGTATATAAGTGGCCTCATCTCCAACATCCCTTTTGCCTTTAAAATCGTCTTAAAATAAAACTACCACTAAACTTATGTTTCTGTTAGAAACATGTCATACAACCTAAAAGCAGCAAAAATATCCTATATGGTCAGATTAGCATTTAGCAGGAGAATATGTAAGGAGATATTTTATCAGGCATTGGGATGACTTTGTTTATTGTCAGACAAGAGCTCCTAGAGCGGTGGGATTTTTTTTTAGAAACAAACAAGACAAAAACTATTTTGATTTTAATCAAAAATGTATTTTCTCATTAAAAAAATTCACATACTTACTGTGTCTAGTCTACAGAATTTGTCCATTTCATTACACCATATGTCAATCCTAGTATATCTGTTCACTGCAAAAACTCGTGGCTAGTGTGTGTAATACAGCACAGGAGGAGGTATTGCTCAGTTCCACTACTTTTATATAATAATTTAAAAAAAACAAACCAGAAAATGTTCTTGGCTACTTTCACTGTATTCCAGACTTAAAAGTCCCACGAAAGTTCTAGAATATGAAGTTAATTGTATTTGGTTGGTAGAATACCCTTAGAAGCCAGTTAGTTAAAATTCTTCTCTTATAGTCAGTATATATTCCCATTTGTTGGCAGCAGCAAAGTCCAGGCATCTAGTTCCTAAGAGAAATAGTTTTCTTGTTGCCTTTTTGTTCAACACAAATGCAGTCAGGGTTTTTTGTTTCAGAAATTGAGTGATACACTGACATATTTATGACATATTGTTTGGTACACCTATTACAGTTGCTTTTACTTCCATTGCTGTGCTTTTTTCTTTGCCCATATCCCAAAGAGTGATTAGAGGAGGATAAAGCTCATTGAGTTGAAATGATTGTTTCTTCACATAATTCCTTAGATAACTGTGCCCAATGCCATAGTTCATATCTTGTGAGATGCAGCTGTAGAGATATATCACAGAGATGATTCCCAAAAGGGCACCAAGGCAGGCAACAAATCCTATTATGTTGTTCTTTTCATAGCCTTTCACTTCCAAGTCCAGTCCTTTTGTGGTTACGTTGACACATTGTTTCTTACTCTGTGAATAGATAGTGGGAATATCTATACAAATTTTGTATTCAGTTGAGGGATTTAGATGTGTAAGATTATATACCTTCATATCAGATGGTATTCGAGCACTCTGTGCAGCCTGGGAGTCTTCAGCTTTCAGAAAGGCTGTCCATCTAACACTGGACTTCAGAATTTTAGAACTTGCTTTCCATGAAACCAAAACAGAATTAGATTTTATGTCTTTTATTTTAATATTTAAAGATCCATTGCTGTCCTGAGGGAAAGAGCCGTCCACTTTAATCATGACTGACTTTAGGTCTGCCCCAACTAAATTTGTTGCTATACATGTGTATAAGCCACTTTCTCTTTGTGTTACATCACTTATTTCTAAAGTTCCTTCAGAATGAACATAGTATTTTTCAGAAATAGTATTAGGCAAAAGTTTGTGTCCTGAGGGTGTTATCCAGTAGATTTCAGGTTCTGGTTCTGCTGTTGCTCTGCAGTGTAAGGACATATGGCCGCCAGTTTTTAAATCCAGAGTAGATGGAAAACTTTCAGGAGCTATCAGGGGGAGACAGATTTCCATCATTTCCCGGAAGTGTATCTGTCTCACATTCTGACCTTGGAACTCAGGAGGGTCTACACAATACAGAGACTCTGGCTCCATGAAGCGAATGTTTGTTTTATTCATGTTAATCCAGCGGATGACACAGTCACATCTAATGGGATTGCTGTGTATGCTGACTTCTTTGAGGTTAGGCAAGGATTCTATTGTACTGCGGTACAGGGCACTCAGTGCGTTGCTGTTGAGCATGAGCGATTCCAGCTTGGGAAGTCTGTAGAATGCATTGGGGTGAATGTATGATAGTCTGGGGTTGTTGGTAGCTTCTATTTTTCTTAAATCTGGCAAATTGTCAACAGCAAGGCTATCTATAGAAATCAGTTCAGGCATGTTATTAATTCCTAACTCTTTTAGGTGCAGCATATTGCTAAAATCTCCTCGTCGTATTCTGTTAATGGGATTCTTATTTAGATCCAGAAATTTAAGATTTGTAGCCTTTTGAAGAGCAATGTGGGGCACTCTAACAAATCTGTTGTCATAAAAGGAAATGCTTTCTAAGTTGTCAAGGCCAGCCAAAGCATTATCTGGTATTTCAGTGAGATTTATACCTGCTAAAACTAGGCTGCGCAGATTGCTAAGAGGCTTGAAATTCATGTCTTCAATTCTGATAATTGGGTTTTCTCCAATCATGAGAATTTCAAGATTAGGAGTAGCTTCAAACCACTTTCTGTTGATCACTTGCAGACCATTTGAATTGAGATGAAGTCTGAGAAGATTATTGAGGCCTATGAAAGCTCCTGGTGCAATCACAGAAAGCAGATTATGATTAATATAAAGCTCTTGTAAATTGTTGAGTCCAGAGAGACATTCTTCAGGGAGTTCAGTAAGTTTGTTTTCTTCAAGGTACACTGAAAGCAACTGTGGTATCTTTCTAAGATTAATACTGGTCACTGAGGATAAATTGTTCTGAGATAAATCTAAACCAGTTAAATTAACTGGGAAGTCTACTGAATGTTCAATTTTTGCAATATTATTAGTTTGTAGAAGTAGAACTTGTGTGTCTGCAGGCAGTCTGGCTGGAAAATTAAAAAGGCCTAAATCATTACAGTCCACTGTTGGAGCCTCCATGTACACAGACCTGGGGGTGAACCATGGTCTGATCTCACATACACAGGACTCTGGGCAGTCTGCTTTTTTTCCTACAGCTTGTAGTAGTGCAGTGGTAACTAGACCAAGAAGTAAATTAATTTTGATTTGCATGTCCTTCATCTTAGCTCAAATATTCAGGAAAGTAACAGACCCTTCAGTATTCCACAATTACAGCCTTGGAATTCAGTATGACTTGGTCAGTTAATAAAATACACACTTGCATTTATCAAATGATGATCGTGAAGGTCTTTCTTCCTGAGGTTAAGTGATAAATTTGTAACCAACTTGTCCAGTAGTAAGAGGCATTTTGTGGAAATGAAGGTCACTCTGTCCTTGATGACATAAAATTGATGAGCTTTGTGAAGATGAAGCATGTATAGATGGTCATAGGAGATTAAGCAATTCATTTATTTAGTAGTATTAACTTCAAATCCCATGATTGATTAGTGTTTGCAGGAATGACAGGATGACCTAAAATACAAGAAGAGGAAATAATTAGTATAAGACACAAAAAAGTTATAAATTAATTTAGCCATATTTTGCTCTCTACTGTTAATTATTGCAAGTAAGAAAAGAAAATGACTGTGGTGCCTGGAGTATTATAGTGGTATCCAGATAGTATAAGTTAAGTTAATATAGTAATATATCTTTAGACCTTTAGCTTCTCATATATGCAGTGGAGCATTGTTCTACAGAAAGATGAAGATCCAAAGAGTATAAAGCAAAATATATCAGTGAGATTTTTCTACATATTGTATCCTCTTTTAAAATATTTTTTTTTTTAAAATCGCTAGAAACCGACTGATTTCATTTGACTTTGAAAATTTAAACACTGAGCAAAATCCTACAGAGGATGAATATTTGACTTTTGGACATGAAGTTTATAAATATCAAGAACATAATTTATGTGTAATCAAAGTAAAATGGAATAGTTGGATTAACACACATTCTTAGGCAAACCTGTGAGCTATTTATACAGAAATATACAATATTGATAATCCGCAGGTTTTATAATTTTTATTTCTTTTTGTAGCTGCTGTTTAGAAAGAAAACTTCTTTTCCTTTTTTTTTGAAGTACTAATTAGAAAGAAATATGTACCTTAGAATAAATAGCTTGTCATCTTGGCAAATTCAGACTAATCACTGGCTTTCTTATTCGGGCTTCAATAACCTCAATTGCAAAGCATAATAACAGAAAAGTGTCTTTCGAGTGATAAGGGAAAAAATCTACACTAGCAATTGCTTCTTTGGTCTGTAGCTCTGCAAAAATATGAAATTTACAGATTGTGTTCATGTCCCAAATTATAGTAAAGACTGAAACCGTAGCATCCTGAGGCATCAAATGTGTGCTACCCAGATTTTTTGTATATACTTGCTTTTTATGGAGTAAAACAAATCCAGCTTTGAGTGTACATTTTGTTACAAAACACGTAGTACGAAAGCGTCTGTGCTTTCATATATAAAGTAGTACACATTAACTGCTTCATTTACTTCAGAATATAGACTTTACACACTTAACTTTACCCAGACTTTGCTTCCGAAGGCTGTCGTGCAATATATATTTATGTCCTTTCTCCCCTTGCCTCTAGTGTTAAAATTCACAGTGACATTGTTTACAAACTGTAAGATAAGATCAATGCTTCATCGACATTGATAAATAGCTTTTGAGGTGTTGCTGATATAGATAGACAGAATTGCAAAAGTTAATTGTCAAGCATTCAGGTTTTAGGTTTTCTTTCCAAGCCAGGAGGATTGGGCATATCTGCCACCTATGCATTCCTTATCAGCTCAGAGGAAAGGTGTTGGACCATGTAAAGTAACAAGAGCACTGGGACAATTTGAAGTACATTTGGCAAGGTTTTGAGACTGCTGGTTGTGCTATGTACATTTAAGGACATTTAGTGTTTTATTTTAATGGGTAAGTTTATTAATAGAGTGAACAGACAATGTGTGAGATAAACATACAGAAAACATTCTGCTGTTTTGAGGATCAATAGTATGTTTTTATGCATATGACCCACTTTATACTGAAGTGCAAAGATATACTGACTGAAATAGTGAAAGTATAATCTGTTCCTTTGTTCTGGGAAATAAGGTGAACTTGAGGCTTGCAGAAAAATAAAGATTTGTGTTTAACAGTTAATGCCTGTAACTTGCTCTTAATTTTGCCAGGAGGAGGCAAGGTGATATCCCTGTGTGAAGTAATGTCATATTTACTAAGGATCTCAGTAGAAATTGCTCTATGCCAAATGCATGGATGTAATTTGCTATGCTGGGAGAAAAGATGATGGTCATGAGTGGAGAATTTTTAACTCACATTCCTGATGCACTTTCTAAAGCATATTTCCCCTTGACTTCTGTATTTTTATTTGGATTGTACATTAAAAACATTTCTGTAACCATAACAAATACAAAATATAAGTTTCAATTGATTGAAAGGTCATTGGAAATATTACCAGACTGCTACTGCAGATATCTCAGCCTTTTGATCCCACTATGACGCTCAGGGACTTCTGCTAGGTAGAGGTACTTGAGAAAGTATTCTGGGGAAGTCTAACTACATAGCTGACCACGTTTTCTGTTCCTCCCTCGAAATTTGCTATTGGCCACTGTGAAACATAGAGTGTGGACCAAGATGGACTTTTCATGTGTGCCCCAGGCACCTGAGAGGCTGTACCATTTAAAGCACATAAACTACATTTTTGCATACATATGAGCCAACATACTCCTGGATTTATGTTTATACTCCTTCTGTTTTTATATTTCATTTTCTATGGGATTCTCAAGCCAAAAGTAAGGGCACCAGTGGGTATTTCCATGACATAGGCTTTCTGCAAAAGGCATCAAAAAAGAAGAACTGAGAGATCCAGGTTGAAATTCTGCTTCGTTATGATTTAATCTGATGTCTTTTCTCTTTCTGGTGAATGCTTTAGCTAATAAGTCACTAGCTCAAGCTCATATGGTTTTCTAGCATAAATCTTTCTTATTTCTTCAGTTAAAGTGCTTCTGCCTTGTGTAAAATATTCACTGGAGTTGAGTGGCTTGAATAACAGATTGTAGAATAATTTTGATACTCTCTTCCAGCCTGCAGCCATCATGCCAAAATATATTGTTTCACTTCAGAAAGATTTTTTATTTAAATAGTGGCATATCTGTGTTTTGTTTTACATGAAAATTATTTGGTATTAACTGTCATTCAGGATGTGGAATAAAAGAATGTTTCTGGAGTAGAATGGACATCTGTGGCGGCTTATGGGTCATAGAATCATAGAATAGAATATTTCATGTTAGAAGGGACTGATAAGGATCATTGAGTCCAACTCCCTGCTCCTGTCAGGGCAACATAAATCTAAATCATATGACTGTAGTACACTTAGTATGACCCAGTATACAGAAAGGTGAAGTAGTGAAATGAACAGCAGAAATTGTATATAATACTTTGAGTGGCAAAACGTTTTTGTTCGCCCTTTTGTTTATAATTATATTATAATGTGACTCAAATATACAATTTTGACTAAGAATGTAAGAAAACATGGATTGCTGATATAAGTCCACTTGAAGCAATCCAAGCCCAGAGTCGAATTAAGCAGTATGACTGCTTAACTGGTTGTATTGATTATGTGAGTGTATCTGACTGTATGCAACTAATTGCCAACCTTGAGATGTGTTCAAATCATTTTAAAGGGAGAATTGAGCTGTCATTCACTGTAACAAAATAAACATCATGTAAATTGAGGTCAACATCATTAACTGTATCCTAAGTTCAGTTTCCTTGAAGAATGAAGTGTCACAGAGATAAATGTTTGCACTGAAAAATAAGCATTTAACTTTGTGTTACTTGGAACTTTTTGAATGCATTGATTCTTTTTCTTCATTAATTTACTCATAATAGTTAATATGTACTGATAATGCTCTTATTAGCAGTAAGTGTCAGAATTTTTATTAATGGCTTCTGGTGCTTTAAAGCTAGTGCTTTGTACCATCTAGAGTAATGGCCAGTTTTAAAAGTACTAATAAGGACAGAGAGGACCTGAAGGTTATTTGTCCTGTTCCTCTGAGTAATATTTAAAGGAACAGAGTTCCTTTCTATAAAGGAATATATTCCTATATATAAATATTCCTATATATAAATACATATTTATATTCCTACATATAAAGACATGAAAGTTGCTGTACAAAGGTAGATATTTCCTTTTGAAAAAAAAAATCTTTCAAATAATGCAATTATGTCAACATTAACTCTTGGTAGTGGATTTTGTTGACCTCTTGATATTTTTCATGTAATGAAAGTGATTCTTGGAACTTGTACCTACTATTGTGCACACTAGAAAAGCCAGCAGAGATAAGGCTCAATGGCAGATGATCATCAGTAAGCTGAGATGTGGGATAAATGTTTCCACATAAGCAGCAGCAAAAGCTATGCATCATAGTTTTGGAGTCTTTGATGTAATTCTTTACCCAGCTGCATTTGTAAATCTTTATGTGCACTCTGATTGTACATGTATTTCCTCATCCAGATGAAATGGTATGGTTTGCTTCCTATTGTCTGCAATTAAAAAGGCTAAATATAGTCTATATCTAATAAATTAGTATTGCTTCTTAGTACTTAAATTCAGTATTTTTATGATTGTTTTAATGTACTAGAACTTCTGTACTAAAACTGTTTAAATCATTGTAGACAGATTATTTATTTTCTCTGGAAGTCTCCATTCCTGTTGCCATCTATACTTACTTTCTTACTAAACATGGTGTGTCTCTTGCTTTTAAGGTATTATCTTTTGCTTTTAGAAAAATGCACCCTTATGTGTGTGACTTTTTTGCAGCCTAATTATCTCTTGTGTAAACAATGATTGGTATGCCTTAATTAGATTTCTTTCATTTACTGCTACTGACAGCTGGAGCCTTGGTTTACAAGAGGGTATCACCATTATTTGAGCTGGAAAAGACATTCAGTGAATGCATAAACTGAGCAACGTTTCTCATCACTGGAGCAACAGACAGCTAAGAACCAAGTCAGAGTGGGCAGAAAGGAAAAGAAACACGTCAGGTTTTGGCAATCATTCTTTTCCACTTCAGCAGTTAGAGAGACAGTGATAAAACCTAAAAATGCAGCAGCTACAGCACAATGTGCCCTGCTGGCAATAAGGCGAACAGTTCACTTCACAAGGACCAATTTAGAGGTGGCAAGCATTTTGAAAACACAGCTGTTCATACAAAGCTACCTTTCAAACACATCAACTGAAAGAACACTTCTCAATTCTTGTCATTATAACCACTTTGAGCAGTTCTATGGACAGAAATCTGGAAGTGTCACTGACCAAAAATTGGGCATGAGATACTTCATACCTCACTTGATTTTAGTTACAGCACTTAGGGGTTTTTTTGGGTTTTCTAAGTATTGGTTATGGAAATATACATACTTAGGTTTGAACATTTACTGTTTTTCTGATAATTTTATAAGTAATTTTTTCCTTGTTCATTCTTTGGTCAAAACAACAAAAAAAATTTTCCTTGGGGAATTTTTTATTACAGTGGAATTAATAAGAAGAGGCACTATCTTATATGTTTGACATATTTCACAAATTGACACAAAAATCTGGGTTGTTTTCATTTTTCCTCTTGAAATTGTAAGTGGGATATTTTTGCTGAAATATGTACAGAAAGTTTGTGACCGAGGTAGAAGTAAGTTTAAATTAAAGCAGAAAAAGATTATAGATTTTCATAACAAAATTGGTCTTGAAATAAAATATTTCTAGAAGTAAGCCCTACTAGCTGCTCTGGTAAAGTTACTGAAAATTATATAGGTTCTGTAAAAATGGAAAGCATTTCTGCTAGCATATGTAGTCTTGCTTTCATTTCACTCTCTGGAGCAAAGGGTTTCATTCTGTTTCTCTTTACAAATACAAATTAACAGTTCACTGTAATATGCTCTTAATGTTTTATATTCTTACATATAGCTAAGATATAGTTCACATTGAAACATAAATGAGGAATTTTGGAAATTAGTGTACTTCTGAAATGTTCGGCTTGGATAGCTGACAGTATCAGATGGCAGCTGGAATTTTAGTCCTAGGTTGAAAATCTGAAAAGTATCTGAAATATTTGGACATAAAAATTTGACGAGGGCTCTCTGTTGGGACTTTGACTAATTCTGAAAATCTACTTTACTCTTTTTCTAATGATTGATTTTTAGGTCTTCAGGTTGGCCCTGAATAGCATTACGTGGAATATGTAAAGGAAATGGCAAAGCTACTCTTATTTAACCTTAGAAGCATTTGGAACTATCTGAATAATTATTTCAGCATATGTGTTTGTATTTATTTTGTGAACTTATTATGCCTCCTTTTCATTTTTCTCCTTATTTGGAATAAATTTGCCTGAGGGAAAGCTACAAGCTTAAAATTTTTAATATGACTAAAACAGGACAAGTTCTCATGCCTTAGACCATTACAAGAATTACAAGATCTTATACATCATGAGAAGTTCTTTATTCCATGGACTTTATGTGCTTTGAGGTTACTTTAATGTACACATAAAGATAGATTCAGAAAAACATTATGATCAGGTAGATTTACATGAGATTTACCCTTTCTCACTAATTGAGTCTATTTATTCTATTTTAGAATAACTTTTCAATGGACTTCAATGAATATTTGGTAAAACCCTCTTTTAAAAATGGGAGGATGAAAAGATACAGCACTTGTTTCCTAACCTATTTTAAATTGGATACCATGACTGACCATGGGATAGCAGACAACTAAGGGACTACTTGTATGTAAAGTAAGGTGTTTGTCTGTGAAAATCAAAAAGCTTAATAAATATAATATTTTTATTACTGTTATTATTATGGTCTCATCATCATCATTGTACATTGGAGCTATAGTGGTGGATCAGGACCATACCAATTTGTCTGCTCACTTGCTGCTAAACAAAACTCCACGGAGCTTAAAATTTAAACACAAGAAAAGGGAGAACTGATGATTCAGGCAGGGCCAGAAAAACAGGTAATTATGACAATTTCTGAATACTTGGGTTTATTCTTTTCCTTTAACCATAGTATAGTAGTTTACTATCATGAACCTGAATTACTTATCTAAGCTTTGATTTTAGATTTTCCTTCTGTTGTTCTGTCTCTCATGTGCTTTTAACTTTTAATTGTACACTCTCTAGCCATTGAATACATCTGCCCTTTTCAGAAATGTGGAGAGAAGACAAAAAATTACTTTGATCACACAAAGGAATTAATAATTTCAGTAATTACAGTTACTGCTTTTTTTTTTTTTAACTTCTACTAATAAAAAAGTGCACAAAATAATTTTTAGGTTGTTGTGGTTTTTTTTGGTTTTGTTTTTTTTTGAGTGAGCAGAGAAGTTAGAAAATTATAATTATAATTTACAAAAGAGTGAATTTCAATGGAATCTGCACATTTCTTTACCATTTGTGTTCTAAGCTGTTTTTTATATTGTAATTTCTAATATGGCATTCCAAATCCTATTGTGATATATTTAATGTGTGTCCATTAAACTACACAAAACAATTTTATATATTTGGATTAAGAAAACCTTTGGAAAGAGTCTGAACTGATTTTTATTTTATTTCTTCTTTTTAAATCAGATATTAAATGTATAATTCTGATATTTTTATCTGAAGATGTAACGTGTTACTAGTATTACAGATATATTTTCTAGATGTCAGAGAAAACAGCAAGAATAAAAAGTTACAAATAACTCCTCAAAGTACTTACATCTTTGGTGTGTTTGTTATAGTTCTTAGCCTTAGAAAGGTTTCACTGTGCAACTTATTTATCGTTGCCATTATCGAGCAATTATGTCAAAAAAATGATGGCTGTTACTTGGGAGAGTAATGTGTTAGTTTAATTTAGATTTATTCGTACATGTTCAGCTTCTTTTTGACAGTTGTCATGTTAGCAGTGGAGAGGCACATATTGGCAGTTACCTAGGCACATAGTTGGCAAGAGAGCAGTCACGTTCTGGATGTGGGTGCATGTACCCAGTTACCAGATGCTTCTAGCAGATGGCCAGAACTAAAGATATGAGACCAGTTTTGGCTTGATTTTCTAGAAAGCTACCATACTGATTCTGGGAGTCTGCAGTGCACTTGACTAGTAAAAAAGCTTAGCCAAAATCCAGCAAAGCTATTGGCAAATTCTGCATTTTTTTTCTCTGTGGCTCTTAAAATGTAAATATTAAGTATGCCTAAACCATAGAAATAGATGTGTTCAGGTATTTGTAATAAAGACAGAAAAAAGTAGTGGCTGTACTTTCCACATACTATTTCTCTTGGAAGTTAATTTATCTTGGGTTTTTTTTATATTTTTTTAAAATTTTTTATTTATCATGGGAAAAAGTCACTTTAATAAAATTAGTGTAATAATAAACATGTTAACTTTAGGAGTTAAAATTTCTATTCTATATTTTTTCAGTAACAAAAATTTAGGCTTGGAAGAGCTAACTTACTTTAAATTTTCAGTCTTTAATGGCAGACTCTTAATTTTTAGTGTATTCACCTTTTAGTTAATTGGTATATTTATGATTTGTTTTGGGACATGGTCATATCAAGGGAAATGCCCTAACAATAATTTAAAATAATTTATGATTTCCAGTGTGCACTGTACTGAATATCAACTTTAATAGTCCTAAGATAGAAATGGGCTTAATGAATGCAGTTATATCAGGAGCATTCTACTATCTGAGCCAGTAATTGATGTATACTTAGAACACATTATGGGAAATTTGAGATCCATAACATGAAAACATTTTTTGCTTGTCATTATAGCTAGCAGAAACCAGAAACCAAAAATAGTTTATTTTTGAGATGCCAGTAGTGGATGAGATATTTACTATGTCATGAATATTCCTACCGTATTAGGCTGAATTGCTTTAGTCTTGTAATTTTGAATATATTCGGTAATTACTTTCATTCTGAGCCACCTGGGGAACTAGGTTCACAATGTATTGTTAAAAAAAAAAAAAGGATAATGTTTTTTTGTAATCTTGTTTGAGGGAGCGTAGAGAAATGGATTGATAAAAAATAATACTTCAGGGTGCAGAAACTCACAATGCATGAGCCAGAATATTATTGTAAAGATTAGGAAACAAAAGTTCTATTTTCTGCTGTGTTTTATAACAGTTTGGAGTGATATATGGATACTCATAAATTACGAACTCATAGAGATACTGTCATTTCTGACTGCAGAAAGTATTTTGGTTTGTATTTAGTTTTAATTACAGCTTTCCCTCAACTTAGCACCTCATTAATAATGTTACATGGTTTTTTTTTCATGTGATTTGCAAAACTAATGTTATCTTTAGACCTGAAATTATGTTTTTTTGTGCTTTTATGACCCATTTGTCAGCTCTAATCCACACTATATGATTATCGTTGTTCACTTCTTATTTTCCCAGAAGTGAATACATTAAAATGCTGATCTAATTTTCTCTTTAAGATTTACTTTTTTAAAATAAGTTCAAAAGAAAGACAATAAATACAAGGTAAAGAAACAGCAATACTTACATTTAAGTACTGTATTTCTTCTGTAGTCTGTGGCACTACAGCAAAATAGTCATATAGTTCCTGGAACAGTAACCAAATCCTCTTTTAAGTGTTTTTCATGTCCTTTCAAAATTGAAAATTTATTTAAACCTTTGTACCTCTCCAGCATGTATAGATACAATACCCACCTTTCCCATTCCATTATTTCCTAATGTACAACTCTTCTACTGTTTCCTGTTATTTTAAAAGATTCGTTTGAATTTTGTCTAATGTGATATTTGACTCAGTCCAGTACTGTTAGATAATTTGGCTCATTAGCCTGTCAGTGAACAGAATTATTTCAATTATGAAACTACACGATATAGCCACATCTTTATTTTGTATTTCTTTCTTAGCTTTCCAGAATCTATCATCCTGTTACATCACCTTTCTACATTTTGGATGCCAAATCTGACAGCAGTGCTAAAATTGGCATTCTGGTCTCCCAGAAAATTTTGACCAGTATTTACTGTTCAATTATTTGTGTCAATCAACCCATTTGCAATCTCTGTAATCAAAAGTTTGCACTGGATTTTCCTTGACAAGCATAATTTCTCTTGCATTTTGTTCTGCTTCCTACCTATGATTCAAAGACTATGGATAGACATATCTGCTGTAGGTGCTTATACACAGACATGTAGAAACACTACTTCACATATTATGATCAGAATGATAGACAGGCACAGATGTATTTGTGCAATGAAATTACTCTTGCTATGGGAAAATGGTTCTTCAGACTGAACAAAAGGTAGGTTTGAAATAAGATACTGAAAAGATCCTGTTAGTGGTGATTATGGTATGAACAGCTTTGTTCATCACATGTGTCAAGTGGGATAGAAGAACCATTTCAAATTGTCCTTCTAGTTTGTCCCTCTATAGATGGATTAGGCATAATTTTGTAATAATGTTATGTCAAAGCAACCTGCTCTTTTATTATAAGACATTTATTTTTAAGTCTGACTTCAGCCTTTCTCCTTTCAGACAATGGCATGGTTCTCTTTTTCAGCAGTAAAACTTTAATAAGTAAAGGAAGATAGATCTTGCAATAGTTTGACATTTCGACAATGTGAAATGAAAAATGAAGCTTGCAGGGTCCAGTAGTAATTTCTGATTCAAAACTGGAAGGGTGATTATCAGAAGTGAGAAAGGCATGGTATGCTTGCTTACTCATAGGAGGACCACAGAAGTGAAACAGCAGTTATGAACCTAGCATATGCTAAACAGCAATTATGAACTTAGCATATGCTAAACCCCACGTTTAACTTATCATCTACAGGTAAGACCATTATGAAATGCTGTATATGGTGCTGTTCATTCAGGTTCAGCAAAATAAGTTGGAATTAGGGCAGAATCAGTTTATATGAGGAAAATTATAGTAGGACAGAATCAGTTTATATGAGGAAAATTATAATAGGACAGAATCAGTTTATGTGAGGAAAATTATAATAAATTTTCTGAAAGTAAAGTAGGGAAATGAAGGTTGCTTCCTCTGTATTTTTAGATTTGTTGACAACAGAGAAATAGTTGTTAGTTATTTGTACAAATATTAAGTACAAATATTAAGTGATATATCATTTACAGGTAGATGAAGAGTTATTATATATACTGAGTAAACCTGGAGTTGTTTCTCTCCATGTATGTGCCTCATAATTCTAGAAAAATATGTCAACTATGAAGGGCCATAGGAAGATCAATTGCTGATGCTCTTCATTGAATTAATAAACGTTTCTCCCCAGTTAACTAGGAGTATGTATGGAAACTGACTGGAACTAATTGAAAATACATACATTCATGTATGGAAAATAAGTAGGAGTATGTACAGAAAAAATATAGAAGGCAAACAGAATGGAAGAATACTTTCCTATGTAAATACTTTCAAAGCATTTGAAGAAAATAAGATCACTGGATACATACTGAAGTTGGTGAGTTTGTTTTTTCTTACATCATCCGTGCAATTTGCAGTATTTGAGGCCATATATGTTTCTATAGTTCAGGGAAGAAAAGTACACATTTACCATTGAAGAGTTTAAAGCAGAGGATACTCTTTGGTATTTGGAAGGGCTAATTTACTTAACTGGTCCTTCCTCAGCTAGTAAGTTAAAACCAGGCAGACAGAGTCCCAATAGCATTTGATTGACCACCTCAAAAAAGAGATTGAGATGACAAGGTGTTTCTTTAAAAATGTAAATAGGTCTCCCTTCTTGCAGTAGTGCATAATAGGTAGTGCAGATACTTTTGGAGGCAATTCTCTTGGTGGAGTTAGCAGATGCAGTACACAAACCAATATCAATAAAAGTGAATGGAGGGTTTATTTTGTTAACCGTAATTTAAACAGGCAAATGCGGATAATTTAGGTTTTGCTAACTGGCTTTGTTTTGCCAGTTCTAATAAATGTGAACTGAATATATAGTTTAAATTCTCTTATAGTATAATTATCCTTCCTTTAGGCAATAGTTGTCACCTTGTTCAATATTATAATGATGGAAGTTATAAACCACCTGTCTGTCTCCTTGCAAATGACTCTGTGTCCTCTGTTAATGAGCATGAAATGTCACCTTAAGTTGCTTTAACATTCCTAATACAAAGAAAACAAATCATGGAATGCATTTGAAGTTCAAAATCCATACCAGTTTCTAAGTTTGTACGCTTTAGTTAGTACGCTTTGAACTGTATCCTGTTCTATGTGGGAAATGCAAATTTTGAAAGTAAATCAGAACACTGTGATTGTTATAACTCCTGTATTTTCAAACCCTGACTGATCAGGTTCAGTTGCAGAGAATGATCATGATGTATTTCTGAGATTCAAATTCTTAATCTTCTGTGCCATCCAGTAATTTTAGATTGGTTAAAGATTAAGATAATTCTGGGATTAAATTAATAGACAAAGTATCACATGTGAAGACTGAGAGCTTAAAAAGTCCTGAAAACATTTCCTTGAAGGTGATAGAATGCTCCTTTCTCTTGATATTCATGAGAGATAATGTGAGCCACATCCAGGGAATATGAAGCAGCATTTGAAAGTTATAGAAGTAATGAGTAGAAACTTGAGCAGTTATGAGGTGAAATAGCTTTGTTTGGCAGTCCTTCAGGAGCAGGCTTTTAGGACTTGCATTTCAAGCAGAAAGTAAAATACCCTAAAGGCCATAAAAATGTTTGGCTTGAAAACTGGATTTTAGTTTCATTATAATACCCATTTTGCTGTTAAAAATTAGAATTGAATGCTAATTGATAAGTTACAAATAAATTTGCTGTTTAGTTGCCTTTTTTATACAAATAATTGCTCTTCAAGGGTCAATTTTAAAAACATTTTAAACATTTTTATTTCATTAGAAGAAGCCTATTACAGAACAAAATACTGAAGATTTATTGAGATGTGTTCTCTCTACGGTCAGGATGTCTTGATCTCTTTGGACAAAGAAAACCAATATTTACTAGCTTAATGTTTTAATGAAAGGTGGAATTTCCACTGCAGGTGGAGACATAGATTTATTTATAAAAACCTATCATTACCTTGAAAGAAGTAAAAATGGAAGACTGCAGTTAGATATTGACAATGATAAAGCAACACTTGGCATTCCTTTGAAAATTATCGTGCACCGGTTTGTAAAGGTTTCACAACAGGCTGAGCAGGTTGTGTTATTTGTTGTGTGGTCTACTAGCAAACCCTTTCTTTTGTCAAGGGAAGTCCTGCTTTGAAATGGACTATTGTTTTGTTATCAGAACATTTGAATGTTTCCTCAAAAGGATTATGTATCTTTTCCCTTATCATGATGGAATAATAATCAAATAAATAAGATGATGAACTAATAAATAAGATGGTACCAAGGGTTTGAAGTATTGGTAATGCTCAATGTTTGCGAATCAGAAGGGTAAATGTTAACTATGCTTAGTTGATAAGTATTCAGTTGCTTTTCTTAAACTGAATAATCTCGTTTTAATACTGTGTACCTACCAAACTAATAACCTCGGAAATGTTAAAGTGAAGAAGTCTTGATAAGTTTCATTTTTCCTCTTTCTGGTCTTCCAAGATATTTTCAGAGTTTTGAATCTTCCAAGAATTGCTATTGCTCCCATGTGTGTCAAAGAACTAAGAGTTCCATTCTGTTAAAGCAAAAATGCTCCTATTAATGCCCCCAAATACTTCTTCCCTATATATGGACTCAATTTCTAGAACTGTTAAGAAGAAAGAGACAACATTTCTCTCCTCTGAGCTTGTAATAGAACATAAAAGGAACTTACAACACACTAATTTTGATGAATGGGAAGGTTTGTTTTGATTTATTTTACGTTACTGTATAAATAAAATAGTAGATTGTAAACAAATGTGATCCTTGAAATCCAATGGAAAGATAAATCAGCACATTCTAGTGAAAGAAAAAATCTTTCTGGTTCATTTGCTTAATTGTGAAATAGCATATTTTCCAAGCTGTTATTAAGGTTTGAAATGATTAGCCTTGATTAGTTTGGTAATTAGTTTAGGCAGATTGTTTTGGAACAGCCTCATTCCTATCTTACTGCTATTGAGCCTTGTTACAAAAGTCGGTCTCAATGAATTTTTCACCATGGTTTTAATCGCTCTGTCTTTTAAAAATAACAATAGCTAAGCAGCATGAAACAGAATTTGTTTCACTTGGAAAAAAAAATCCTTAATTCCAGAGGCTACACATTCTAGTTTGATAGTTTAATATTTAGATGTGTTAGGTTTTTGTTCTGCATGTTATAGAAAGAATTTTGCAGGGTTACAAATGCAGGCAGTTATCTGGGTAAGTCAGGCAACATACTTCTAAGCAACAGTTGTAACAGTCTTTATTTTTTTTTTTTTTTTAATGTTCAAAATGATTAGCATCAGATGTCAGTGACTTCTGTCTGATGTGATAATATTCATGGGGGCACTTACACGTGCTGCAATACCACATCTTCATAAAGCAGACATTGTCCGTAGAGTTAAAAATAAAATTGCGGAGACTGGCTGCAGGAAAGGAGGATGCAGATAGACTATGCTGCAGTATGGACATATGTTAGAATCCAACTGAGGTTAATTGTGGTCTGATTTAATTTTGTGACTGGAAAATATTTGGAATACTTATTGACTGGACACTAACTTAAGGCAGCTCCATACATATCTCCCAGCCTTGCACATCCTGATTTTCGGGAATGCTGCTATGTAGTATTCATAGTCTTTCTGCCAGCCAGCTTCGGAGTTTAAAATAAATATATTTGGTAAGAAAGTGTGTCAAACTCTGCATCATGACTATGATTCTCTTTAGTATTTTTATTTTTTTTAATTTGGTCATCTCGGTTGCACCTTACCTTTATAAAACAGCTGTAGAATTATAAGGAATTTCTTAACTACCTCCTTGAGAGAATGGTTGGGTTTTTTTTTTCCTCTTTCACCATTCTCTTGGTTGCTATCTTTGGAAGGTAATTGAGTTGGAAGTAAAACTGAATTGGTGTTAACTCAATTCTACTTCTGCTCTACTCAGTGAGTTCCAGCACTTCTCAAAAACCAAAAAACCAACCAAACAAAAAACAAACAACCCATTGCTTTGTCCTTTGAGGGCTTTTTTTTTCTGCTCAGACTAAGGCTATCTGTCTAATGGCTGTTTGGGGACCCATGTGGTAAGAATTAGACTTCTCAATCCTTTAGGCCTAAGAGACGAATGAAACCAGCAATTTCCATGCCATCAACCTGCTACAAGAGCTCAGCTTTTATCCCACATAATCTGAAAGTTCTCAAATTCTAGGCTAAGCTCCATGTCTCTTTGGGTTATCAGTGGTTCCTGCTTTCTCCATTGGGCTGTCACATGTATTAGAGTTCATTTGTCGGTGCTGCATTACAGTAGTTAACTGCATGTTCTCTTTAACACTTTTTCATTTAACCAATTTGAAAGAACACAATAATTTGTATTTGTTGTTTTATATTCCAAGTTTATTCTTTACTTTCTGTAATACTTCCTGTTGGATCTACTTTCAAAGTGAATGACTCACTTTTCATAAACTGTTGCTTAGACTCTTTGTTGAATCCAAGTAAGAATTTGCTTTACATCTGAATAATTTCAAGTAATAGACTGATAATTCATTTTGCACAGCTTTTTGTGTGAACATAGATTTATTCCTACAAAAAAAATTGAAAAGCAAAAAAAAAAAAAAAGATGCAAATATGATTCAGAATGTCTGGATTCTGACTTTTGCAAAAATATTTTGTAATTCTTTCCATTTTTATATTCCTATGTTATAGATATAAGTTCTAAATATACCAGAAATACTTCTAGAAATACTTGTAAGCTATTTATTGAATTCTTTCTTATATGTAAGGAATTTGAACACAGTGATCCAGTGCACTGTGGGCTTTTTCTGCTGAGAGATGCTTTTTATGCTACTTAGTAAAGTCCATTAATTCCTGAGGGCTCAATTGTGTCCGGTTAGCATAGATTATAGAGTTGTGTAGTGATGAGCTTTATTTTCTAAGATAACCACATGGACATAGACTGCCTCTGGAGCTTAGACTTGTACCGTCACAAAAACCTTATCTTTCTAAGATAACCACATTGACCTAGAATGCCTCTGGCTGTGGAAATGATGGATTTGAGGACAGGAACTTCAATATGGTGGTCTCAAACTTCATTAATGGTATGAAAAGCAAAAATCATCACAAGCCACTCTTTTCTATATACGTGATAAGATTTCTGACTGCTCCTTCTTCTCTGCCTTCTGCCGGAGATCTAGTCAACAATCAGGTCAAATTTCATCAGTTCGTTTCTATTTTTAAAAATAAAAATGAATTTTTATTAAATCAAAGCATATCATAATAAAGAACCTACAGTTCTTTAAAGAGACCAGAATGTGAAGTTTCATTGATAAGAATAGAAAAGTATTGCACAGACAAATCATCTGGAGGGTTCATTATACACACCAAATTGCTGCTGTCTCATTTTGAAACAACAAGTCTATGGCCTTGACATTTAATCAGAGCAAGAATGGCATTTATTGAATCTCATATTCAGTAAGTCACCAATTAAGGTGACAATTATTAAGGCCAGTAAACTCAAAAATACTTGTTATTTTTAAACATATTTTTCTTTTATTACTTTATGTGCTTGTGCTTTTCCTTGAAGACATGTTTGGGGACTTTAACCACAGAGTGACCTTTTAAAAAATCTCTCTCCCTTTATCGTATGTATTTCATATATTTATTTTATTTGTTTCTCTATCTAGACCAATACAAGACAAACCACATGCAAGATTTTGTTTAAAAATAAAGAGAATTATTTTTAGACTTATATATTTATACAATTAATAGCCAGTATTGGTTTCTATTGAAATATAACAATTATAACAAGTATTGTTTATATAAGAACTAAAGTAGCACATAGAGAACTGGAACTAGAACTAGAATGGTTACATACAGATAGACGGTACAACATGCAACCTTTGTGCTCTGGAGTGATTTTGCGTATTTGTACCCAGTGTGTCTAAGTGTAATAAAAGTGTTATAAATTCTCATGAGTTGATGGAAGATTGGATGCACTAAACTAATCTGAATATTTCTTGGTAGAAATTAAATTTTATCTAACATTTTGATACTACTTTTGCTTGTCATAGAGATGTAGAGTATGGTTTATTTGTATTTACATCCTTGATAATTGTTTTGCATCTCACTATAAAGAACTAGGTTGAATACTTGCATAACATATTAGAATTACCATTAAGCAAATGATTCCTAATTAATGTTTTGCCTCTTTATGCTATGCAAAACAAATTTTCCCAATTAATTTACAATTGATTACTCTATATTGTGTCCCAAGGGAATGCAAAAAACGTCTGTTTATATGTTCCCTGCTATTCTGGTTTTGTAGTTTGATTAAACTAAGCATCAAAAGCATCCAAAGGGAAGCATATGCTCTTAGCAGTAATGTCTGAGGCACTTTTAGTTTGAATACTTCCCAAAGCCTAAATACAGAATTAGCCTATATTAGTTTACCTTCCCAATCCAAGAGATTCTTATGCTGCCAGACCTGTTCAAAACTTCTAACCTGTTCAGCACTTGCACATGTGCTCATTCTGCTTGTCAATCTAATAGTATAATTTGCAGTTTTAGCTACATGCTATAATCCCCATCCTTGATAACTATAGAAAAAAATGTATCTCGGCTTGTTTTCTTCTGCGAAGCTGCTCCTCAGCTTTTGTATTCTTTCCTAAGGTACATGATGATATAGAAGAAATCAGCAGAGACAAGTAAAATAGGCAGAGCAGCATTTACTGGTTAGAGCTTGTGAAAATAGCTAGCAGGAAGAATATTCAAAAATACAAATGCTCATTTAAGTCAAAAGACTTTTTAATTTTTTATTATTCTCTTTCAAGTACAAATTTAGAAATACTTTTATTATCTTAATGGCACAATCATGTATTTGGAATGAGGAGTCAGGATGTAACCAAGTATTTTCCTCTATTCTATTCAAAAACATTTCCATGTAGAAACCAGAAAAAAAATTACTGGAAGAGGGGGGAAAAAAAAGCTTAAGGTTCCTACCTTGATTTGTAAACCATAAATTATGAGTCCTGGCTTGGTTCCTGTGCTGAGGGCTTGGATAAAGGTCTGTCTCTAGGACCTGAGCTGTGGCTCTTAGGTGGACACAGAGGGTCCCTTTCAGGCTTCAAAAGCAAAAGAATGTCAGAGTTTTCCTTAAGGTGTGTTCATTAATGGCTAACTTCAGCTGGCTCTCGTTTTAGCATTCTGGTTATTTTGTACTACTATTGCAAGACATCTTGTAAATTATATAGGGCCTAGGCATGTAACAAAGGGTTCACTTCATTTTGGGGAGGGAGAGCAGACAATTAATGAGTAACTGTGGAATGTTTTAATTCTTACTTTGACCTAAACCTTAACCTTTAACAGATGATGGGAATTCTAGATCTACATAATGAATATCATAGAACCATCATAGAATCATAGAATAGTGTGGGTTGAAAGGCACCTTAAAGATCATGTATTTCCAACTGCTTCACCCTAGGCAGTGACACCTTCCACTAGACCAGGTTGCTCAGGGCCCTATTATGCTTTGGAAGATGATATCCTCTACATTATTAAAGAAGTTTTGAAAGTTTACTTGTTTGCTATAGACATCTAAAAGAACTGTAATAAAAAAAAAAAAAGAATGCAGAAACCAACTGTCAGGTTGGACAGAGTATACCTTTTTCTCCATACAGCTTTTAATCTTTGTTTTTAATCTGCATATAAGCAATAAAGAAAGTGAGATTGCAAAATATATACAAATACTCTTTCTTTAATATGCTTTCTTAAAACTTTGAGAAAATACATGTACATGTTATGACACGTAGTTCCCAATTCTCTGTAGTGCTGAGAGATCCTGGTAGAAGTGCACAGTATTATTCTTTTACAGGCTGCTCTGTACCTCAGAAATAAACTGAGTAACATGTGGCAGTCGCCATGGTAACCAGTTTTTGCATTTTGCAGAAAAAGTCCAAGAATAAAATGCATGTAAATTGGCAGTGTGGAAAGCAGTATCACATACAGTCTCATGTTCTCAATTTGTTCTTTATGGTTTTTCTCTAGAGTATTTACATAACAATGAATTATATCTACTTAATCTTTTACCTTGATCCTCCTGTACACTTCTATTTTGCATGGCTCCGGGAGGCATTTAAGCATTCAGCTGCTATGCTTATACTGGTTTTTGCCCTGTCAAACTATGTAGATTTACTTTCAATAACATATGGCTGTGGTTGTGCGTCGTGTTTGCTGAGTGTGATTATCAGGACATGTAAGCAGAAATTAAATCAAATTTTAAAATTTGTCCTTTACACTTAAATATGATTTCCTGTAATTGGTCAAATTCCATTAAGCATCTATCTTGAATATGAGTGTCTGAGATAAAAGCCAGCAGGCATTTAGAAAGACAAGTTTTTGTTGTTCTCCTAAGAGTCCTATCGAGGGCTGTAACAGGAGTTTCTTATTAAGGCAAACCTTTTTGTACTTGTTTTAGAAAATGTTTGGTAATAAATGGTGCAAGGTGCTGCATAATGAGAAGTGCATCCTTGTTACAAGAAGAAATCATTTTCTAATGTATCATTAGCATTCCAGTTTGAGTTCCATTCAAATACTTAACCCCTGTGAATGGCAACAAGAATACTTTGGCAAATGTAATGATCATAGATAAGAAATAGTCTATACTGCTACATAGGTATTATTTTGGTGAAATTCTTCTAAAACTTCTTTGTCCTTCATACTTCTCAGTTTAGAGTATGCCTGTACTTTTTCCAGAAACATTTTTCTTTAAAAATATTCAGAAAATTATAGTTTTTACTCATGCTAAAGAATAGAAATGCACACTGTCCACAAAGGATGGTTCTAATATGAGGAAAATACATTAAGGGCCTTCCTAACCCTCCCTTTAAACTTAGTAAATCTCATGACAATGAGTTTATGCACATGCAGAAATTAGAACTGAAAGGGCTTTCTTATGTTATCCACTGATAACATTAGCATAAAGGCTGGAACTTAGTGCTGCATCTTATTTCTGCTCTGCTTTGCGCTCCAAGGCTTAAACAAGGTTACTTGTAGTATTATAGTGTGGTTCTAGTTGTCATCCTTTGCACATTGCTGTCTTTTTTTCAAAGATTAAGACTAAAAATGGTGTTCATTTAATCATCTGTAAAAGGGTACTCTAAATTTTAGGGAACTCTAATTGACTAGTTAGTGTTTCTTAAATTACTCTGGTAGAAGTAATTACTGGATGAATCTTGATATTAGAGATAACTATGAGAAACTCAGCGCAAATGATAGCTTCAAACTGATAAGTTTTCTCAGCACAATCACTTCTCATGAAACTCATTGCAGGATTATAACATGTAAAGTGTGAAACAGTTTACATATATTCATTACATGAAGTAAAATACCACTCTAGGAGGTGAAATGCAAAATGTAATGCTTAATATGAAGTGGTTACTATGCTAATTGTAATTAATGATTACTAGCACTGTATTTTCAAAACTGTATATAAAACTGTAGTATATTCAGTCCCAAACCTGCAGAATGTTCTTCTCTCTTACTAGAAAACAGTTACTTTCTGTTATCTGAATAAATACAGTGTGTTATTTTAAAATTTTTAAACAAGCTATTAGGGATTTTAAACCATTTTTACTATCTTGCTGGGATGTAATCGAATGATCCTTCTCTTGGTAGGTAACAGCAAAGCAAATATTGCCTCGTGACCAAATGGAGTTTTGTTTCCTTTAGCAGTCTCGCAGACTCTCTGCCTTTTCAGACTTTTCAACTCCATACAACTAGTTCAGACACAGATTGAACAGTGCCCTTCATCTCTAGTAATTGCTTTCATCTGATGCAGTCATACCAACACATCTAAGCAGGCTCTGATGACAGTGGTGCTGTAGATCTTTACCCAAGGCCATGCTGGGAAAGGGGGAAGCCTTTCTACTGAAAGAGTCATAGCATCCTGGGATAGTCAAATTGGAAGGGACTCAAGAACTCTCTAGTCCAACTTCCCACTCAAAGCAAAGTCTGCTTGTCAAACCAGCTTATGGAAGGTAAAAATCAAACTCTAGGGTTTTTTACTATTTGGTATGCAGGACTTGTCTTGTCTTTTGATGATTCCATAGATCATGGTGGATTCAATACTGTACTTTGACATGCCAGACAAAATTTATTTTAAGCAATGCTAATGCAAATGTACTTTTTATGGAATTGATCATTTCCTCAGCCATGAATATTGATTACTCTTTATTGTTTCTATTAAAATATCTGCATTGCAATTAATGATGGACTTGATGACTTCCACAGAATTTACTCAGGCTTTTTGAAAGTTTGGCTAACCTCTTCATGGATGATTAAATAGCAGTATAGTGGATTTATGTCAAAACTTTTAGATGCTTGCCATTGAATAGTTGTAGATGGATAGTCTACGATCTCAACATAACTATTATCATTTCCCTGCCACATTTGTGTCAGGCACGTATGGTGTGTGTTTTTATAAACTTTTTGTCAATTTTTCTTCATTTTTTGATGTTCTCTATGGATATTTGTTATTGCTAGGACTGACATAATGACATAACAACACAACATGTTGTTTGAAGAACTGATATATAAACCAATTTTAAAACAAAGTAAAGATCGCAAGCAATCCACATTCACCTAAGATAAATGAAGATTTGTTGTTTCTTTCTGTGAACTTTTGGTAAACCTCAGAGGCTGTCAGAATAATGATGAAGGATAGCATTTGAAAAACAGAAAGTACTTCAGTGTAAGAACTGAAGGCCAGGACCTCAAAGTATTCCAAATCCAAGTATGTGGATCTATATGCTTTATATTGAACTGAAAAGGCCAGGGATCCTACATGTATGTAATAATTTGGACAACATATGGGAAATTTGCATTTCAGCATTTAAACCTTTGAAATTGTATGTAATTTTACTTATCTATTCTAGCTATAGTTTACTGTTAAGTGATACATGCTGAAGACCATTTTTAAATGACTAGTAAAGGCACCTGGATCTGCATTGCTTTGAGTAGCCTCTGAAGGCAGTGGGAGAACTGACAATCATCATATTTAAAGTAAAAACTTTATTTAGAGGAGGCTCTTTTATGCAGGTACATAAATATAAATTGGCTTCCACTTTTGGAACTCCTAAGCCAAACACATAGTTTCATGAGAATGCATATTGTATCTGAATCAATACTTTTTCAACGAAATTACACATTAATTGGTGAACCTTATAAATAAGGCAATACATTCTAGAACAGCTTCTAAATGTAATAGAGAAGAGGAGTAGTAATAGGTATAAACCTTAGAAATTATACCAAATCATAGAAACCTATAAGAATAAATACTAAAACTTCTGTCATTAAAATGGAGCAACAAAAAATCTAGCACTACTGCAATTAATAATGAAAATGCCTTTAATATCCTTTAATGAAGATATTAAAGTTTGCCTATTTCTTTGAAAGAAAATTTTAGAAAATTAGTAGAAAATATTTTATTTCTCTCCACATCAATGATATCTAGGCTAGTACCTTGAAAACAGAGGTCAAAATATCTAAATTAATTCTGGTTTTTGTTTTGTTTGGTTTTTCTTTTGGTTTTTATTTCTTTGGTTGGTTTGGGGTTATGTTTGTTTTGTTTTGTTTTTCTTTTTTTTGTTTTGATTTTGGGATTTTGGGGGCAGGTTTGTTTGTTTAACTTCCCCAGTCTGACAGCAAGGATCATGAACTGAACAGAACTGTTCAGACATACTGACTCTGGTAAATGGAGCATTTTTTAAGAATAGCAAAACTCTGATGTTGGACATCTTTCGGTAGGCTGGAGAGAACAGATTTCTGCAAGAAACATGAAGATCTGAGAGTCAGAGTATCACAGTATTTTGATTTATTTTTCAAAAGCTATAACTCATTAATGGACAAGAGAAAGGTATATGGGTCTATACTAGAACTGGAAAAAATAGGACACGAAACATAAACTTTTTTGCAACAAATTGTAAATTTGTGACTTCACTGTTATGACTAAAGCGTAAAAAGCCAAAGTGCTGTAGTAAGCCCCTCTTCTGAATATTTGGGAGAATTAAGGCAAACTTTTCCTGTTTCTAACGACGGGAATACATTTTTGTTGTCTAGGCTTTCTGGACAAAACTTTTACTTTCCTTATTCATTTATCAATAAACACACAAAAGAGTAAATTTGGTTGGGTTTGATTTATTTATTGATTAGTTGGTTTTTCTGAAGTGGATTAATTATAGTAATTCTTAAGAGAAATATACACATAATCTATTTACTCACACATGATAAAATGGCAATGTAAAAACTGATGTCCTTCATGGGAAAATGTTTACTACAGACAAGTGAAGTAGAAATAGGTGGAAAAAGTTACAGTGAGAACCATGTGTTTCCATTTTAAAACACAGATTTAGAGACTATGAGTTATCTTTCAAGGTAAGGTGCATATTAAATATTGAAGAGGCTTGCTTCTCCTCATCAAGATTGATGATATGCTATTACTGTTACTGAATATTACTGTTTCCTCATACAGATAAACCAGAATGCACTATAATTCACAAATGGTTGGTATAATTCTGCTTAATTAAACTCTATTTGACCAGAAGTTGAAAACTAGGTTTGTTTCTAGTGTGCCTCAGATTGTAGTTCTTGAAAAACAACTTAGCCAACTTTCCTAGGCAATATAGACTGTGATTTCAAGTCTTTTGTAAGTCTCTAGGTAGATTTCCTATCATTAGAAATTCTGTTTTCAGAAAGTCTTGAATCTCTATCTAGATGCTGGACTGTAACATGTATAATAATTTGGATTATTCTTAATAAGAAAAAAAAGTTCTTGAGGAGTCATTTTTGTCTTTTCCTTATGGCATGAGTGGAAATGAACCAATACCATGAATTATGTGTTTCTAGATAGAAAAATGATGAAAATGCCAAAAAGCAGAGAGAAAAAACATTTAAAAATCCCTTCCACTTCTGTTGATATCAATGTGAATTTGGCCATTTACCAGAAAAGGAAGTAAAATCACACTCAAAGGACTAACTAACATGTTTCCGAATTGTTCTGTCTAGTGTGGAAATACTGATGGTAACAGTTTAATTTATTTGTGGTTTAGCTGATACTTATAATTACTTTTACAAAGAAATTTGTTAAAACAATGCAAAGTGGAAACACCACAATTAGCAAAATATCAAGAAGGAATAAAATATAACAATTTCAGTGAGGCTCCCACAATGGTTTTGATCCAGTCTGGTTTTACTGAGGTATTTGAACATGTCAGAAATCACCAGCAATACACACTATCAGCAGCTTTAGAGATACAAGAGAAGGCAATTTATGTTTTAGAATCTTCGGCAAAATTATAGATCTTGTGTGATTAGTACTTGATCAGATTTTATTTTATTTATATCTAAAAGTTATCTTAATACACTTTTTTTTTCTTTTTTTTTTTTTTTAGCTAGCAGTGTTTTATGAAATGAAAGTGTACTAGCTACAGAATGAAAACAGGTATTTGGTTTTTTGCTATTCTTTAGAGGCATGGAAACATCTGTACTGGTGTGAACAGAAATGCATTGGCTTTCCTGACTACTACTGAAATAGAGCAGTGGTGAGGATATGGTCCAAGAGTACCAGGACTTGTTCTGAACCATGGGTTCTTCATATCAAGTTTAGGTATAAATCCAAACTATTTCATAGATAACACTACTGAAATATAGAGGTAAATTAATTGCAATAAAATGACTCTATGCACCAATATCCCAGGTGATTGCTTCCGGTCATAGTGAGTGTAGTATTTGTGTAATGTGTGTCCCAATATGCAAATCATCAAATGAAAAATGTAAGAATACTTCTGTTCAGTTCCTCAGATTGACTAGCTCTTTTTTCTGCCCAGGAAAGATGGAGTTCACCAGTTTGGCAGATGCATTTGCAGGACAGATTACTTTTCCTTATGTGTTTTTGGAGCTTAGGTTTTAGAGTCTAACCCTGCTGAATATCCTTTTTGTCTCCTACTGCACAGTAAAAATGAAATGACTGAAAATATATTTGTCTGGCACAATATTGATGCCTGGATAATCTATATCAAAGCAATGTTCAGAAGAGAATGTTACCTGAATTATACATGCTGGGTGAAATTGCTATTCAGACAAACATTTCTAGCTTAACAGATCATTATATTGCCCCATTTTGTCTTCACTTACCTCATAAGGATACCTCTATAAACTGGTGTAATGATCATTAATCATTCCATTTCTCTCAAGTACTGTTGAGTTGTAGCCCTTTATTTGGGCTTACCAGAAACTAACTGGCCAAACAAATTCAAATGAAGTAAGTACTTAAATTACTGTATTCTGAGAGTATCACTGAAATAGCAGCTGTACAGTCTCAACTGTCTTTTTTGAAAGTTAACATGGTGCATCTTGTGTTAGAAGAAATATATCTTCAAAATGGTGTCACAGGCTGAATATATATAGGATAATCTTTTAGTGTTATGCATTGAGGATAACTAAGTAATTCTGTTTTGGTTTAAAGTGGTATTAAACAGGAGTTGTGCAGATAATGTCCCTCAAGCTACACTGATAATGAAGCACCACTTGACTGTAATTTTATTTTTCATACGGAAAGGCTTTTTTTATTTGTTTAGAATTTGATAACAGAAAATATTGTACTTCATAAATTGATTGTATTGTTTCAGAAACATCCTTTCGCAGTGCAGAGTGAGGAAGAATTTTACAGCACTGCCTGATTTCTGTATGGTCACATAAAAGAGAGCAGTTTAGTATTGTGCAGTGTGGATTTGGAGCAGTTGTTACACAGAAAACAGGCTTTTCTGGAAGGCTCAGCTCCCATGTAAGCCTTGACCAGGGTGGGCTCTCCTACCACTCTGCTCCTTCTGTGACATGGAATGTGGAGATGGCTGATGTGGGGAGCTCAGCAGGTAATTCTGCACTTTGGTGGAAACACTGCACTGCACTGTACTGCACTTTGGTGAATTAAATCACTGTTAAGTGTCATCTGCAGAAATTGCTGATGCTTGACATGATCTCTAGAGAAAGCTGCTTTCCAGAGGGGAGAGAAAGTTCATTGACTTGAGAGAACTTGGCAACAGGAATGAGCTTGGGGTGAAGAAACAAATGTCTCTCTCTAGTCTTTCTATTTACAGCTACTATGACACTTGCTAAAATCTTTGAGAAAAGTTTCTGTTTTCACATAAAAAGTATTCCTGATAGGATGGAAAATTTTATTAGGTCTTTAGGTGCAGAATAAATCACATAAATATGATATGAATAGTGACTATATATCTCTATTTTCAGTAGAGGTGTGCTACTATTCTAAAAGAGAAGAAGAAGACATTTGTGCTTATCCTTGTTCAGGGAACCAGTTCCATATTTGCACTTATTTGAATGCCTCCCAAATCAGGGATATATTTCTTGTGCTATCTCAAATAAGGATGACTTTTTGTTTTAGCACCGTGATGACAAATCTAACCAACGTGGTTACCTTGAACCTCTCAAGACTACACTAGAAGAGCCCTAGTAATGTCTGACTATTGTGCTGGCTTTGTAAAGACTGTTTGGAGAGTTATCTTCTCTCATCCAGGATGGTGGTATAACAGAATACTATAGCATAGAGTACTATGATGATTTTTAAAATGCCTCAATGCACAACTTTGCTCTTGGTTGTTTGTTCTGTTATCCCATGTTTATTCTGGTTTATTGTTCTGTAATTTATTCAATAGGTGATTTCTGAAATTGTCTGATCCCTAGACACAGAATTGTATAAAAAATATTTTTCTTTTTTTTTTTCATACTGATATTTGGATTTCCAGGGATTTTTGGTACAGCTAAACTTAAGAATTTTACCTTTTTAATACCAAAGGTTATAGAGACTTCAAAGTATTTCCTGGCAGACTGGTTGCTATTTGCATAACAAGAAACCTCTAGTAAAAGACTCTTGGGGTAATACTAATAATCAGTAGACATTTTAAAAAATATTCCCTGTAGCATTTTATCCAGCTTTAGAGTGTTTACCTCTAAATACTGATGCTTATGCAGAAAAGAGAACTGCTAAATGATTTCTTTTGTGCCAGTGTTGTCAAAAAGCATTTCCCAGTTTGTCTGAGTCTGTGGGAGCTGAGAGCAGAAAAGAGGCAAAAATTCTTTTCTTCTCTGATACAGAGGTCAGTAGAGTTAAACTACCATTAAACTTGGGGTAGATATTTTAATAAATTCCAGAAATATAGCAACTGAGTAGAAATAACAGAGAGAGATCTTATTTTCTTTGAATTAGAGTGTTGCTGCTTGTGGCCAAGATGACAGAGGAAGAGTTGTATTGAGATAAATCTTTTGTGAAAAAGAAATATTTCTAACTGAAGGATAACTGTTTCAAGGATACATTGTGTAAATTTGTGTTTATAAAATTAACAGTTCCCTTCATTTCAATGTCTGCATTTGTTTTTGCTTTGCAGAAAACCAGTAACAGGTTTGGGAGTCCTAGGGGTGAGAGTATGTCTGTAGTCTGTATTATGGCTTATTGATTATACAGCACTATCTTCCATGTATAAAGAATAGGAAATCCTATTGGGAGAGGATAATTGAATCAAGGATATTTGTGAAAATAATTCGTATTTCGCCCCCATGGAAATGTTCTTTCTCACCAGATGTCACATTCAGCTACTCCACAAAGAACCCAAAGTAGAATTATGTTATAACATCCATATTGGATATCAACTTTTATCAGTTTGTGTCAGGATATGAATTTATTACAGAAACATTGATGAAATAATTTATAGATTTTATGTATTTAAACAAACAGTATGACACTGAAGGTTATACTGTTTGTTTAAATAAGTTCTTTATGAACTATGGCATTTCACAATAACAGCTCTTAACAGTTTATGGACTGGTCAGTTGAATAAGTAAAAGGCACAGCAACTCCTTTTTACAGTTACATTACAGTTATAATGAGAAGTATTGATTTTTCTCTTAATACTAATGTGTTTAATGACCTTTCTAATGACGTCTGTCACTACTGTTTCTTCTCAAATTCTATTGTCATTTTCCTTTCAGTAAAGTAAAGGATTTTAATTGCTTGTTGTGTTGTTAGAATGAGAATTAATATTCTTTTAAAAGTAGCATGAAGGCTTGTACAAGGCTTTTTCCGTTAAAAAAAATTTTACAAGCTGTCTGATTTTTGGTCTTCAGAAAAACTTTAGAATTAATTCATTCTTTGGTCTTCAGGAAATAGTTCCTTGAGTGCTGCATGTGAAATTAGTTTTTCATTGTCAGTTTTTGCTACTTGATATTAAGTACAGTTTGTGGAATTTGACATGGAAGGGTTTGTTAAGATAGTTTCTGACAATGTCTCTCTCTCGAGTTTTGTTTTCCTTCAACTTTCAGTGGTACTATCTGAAGAAAGAATATATCAATTAACTAAAATGTTGAGGTACCATAGATGACTAAAACCTACAGTGCAAAATAGGTTTCGTTTTTCCTATGTGGTGACTTTTCGTACAGAAGTTAGATGAAGCTTGTCTTGAGAAACTCTTTGCTTTCTATCACTTTTTTTCTATTGCTTTGATGCTCTAAAACTTAGCTATTAAATACCAACCTACCTTTAGTTAGAGTCATTGTCGCTAAGCAGCAAAGCTTTTGGGTTGCTTGTAGAATAATTACTAATATAATAAAGGTCAGGGGTGAGACTCAAAGCAAGTGGCTCCAACACTGCTAAATAGTTTGCTCTCACTAGGAAACACTTAATTTTGCTTGATAGTGTCAAGGGACAAGTGATCACAAGTGATTTGCAGGACTTGAGTATTTTCATAAGCTGCTCAACCTTGATCAGTTAGCAAAGATTATATACAATATTTTTATCTGCATTACATGTTAGCAACATTGCCTAGCTGATCTGGTCTAATTCTGGTGAAAAAATGAAATAGTCACCCACTTCAGGGTACTCCAAACAGGCATGCTCTGATGTCGTGCTCAGAGCTGCCACCCTGAGAGGTGGGACTTCGGAGGTTACCATAACAACATCAGCCAGTCCTTGTAGTGTCAGCCAGACACTACAACATTATTACAGGAGCTTTGAGGGAGTATTAACCAAAATACAGTCAGCATATATTTTAAGAATGTCTTTGCTGTATCTTGAAACACTGCATCTACAGCATATTTTCTTTGTACATGTATGACTGAAATGGCCACATTTTTCTGAAACTCTTTGGCATATCTATGTAATATTTTAAAGTAGCACATTAGACTATATGTGGCAAAACCCATAATGCATTAGTGTAAAATTACTCATATTTACTTATTTTTTACATTTAAAATGAGTAAGGATAAAGATTCAGAAAAGCTGAGCAGGTACGTAGAAAAGGTATGTAGAAAAAGTTTCCTCTGAGTAGTCCTTTGAACATAGCATGAAGAGATCAGAATCAGTTTTTCTCTATTTATTGTATAGCACGTTCTGTAAAAATCCAATCCAGGAGTATGAAATTCTTGTTTTAACCACTAAAATGCACATGTAATGTGAATGAAAACAGGACACTTAATTTGACCAGAGGTTGTGTTTCATATAAAATAAGCCAGCTTGCTTTAAACAGATTCCATAGACCATCTGAAATAGAGGAAGAAAGCTTGCCAATAGCAGGAGCTAATGCTTCCATACCTTTCATTTTGTACTCTGAAAAGAAAACCTCTTCTTAAGCTCATTCATTTTCCAGAGGGAATGTCGAATGCTGTGGCACGTTGTCAGAGCTGCTTTATTGTCACCATTTACAAAGGTCACCTGAATTAATTGACTTCTTACCAAACATATTGTTAAGCTACCTATCGCCTGACATTTTTGGAAAGGTGGCAGACTTAAAGCCAGTGGCTATCTGTTGATGGCTGTTTCACAATCTTAGTTTCTCAAAACACAGTAACTCCAAAATTACAAGCAAATAATTGCATTGCTGCAAAGAAACAAATTCTTTATGATGTTTTCCAGACTGTACAGGAGTGAGGGGGCTGAGGGGGAGAAAAAGAGGTGGGAGAAATAATCTAAATACTGAGGTAGTTTTAGTACAGATATAGTGCTCTAAAAAGCAAACAAAAGCATGCTGGAAGATGCAGGTTGTATTTTCTCACTTTGAAGCATGCATTAGGTAGCTAACCTGTCTTTTTTATGGTGTAAAGTAAAATATCTCTTTTTTACTGATGCATGAATCACAGATCCATGCTGATGGACTTTACTGAATGTGTTTTTTAGCTGAAGGGATACTGCATGAAAGAAATGGTATAGACATGCATAAAAACATTAGGCAACAGTAGTGCTAGCATGAAATTTTATGTTGATTAAATTTGCTAAATAGAAAATCACTGGTTTTTTCTCTAGCCCCCTGCATTTGCTCCCTCCTCTATCCCCCTGTGTTTGGTTCTCTTTCTCAACAGCAATGCTGGGCAAAAACTCCAGCTAGACATATGAAAACAAAGACATGGAAAGCAAAGACAAGCAGTTATGAGCCTTTCTATACTACACCAAGCAAAGCTTTTGTAGTGATGGATCTGAACAGTGTCCTTACATGTAAATATACTTTAGAGGCACCCTGCAGAGATCCTGTTAATTACCAAAGAAGATTAGAACTCTTCTGCTTAATGTGATCCTTTTTACCTTACGGTCTGTTCCAGCTGCATCAGTAGTCAGACATTCACACTGTCCCTTCTGACTGGAAAAGGGATGTTTTCAAGCAAAGTCATTTGCCACAATCCTTAAGATGTAGCCTGGCAGAAATTCAATAACTGTTTGTGATATGCTCATTCAGCCTCACTCCTCAGTGGTTTTTAGGTCCTGACATAAACAGCATTTCCCCTAATCCTAGCACTGGATAAAAGAAAGGAGGCTGTCCTGTGTCTCGTTTTATTTATTTCAAGCTAACAAATGCACTAATCTGATACTACTGCAATCATATTTAGATTATCTCTGACATAGAAAGCAAATTGCATTTTCATTTCTGTTCAGAAAGTAAAATGTAAAAATACACTAATAAAATAACTTTACAAAAAGAAGAAAGGAGAAAGAGTCTACAAGTTAAGATAAAAATCAGGGTAAAATTGAAAATAGAGAGAAACTTACCCTATAATAGGAATAGTTTCAGAGCTGGAGGAGTTCTTGCATCTCAGTAATTTTGAATCCTTAGTTCAGGTAGCCACATACTTGTATTAATGCCAGAGTCTGAATAGATGTGCATACATGTATGTATGGGTGTGAATCGGTGTCTAGCGGTCTATATAATACAAAGATGTATCTATTGATATCCTACAACATGAGAGACACTCTGTGCTGCCAGCTGAGATGCCTTGCCTTTGCCAGAGCGCTGTTGCTGCCTGGCTCTCTGAGGCTCGCAATCCAGTGGAGAGAGAAAGTAGGGGGGGGAGGCGCGGGGGAGAGAGATGCTCGCTAGCTGCTCTTATTTCTCCTTGTTTCCGTGGTGCTTAGCGGTGCATCGTTCAGCCGCTCGATTGTCACACTGACATGGTGCTGCCTGTCAGCGGTCATTAATAAGTGAGCCCCTTCCCCTCCCCAGAGAGGTGCCGATGCTCCGCCGTGCCCAGATGCCGCGTAATACGCGCGGCTGCGCCAGCCGGGATGGCCGTGGGAAGCTGTCTGAGACGTGACACTGCTGCTTCGGGTACGGATACACGAAACCAGCCTGTGCACGCTTCCAGATATCTCTTCCGATTTGTGGGAGCTACAGGGCATGCTTTGTGTTTGTACAGAACAGATCCGGAGGTCCAAATTCCCCTCCTGTCCCCCCCCCGCTGGGTGGGGGGGGGGTGTGGGGTGGTGGGGGTTTGGGTTGTGTGGTGTTTTGTTGTAGTGGGGG
>JAWWES010000041.1:26148470-26162918 GCA_035583135.1 Lophotriccus pileatus
TCCGGAGGTCCAAATTCCCCGCCTTTCCCCCCCCCCCCCCGCTGTTTGGTTTTGGTGTTTTTGTTTGTTTTTTGTTTTTTGGTTTTTTTTATTTTAATGGTGTTATCTGTGCTCGGGACAACTTACTAGAGATCACTGAAGTTCTGCAAAGGCTATCGTAGTTCAGAGGACACTGTATGTTGAAACCACTCAGGAAAAATATGCTATGCCTCGCTGCCAGTTTTGATTTTTTTTAAGCATAAGGCAGGAAAAGATTTTACAGGCTACACCCTTTCAGAATTTTCTCAAATACTACATTTTGCTACCTGTGTTAATGAGTAGAAAGTAAGAGCAATAATATATTTTCCTGAGAAATAAAAATTCAGAACAAACTGAGAAAGGGGTTGGTTAAGTAAAGTCAGTTACTTTCAGTCTCTGTCTACTTGAGTCTCTCTTTTATGGCCATCCAATTTTATAAACAATAGGCTGCACAGATTTGTTCTTCCCTTTCTTCCTTCTTTCTCTCTTTATGCCACGCTCTTTGGTGAAGAATTCATTTTTCCCCATTTTCTGTGTCCATGAACAAAGGTTATGAAGGTTTTAAAAATTGTAAAATAATTTGTGATTATCATCATCCCTTCCAGACATATGAAACAATAAATGAGATAGATATTGTTAGGAAAAGGTTGGGATTTTTTAAATTATAAATACTATTTATATAAATGAAATTAATTTATAATAGAAAGTGAACAGTAATGAAGAAAAAAGAATTGGTTATCAACAGGTCAAAAAAAAGAAAATGTTTGATCTCTTGTGTGCATTCAGTCCCAAAGCCCTGAGTGAGGCAGGCCACCCTCTAGTGGACTGAAGTGAGATGTGGTTCTCATTTCACACTCACCTACTTTGAAGAAAGGCTTTCAGTCCTATCTGTTAATAATAAGAAAAATTTGTGAAGGTTAGCAAATGGTGTAAATTAGAGTACTTTTTGCAACAGCAAGAGCAGCAGAATTCTATTATAAAATGGTTGCTATTTTATGAATACTACATTTAATCTCAATTCACTTTGAGTCTGAGATCTTGGGACTGCATTGTTTTTAGTTTTATTCTGTAAGAAAGTTATTTTACTCTTCATAAAAAACTTATTATGGAAAGTGAATTAAATTAATGCCAACTTCCTGAATAAATTTCAGGTTGTTATAACTGGTTAGAGCAAAACCACTCCTGTTAAACTGACTGGTATTTACACTGTTTCTGTAATAAAGCAGCATTTTCCTTCTGCCACAAATTTGAAATACTGCATTTAAACTAAGTACAGTGAACAAAGTTTTAATTTCTTTTAAAGATGTGTGCCATACATTTTTCACTCATACAACTGAGTAGGACTGCCTGACAATTGAAATAATAGCATTTCATTGATAGGTATTTAATTGACAGGTGCAAATATGTGAGCTACTCTAGGTGAGGGTAAGTAGCCAAGTGGCCCTTTGATATTATCCCATTCTCTTATTATGGGCATTCAATTTTTTTCTAATGTGAGTTAAAGATTTATAAGAAAAAATTGGGGCTAACCCACCATTAGTTACCTTTCAGGTCTTCTTGCCTTAGTTTGGGACAGGGAACCCCTCATGTCAGAAACATGTCATGTCACTTTTCTATAGCCTTAGGGCTTATTGGTGAAACCTTGTTTCTCCTTTGCTCCCACAAAATGGGGCCTTTGACAGTATGTAATGTTCACCACCATGATCTGCAAATACATGCCACTGTAAATTTCCCGAAGTGAACCTATGATCCTTCCCTGCTGCACAACATAATGTCCCGTGTCGGATGGGATAATGCTCAGGATGTGTTAAGTAAGCACAACCCAAAGCCAGAAAAGTAAGACTTCTTGCCATGCTAGCCCCCCATAAGAAAAATTGTAATCCTTCCTGACCTCAGCCATGTCCTACCCCATCCCCCCAAAAAGGTGTGCTACAGGTGGGATAATTGTTGGAGTAATAGAAAAGAAAATTTCAAAAAGTTTGGGAAAAGTTGAAAATACAAAAATATTCTGTTAAATCCAAATAAATACCATTTCTCTTAGCCAGTGGAGAAACAGAAGATCTGGTGGAAAGGAAATAGGTAGGGACTAGCATTGCCCTTACATGGAAACTTGCTTGGGTTTTGCCCCAACCTCCTCACGTACTCACTGTCGTTCATTCAAAAATCTGGATTTCTAATTAACGTGAGAATCATGCAAAAACATATTCAATGATTTGACATGTGAAATTAAGATTATAGAAGTGCTTCATTTTGGTTGATTGGTATGGACTGTGTAATTAGAGGGCTAGATAATTAAGTCAGCTAAAGTATACTTTCATAAAGCAAGTCAGTTCTTATGATAGACTATATATGCAATTAAAATGCTTCCTTGATAGGCATACACTTACATATTAGTTAAAATGTTATTATATGATAATAAAGGTCTGTTTCATACAAAAAAGTGAAATAATTGAATTTTGTAGTTCAGGTAATGCAAAAGAGTAATTTTTTCCCAAATTGTCTGCAGGAGAAAAGTATATTTTCTAAACAATACAATTATGATTATTAAAGTTCATTAAGTTATTTTCCTGCTGATTTCACTATGGTGCTTTGTGCTTGCTTCTTTTAAAATAGCAGTGTAATATATTTTATCAGAATCATATATATAGTTTAATAGGTTACAGGATATAAAAAAATCCACTCAGACTGATAGATGATGAAATTAATGTAGAGTAACTCCAGCAATTTATTTAGCATGCATTTTATCAGATTACTGAGTGCACGTGAAATAAACTAATTAATTAGTTGTTTGTAATGGACAATAAACACTGCATAAAAACTTTAGGTATTAAAATACAGTGTTTCTGGGTCGGCACTTTTCTCAAAATTGGGAGAGGATTTCAAAACTTTTCTCCTTTTTTCTTTACATAGAAAGGTGGAGCATCTTTGGGCCTTAATATCACAGAATCACAGAATATGCTGAGTTGGAAGGGACCCACAAGGATTATCGAGTCCAGCTCTTAGCCCTGCACAGGACCATCCCCAAGAGTCACACCATGGGCCTGAGAGTATCATCCAAATGCTTCTTGAACTCTGTCAGGCTCGATGCTGTGACCTGTAGGCTTGTTGTAGTTCAGGGTATTAAGCGTGACCATTTCTAGTGTTTTTAGGCTCTGAGACCACAGCTGCATTTAAAATGCAGCAAGTGTAATTAAAATGCAGTTAAAATAAAAACCCCACAACTATTTGATTTAAATTCTTAGATGACACACTTTATGTCAGAAATTGGCAAGTAAAAAATTTAAGTGTGTATCCATACAGATTATGCCCATGTGTAAAAGAAACAACGCTTTTTGAATAGCTTTATCATTTATGACTACCCATGTCCCTATCCTGGTTTCTGAGGCACCATGCCTACAAGAAGGAGGGCTCAGTGGTGGCTTTTCTCACTTTCTTCTTGTATCCCTTAGAGTAAAAAAAGACATGAGCTGGTATCTCTTTGACAGATCAATTCTCACCAGTTCTGCAAAGCACACCCTTAGTGCATCTTCCATGTGGGATGTGAGGAGGTATTCCTTTCTGAGTGAAGGTCCAGGATTGCTCTGATTCAAAGAAATCTATTTTGGGGTGTCATCAGTTAACTTATTAATTGACTTATTAAAAATAGCCAGTTATCATTGTGTGATTTGCCTGGAAGAGAAAAAAAAAGAGTCATCACTTCGTATAACCCCATTCTGCCAGGATTTTCAGTGTAATGTCATCAACCTGACATTGTCATGCACAGTTTTAGATATTATGGCCAGACTATTGACATTTTCCTCTAAGGGTTATGCTTCAATACAGACAAGGAGTAATTTTTATTAATGTGGATCCCTCCAAAATTGAATAATTTTTCAATTATAAGCAAAAGCAACATTTCTAGCTCTTGTTCTTTGTCTTTTTTGAAGATGAAAGGCTTGTTGCTAACAGTGAATTCAAATTTCTAGAGTTGTTTTTCATAATGGAAAGCGTTATGCTCAGATTATTTAACCTGCTACCAAGTTTCTTTTATCAGATCTAAGAGTTAGTGTTGATACGATAGCAGAGTCTCCTAAAACACAGCAAAACAAATCTAAGCCATGAGTCTATAAAGAATTTCACATAAGAAAACTTCACATCTACACAAAGCCCCACTAACTTCAATAGAAGCTATGTAGGTTCTAGGTGCCATATGAGTTAGCAAAATCTGGAACTGCATAGTAAAAAGAGCCTTACAGTACAGGCAAATTCAATCATGTGCAGTGGTGATCAGCTGATCTCGGTGATCAAGGAGATTTTGCATAGTTCAGCAAATTTGCCTGTTCATTTAGCAACTGTGTTCTATGAAACAGAAAGTATGAAATCCCAGGCAAGAGCTGTATTCTCTTTTCTCATTATAGGTCTCAGAGCTATAGTCAGCCTTCCTCAGGAGTGGCTTAAGGTCTGAAAAATCTTAACATGTTTTATACTTACTGAATCCAACACCGAGTGATATCTGAGTTCTTCTAATTTTCATCCTTGACCCTCTTTTAATGGGCAATAATCCCTGGCATACCAGCATCTGCTGAAGGCTGAAAGTCTTCATATGAGTCACACATAGCAACCACAACCTCCCTATGTCACATGGAACGCTTAATGAAGATGCAGTAGTGAAAAGCAGCTAGAGAATTTTTATATGGAGCTGGATTGGGTAGATGAAGTATCTGTAAAGCAATTTTCAATCTCATTGTATATATTTCATTTAAAAATTCATTTCATCTCATTATGTCTTACTAGTGGTGACATCTCAGGTTTTGTAGCGTTTTTATAGCCAGTAATTAAGGTATGACTTGCTGAGATCTTTTTAATAGTAGATCTTTAGGACTGAGATGATCTTATTGATTTCTTAAGGATCTGCTTGTTATTCATGGGACCCAGAATATGCATGGGATATATCTGTTAGTGTCATGGCTCTTTGAGCTAGTCTGTTGATGAAGAAAATAGTGGCAGTAATGATTTGAATATAAGGCCTAGAATTTTCATGCTGGCCATGATTTGTTGTAATTCTTAGGGGTGGTAATGAGTCTTGATCTTTCTGTCCTTATAGAGAGGATTTTTTCCATTTCTTTGCTCATATCTATTTTCCTGTCTATGGAATATTAACTGATTTTTTTTATGTGAAACAGGTTTATCCTCTTTCTCTTGACCCTGTGTGATGTGGCAAATAGTACGTGATCAGTGAGAGGGAACCTCCTTCTCAATTCTTTTGTAATTTAGCCATTTAATTTCCACATACATATATGGCAAGTCTCTGTGTGTTTCTCAGGGATAGAACTACGGACCTGAATTTCTTTCCTTTTTTGATGAAACTAAACAGACTGTTTTTGTTACATTTTATTGTGGTTTAGAATTAAAAGTGGATGGACTACAAGAGTAATTCTAGATTACGTGCTTTTCATAACTATTTGCGCAAGAGCTATATTGGCTATTTAGAAAACTTTAGTCACTGAATTAAATATTAGAACTAAAATGTCATTCTGCTTCTAGTTACTTTTACTCTGAGACTAAGAGAAGTATAAGAGTTATTTTTCCGTGCCACCAATAGCATGAATTTGTCTTGCTGATGACAAGAAACAGCATGAATAAATGCAATGTCTGTTCAGAATATGGTTACCTAATGATAGTTTAAATCAAGTACACTGAACTACTGCACTGTAATGGGTACCAAAGTGAAGTTCTTAGTAGTTTAGCTGAACAATTTTATTTTTTTCAACTTGCAGATCTAGAAAATTAATTAAAAGGCCACTGGAACATACAACCTCCTTACTGATTGAAGCCCAAACAGTGTAACTAGGAATGCAGTAAACGTTTTCCCTTTCATCTGTCATTTGATTATCAAAACACATGGGTGGACATTACTTATTTATCTTTAAATATAAGATAAATCTTACATCAGTAAGTTGGGAGTAGAAAGGATCATGTGCATAATGACTTAGTGGAGGAGGAGCTGATTCAGAGGCTTTCACATAGTCCCCATTACTAAGGAAACCACTTATTTTGTCTGTGCATGTTTTGAATAGTTCTCTCATTTGAAGTCTGGTGCTCAGACACTGAGGATTGCATTATAGCACTGAGAAAGAGGCAAAGAAAACAAAAGAGGCATCAACCACTCTAAGGAATGGAGAGCATTGTATTAAATGCTTATGAAAGTGTACATATCTGTATATATTTGAGAGATTTGTGTGTGTGTGTGTGTGTATATATACATGCATTTTTATTGTTTCATTCCTACAAAAACCAACTTGAAAATATTAATAAGTAAAATAGGGAAAGCAGATGTTTTGTCCTGCACTTCGCATGCCTCTATTGTGAGGACTCTTGAGAAATCTGGTGTACTATTTAGGTAGCAACAAATATGAGTTCTGATTTTCATTCCGTGAAACAAAACAGGGTATTATATTGAAGTAGAAAGATGTCCTGATCCAATAGTAATGGCTAAAACAAGGTTCCAGGGGTGGCTATGCATTCAAGAGTTGATCAAACCTTTGCTTGGCAAGTGAGTCTGTTTTGGCAAAATTCCCTGATGAAGGTCAAGACATGACTGCAAATACACACCCAGACATACATTTGGGTCACCACATTTACCCCACACGAATAGCACATAAATTCTGTGCTGACCAAACACTTATATTAACAAACAATTATATATATTGATATGGTCAGAAACAAAGGTTGCCTTAGTACAGCCAGATGAATCTGGTTTGATGGGATATATTTTTAAAGTATAAGCATTTAAATAACTTGGAACTGATTTTGAAGTATTCCTCAAAGATCAGAATTGCTTACAAATAAGCTCAAAGTGTCAGAGAAATGTAGAAATCTTACAGATTACCAGAGAACTGTAGAGAAATTAAGTTTGTGGACAACAAATGTTCTTATCCAGCATGTCCAATATATGAATTAGTTTATCAGTTAGTCTTTCTATCAAACAGGATAGAAAGCTGAAGACAAAGGTGGAAATACCCATTTTTAAGGTCTACAAAGCCAATGACTCTGTAGGGTCATGTGACAACAAAACCAGTACTACAGAAAGGTAATTTCCCCCGTGTTTAGTGTCTGTTAATGCCAATTTATTGCATGAAATGAATAGACTTAAGTCATCAGCTGTTACCATCTGATATGTCTGATGAATAATTATTGTTGCATACTTCATGAGCCATTTTGGGTGACAAAGTTTACTTTTAAAGCTAATACACCTCAAAAGGGTTTATATGTGTGCTTGTGTGCACAATTAAAGTGCAGCCTGTTCCTTGACTGTTTAAGGGGAGGGGGAAATGACAGCTGCAGTAAAGCTGACATGTCCTTGTCTTGACTTAGTTGAATAATTTTGGATGAAGCAAAACAAATGTCTTTAGATTACATAGAGATGTTGGAACTCATTTGTCTCAGCTAAGATATATCAGTTTTTAATATTTCAGAATATTTGTGTTTGCTCAGTACTGTGCTGGTTATGTTTGCTCTCTGCTACCTTATTGCAAGAATTCACAACATGCCTCAAAGAACACTAAAATCATTGCTATTCATTATCCTTAAATTTTGTTTGCAGCAAGAAATAAGATCTTCAGTGTTTTTGGTAATATTGACCATTTCCTGTATGGTGTAACTGGTATGTTTCTAAAAAATGCATTCAGCCTCTAACTCCCATTAGTATTATCATAAAAGAGATGAAATCAATATTTTTAATAAAATAACTGGGATAGGTACTCTCAGAGAAAGCTAACATCAGTTTTGTTACAGGGGTAAGTTTACCTGATGAGGATCAGGACCATTTGATACTGAGAGATAATTAAGAGTTAATAATTTAATTTACAATTCAAGTTACCAGAGAACAAGAACTAACATTTTGTAATAACTTAAATATTTGGTAATTGGGTAAAATTGTAGTATAAAATGCAGTAGATAACAGAAATAATTATTTAGTGCCAAGTAAATTTTATGATAACATCACTGGGAGGAGAGGGCAATGGGTGGGTTGAATGGGAGGAGGGAGGTTTTCCCTTAATAAGGAGGAACCTAGGAATGTCATTTAGAAAGGCTGTTTGAACCTTAATAATAGAAATGGGATTGCACTCTAAGCAGTCAACAATGAAAGGTCATTTGGAGCCAATAAAATGTAATTCTGCTGTAAATTGTGGGCTTATTAGAAATAACTGAGGAGGAGAACATAACTCTGTATTACTGGTTGATCAAGAGGTATGAGGTCACAGCATGGCACAGCTGTGGAAAAAAGCAAATATGTCCTAGGATGTTCCAAGATTGTTCCCAATTGTTCCAGGAGGAGTAAGGAATTAGTCACACATTGGACACTTCATTTAGAATAATTAATTCAGTTGTGATTTTGTGCTTGAAAAACATTCTGAACTCTATCTGGAACACATGCAATTAAATACTACTCAGAGGACAGCAGAGCCCACATTACAGAGGGGTTTATAAAACCTTGCCTTTATAGTTGTAGGAGAGTTGGGGAGAAAATAAGATTCCTGATGATAAATATGTCCTGCTGGTACACAGTGAGGTAAAGACAGCAGAACAATAAAATTTGTATGTGACTATGACTCAGTTTAAGTCTGGAAATTAAAAGAGTATTTGGGGGTTTTTTCTTCACGTTTTAGTCATCACATCCTGGGATAAATTTCCAGTGGAAATAGTTTGGTTAGAAAATCGAAACCAAGAGCAAAACAAAACAACCACAACCCAGATGAAATGAATCACTAGTAAAGAAACCTCTTTAGATATACTGATTGGTATATTTATAAAAGAGTTGCATTTACAGATAGCTGACTGCTTACAGAAGAAGAAGCTAGACTTAACATTTTGGGAAGCCCTTTCCATTCCTTTTTTTGCTTATCAAAGATAAAACCTACTTATCAGATTTCTGTATAAATCTAGTCCTCATCTGTATGTTCTAAAATCTATTAAGCTGTTTTTGAAATCTTGAATATTTGTGACTATTGGAATTTCTAACTCCACAACTGGTGGGAATGCTCATTTTTCAATGTTAAAACAGTTTTTCTCAATATTTACCCACTTAAGTACAAATAAAGCAAATATAAGTTTAGTAATTTACATTCACTTGTCACTGTAAAATAGTGCTTTAACTATCTCTACATGCAAATAATTGAGTGACACTGCAGAAAGTTCAGAAGAAAAAAGGAAATTAATATCCATATTATAGTCTTTGATTTCCAGTTTTCTCGTAAGTTCTAGAAACAGTAATCCCTTTGATAATATTCTCTAAAACAAATTTTCAGGCCTTAGATTTAACCCAAAGTTCTGTTCAGCTACAAGATAGTTGCAAAAAGCCTTACATTCACGCCCCCCCAAAAAAGCATGTAAGCCTCCTTATCTTTTATTCAAAATCCTCAAGCCCCAAGATTGCCTAACTTTTTAGTGTGATCTTTTAGCACTTGTAATTTTGCTGACATCTACTTTTTCTTTGAGTAGCTGTAAGAAATAGCTGCAATAAATCCACTTCTTAGATACATCTGTGTTCTTTCTTGGGCCTTAGGTTGAACTTCTCTTCAGCTAATAGGCCATCGATATGTTCAGCCATCTCCTGAAGTGGCTTTAATAGGCAGGTACATTAACTCATTTCATGGTTTCCTACAGAGAGATATTCATCAAGGTAACAAAGTTGATGATGGAAGAGTGTATTCTCCTCATTACTGCTAATTCGAATGTTATGCCAAATAGGCTTTCAGGAACCAGAACACAGATAGTTATGGCCTTAATGAAATAGTAATAACATTCAAACTGGAAACCCAAGAAATTAAAATGCATGGGTTGAAGAGGGAGAAATCAAACTGCTGATACATTCTCATATTTTCTTAACTGTACTCTCAGGACACATATTTTTTCCATGGCTGCTGTTATGTCAAATGGAGAATATTGAACTAAACATAAAGGAGACTCAATATTGCTATTTAAAAATGTGCCTCAGGAGTAACCTAAATGGTGAATCATTTGCTACGTCAGGCAGGAGCACTAACTTTTGACCAGGACAGGAGAGTCTAGTAATTCCATTAATTCCACTAACCCCTCCTAAGACAATCCTGGTTCTGAGTATGAGTGCAACTACTTTTGGCGAAAAGCCAAACTCTTCATTGCTGCCTTTAACTGAATATTCCTTACTGAGCTAACTATAAATCACCTTAGGCTTTGATTTTCACTTTCTATAGATTCATCTTCCCTGTGCCCAGTCTTTTTTCCTCCTCTTGTGATTGTGCAAAGAACCTGAAATTGCTTTCTCCCACCTTGTCCCTAATTTTTAAGAAAAGCGGTTCACCTTTTCTCTGAAGTCTTCCTTGCCGACTTCTCAGGTCATAGTCCTTATTAACTTCTGCTTCACTCTTTCAGGGTGTTATATGCATCACGCACTTTCGAGGCTGGTAGGTCAGTGGTAGGTCTGGCACTTGCTGCTTGTGTGTAATCTTTTCCTTCCCTTGGGTGTGGCAGAAAGACTCCTGTAATCTTGGTTTAACGACTGCTCTGAAGTGGTCTTCTTTAGAAGGGCTCAACACATGGCCAGTCTGACCCTAGGACGGTACTGCCTGTGTAAGACCTGCTTAATAGGTTCTGCTTCTGTGTATATTCCTTCTTTCTGATACAGAATGAGCATGGGGCAGACAGGAGAAACACTTATGGAAAGAATAAGTGCTGTCTGAGCAACAGCTGCCCCTCACTGCAGTGTTCCTGAAGTCAGCTGCTGCAACCCCATTTCCTAGTTTAAATCATGGAAAGGTAAAATCATGGGTGCAGTCCATTTTTCTTCTTTTTGGTGTAAAAGAGCTGAAGCATGTATATATATGCATGAAGGTATATATTTCATGGGTAAATACTTTGAAAGCTTGTAAGGCAAATAAATGGAAAGGTCAATATTCTGGCTTGGATGAACTGGTGAGGGAAACTTTTACTTGGCATGTGCCACTATGACCTTTTCTTTGCCCATGATAAGCACAACTGCACTCCAAGGGTTCTAGAGTGCTGATGGCCCCAAATATCCAGTATCTCTCTAGGGAAGTCTATACTGCTCTGCCTTGAATAAATTTTGGTTCCATAAAGCTGGAAGATCTATGTTCAGAATTCACTAAAACCCATTTAAATATTTATTTATAAATTGCTCTGACATCTTCAGTACATTTATGGTCAATACCTATTTCTGCGCTTTAAATAAATGTCCTGCAGCTTGCTTTTTTTTTTTTTTTTTTTTTTTAAACTGAGTTTAAATTTTATGATCTTGGCTAAGGAGAAGTACAGTATGAATTATTAGCCTTGTTCTTTAGTTTTTATGGTTCTTCTCTATCAACCTAAATGGCAAATGCTTTTTAAAGCAAATCAAATAAAAACAAATCAGGCTTTTTTTTTTTTTCTCTTTTTCTTAACACACTTAAATCACTAAAGAGTTAAGATATGCCAGTTAACTGGCTTCAACACCAGCAACAGACAGCGTACAAAAAGATCCAGAGTTTAAAACCAAATGACCCAGTACATAAGCTGTCTCTTGCACAGGTTTGTTACTGTGAATTACTAGCTTTACCTGTATTAGTTTGAGCATAAATGTGTCACAATCTTTAAATAGTATGATTAATCAACCCTTTCAGACAGTCTAGTATTAGAGAGCTCTATAGTACATGACAAATCTTTTTGCTCTGAGAACCATACCTCTATTGTTTTCCCTGTGTGTAAATCCTATGAATATTAAAATTTTCATAGGCTTTTAAAATGGTTTAAAGAAAGAGAGAAACTGCTTTTAAAAAATTCAAGGCTATAGGTCTTTATTTTTGAAAGCATTCAATAGACTCTATAAACACATACCTCACCTTTAATACCATGTAATTCTGTATTTCAGTAGTTCAGTGGCATAATGCACTGACTCTCTAAAGAGCTTGTGGAAATGAAACATTTAACATCAGCATCATGGGGCTTATTTGGTAGCTCATTTGCAGTAATTTATTGATAACATCTCAAAGAATCATGGAATCATTCTCACTTGTGTTGACAAATAATTCCCAAACATACTTGGAAGGAATGAGATAGATGTGGTAATAAAAGGTTTTACATTATGGGGTTCGGAACTAAAGTTTTATAAAGAGAAATTTACTACTGATTTTCTTGAAGTCATGAAAAATGTGAGATGGTGTTTTTCATGATAGCTATTACAGCATATGCTATGGTCACTTTTCCAAGGCCTATTGTAAACTCTATTTATATGCTTGAAACCAAATTACCCATAAGCTAAAAAAAAAAAAAAAAGCAAGAGTGAGGTACATATATGACTGAGGAGCATATGTAAGTGAAAACCTTGGCAAATGGCAAAGTGTTGGTTTTGTTGAAGAAAGTTTGTGAATTACTGATTTCAGTGTGATCAGAATTTCACCTGTAGGTTTAAGAAATATTAGTACAAAGGTATTTTAGAAAGTGGAATAAAAGAACAAATTATTTTTGAGATATGTGGCCCATTAACATTTCATTTTCTGTATGTATTCCTGGATGAAATTTGCTGTAATGCTGTTTCTATCCTGCTTTTTGTATGTGTGCATCCATGTGTGTATATGCATGAGCATTTTTAGTGAATTTTGTTTTAGATAACACAAGTGTATCTGCAGATGAAATGGTCCCAATATTTAACCAGAGTTTTAAGTTAGTGAAAACTCTGATAATATTTTAAATTTCAGTAGAAGAACAGCAACATTTTCAGTAGTAAAACTTCCCTTGATTGTTATTTGCATGATTATCTGCAACAGCAATAATAGGGCAAATGCCATTAAAACAGAAGTAAAAATATATCTTTTCATAAGGATGTAAGGTGGCTCAGGGAGAGATGAATTTGTGAAGTCTTAATCCTGGAATCAATTTCACAGGTGCACAACAGTACTGATACTGTTGTGAATATGTTCTTCTAATACTTCTTTTAAAAATAGAAGTTAATTGTAACTGCTCCTTCTGGTTTATCTGTTTATCAGTTTTGAAGTAGGGCTGATTTTGAGTGGAGTCTGCCAAAGGCCGAAGTGATTTTGGCCTTCAAGAAATCACCAGTTACTCTTCTTAATAACTTCTATATTGCCAAAAGGTTAATTGTGTCAGAACCTGTTTTCCATTCTCAAGTCGTGTAATAGCTGTGGGACGTTTTCTCAGCTGCTACCCTGGAGATGGAGTTGTTTCACAAGTCCACTCTACTGCCTTATGTCCTCATTAAACTTTCATGATTTTTTAAAGCAGAAGTTTGTCTTTATACAAGTAAGTAATTAAGTCATGAATATTTGGAAAATACACCTTATTTATTGATATATTCCTGTTTCAGCAGGTATGCCTGCACACTGATATGATAAGATGGTGAATGTGTATTTCAGAGCTGCAGGGTGGTGTCCTAGTATATTTCTTTTTCTCTTTTGAGCTTCTTCTGAAGCAAAGTCATAATTGTCCCTGAACTGTTCTAATTGGCCCACAAATCAATTAATATTATCATAAGCTCACATTATGGAATCTGGCTGAGCAAATGATTTAAATCTTCCCAAGTTCTAAGTATCTTTCAAGCATTTACATTGATATATTGTTTTTAAGGCTGAGTAGCAATGACTTATGGTTTATAGCCAGCAACTCAAATTTGTTGCTTATTTGTTCATTTTTAGTACTACTGATTCTCATTTTGTATTACAATCTATAGATAAGACAGCTGAGAAGGAAAAAGAGTTGCAAAAAAAAAGAGCTGCATGTTTCTACCTTCATGCCTCTCTCCTTGGTGAGTGTTCCCATTGGACAGCATTTGTGCATGAAGGCACTTGCAGTGTTTCAGGCCGTTTTGGCTCTGAAGTGGGTGGAAACAGTTCATGAAGGGGCTGAGCAATACCCAGACTAAGAGTGCGTGGCTGGGAGCAGGGAAGAAATAGTTACAGCAAGGAAAGGGACAAGGTGAAAAAGTTCTGGTCCTCTGAGGGCAGCAAGCTCTTACCAGTCCAGTACTGGGCTGTAAAACAGCCTTTGCAGATTAACTTGCTGATTGCAGTTTTTCCAACCTTCTGCCATCAGCAGCTGCATTTCCCAGCCCCTCCATGGGCTCTCCTCCTCTGACACTTTGCTCATCCCTGTCTGTATACTGATAGTTGACACTGGCAACAGGTGAATAGAGATCTATGTTCTTAGCATGCTGAAGCAGCACAATGACTTATAGATCCAATAAATTCTGGAGCCAGGAAAAGATAGAGGCTAGTAGCAAAGAGAAGATTATGGCAATCAGCTGTTAGACGGCTGAGGCTAGTGAGGTACTACATGATAATGCCTCAGGACCAGGCTGATGTGTCTGTGGATTACATCACTATTGAAAGGGTGTAATTTCTGGGCTTGATTTCACTCTAATATTGACTGTTGGCAGAAGAACTTGAAAGGGGAGCCAATATG
>JAWWES010000041.1:26163018-26176554 GCA_035583135.1 Lophotriccus pileatus
AAAGGGTGTAATTTCTGGGCTTGATTTCACTCTAATATTGACTGTTGGCAGAAGAACTTGAAAGGGGAGCCAATATGGAACCACATTTTTTCCCACTGAAAAAAATTTATATTGAACTGTGGCCTAACTTGGAAGCAACAGGAAATATTTCTCTGAGTCTAAAAATAAAGGCTGGGAAACTGGCTGATGGAAAAAGAGGTGAAAGTCAGATAGAAAAATCTGACAAGCAAGGGTGAGTGAAACAAAAGTGTGTAGTACAAAATCTAATTAGGAACTAATATGATTTTTCTGTTATAAGCTGGGAGTTATAATTGAAAGTGTCAGAGGAAGAGAGAGATCTGACTTTATTAGTCTCAGAGTGACTAAAGCCATAAATGTGACATGGCAACAAAAAAAGACAAGTGTAAAGACATATCAGGATGTATTACAGCATTTTTAGAAGTGGAAAGAAAATATTAAAGGCAATGTACATAGTACTGGTGGAATTCCATCTGAAATTCTGTTTGTAGTTTTGGTCACTTGTGATTGAAACAAGAATTCTAAAAGTAAGAAGTTCAAGATGGGTAGCTAAAGCTGAGAAAATAGAGACTGTCTTGTACAGCTATTATTAAAAATTCTCATTATTTGTTCTTTCAGTATAAAGAAATTTTGCTGTCTTTTTATATTCCTCAAAGAGAAAGGCACTGAGAATGTCTGTTTAAGTTGTAGAACAATGTTAGCAGAGGAACAAATGTGTATACACTGGCAATGATGGTTTATTTGGTAGAAACGAGAGACAGTAACTACCTGGGAGTGAGATTCTAGATTAGAAGTAAATGTGCTGGCTTGGTTCTTGTCCTATGACAACTTGTCTTATGAAACAACTTGATTTTTTGTCACATGGAATATATAAAATACATAATTCTAAAAGCTGGAAACTAGACAGAAATCAAAAGGCTCTTTCTTCCTAAATTAAAGATTTCTAATCTTTCCCCTACCCTATACTAGAAATGCTAGAGGGTAGAGATAAAGTGGGAGGAACTGTGAACATGCCTCCTTCATAGAGAAAAGAAATTAGAAATAACCTATTAATCATTATCCCTAGACACAAAAGACAGATTATCTGAGTGAAAGTTGTATATTGCAGTAATGCCGCTCTTAAGCCTTCAAAGCACGAAAAGTCAGGCTATAGGAGGATATCTATTATGAGAAATGTAGGACTGTAAACAAATAAAAAGATTTAATTCGTTCAGTTGTTCATAGCATCTATACAACTGATAAGATTAACAATTAATTAATAAAACTAAATAATAAATTACAGTGAAAAAATAGATGGAAATGCATGTTCCTTTCTATATCTTCTGCTTTTTTTATTTGATTTCACCTCTACACACAAAAATAACTCTTTTCTATAAATATCTTTCTATTAATATATTTTGCATTGGTGATAGAGATGTTGGCATTTTTCTCTTAGAAGATGAGATAGTAATGTCCACTAAATGGCTTCCTCCCTTAGATAGCTATATGGACTGTTGCTTTCCTAAAAGAATATATATATAGAAGTAAAAGGGAAAAATTCCTCTAAAATTTGTTTAAAAAGTAAAGATGCTTTTCACACTTTTCTGCATTTCAGACTTTCAACCAAACCATCTACACTCTAAGGTTTCATTTATAATAAAAATATGCCTCTCACATTGATTTTTGTAAATATACACTAATTTCAATAAGCCTTGTTGCATCTTTATCAATCCAACTTTGCAGAGAATTTTGTATCAAATATGTTCATGTGTGACTGTCAATGCCTATCAAAGGTGTGAATTTCCACAGTTGCAAAGTACATCCTGGTCTTGTTTCTGTTAAATGGTAGAAAAGTTGAATGCATCTGTACTGCAACAGTTTTGGGCACAGAAAAGGAATAATGCATCTTTTTTATCTGGCCGAACCTCCACAAGGTGCTTAGGTTCAATTCAAGAAGGTATTCCTAGCCAGGAGAGCCCTTTAGCTTAAATGCTTTGCTGAAGCATGTCCAGTTAGAGCAGATTGCTAACATTGCATGTCATGAGCAATAGTCTACGCTTCCATTCGCCTGCTGCCTTCTCTGCAGCCTATGGGTTTGCTTAATGCAGTTACTGCTACAAATCTAGCATGCAGTATATTACAAAGCAGCTCCTTGGACTCATAACCCTTCATCCTTTCATTATTTAGTTCAGGGGTCCCAGATCTCGTTCTGGACTTCTCTGGTTAGAGAGTAATATTCGCCTAGGTAGTAATTTAAAATATCTTCGTAAGTTTGTAGCTATAATGGGGCTGGGTGACCAATGTGGTTTAAATTATTTTTCCCTTGCTAATTAAATACATTTAAATTTATAAAATTAATATTTTATTAAAGCTGTCTCTCTGTATTTAAAATTTATTTTGGACACACAGTGAGGTTACTTTTTGATGAGCATTAATTTCTGTTAACTATTCAAAACCCCTGAGCTAATTTCTTAATCAAATATCAATGCTGACCAATATTGAGTTTGAAGGTTAGAGAGAGAGGTGGGTCCATTTCAGAGTGAGCTCTGACTCTCAATGCCATAGTGGGGACGAAAGATAATAGTGATTATAAAGTTTGTATGTGGTATAATAAAACCTTTGTATGCATTTTAAGGGTTTGCTTTTAAGGACAGAAGCGCAAATATAAGTCTCTGTGGACAGAGACTTGAGGCTTGGTCTTGGGAAAAATCTAACCTGAATAATATTTGTGTTGTGTTAGTCCTTTGTTGTGTAGGTGTTGTCAGTACTGACTCTGTCACTATTGATTGTTAATGAGATTTTGGTTCATTAGATTAAAAAGCTAACACTATGTTAAGTCACAATTTAGTTTAGTTAAATTTAGTTTAGTTATTAGTTTGTTAATAACATTTAGTTTTAATTCTCTTTCTCACTTGTGAACATTCTCTTGCTTGTTTCTCTTAAAAAGAGCCTTCTATTATACAGCCTTCTATTATTATGTAGCCTTCTCACTGGTGGGGTGGGGTGAGAGGCAGAAAAGTCACTGACTCTGTGTAAGCTCTGCTCAGCAATATCTAAAACATCCCTGTGGTATTGACACTGTTTCCAGTACAAATCCAAAACACAGCCCTGTATCAGCAGCTGTGAAGGAACTTAACTCTATCCCAGTTGAAACCAGCACAGTACATGAGAAAATAATATTGTAATAGAAGGAAAAGCTCTCTGCTTGTGTCATAATAACTGCTTATTGTATTGCAAACGAAGTTTGATATAGCTTCAGGAATGCTGACCTATATATCTTTGCCCAGTTGTGTGAGAAAGGGGTCTCAAATGAGTACTGATTTTTTTGTAGAATGCCTGCACAGCTTCCACATGTAAAATTTTATAATGGTGTTTTTATTAGTTAACCTTCCTTTGAAAGTAAAACTACTGGAAATTGCCTGTTACTGCGGTGACATCATGAATTAGAAAGGACATGAATTTAATCTTTTGTAGAGACAGCTGTGTCTGGTATTTCAGTATGGTTTTGAAGAGAAACAAAGGAAGGCTAATTAATGTATTTATGTAAATTCTACAAATGACAGGGTTTAGCCACAGTCAGTTCTTCTTTACCGTGGAAGCAAATGATGGTTGTCCTGTCCATGTCTGTTGCAGTGATTTAGGGCCTACTCAAATCACGTAATTAAAAAACTGTGGGTGCTGTGGTTGCTATAGACAAAAGTAATTAAACAAGAAAGCGATGAGAAGAAGCTTCTGACAAAAGAATTTTATACTAAACAAAGAAAGAAAGATTTCCATTCAGATGGTGCTAAGTAATTGAATTTCAAAACACATTGCCACATTAACATGACCATAAAACAATAAATTTTGTTCTGTGGTAACTGAACAAAATTCTTAAGGTTGATAACACTGATAAATACAGGTGTGCCACTGACAAGCATGCTTTGAAGAAGCAGACAAAGCTTTTCAGGGCATCTATAAAGCAAAGTTCTTGTCCTACTGTTTCGATTTCATATTTCTAGCAGTGGTAGTAACACAGGCGGAGCCACTGGGAACAAGAACTCAGTGGCCATCTGCATTATTGCTACCATGCTCAGCAGACTTAGAGCATTGGTTGAATGTCCTTACACACACTGTATGCATTGTTCATGTCTTAAGCAATTTGCTTAAGACAGGAACATGCTAGCTATTGTTCATGTCTTAAGCAATTTGTACCTTTAAGTTTCTAACCTGAAACATAGAAATGATATTTTCTTCCAGTTTGCTTTACAAATTGGTTTCTAAGGTGCCTATAATTTTAAGCGTTCCTAATTATATAACTACTGGTATAGCTTTTATTAAAATCAATGCTAAATGCTTTGTCATAATGATTTATATAGAGAAAGAAAAACATGAAATCCAAACAATTTAGTTCCAAAGTTCACCTTGGAATGGAAAAAACAGGCCACAGAAACTCTGCAGAAGCCAAGCAAATGCACAAAAAATGGAGTTTTGCAATGATAGTAAGAGAAATAACATTATAGATTTCTTAAGACAGAATATTTATGCCATGAAAAATAATTATATAAAAGACTGGAGAGAAAATAATTTTTAACACAAATAGTTTGAGAAAATTATGATAAAATTCAAACTAGCTTTACCTTTTTTTTTTACAGTTTTATAATGCCTGAAATTCATTACAAGGTAGCTGTTAGTTAGCTTTGCTATTTGAAAATATCAAAGTGAGATCAATAACTCTTCATGTCTCTTACAATAGAGGTAGAGGTCACTACATCTTATTTTGTTCCTAGATGTACCTCCACTTAAGAAATCTTTCTAAGAATGGTCTCACTACTTATGTTTAAGTGTGGGATGTCTTTCATCTCAAGGCAGCATTTCTGAATTTATTTAGTTGTTTGTTCTCTTTGTTGATACTTCAGACTGCTTTATCCTGTTTTACATTCCAAAATGCTTCAAAACAGATACAATAATTAGTATTGTTCAAGGCAAGAACTAGCTCTTCTGTCTGAGTGTGATATGATTTTTCCGCTTACAATAGGTAAACATTGCTGTTAAAGTGGGGAACCTATAACTGAAAGATGTTTTACTGTAGCCCAGTGAAGCTATCTTTTGTATGATGTTAAATATGCATTTGGACAGACTTTGTGTTGCTAAAAGAAAGAATTCTGCTGTTGGGTTTTACATGTGACAATGACATGGCAGTTGCAATGCATTACTTTATCTGGACAGAGGGATGAGTGACATTGGGACAGCCTTGGGTGTGGGGCACTTGGGTTGCCAGTTGAAATTAGACCAAAGAAAGAAACAAATATAAAAACTTGCAATGAGATGACATTTCTTTTGCAGAGCGTTGCATTTTTATGAAGTGAAAAATCAATATGTAGAGGAACGTTAATTTTATTGCACGCTAAAACTTTAACACAGAGCTTGGCTTAATGCAGTCTTTGTTGGAATAAAGACAGTTGGGATGAGTCTGCTCCAGTCCTCAGAGCTTCTTCTTTCCCAGGTGTGCCATATTTCGCTTTTGCCTATTACTGCAAATTGCCACTTCATTGATTCTTGCTAATGCTAAAGACCCATAGATGACATCTCATTTCACTCTAAAATTGAAATATCTTTAGATCATGTTATGTCAGAAGCTGTAAAGATAAGTTTTGGATATTGTGACATTATAAAGTACGATTTAAGTGTTTTTAAGATCTCTTAATAATGTAATTATTCACTTTCCTTATTGCTTGAAATCCAGAAATCTTTAACTAGACATAAGATCAGTCATATAGTGGATCAATGTATAGTTAATAATTGTCATATTTGAGTAAACCATGTCTTTTCTGTCTGCTAAAGACTGTGTTGTTCAAACCTGGCTTTGTAGGAGATAATTTGCAGTTTATCTACTGTCAGGCTAATACTGTACAGTCTGTTCCACAGGTAGTTGTTTTTATGCCTTTTTTATTCCCGTGTGCTATGAGAGATCTCCAGAATTCTGCACAGGATTAAAAATTTTTCAGATACTGTTTGCAGGCTTGAGCTATGAAATAGAACTGTAAAATGGCAATTGTAAGAGTTTGGTTAACAGACAAAGTTGGTAAAATATTTTAAGAAAAGAAAAAAAAAACACTAATTTTGTCTATTCAACAACAGTATATGCTTCTTGAAGAGGAAAAAACAATAGCTAAATTATTAGATATCCCTAAGAACTCTCAACTACTTATTTTGTATGAATTCACATAATCTGGGTTTGGCCAAGATAAGTAGTAAGAATACATAGAAACTGCATAAAAAGTTTTTCATTATGTTATTTCCAAAGCAAATATTCCTGTGTAATACCAGATGTCACTTTGTATGTGTATATGAGAAATGTAGATGTTGATTTGTGTTTGTATGTCTAGTAATTCTGTATTTATTCTTTAAATTAGCATGTATATACTTGCTCATACATAACAGGAACTAAGTCATCAATTTTTTAATGATTTGGGATTAATTGCTGTGGCTGTTATAATTTCATTTAATGAACCATAGAAAACAGGAATGCCTGGCTCCTTATGTTATTCTAATATAGCTACCTCTCATCAATGAACAATCAGCTTTATCTAAATTATATCTGACAGTTTTCTGCCTAACCCGGATTGGATAGCTTCCACTTACCAAGTGGTTTAAGCTACACTATATTTCCTGAATTAACTTCTGTAATAGCACCGGAGCCAGTAGCAAAGTCTAATTTTATTAGGTTGTGGAATAATTTTTATATTTTTTTTTGGTAGATGCAATGCCATCCAAACATACGTAAATCAATATCCCAAAATGTTGTTGAGGATGATTCTACAATGAATGAAAGTGAAGACAATGGAAATTTTGTTTTAAGATTGTGTTTATATATTGCATATATATAGTTCAAATTATGTGTTCAAATTATACATATGTTCAAATTATAGGATTTTTTTAAAATAAATATTTATATGACAGCTAAGAGATTAGGAGAGGGTTGAGGAAATTACCTGTGTAATATTTTGTAAAGACCAAAGACTAAGAAGGAATATATAGAGTGTTCCCATATAAGATATTTTATGGTAAAATTAAAAGAGAGAAAATGTGGGTATAATCTTGAAAAAAACTTCTTCAGAAATATATATTAAATGGAAATTATCTCCCAAGAGGAATGATAAAAGTCCTGTTGTTTAGTACATTAAAAATTTCACCGGTAAAATACTAGAAAATGTACCATGGAGAACTATCTTTCTCTAGTGCATAGACAGAATAGGTGGCCTACTATGCAATTTTTATCTGTAATACATATGAGTCTATTTTTTCTGTTCACATTTTGAGAACCTCTTTTCAAAAATGCCTGTTCCACAGACATTATTGTGAAAGGGTATAGTGGGGAAGGGAAGGACTGTAGAAAAAAAACAGCATTCATTTCATGTGCATTAATCAAATATGCACCCAGTATGCTAGTACTTTCCCAACAATGAAAACACTGTTGCCTCCCGACACAGAGGCAGGGATTATACCGATGGGGAAAAGGAAAAAACGATTTAGGTACAGAATACGTTACTTTGCTTTAAATGGAGTTAGATCCTTAGTAAGAATTTTCATGTAGCTTTTATACAGCTGTTTTAAGCGGAGCTAATGGAAGTCACCAGGATTGCATATGAAAAAAAAAGACACTAAGGGGATTGTATAAAGAATATCTTGTTTAAAGTTATGATTCAGTAAGAGATTAAACTAATTTATCTACCCTCAAGCACATGACAATTTTAATTCACTTCAGTGAATGAGTAAGTTGTTGGGTACATTGGGGCCCACTAGCTATTGTTGAGACCAAGTAAGATGATTGTCTAAAAGCGTAATACAGTACTGGTACCTTCTTTTTATTTGGGAAAGATATACAAAATGTGTTTGCAGAAGGCATATCTTCTTCCTTTTCAGAAGACTGTCTTCATAGTTATTTGCAGGAGGAGTAGTATTCCTCTTTGTTGCATTTACCCTGAAAAAATAAATTCAGCCTTTGCCTCTTGGTTTTCTTTTTAGATCTTAAGTGCCCAGCTGTGCTATCTGGTACATTATAAGTGAGAGGGAAAAATAAAGCTTGAAGTCAGTTTAGCTAGTTTGAAAAAAAAGTATAGTCCACTTATGTTTGCCACATAATTTGATTGAGCCATTTGATCAAATAATTCAATCTCTGTAGAGAATGGTTTCATGATATATTTTAGAATGGCTGGTCAGTGAGAACTATCTTAGAAAATGGAAGAAGAATCACATTGGGAAATTTTAGCTGTCTTTTGCTCCTAATAGAATTCCATATGAGTAACTCTGTTAGATTCAGCTTCTGAACCTCAGAGGGTATTTCTCTAAGCTGGTCAACAGAGCTGATTCTGTGTCTACTGCAGAATTTCATATAGAAATAACACTTACTAAAATTGATTTTGTTTGGCAGGTGGTCCACCGTAATTCAGCAATAATACATAATCAATTCTTCCATGGTAAATCACAAAGGCACTGTTAAAACTGGATCTAAGTTTAAGAATTTAACTGGTTGGTTTGTTTGTTTGTTTTGTTTGTTTGGTTTGGTTTGGTTTGGTTTTGTTTTTTTTAAATTTGTTTTGTTTCGATCACTAACTACAGCTGAATTAAAGTAAGTAAGTAGTAAAGTAAGTTGTTTATAATACAGATACTTCATTCCTTGATACTTCCTATATTCCTTAATATTTTACTTCTTTCCTTCTTTGCTATAGTACAGATACTTCTTTTCCTAGATCACAGGATCAGCTAGGTTGGAAAAGACCTCTGAGATCATTGAGTCCAAGCTATTACCTAACACCACCTTGTCAACTAGACCATGGCACTGAGTGCCACATCCCGTCTTTTCTCAAACACCTCCCTGGGCAACCCATTCCAATGCCTAATCATCTTTCTGTGTAGAACTTCCTCTTAATGTCCAACCTAAACCTCCCCTGGGGCAGCTTAAGGCTGTGTCCTCTTGTCCTATTGCTGGTTACTTGAGAGAAGAACTGACCACCCCTGGCTACACACTCCTTTCAGGTAGTTGTGGAGAGTGATGAGGTCTCCCCTGAGCCTCCTCCACTCCAGGCTAAACAGCCCTGCTCCCTCAGCTGTTCCTCATAGGACTTGTGCTCCAGTCCCTTCACCAGCCTTGTTGCCCTTCTTTGGACACACTCCAGCACCTCAATGAGTTTCTTGCAGTGAGTGTCCCAGAACTGAACACAATACTCAAGGTGCAGTCTCACCAGCACTGAGTACAGAAGAAGAATCACTTCCCTGGTCCTGCTGGCCACACTGTTCTTGATAGAGGCCAGGGTGCCATTGGCCTTCTTGGCCACCTGGGCACACTGCTAGCTCATGTTCAGCCTCCTGTCAATCCAAACTCCCAGGTCCCTTTCTGCCTGGCTGCTCTCCAGCCACTCTGTGCCCAGCCTGTAGCGCTGCAGGGGATTGTTGTGGCCAAAGTGCAGGACCTGGCACTTGGCCTTGTTGAACCTCATCCCGTTGGAATCAGCCCATCTATCCAGCCTGTCCAGGTCCCTCTGCAGAGCCTTCCTGCCTTCCAGCAGATCAACACTCCCCCCAGCTTGGTGTCATCTGCAAATTTGATAATAGTAGACTCGATCCCCTGATCCTGATCATCATAAAAGTATTAAACAGGACTAACCCTAATCCCTGGGGGACATCACTAGTGAACAGCCACCAACAGGATGCAGCCCCGTTCATCACCACTCTCTGGGCCTGGCCCTCCAACCAGTTCCTAACCCAGCAAAGAGTGCACCTATCCAAGCCATGGGCTGCCAGCTTTTCCAGAAGCATGCTATAAGACTTATATATATTATAGTACTTAATAAGTAATATATTACTTAGTAATATACCTACTAACTCTTATGTTCTTAGTATTCTACTTCTCTCACCTGGGTAGTAACTGACTGCTGTAGTCCTAAAATATTCTGTCTCAACTGCAAAATAAATGTATTCCTTGTTCTGTTAGTTGTAAGTGCTTATGGTAACAGCAAAATGTATTTAACCTCATTCCTACAATCTGCTATTCTTCCGGTAGACAAATCTGTCCCTTAGTGCTGGTTTGGCACTGAGGTGAGGTGTGAATGAGTCTATGAGTAAAGATGAGGTTACTTGGATTCAGAATATTCAGTTCAGCCAACTCATGTGACTCAAAGTTGCAGTGGGTAAGTTGAACTGGCAGATGCCAAATTTGCATTTAATTTAATGTTTATGTATTTTCCTGAAGGTATTTTTGATAGCACGTAAATAAAAGTGTTAGAATGTTTCTTGCTAAGTACATTCAGAACTCCTAAGCTGCTAGTGTACAGCATAGTGCCACAGCGCATATTCATGATTTAATAGGTAATCTTTTGCGAGAGGTGCTCCACATACTTGTCTAAGGCCTTAAAATAAAAATAATAAAGTATGTTTTATGCATTGAGGTTTTCATAAAAGTTTCTGCCAGAAATATCTGGGATCAGCATCCTACCTCAGACTAATGGGGTTGTACCTGGAGAGTGCTGGAGCCGCACTGATGCTAAGCCATTACACTGATTTCTATCATTATCATAATCAGACAAACTTGGGAGTTTTTCCATTTCAAAAACCTGTGTATTGTCTTCAGCTGAATTATAAATTTACAGGAAAGAACTTGAGAGTCTTAGGATGGAAGTGACTCAGTTTCATTTCTACTGAGTGTGAATAAATATTGTTTCATCTCAAAAATTTCATAAAAAGGCCTGGATGTAATACTAAATGAGAGTATCATAAACACACATTTCAGATTTTTTTCTGAATGAATGCTGATTTAGTCAAACTTAGTATCTTTGAGTTCTTCAGAATCTTTACATGTTATAAGCACTAAAACATCTGTGCTTACCAAAACCACCTTCGTAGATTAGTTAGTACAAGTTGCACGTTAAGTTGAAGCTACTAGCCTGATTTTGGGAAACTTCTGATGGTGTCAAGCTGTCTTTCTGTTGACGGTAGATCCTCTGAAGGCTGTAAGTAGTATAGTTTTCTATTTTGATTAATTTGTATATAACAGGACAAATGTTTTTCCACATTCTTGCTCTGAATTTCAACAATATTTTGTTCTAGAAAAAGACTTTCAAAGATAAAAAAGTAATGGGTTTATAGCAATCAAAATAATTTTTGGTCAGAAGATTTGAACACCTGAAACTATTACATCATCACCATCCTTAAAAAAAGTTAATTTTATAATTACTGTAACATTTACCAGTGGCAGAAGATTTAGCAATAGTACAGTCTTCATATAAGTATTTTGAAGTTAGGCAAAAGGATTTGAAGGATCATCATAATTCCTGCGAACACAAGATCAAAAATACTTCTGTAATTTCTAAATGCATTAAAGAGAGGACATCAGAGTATATTTATGTTGTTAATGCTATTTCACAGTTCAATCAGTTGTCTTGCTGTGTAATAAAAGACCCTGAAATTAAAATGACCCCTCTTTGCAGAGTGTAACTGTAGGATTTTACTATGAGGCTGTCTTGATTTGATCTTACTCTTACTGAAACGGAAAATGATATCCAACTAATGCATCTGAAGTGGGTTTTTATACCATCTAAAGCTCTCTTGTGAAATTAATGGCTTCTGCTTCTGGCCTCAATTACATCTTATGATTCTCCAATTTCATATGGTTTTTCTGTTCTTTCTTCTGTGATTTTTCAGTATTCTTTTGATGATATTCTAAATCAATCTGAAGCACATGCTTCAGATACATCACATATTTACAAAACAAAACAGACCCACCCACATTTGAAAATGTCAGGAATATGATTAATGTTCGGTGCTGTGTGTAGTAATTGAGGATATATTAGTTTTTTAAGGCAACTAATAGCTTGATCAAGAAAATCAATTTAACAGCACAACCGTATAATGACTGTAAAATGTTAATTAACTTTTCCACTGTTAAAACCCCTCAAATTTTCAGTCTGATCAACCTGGACAACAGTGTTATTATCTGAAAGCTAAATATCTGCTTTCTACCTGTAAGTATTCATTAATGGTACTTATTAGTCTACATGCATACTTTTTCCAGTGCAAAATGGTATCATACAATAAAATGTAGAAATAAGAGTTTCTTTCTAACTGCAAAACCCACACTTGTATTTCTTATTAAGATGTAGGTATATATAATGCAGAATGCATATTTATATAAATTTTAAATTAGTAAGGAGTTTCTTTTTGGTCTTTATTCCTTACAAAATTTAAAAAAAATTGTTCTATTTCTCCTAATATAAAATGTGTTGCTTTTAATAATTGAAAAAAATGGGGGCAATATTATATATTAATTTCATTCACTAAACAAACAAAAAACCTGCAGCTGCCAACATGATAGATTTCTGATTATGACCTTGTAACATAAAATCTTTTTATATTTAAGAATTCCTTACAAACTCTGTACGGGCAGTGTTCATATTCACAGCTCCTTCCTGAGGAGACTGAGCTCTTGTCTTGCAGTTGGAGTCTTTAAGCTTTATTGTTCTGTCAGATTTCGGAATCAGTCTGAACTCTTGTGTTTAGTTATGTGTATTTACCTCTTAAGTCTTTTGTCTCATGTCTTCTCAAAGTGAAGACTAAAAAGAAGTAGAGATTTAGACCATTACAAGGAGTACTATATATTCAGTAGCTCCCATGATCCCAGGTATCTTAAGACTGATGTAGTTTAGTCTTGACTGTGTCAGTTGTGTTATTGCCACTAATTTGTATATGGACAACCTGCAATAAACAACCAGGAACAAACAAGAGAAATTATGGTAAAAATTGAATAGTGAGTCTAAATGATTGCTCCATAAAGAATTTTTCTTCTTACACAGTGGATTTGAGGTAGATAAAAATACTGTTTTCTTTCATTATAGCATCTGCTGAGTTTTGGTGAGGAGAAAAATAACCATTTTAACAATGTTTTATTTAAATTGTGGGTTAGATGAATCTGATTCATCTCAGTTGACAGCTTCTGTAATAGCAAAAATGTTTCTTGTGAACAGATGCTCATAACTGAAGTTTTAGAGTGGTTCAACTCTGCTTCATTACCTTATTCTTGATTTGGACATTGGTCTGTTATTAATTACTACATAAAGCAAAAAATGAATCTCCCCAAGTATTCACACTTGAATCCCAACTGCACTCTCTGCTCAATGTTCACTTGCAAATTTGCCAATGGCCTAACATTCCTTTCTTAGGAGGTTGAATGATTGCAAAGATTGTCAAGACAGTTGTGATTCTAGTCTACATCTCAGATCAACTTAATCAAAGTTAAGAGTTGAGCTGTCTTTGGTAGAAACTGAGTTGGCCATTTCCTTGCAATTGACTATTTTAGTGACAACTTGTGGAAAATATTATTAAACCCTTTGGCCCCTTCTCTGCACTCTTTCTGTCAACAGCATTTCCTCCCTGTTGAATGGCAGGTCAATATTTTACTTGTCATTTTCTCACTGCTAATGTGTTTACAGGTTTGTTGTTTTGGTGGGCTCTTTGTTTGTTTTCATGTTAATCTTGTTCCCTTTTCTTATTTGTATTCTGTAATGT
>JAWWES010000041.1:26176654-26204972 GCA_035583135.1 Lophotriccus pileatus
AAATCCACTGCGCAGGCTCGAAGGCCTTATCTGCATATGTGGGTAAGGACCTTCCCCGGTTCTTCGTTCGCGAAGACGGGCCATACTTACTTATTCTGTAATGTGTATTGGCTTTTCTTATTTTGTCACTGTGTGTTCTTTTCTACTTGTCCTACTTTCTACAACCCTGAGATTAGCTCAGTTGGTTAGAACAGAGTGATAATAATGCCAAGGTTGTGGGCTTGATCGATGTAGGGGTCATTCACTTACTAGTTGAACTTCATGATCCTTGTGAGTCTCTTCAGTGAGTCCCCACTCAGAATATTCTGTCGTTCGGATACTTGCTGGAGATCTGTGAAAGATCTGATTTAGTGGAATTACAGCCTTTCTTTCTCCCATTGTATAAAATCAGTCTTTGACTCCCTCTACTTATTTTTGCTGTCTTTCCACTGATTCATCCAAATTTTTTTGCCTTCTTGAAGTTTATAATTTTATTTTGCTGTTTATCGCTCCCCTTTTAAAGGAACATGAATTCTATAAATTAATCATTAGTGTCACCTAAGTTGCCTTTCACCCACCACAACATTCTCAACCAGTTTGTTCTTTGAGGTTCATATCCACTCTAGAGGAGGCCTTCTTCCATTTTCACTTTCTAGTTCTTGTTTTACTATAGATACAAAATATACATGATACTATGTAGTCTTTCAAAAACTCATAGTACTTCTTAGAAACCATCACTGATTTTGGAGATTTTGCTGGCCATTATACCTTTTCCTGTATTCCTTTCCTAACATCTTTCCTGTTAGTTAGGATGTGGCCTTTCCACCAAAACTTGTGCTTTGTTTGGTTTGGCTACTTGCTGTCTGACAAAAATATTCATAAACTTCATCACACCAGTGCTAATGTTAATTTATTTTTAAAATGCTTATTATCATGACTTGTTCAAATTTCAACACTGTATACTGAGACCAGGGCAATACATTTTTCTATCAAGGATTCTCTTGATTAGGGATTTGCTGCCATTGAAAATGACAGCAGCTAACAGTCTTAGTATCAGTGATGGTAGCACAGCTGTCAGATGGTGCTGGATCATGAATCCTGTTTTATGAAATTCTGGTAAGTATAACTCATTTAGAAACTGCCAGAAATGCTCTTTCAAGAATTTTTATAGTAGTGAAAAAGTTATTTTCTGTGGTATATATAACATATTTTATAGAGGTGTTTCTAGTACCTCTCAGGAGCATATCTTAAAGATCAGTAGACAACTTTGTGAAAATTCTCCTGTATGAAAATAAGCTGTTTCCCCCCTGTAATTTGAATGTGAAGGTTGTGTGCCTGTAATCACACCCACTGGCTGACATTAACATAGGGATATCACAACAGTGTTGTCTCTGGTGACAGTGCATATTTCTATTCTGTATTCCAGTAACATGTCTCAGCTCCTACGTGCTGTAAGAAAGACAGAATTTTTCATTGGTTTTGTCTCTACTGCCAAGGTCACTGATTTCCTTGGGTATTACTCCTTATTGGTCCACTGGGAAACAGGGAAAAGTGTGTCAAGTGCTCATTTCACATGGGGCACTAGACAACCATCAGATGGCCTGGGAGAATCTACATTTCTCTTTTCAGTGCTGTTCCATACCTACTCAGACATTTATAGGTGGTCCCTTTACCATTATCTAGTGGTTGGCTTTCAGACACGATAGAAACCACTTGGCTTGCACTGCGAGTTGCTGGCAATGCCATGAGAAATGAAAGTGGTTTTATTACCAGCATCCCTCATGAGCCTTTAACCAACAGCTCTGACGTCTGAGTATGCAAGCAGTGGATCATTGCATAAAGGAGCAATGATCTGAAGCTCATGCCAGGCTCAGACCTAGAAGCTGAAGAGCACAGTATGCCATTGTCTTTCCCTGGAGCTGTACAGTCCTGCTCAGGAATTTACTTTGACATTTGTCCTGTTTCTATAGATTAAGCAGTTTGCTGTTTGCTGCAATCTCACCATCAGGGTGTAATGTGCTTTGGGTTTTTTTGGTTGTTTTTTTTTTTTTTTTTTCCCTTGCCTTCAACCGTTATTGCTATCTAGTAATGTAATAATAATTTATTTAGAATATATTCCCTCATGAGCTTCATACGTCTCATAATATAAACAAAATTGAAAATATACTTTAAATGATTGATGTTGCAATACAAATAGAAAAATAACATGGTTTTGTTCTCTAAAAGTAATGAAGTAGCTGATTTAATACAGTGCAAGTCTTTAGTGGGATCATATGGTGTGGTAAGCCTCAAAGTATCAAAGAAAACAATAAAAAACATTATAAATATATAAACCCCACAACTACTGCAGGTGTTCAAATGTGAAAATAAAGACACTGAAATGTGGTTTATTTCCTTGATATATAATGTTTATATGGATGCAAAATCATAACTTCAAAACAGTAGCCTTACCTGTGAATTCAGATATTTTCACAATATAATTAATGCTTCTATTTTAGAGTTGTAGTGCTCAAGTAGCTGGAGGCATTATAGTTTTAATATTGACATTTACTGTGTCAGTGTTTTTTAAAGCTGTATATTCATTGAACATGGATGCTGTCTTACATATCTTATTGAATTTAAAAAAATAAATAACAAGTTGTTGGTCTAGACCCTGAAATTCTCAGGTAAGATAATTTAAACTTTTTTTTACAGAATTCCCTTTGAAATGTTGAAATTTGCTAAAATATTATGGGCATGTCGATGGCTTTGAGTCCATAACCTCAGTCATTTCCTGATCTAAAGTTGTGATATGGTAGCTCTGTAACATCATACCCTACTTTTTGCTTTTAGTTTCTTTATTATCACTTGCTGGATATATTTTACATACGGTTCTTTCCTGGTTAAACAGCTACAAAAGAAACAGTCTTCAGATCCATGGAGTATATATAGAATGGGGAAAAAGGGGGGACAAGTGTTTTTTCTTTTTGAGCAGATTGCTATTTCAGTTGAACCTAAGAGTCTTCATGAAGGTCTTCATTGTCTATCATAAGATTCTCTAAGTGTCCCATCTGTTCTTTCTCGGGTCAAGAGAAAAATACATGAAAAGCTTTGATTTTCCTCCCTTTTCTCCCTCCTCAACCCAAAGTTAGTTTTCACTGAGTCAGACTATTGTCACTGACTTCCCATTTTAGACCATTCTTTGTCTTTCATGTTGGACATGCCTTTTACAACCTTTGCACAGCTTTTGCCTCAGCAGTGTGTCAAATAACAGGTGCGCTTCAAAAGTAAAAAAAAGAGAAATATTTCTAATTTGTGAAAAAGAAAAAAATTTATTACTTATACACAAAATTTTACAATCTTTAAAAGAGAAAGAAGTTGAGGAAAATTTTCTAAGAGAATGAGATGCATGTGGGAAATTTGGGATAATTATTTAATGTTGTTTTTCTTTTGGAAGAAGTTCCATTCAGTCAGCAGTTACAGGAATGCTTGCAGAATACAATATCTGCATTTCGCAATGGTCTCTTTGCATGTAGATTTTATGGCTAATTACTGGTGTTGGTTTGTTTTTGTATTCTTTAGAGGATAATTATTAAGCAGATTCAAAGGTGGTGACAGCTGCAATGCCTCTCTGCTGATTACAACAGCTAGTTTGTGAAATTTGCAGATCAAATATGTCCTGAAAATATTGTGACAGTTAGCTTGCCGTAATATTACTTGCTGCTAAGGTTTGTTATTCAGAACTGTATGCAAAGGAGGGACTGACTAGAAAGCAACTATTATAACAGTAGAAATAACACATGCATTATAACTGGCAAAGCGTTTTTCTATGTTTACAAGATGTACTTCAAGAGTCACATTAATTTATTATCTATTAAACATTATTTTTTTTCCTTTGTGACTGTTTGTCCAATCATGAAGGAAAGAAGTCTATAGGAGATTAGAGTGGCTTAACAGAATACTTATTCACATATGTGTTGTTTCGCAGTAGTACCTATATGCTACTTGTCACATAATTTGTTAAAGCTTTTAAACTTCTGATGTTTCAAATTTTTTTCACTTTAAATTTCATTAGCTATTAAAGCAGAGGTCTTTAACCATTCTGTTGACTGAAGATGTCTCTGTACTTTCCTTATTTGTTGTAGGACTGTTATTTGAACTGACTCTATTAATGAAATCTAAATAGGCATTCTCAATGATATCAAAAGAGGTGATTTGTGTAATGCATTTCATATTGGGACAAAAAAAAGGCTGATAAAATCAGAAGTTGCATTTGAAAATCTTTTGCAATTCTAGTCTCTAAAAAATTACTCTCTTGTATTTGGGGTTTTTCATTTAGTAGTAGTGCTAGTACTTACCAATCCTTTTATCTGCCTAGGTATTTAAAGTTTGAGGAATGAAAAAAGAGCCCAGTTGTTCTGTTCTTTGCTGTTTCTTTCGAATTTGCTTCTTGTACTTGGTCACTGGAAGAAGAATGCCTATGACCTTACTCTTGCAACAGTAATATAACTCTCTTAAAGAAGTGCAAAATTGCCCTCTTCGACTGGGTGTCCCTGTTGGACACTTTTCTTCCACTACCTTTTTGTGATTGAAAGTTTTGTCTCCCTGGGACAACCGGTATGAAATTTGCCTTATAAAAGTCTGAGACTCAAGTGGTCTAATTAAAATCAGGATTTATTAACAACACAGAAGCTGCTCAAAATTAGAAGAAAAAAATATTTTGCATAGCATATCTATCCTGACACTCTGCAAAGCTCATCTAGATATATCTCTCTAGAGTTTAGTTACAGAATAAAAATACCTTACATTTACAGGAAATCTTTTTTCTTTTTCTTTTTTTAGTTTAGTTGCAGAAATCTCTCCTCTCAAGGGACTCAGCCTTTCTTCCTTATGTTCTACTCCTTTAAGTTTGTGACCTTTTCTGTTGTTATTAATTTTCAAAATATTGTGTCAAGTTGCTATTAGTGTACTTATGCCTTCTAAAGAGAGGTCATCCCTTTCCTGATGACAGAATTCAACGTCCTTTACAGACTCTTTTTCAAAGTAATTAAACAACAGCTATGGGCTGATATCTGATCATATCTGCAGTCTGGATTGTCTGCCTGTCTATGTCAACTGAGTGCTCTTGATCAGTGAGTGAGCGAATGATGTAGGAGAGACAACTGTTGATCCAACTCTTGTTGCTAAATGATAGCATTTTTGATCACATTATTCACTATTGCCAATAGGACTAATTTTCTTTGACAGCCAGAGGTTGCTGCAAATAAAATGTCCTTGAGAATTATTGCATTCCAGAAGGGGGTTAAAGGCATCCAGATATGTCAGGATCTTACAAGACTTTTAATATATATTTTTCTCTATTTTCCTATTTCTACCACAGTGGCTTCAGGAACAATATGGAGGGATACTCTTTCACTAAAATCCTTGGTAAAATTATCAACTGTAATTGTAATTAAAATCGTAATTACAGTTACCACTGTAAATTACCGAACTGGAGAACAGGGTATGAATTCTTTTTCTTCAAATTCACTCACCTTGGAAATATTTTTCCTCTTGGCTTTGAGGGGAAATGTTCAATCTGAGTGTTCGTAGAACATATGCCCAAAATGCTTTTTCCTTGTCTCAGGGATATTTCTTATAAAAAAGAAATATTATTTCTTAAACCACAAACCTCAGGAATTACTAGACAAAACAAAAATCATAACACAATTTATATCTTGAAAATTAGTCCAGTTTTAATAAAATTTAAAGAAAATAGGTAAATATAAATACCACAATGGCAGCATTAGTATTTTATTTCTGATTGAGATGAGTATCTCCATATTTCTCATACATAAAGCAAAATATTATATTTTGCCCCTTTCTCACATACCATTATTAAAAATATTTAGCATTTACATACAGTACTTGCAATTTAGCTCAGTAGTTCATAATTGGTGAGCTCATCTCAATGGCATGAAATAAAACCATAGGACTGTGTGGAATCCACATGTATAAACAGTGCTGGATCTACCCTGTCTCTGTGCACTGAACTCCTCGTGCTGGGACTGACTGGAACCAAGGTGGCAGCAGCAACTGTCAAGACAAAGCAGATAAGCTGATCCTATTGAGGTTCAGATTGTTGCCATCTTGCTCAAGAGAATCTACAAAAAGTTAGGGACCACTGACTTAACTTGTAGGCATACAGGTGACTGAGCCCTGGGCTATAATTAAGGTGCTCCTAGGCAGAAGGAGAGATGCAGTGTGTTCAAACTATATTGTCAGTATTGTTGTCTACATTAGGATGATCATTTAGAGCTGAACTTTTAAAAAAATAGTTGAATGCAAAGTCAGTCATTCATGATATTGGAGGTCTGATTGTTGTGGGACTACTTTTTAAAAAAATCCATGGTTCTTCCTTTCCCAATAAGGACTTTAGAATTACTTTCTCTATATATCTCTTTTGTTTCTTAGATGTATGGTTGTTGTAATCACTTCATGAAGCACTGAGATGCACCTAAGACTTGTTTTACTGAACTTATTTTATGTCTTAAGGTACATCTTCTGTTGAAATTTCTTAGCTATTTATATGTAAATAAGTTTTCTGTAATTGCTACTAGAACAGCCTGCTTTCAGCCCTGTAATCTAATATGGGTTGCAATTTATTTTTTTTTACATTATCCACTCATAATGGCATTTGAAGGCAAACAGTTTGATACATCTGTCAACACTACTTTCTTAACTCTTAACAGAGTAGAAAAGAAACTTTGTTTCGATGATTAAATGCAACTATTTTTTAATGGCATACAGTCTTAGACATGGCACAACAACTGAATAGGGAGCAGAAAATATTAAGTCCAAGGGAAAAAAAAAAGGCATAGGAAGAGGAAAGAAAGATAAATGGAGTTTATTTGAGATAAGAGATGAAGAACAGGATTGTGTACATCAGACAGATAAGTAACTTTGGAATGCAATATTTTTGTATTTAGTTCTTAAAGGCATATCTTCCACTCCAGAACTAATTCAGAGCTATTCAGAGTAAATGGAGAGGATTCATCCACTTTGATGAAGTGAAACCAAACCTATGTCATGTGCTGCAACAAACAGGAAAGTCATATGTTACATCCAAAGAATGCCTATATTGACTGTGAAGAAATGCCTGTTTAAGGCTCATCCTGAAAAAGAAGAGACACTGATCTAAATTACTTTGATATTTAAGTCAATTTAGTTAGATCATTGCAAATTTCTCCATGGGCACATTTGAATCTATTGCAACTGATCCAGAGCAAATAAGTTTACAGCATGGTCAGTTGCCTGTTTCGTGTGATTTATGTATAGATACCACAATGCGATTTTGTATGTACAGTTGGGAGGTAATAGATGAGTCTTATATTTCTCTAGGAAGAGGACGTAGAAGGCCTGAAAAATAATTCTGAGAGGGTAGATTCCATGTCTTATTGTTCATGTCTAAGAATTCTATTTTAGAACTGTTACTGGATTTGGTGCTTTTCAGTGTCCTAAGAGGAGGGAGTGCTGGATTGAGAGAGGAACCCCAAGAACAGTCTACAAAAGTCAGCAGCAAGGAAGAAGCTGAGGTGAAGGGTGTGTGGAGCACGACTCTTATGAGGAGCGGCTGAGGGAACTGGGGTTGTTTAGCTTGGAGAAAAGGAGGTTTAGAGGAGACCTTATCATTTTCTACAACTATCTTAAAGGAGCTTGCAGGGAAGTAATGGAGTCACCATTCCTGGAAGTGTTCAAAAAACATGTGGATAATGCACTTGAGGATATGGTTTAATGGTGAACATGGTGGTGGTTCTAGGTTGACGGTTGGACTTGATGATCTTAGAGGTCTTTTCAAACCTTAGCAATTCTATGATTCTATATAGCATATGTTATATGCTATAACAGGGTGGAAATGCCATATAATTGCTAATAGTGGAGCCTTACTTACATTTAGAAATGTGGAAAAGTTGAGTTTTGCCCAGAATATACTAAGAGTATTCTTCTATGAAAAAGCAGGGGAAAGAATGGGATAGTTTTGGAGAAATGATTGCCTGAATCTTGAATGCAAGGGTTGGTCCTTGTGCTGGTGCATGTAGATTCATGTGTGTTTAGGTTAACCTATTACAAGCTTGTAACTTTGGTGTTATATGTTGTCTTTACATCTTGTTAAGGCACAGTGCACTTTCCTGCAGGGGGGAATTCAGAGCTTCTAAGCTAGATATTGAAAAATCTGCCAGGGAGACAGTATCCCTGAAGGTCTAGATGTCACATATCAAAAAGTGATACAAAATGTCTCATTTGATGATCATTGTCATTCATGTAGTTTTTATGAACTCTTACATATTTTAGTGAATGTTCATGTAGTGTGGTCAGTGGAGAAGTGTGAAGTATTCATGAATACACATGCATATTTAATAACTACTCCCAAGGGTATCTTCCTTCTCTGGTAATTGGTATTTCACATTCCAGCTCCAGTACTTGTGAAACAAATTGTGTCAGATTTGGCAGTCAGAGAGACTGCACAGAAGACAGTTCTGGAGGCTCGACAGAGGTGCTTGGTGTTTCCAAGCACAAACATGTACACTCCACTCTGACTAGTGCACAGCCAAACTTTCATTAGACTCTTATCCATGAGAAATTTTTCTATTCTGTCATCAGTCTAGTAATTTTCTCACACAGAAGCCTTCTCAGCTAGATCCTGTGGAGTAACTGTTTTGTGCCAAACACCTGTACAGTCTGGCCTTAAAGCTAGTTATCAGAACAGAAAGATCTCTTTTAGGTCAAGAAGTGATTTTCCCATGGTATAAAGCCATCTTGTTCCCCTGAAATTGTCCCTTTTTTTGATTTAGTAACAAAGTAATGCCATGAAGAAAACTAGAAAATGCTCTTTGACATAAATTTTTACTTTGGATACTTTTGTTATATAAAACAAATTAAAGCTATTTTCAAGCATGGGCTGATGAATAGAATGCAAGGATATCTTTGTGCATTTTAGTTTCCTCACATTGTAGCTTACCATTTCCAGAATAAATTAATAAATAACTGAGTTTATATACAGATTTTTGTGGTATGGTTGTTATAACGACCTACCGAAAGCATTTGCCTCAAAGATGCTTCACTATAGCAGCAGTTCACATGCAACTATTTACCAAAATATACTTGAAAACATTATTGTGACTAGGAAAATTCTGTTCATTATAGCAGCAATTGGAGCCATTTTCTATGATTGCTTCTCCTCCAATGATGTTTGCATTCTAAAGGGAGACTTGCAATGCTTGATAAACCTTAAAGAGAAATAACAATATGATTTCAAATGGTACCTTGGAGAAAAAGCTGTAAGAGTATGGCATCTGAACATGGATCAGAGATGTTTTGCTGTTCTGTCACTATGTTCTCTAAGATGCCTAGAAAATGGACCAAAAACACATGAGAGAATTCTACTGATTGTATTAAATGTTTGGAAAATTTAAGCATTAATATGTGTTTAAAAATATCAGAAGCAGGATTCCACATTAAACACTTGATATTTAATGATATTTTCTCTGACAAATCTGTACCTGAGAGAAAGAGAGAGAGAGAAATGTGACTAATATTTTTCCTTTTGTATGATGTGCTCATTTACTAGGACAAATCTTCTTTTCTCTACAGAAGCACATATGGCAGAAGGAAGCAAAATAAATCTGTTTCCTCTTTGTAGAGCGGAACAGGATGTGGAAAGCTTATGGTAGAGTTTGAGGACTGCAGCCTTTCACATTAGGGACATATGCTTGAAGGGGATCCATCTGTACTGCTGTACAGACGTGTTATCAGGGCTTTGTCTGCACTGGGCAGAAGCCAAGGCTGCTGCTGCTGCTGCTGTCAGGGACTCCAGCCACCTCCCAGCAGGACTTGGAGTGAGTGATGCTTTTTCACTCCCAGGAGGGCTCCTTTATCAGACTGACCTTCAAATTGATGTTTAGTTCATTATGTGTTTTCCAGTATTTTTTGTTTTTCTAGATTTGCCCTTAGATACTTGCTGTGAAAAATCAAAATATTAATTCTGATGTGAGACCAAATACCTCCCAGGAATATATTTTTGTGGGTGAATTTTGAACCTCTTCATAGAAACGCATTTTAATGGAAACTCAGGACAGAACTGTTAGTTTAGTGTGCAGTCGTAATATGTTATCCAAGCTGAATAACATGCACAATGCAGAGTTTTAAACTTAAGTGACAGGTAAATAGGAAAGCAGGAACATTTCTTACTCTTGAACTTCTCTGTCCTTAAGCCACTGTACTTAGTGTGATGCTATTAACACTTTATTTTAATGGAGAATTATTGGAGTTTGAGTGGACAAAAAAGTGTGATTCAAATTCAAAAATACTAAACTGCTTAAAATAGCTGCCATTCACTGACTGTGTCTTTGGTCGAGGGTCTTTTGTAGTAGTTTGACTCAAATTCAAAGGGCACAGTTGTTTAAATATAATCTTTTAGTTACAGGGAGAATGGGTATTTACTTTTCTTGTTACTAGGTCACTTTTCATTTTCCTTGCCTGTGTTGTCATTGTGAGAACAGAGCAATTGCCATAGCAGAGCAGTTATAATAACGTAGGAAAAGAAATCCAATCATATTTGTATGTAAATGGCAGAACTGACATGGTTTATTTTGACTAGCTGCTTCCCTGCTGTTATCCAGGCATTGATAACATACTTCTGTGTATTATTGGAACTGCCACAGCTGAGGTCAGTATGGATTAAACTTCACTACAGTATAGTAATAGTATGAGATTGCTCTTTCAGTGCACCAAAATAAATGTTTTCATTACTCCCTTAAAATAAATACATTTGCTGCCTTGAAGGTAAGCAAACCCATAAAACTATCTTTAGAAGCCTTCACCGTGTGTAAATATCTTCTTCTTCCTAGTGAAATATTTTTACCCTTTTATTTGCCACAATTTTTGTCCTATTCCGCTCTTAATGCCAATAAGCACAATTTTTCTCAGGGACAAAATAATCTTTCAACATTGATTTCTTGCTGAAGACTCAACAACTTACTATTTGTGTAGTCACAATCTGTTCTACTTTCAATGTGCTGTGCTGCTAATCCAATTTTGTTCTTAGAGTCATGGGAACTAACCAACTGTGGAACATAGGCACACACCCCAGACACATCCCCACTCTATTTTAGTCCTAATTTCCCTGGGTGCCTGTGCCAGAGAGGATAACTGCATGTCACCAGCTGTAGATGGTCAGGAGAGCAGAACTTCAGGACTATTACAGAGAACAGATCTCCTGCTCTAGACCTGGTGATCAGGATGTGTCAGTCTTAATAGGAATAGGAGAAGACATAAGGCTCACCAAATAGGCCTGTCTCTGTGTCTGATAATAAACCAAATAACAATAAACTCTCCAAATACTGAAGAGAACTAGGATACATATGGAAATGCATCTGTAGTGTAGGCTGAGAAGATTGTTTCCCTGCCTGATCTTAGGAAAAAAGAAAGCAGATTCACATACTCAAAGATACTCTCAATTCCTTCTTCCAGCATTGTCTGGAACTCTGTACTGGAGTAGGCGTAGCTACTCTGCTTGAGGCAAAAAGCATTTTTTCCAATGGTATCTTTAATAAAAAGCATTCTGTCCCTTTTCTGCTACAGTGACACAAAAAAATTTGGGTTTGCAGTGTCCACAAGAAATGTGAGTGTGTCTGTGTTTGACATGGTGGTGGTGTTAAACGTTGTTCAGTTTTCCTTTCATGGCCTTCGTAGTAAAATCACCCTAGTTTCTTCTGAGGTTATAAGCCCTTCAAACAGGTAAAAGCCTTTATTTTCTGTGTTCAATAGTTTATAAAATATTGGCAAATATTACAAATAAGGACTAACAGTACATTATGCAAAACAATTGCATTGTTGAGGTAATTTAATTTTACATAAGCAATACAGGAGTGGCTAAATGCATGTAAGTCATTCAAAAAAAGAAAATATATAAAGGGTTTTTCAGAATAAAAAGAGTGATTTTCTCTTTAGAAAAATAGTAAAGAAGTAAAAATTCATAAGTAAAGATAACAAAATACTAAACCACAGAATTGATGGAAGCCAAACCTTAATAATTTATTTTCATGCTCTTTGATGAATAAGATTTCATCTATTTTAGTCCTGTGTAGTCTTTGATATGTCTTGGGAACACTACAATTAAAGTTGAGTGAAACAGTCACTAACTATGATGGTCTTATAAATTATTACTAGGAATTTAAAACTTAATTCTTATTCATAATTATGATGAGAAGAAAGATGCCCACCAGTTTTGGCCTTCTGCAATTTGAAATTAGTTGTAATTTCTTGTTTGACTCAACACTTGTATGAGCTGGCCTTCATGAGTCATCAGATTTTCAGAAGGTAGTCTGTTTGCATGTCTGCAGCAGACTTCTTCACCTTCCTTTTTTTTTTCTCATTTCTTTTTTCTCTTCCTTTCCCTTTTTCTTGTCATGTGAGATTCTCAAAACATCTTTAAGCTTAGACTATTATGTGTTTTCTTTTACATACAAACTATTCGGTTTAGACCTAGATTTAATAGGACTTTGCATAAGCCTGAGAAGTTTGTTCTTTCATTTGCAAGTTTGCCATTCCTTCTGTGAGAAGGAATTCTCACAGAAACTGAATTTCAATAGTGATTATCTCTCTATTTATTAAAATAATGTAATGCATGTATATACATATGTGAAATGTAATACTGAACATTTTTAGTAATAGTGAAATATATCCATCAGCTTAGTGTGTGGTTTTGCACAGTGCAGCCTAAAGTTGCCCAAACAGGACAGCTCAGAATTCACCTAAGTTAGTGATAGCTTCCAGAAAGATGAGACCAGTATCATTACTCCCTTTCTCTTAGCAAAGGAAGTCTCTTAAGATCTGACCAGAGAGTACCAGCATGCTGCTTTTTTTGCTAATCTTAGAAACTTCTGTAGGTTATAAAAGGTAATTTAACCTCTAAGATAGCAAGTTAAATCCATGACTTCTTGAATGTTTAGAGAAAAGGGGAATGTGACAGAGAACGATTGATTTCAGTATAGTTAGGTATTGTCAAATAAAATTTCCTGAAGGTCATCTACAGGATCTGTTTATAAATAGAGGAATCAAACAACTCAAATGCTGTCATCACTAGAATAGGTTTTATTTACTTTAATACTTCAAACTACTAAAATTATTATAGTGCTATCATGATGTAATGGGGTAATATTATGCTTTATCCGTATTTCTGAAAGCTTCGGGAAGAGTAGTTAGCATGTCGACGTGTTGAGCATTTTATCACTGTTTCTTTAAAGTCCAGGGAAATTTTAAACAGTTTAAATGAGATTATTTTATTTTTATCTTAAATAGACATTCACTTAGAAATACATAGAGTTATGCCAAGAAAAGCACTTAGTGTTCCTCATTAGTGTTGTGAATATAATAATTAGAAGTAAGCAAGTGAAAAAAACCTGACATTTCAATAACTGTCCAATGGACCATGGATTTACTAGTCTTTTGTTTGCAGCAATTTTGATCAAACTTGGATCTGACAAGCATAAAAATAAATTAAGTCTATAAGGGGGAAAGGTTATTATTTTATGTTCAGATACAAAGTAGTCTTGTAATAATTGTAGTCACTTAGAATCATAGCAGCATAGAATATCCTGAGTGGAAGGGACTCTGGAGGATCGTTGAAATCCAACTCCTGCACAAAACAGCCCCAATAAGCACACCATGTGCCTGAGAGTGTTGTCTAAATGCTTCTTGAACTCTGTCAGGCTTGGTGCTGTGACCACTTCCTTGGGCAGTCTGTTCCAGTGCCCAGCCACCCTCTGTGTGAAAAACCTTTTCCTAATACCCAACCTAAACTTCCCCTGGCACAGCATCATGGCACTCCCTCAGATCCTATCACTGGTCACCACAGAGAAGAGATCAGTGCCTCCCCCTCCACTTCCCCTCACAAGAAAATTGTAGACTGTGGTGAAGTCTCCCCTCGGTCTCCTCTTCTCCAGGCTGAACAAGCTAAGTGACCTCAGTCACTCCTCATATGGTTTCACCTCTAGGCTTTTTATCATCTTTGTAGATTCCTTTGGATGCTTTCCTTTAACTTAATATCTTCCTTATATTGTAGCTTCCAAAACTCAACACAGTTCTTGAGGTGAGGCCACACCAGTGCAGAGTACAGTAGGACAGTCAACAACAGTTTTGTATGTTGATGTTGGCTAAGCTTTCAATTTGTTGTATTAATCTACTTGAAGGCTGCAACTAAATTTTGCCCTTTAACTATGTATACATACATTTTTTCATCATTTCTGTGGGTAAGTAAATGTAATATTTTTAAAGAAACGTTGATGTTACTGAAGGCTGTATTTCTTTATCACAGCATCACAGATGCTGGATTGTGTGTATGTTTGCCTTGATCGGTTGGGTTCATCCTTGAGGGTGGTTTAGTTTTTGCAAGCACTTTATTAGTAGCCTCTCTGATAGAGCAAGGAGCCCAAATACTGCTTTGTTACATGAACTTGTAGAGGAACCATATGCATGAATGCCGACTTCACTCCCTTATGCTATCTGTAGGCATCTTTCAGTTAGTAATAACTTGTCAAAGTGACCATAATAGCAGACATTGTGTTCATGTGTCATCCTACTGTCATTGTGGGATTTAAGCTTTTGTAACCCTTGTGTGCCTGTGGCTGCAGAATAAAATTGCTGTCTGTCTTGCATGTCACACTAATTTGTCATAGACTGAATTAAAATAGTTGACCCATTTTAGCATATGTGTGACCTCATACAACATATGCTACATTTTCTTAATCCTGGAAATAAAATGCTGCTAGTCAGGGTACACACTGTGGGGAAAAAAACTGGGATGTAATCAAAAGGTGGCTGGAGTAGGGTTGAAGTTAGTAAAAAAATAGTCAGCTGACAAATGTGAGCATATCAATAGGTGATGTTGATTAAAATAAACAATCTGCACTGTGAGATTCATGTCTGCATATATTACATTTGTATATTTCATTTCCATTTCCTTCAGATTGAAAACTGAAATGACAGATGATGAAATATGGACATTTCAGCATTAATATTGAACAATAGCATCTTCAGTATCCAGTCAAATCACACTGAAGATAGTATCAGTAAAAGCAAACTCTTTACATCAAACTTATTTTGTTTAGAATTTACCTCTGCTAGGCTCCTAAGAAACATTATTTTAAACAATGTTACTGGTTTCCTATAGAAGGGTCATATTAATCATAAATGCTTACTTGTCAAGAAACAGTCAGGAATCATGACTGTCCTTGGTAAACTCCCAGGAATGCTCTCACTGATTTAAAAATGATTGATTGGGAGAGGAAATGTTTATTAATGAAAGTAGTGGGTTAATAATCTGTTTTGACAATATATATGGGGATATACTATTTTTTCTCCTAAAATCTTAAGTTCAGAGTCAGTACCAGAAGAGCACCCTTGTTGTCACACACCACATGCTTTTCATTCTTTCTTCAGCTGATGTTAATTAAAATAAAATAAAAAAAAAAAGAGAGGCAAACCCATGAGAATTTTCATGAAAATGTTTACAGAATTATGTTATATTGCTTAAAAGCACATGACAGAATAGTACAGCAGTTTCAGGGCTGTGTTCAGCTGTACAGTGTTTATGCTACTGGTGAGTGCTCATTCATTTCACCAGGCAGACAAGCATAACTGCTCATCAATGCTGATAAAGGTTTTGCAGTTTGCCAATGTGATTAGATTACAGACACTTGCTACAGCTACCTCTGTGACTTGCAGTATGTTAGTCTACCATATCTCAAATCAGTGGTGTCTAAAAATGCATGGGAAGTGTACAGTGGTGACTCAGGAGTGACAGTTGTATCTGGTTCATTATTTGCATGTTTGCTATGTGAGATACCAGCTGTATGCAACTTGCTTCCACTTCTTGAAATGGAGAACATTTCAGCTGATTTTCACTTATCTGAGAATCCAGCAGATTAACTACTATTTGATGAAATAAGTGGATATTCTTACTTCCTGTCTGTGAATAGAGCATTTCAGGAAGCTGAAACTGTGCTCATCAAATAACATAGTATCTGCATTTCCAAGGAAGAGATGAGAATGAATGCAATTTGGCACTATCACAAATTGTCTTGATCAGTAATGTACTGGCATTTCTAGGGCAATAGTAAGAAGTTCTGTCCCCACACCTGTGGTCAAAGGAGGCTAAAATAGGTCCTTTACTTTGTAAAGATCTGTGGCTATGTCTAGGATCAACATCATATACTTAAAAAAAATCTCAAATTTTATCCTGTAATAGGTTAGTGGTTTTTTGTTGTTGATTGTTTGTTTTGGTTTTGGTTTGGTTTTTTGTTTGGTTGTTTTTTTGTGGGTTTTTTGCCTTGTATTCGAGGGCTTTTCTTTGGAAATGAATACAACATTTATCTAATCCCAGGCTAAGTATCTTTTCTATAATTTATAACATTTCTATCCTCACAGTATATAAATAGAGCAATAAACCCTTCCTTCCATGTCTTTGCTCTGATTTCTGCCCTCTAGTGTATGTATAGAATTATCATATAGTCTTCTGTCTGATTTGCCAGATAAAACAAATTCTGTTAGTTGTCTTTGAAATAAGTGTGACTTTCAGTCTCACTAATACTCTCCTTGGCACGTGTTCTGAATTGCCTCAGAACGGATTGCTGGGTGTGTAGGTAGTATCAAAGTGGTACCTTCTGTTTTTTACTGCAATAGATTACACAGGTGTCTTTCACAACTGCATCATGATGAGGACTTGTAGTCACTCTGACAGACAATTATGCCACAGTTTATTCTGCTGTTGTTTTGTTCTTTTGGGATGTATGTTCATCCTGCCTAGGTGTGAAAGGAAGAATTTAATTTCTTTGCTGTAACTCCTAAACTTTTTTATGTTTGTGTAACTCATAAACTGTAATAAAAAAGCCTGTTGCATCTTTAAGTGCAAACAAGCAGGTGGTTACTGCTGAGTTTTTAAACCCAACAATTTTTATAACTTGTATAATACTATTAAGGACATCTATTTTAGTAGTGTGGACTTTTAACATAATTAGTTTTTCTATTGAAAAATCCTTAAGAACATTCTTGTAAGATTTTTCTTTTCTATTGAAAGAGACTGTTGTGATAGTGTCTTGTTTTCATATTAATTGAGATATTTTATGCTGTATTGGATCTAGCCTTCATCAAAAAATACATACAGTTTTTCTCTTTGCCACTCACGTCCATGGAAAATGTCTTGAATACTGCAGAAGCTACAGACATGACAATATGGTTAAATCTATAACTGCCCAATTAGAGATAAATTGGCAGTCAGCCTATGGCTAGGTTGGCTTAATAAAGGGCATGATGATATAGAGATTTTATTTCCTAATTTTCTACACAAGTGAAAGAATATATTTTAAAAATAAACGTTGCCTTAAAGCAGTGACACAGTACAAATTTAGTTTAGAATGTATTTTTAATATCTCTTCAGTGCCTGCTGCATTGCGCACAAACCACCTAATTTTCAATTTGCACTGACAGTCCTATGTATATGTAGAATAGATTTTCCTTAAGTTATTTTTACTGTTTGCTTGACTTTAACTGAATGATGCTATTTACCTTCAGATGTTCTTTTGGACCCTGTTAGATTTAAGTAACTGCAACCAGGACACTGAGATGTCACAAGTGTCCTGAAATGCATCAGACTTATCTTGCAATTGGTTTGCTTGGTGATTTCCTACTTTTTAAACATGTAGAAGCCTTTTACAATTTTCTGATGAAGTGCAGACGCTGGACTAGTTCTCCTGGTCTATTGAAAATAGGCCTGCATTTCTCTGTCACATTGCACAGGCTCCTTAAAATAACCTGCAACACTAACTCCCCTCCTTCTCCTCATCAATTCCCCCACTCCTAGCTCTGCCCCAGTTGAGCCCCGAATTTCACAAGTGACTGGCATGTACCCTCTGTATCTTTAAAAGTCTTCATCTGTTATTTTTCATATCGGAGGTCTGCGTGTTAGAGCAGCTGCAGGAAGGACCCCATCAAGCACTGCAGAAGTTTCTCTCTCTTGGCATATGCAATCGTTTTTAGGGAGGAAAAGTCTTCACCTTTCAGCGAGTTCAAACTGAGCTAGTGTGCAGTGACCAGGACCATGAAACCCAGGAGGTTCTCCCCTGCTGTCCAGCCATACCCCTTTAATACCACATAAATGCTAAATTGAAAAGATCTAGTTCTTGTATCTGTTTTGAGGACCTATAAAAAAGAGGTAGGACCTATAAAGTAGAGCCATAGCCTGCTTGCTGCAATACAGCAGGGACAAGATTGACATGATCTAAGCGACAAAGTAGGAGAATCATTTTTGTAGCAGCATTCTGAGTGGGTATGAGTAGAACAAGATTGAATTTGCTAAGGGCAGAGAAACTGATGTTGCAGCAAATGAGACATGCGATGCTGAGTGTGCAGTTGGGAGTTTTAAATGTGGGAATTTCCAGAGATAACAGAAATAAGAAGAGAAAAGGAGCAGCTTTTTTGAAGCAGATATTGAAGCTTTATCCTATTTGGGGGTGAAGTAGGTAACACAAGGGCTGTGTGATCTTGTATGGAAGAAAGCAAGTGGCAGAACAGCATAACTGGAGAAGGAATGGTGTTTTGAGATCAAGTCTATTGAACTTTTTTGGGAGAAAGTAATGGATTTGGAGAAAAGCTGAAGTGGATTAGCAAGGAAATGACAAATACATGAGGAGGTTAGGAAGAAGATGATTCATTAACATAGCTGAGACATGAGAAGAAGAATATATAGAAAGAACTGAAAAAAAAGGGAGGGGATAGTGAACAGTTGAACATAAGTACGTGGCAGAGACAGAGGAAAAGAAGGAAAGTCACTGTTGCTGTGAAGTTCCAGAAGAAAAGAAAATGGAAAATATAACTGATTTGGAGAAGAAGAACCTCAAAATGTCTTCATCACTGTCTGTTCTGACAGTGCTAAGGCAAGTAAAGTTATAGCTCAGTGAAAGGACCAGGTCTTTGGAATGGACAAGAATTTGGAAAGAATGAGGTATGTCAGGACTTTGGATAGCTGCCAGGTGGCACAGCTGCAGCAGAGATATTATGAAGAGGTATTATGGTATCAGGAAAATGTCTGGTGCAGAAAGGCATGTTTAGAGGATATTACTGGAGTTTGAAGAAGAATGAGAGACATATCTATGTTCTGAAGGAAGATTAAGAGAATGGATCCAGGATGAAGAAGATTTTTCTAAAGTAGTGGAAACTGTGGACATATGAATGTATTTTAGGAAGAAATGGGGTCAGTGGGTAGAAAGAATATAAAGGAGTAGAAAGCAGAGTAGAACGTGAGTCTCAGCAAAGGAGTGTGATCAGTGCTTTTTCTGAGTTTATTTTCTATTTTCTGTTATTTACCTGTAAACCTGTAGATGTTTAGAAATTTAGACACTTATCACGTTTTCACACATGATTGAGCATAACAGTAAGGTGTAAAATAATCTGTAAGGTGAGAGCTATGCATTGATCAGTTTGAATCATGTCAGCCTTGTCCACTGCCCTATGAAAACTCTTAAAATTCAATAAACACTACCTTCATTTTGTGGCCTAAGAATATGTTTTTTTTTTCTAAAAAATAATGCATGTTACTTCAAACTAGTTTGAGCCAGTTGATTAAGAAGTCAGTTCAATTTTCCAGAACTGAAAATAAAATACAGCATTTGCTTCATTTTAATGGTTTCCTGGTTACACAATTGCATTAGTACTTTTGGTCAGTATTATGTGTTTGCCTTTTGCATTCATTCATGAGACCTTTGCAAAATCTTACAAGAACAAGACTTTTAACATGTTTATGTGTCAGAATATTTATGAATGCCACCATCTTTCAATTTTCATCCCTTTAATGTCTCTAATCTCTTAATCCCTTTAATATCCCTACTTATCTCTCTCCTGAAAGATATGTAGCAATCAAGGTATGGTGGAAAATAAGATGGAAGATTTTCCTCCATGTTATAGCACCACAAGCAAAATAATTTAATTCTCATAATTTAATAAGAATGTGGGATTTTCATTGAACTGTGTAAACAAATGTGGGATTTTTTTTTGTGTGTTGCAGATTACTGTGATCTAAATTCTGGCCCCTCTCTGAGAAAGATTCAAATGGGCACTCAGGCTGGCTCTTATCCCGGCCCATGACATGGAAAAACATGGTTATTTGTATTCACCTGAGATATCTCTTCATTCACATAAGAAATTAGAATGAAGAGTTAGTTAGAAGCGTTTATTTCAGAGTTACTGAAATAAAATGTAATTTCTATGTAAATAAATAAAGAACCAGTAACACATGAAGCCAAACAGATTGAACTCAAATGATATGTGACCAACTCGATTTCTTTAATTAATTGTGAGAGAATTAAAAAAAAAAATTAAATCTGCAATCACCTCTAAATGACAGAGTTAGACTTAGAAAATGTTAAAAATCAGAAAATTGTTATAAATAGATATATTTTAGTACATTTTGACTCCTCTTATGAAGGCTGCATCCTAAACAGCACTGCTAGAATCAGTTTGCAAATGGCATGTTTTCCACTTCTGAGAGCTCAATAATTTGACAGTTCTATTGTAAGAAATGTGTAGCATTAAATGTATCAGAATTGGAGTATGTAAATGCTGCCTGTGAACTGATGTATTTACTTATTGTGGTCAGCAGTTCAAGTAATAAGTGACATTATAATAAATAACATTGTAATGGCTAATACAGTATTAATGGTGAAAATTCCTAAAGAATCACAAGTGGAAGAAAAAGTAATAAATGAGGAAAACTAGATAAAAAGACAATAATTATCTCTTTTTAAACCTATAAATAATGATTAATGCTGAGTCTCAAGATAAGTAGATTTTTGTTAGAAATGCTTATGACAAAACAAATTCAGGCAATATCTTAGGATATCCTGAGTTGGAAGAGACCCACAAAGATCATTGAAGTCCAACTCCTTTGTTCCCATGAATATCACAATATCACAAGTGTGGGTTGTCTGATTTTCTAATTAAAATGTTAGTGGTTTGAAATGCCAAGTCTAATGCTTTTTGGAAAATTTTCAGTATTTATCAAGTTTCTGCTTGCAAGCAGTTACTGATGTATCACTTAATGTCCCATGCACAATATCTTTATCCAATAATGGCTTGCAAGAAAGGCAGAAAAGTTCAGAACTTTCAGATTTAATCTGTGTATTAACCAGATTCTGCAATAACCACAGAATTTTACTTTTGTTAATTCTGACATATTTGTTTTGTTAACCTTTTTAGATAGTTAACAACAGTTATGGAGCTGATATTTAGGACTTAAAGAGATGGAGATGCTGAGGAAGGGAAAGGGAAGAATGGTACTTAGTGTAATTATTCAAGAAAATTAATCTAAATTGTGTGGGAGGTAATCCTGGATTCATCACTGGCTTATTTTGATGAAGGTATTGTATTGTGAATAGATACCACCTTTAGTTTTTTTACTGATTTTCACTTATTAAACACAAGCCTTTGAAAACATCCAGAAATATTATCCTCATTGTGGTAAAAGATAATTTTTCTTCTTAATTTGTTACTTTAAAGTATTTATTTCCTAATCACCAGTATGATCGGTAGAGACCTACCTTGAATGCATTATCTGAAATTAGATGAATAAACTGAAGGTAAGAAGTGATATGTTTTGCTCAATCCTTCAGAAATATATCCTGTTATTAAAATAATAAAAAAATTAAAGAATGCAACACAATGAGCAATTCACAAATAGTAACTATAACCAGTAAAGGAATATCTGTTTTTGTGTGCTAGAGATGATATTTTAATGTTGGTGAAATGGTGAAAACACCAGCACTGTTTCGTAGTTTTAACAGTCCTTTAACAGAGTCCTAACAGGCCTCTGGTGCCTTTCACCAGAATGGTGCTGCATATAAAAGTAACCAGAGATCTTTCAGGATAAAAATTGTTCCTGAACCCTTCATTTAAAAGCTAAAACATAGATAAAAATATTATTTAAAAGAAAAGAAAAGAAAAGAAAAGAAAAGAAAAGAAAAGAAAAGAAAAGAAAAGAAAAGAAAAGAAAAGAAAAGAAAGAAAAGAAAAGAAAAGAAAGAAAAGAAAGCCACCATTCTCCTTCATTTTCATCTTGATTTTCATCTTCATTTCTTATCTTCATTTTCTAGAAGGTGGCTTTAGGCCTGAATCTGAAGAACCTCACATTGGATATGTTGCGGGAATCAAATGTCCTACTAGTAGTGGTGGTGGTATTCCATCCCAGCCTTTCATGCAATTTGATCTGAAATAGACAGTGTACTTGACATTCTCGTATTCAGAATTCTAGCCTCTGCAATGTACTCAGAATTGTCCAAAGGACAAATAAGAAGCCACATTTCTTGTACTTCCTCCCTGCATGTCACTAATGTTTGTCCTTTCTGAGCAAAATGGAACATATATTTAGAAAATTCACACATGGAAACATTTCAACAATTTGAATTATGTATAGAGTAGGATAACAGAGCTTGCTGTTGTTTTCCTTGTTTGCTATTACATAATTTATTTTACTGAAAATAATAATTATTTTACTGAAAAAGTATTTTGCTGAAAAATTTTTTTGTTTTTCCTCAGTTTTATGAGAGACTGTTTCTTTGTCCTCACTTCTTGCTAGTCACAGAGCTTTCAGCTGGGTTTTTTTGATTGTTTAAAAATTAACTCAATGAATTTTCATTGACTGAATTTTGAAAATTCACTCACAGCTATTAGTGGGTGTGGCCTGTGAAGTATCATTCAGTAGTTGTTTGGTTTGCTTAGAACATTTTTTATGTATTAATTGCTAATAATGCAGAGATTATTGCCCATGAAAGAAAATAAGCAGTCATTTGTGGAAACACCAAGGCTAGGTTAAAGCTCAAGTAGCAACAAGTTTCTTATAATTAGCTTTCGTTTTATATTTTCTTTCTGATCCAATGAATATTCACCAAGGGAGTGATAATTTTAACTAAGTGATTTGTAGCTGGATGGTAGCCAGCTTAGTTTAACTCCAGGGATTGAATGCAAGTGACATGCAAGGGCAACACTAATATATTTGCTGTGAAATTGGTGATCTGAATAAATATGAAAAGTAGTAGTCTGCCTGAATGTGTATGCCTTAATCATAAAACTCTTGATATTGGCTTAGAATGTTGATGCTTTTGGATAAACTTTGCATATGAACAAATGCATGAATGATCTTATTAAAGCTGCCTAGTGAATTTTCTGTATACTATGAAATTCTTGCCATGACATTTAGAAAGGCAGTTAACTAATAGAAGGGTGTAATGACAGAAGTTGTTTTTGCAGAAAAAGAATATATTTGTTTTGCTCAAATTTATTCCTAAAGGCATTAGTGGTAAATGGCTGTCTTCAAGATGCTTTACTGTGATGTGTTGTTGGATAAAAATAAAACATCTGCACCCTAGTTTAAATAATAGTGAAGGAATAATTCCCCTGCTTATTCCTAACTAGCAAGTCTGTGGTTTCAAATGCTGTAACATATTGTTGTATTCCCATTATGTTGCCAAAATTAATCAAGTGTCATTTGCTTGTCTATAGATTGTTCAGGTAGATCCCCAGGAGGTCTGAAACTCCCTTTTTTGGAAAAGCAGCATTTAAATTATCTCTATTTCCTTTCAAAGAAGTTTGCTTCAGGACTAATGTGATTTATTTTTGGCAAAGTCTGTCTTGAAAATCACCTTGCAGTTTCTGATTCCAAAAAAACCCCAACAAACAACCTCTACCATAAGCTTTAAAAGTTGTGAATTAGTTTGTTTGGTTAAACTTTAAATCTTACACCACATTTGAAGACAAGGTTAGTGATTATAGTGAAATAGTTATTTACAGGTTTCCTTGGTCTAATAATAAGGATTTCAAATGGAAATTGCAAACTTGGTTTTGTCTTAGCTTCATCAGTGGAAGTTTCCCTACAATTTTTTTTCTGTGGAAGCTAAACCAAGTACAACTTTGTATTATCTAGAGATACAAATACTCTTAGAAAGGAGTACCATATCTGTTTGATTTTATGTTTTTAGAAAGAAGCAAGTTGTCTTCAATGTTTAGCATTAACAGTAGAAATCTGCTTATTTGGAATTGAGGAGGCAAAGTTCACACAGATAAGGAGCCTCTGTAATTTCATGCTGTTTGAGTTTTGGTTTTTGAACTGCAACTACTTTAGCAGCAATAGATGCAAAATTCCCATTCTCATTCTTCTCGACCCTTTTATAATTAACAAAACAGAAGACCTACTAATTTTTCTTTTCGTCATTGCTAATTAGGTTTATCTGTGATTCTGGTGATTCATGTGCTGTTGAAAATCTTTTCAAGTTGCAAATTCAATTTCACATATTTTCAGTATTTCAGAATAATTTTTTTAATGTCTTTTGGTTTCTGTCGTGTCCTTTTGTTTCCCATTCTACCAAGCAGAATCTCACTGCACCTCAAAGTCAGAAAAAAAAGTTGATTTGAATGCAAGTTCTCAGTAAGTAGCATTTTTCAGAAGGGAAAAATGCAGGCAGTTGCTGATATGTGGAAAAAAAGAAAGATATTTACTGCAGTGAAACTAAGAAAACAAAAAGTTACATCGAAAAAGAAAGCACTTCCATGAGAAGCCTTGTACTAAACCTCAGTGAGAAAGGAGAGGCAATATGACTTCTTTTGAGACATCATTTCACCCTTTCACTTAAAAGACTTGGTTAGAGTTCAATATTTTCACATTTTCAATCCCATTACTAAATGCAGTCAAGGTGTTATTATTTGACACAATTTTTATTCAGAAATCACATTAGTATTTCCAGTTGCAATTAATTATTGTGAAGCTCTTGCTAAAATACTTGATATCAGATGTTACCAAGGAGCTTGTAGTCCTGAAGAAGATGATGCAAGAAGTAGCAGACAGAGGCTTCTGAAAGGAATCACAATTGTGTTTTTTTGGGAGATAGTAGTCAGAATACTCTGTGGGTAAAAAACTAGATAGGTTTTTAACTATGTTTTGTCAGTAATAAAATAAGAACATAGGAGAATAGAAACATTCTTCCACTATTTTTATTTTAGATGACACAAAATCCACGTTCATAATCCATATACTTGGTGAAGAGAGGATATGGCTCCCCCTAACATCTTTCCATATTGCCTGTGTTTGGAAATAGTAGGTGTATGCTGATGAAGAGGAGGCCTACAGGGATTGACTTTCACCTGAGGAGAAGTAGAACATAATGCATTTGAGCTATTTTCCTTGCTCCAGAGCAGGAGTGGGTTGCTATGCTGGTACTCTAGCTTTATGCTTGCTTTGGGGAATTTCATGGGAAATTCCCAGGACAACTGGCAAGACAAAGTAATTGTTGTTCTGTGTCCAAGGGGAACGGGGCTAGGCAGATAATTTGTTCTTTAGTATGGATATCATTCCACAGCGCTAGATATCAGTAGGCCTATTATGTGATTGTACCTTTGCTGGAAGACAGAGTTATTAGCACTTGCACAGTTGAATAGTTTGTGAAAAGTGTACTTGGTCTACAGTTCATAGCAAGTCACTTTGACAAAGTGAGCTTCTATATAAATGGTGATTAATTGAAGACCTCTCTGAAATGTCCATTTCAATGAAACTTAAAATTTTTAATGATAAGATTACTTTCTTCAGGTATTCAAGTGTAGCTTGATATTCTCTATTTTACAAAAACTTGAAAACAGTAATATGTGATTTTTCAGCTCAGAAAATCCGCTGTGAAGTTACTATTGTGTAAACAATAGGCTTGTTTGCAGTAGGATATTGTATATATGTTATTTGCCAAATCTGTTTATTTCTACAGGATTTTACTTCAACAAGTATTATTCAAAGTGAGAAAATCTATTTAGAACTGTCTTGTTGACTTGTGTAATCTGCTAAATCACCTGTGGCCACAATGGCCATTTATTGCTACAGTAAGTAGCGTAAAAATATCCCCTCTCCCACATTTAAGAGCAGAGAGAACTCAGTCTAAATCTCTACTCAAGTTAGAGAAAGGATGAATTGCCCTTCCTCTTAGAAAAAAGTAAATTGAAATGAAACCATTTTGGAAGTTTAAGACTACAGATTTCCTTGTATTAATTACAGAGAAGAAGAAAAGAGAATAACCTCTTCCCAACTGTGGTCTGCAATCAGAGTCCTTTTAAGGTTTAATGAAGCAGAGTACTTGAAAATAGCAGGAATGTAGCTGGATGGGTGACTATGTTGGTGATCTGAGACAGAGTGTTTTTAAGCTGTACACAAATGATGATGAACTCAGTTATTGATACAGGAGGCTATCAGGACCCATTCCTTCCCCTGCTGTTACCATAATTGTCATGTCTCATGATGGCCAAATAGGAAACTACACTTGGTAGATAACAGGCTCTGGTTTCTAGTAAATGTGTTCACTTTTAACTTTGCTCACCAACTAGAATAAACTAAACCTCAAAATTGCTTAAGCTGATTTAACCAAGGGCTGTGTTTGTCTGAGTGTAATCAGAAAGTTACAAAGAATTGAGTTATAGCAATTTAAAAAGTTGTTATCACTCTGCAATAGTTGCTGCACTCAGTGGTAATTAAAAACAAAACAAAGCACCAAAATTCAAAATAAAGCACCCCCCCAACATTTTTGTAACTAGTTTTGTGAATGCTATTGATTACTGATTTCCAACCAAAGTTTGTAAATTGTCATTGATATTTGGTGGCTTCATAAATCACCTCAGCTGTAATTGTTGAGCCATGCCAGCATCTCCAGTTTCTGCATGATGAAACTATTTCTGCCCTTCAGTCCTCCTGTTCACCATCCCACAATTTAGTGAAGCTTAGTCTCCTGCCCACTCACAGGCTAGCTTCAAAACCTGTGAAGCTTCCTCTTCTCTGCTCCAAGTAGCAATTTCCTTTCTTGCCCTGAGCTGCTCATCTAGTTTTCAGAAAGATCTTACAGAAGCAATTGTTTTACTCAACACATGGAAACTTTAATTTGTTTGTCATCCTCAAGGGATACCTGTTTCTGTCACACAGAGAAGAATCCAGAACATGCATGGAAATTCACTAAAGCTTTGTTAAAGTGGTTTAAACTCATCTACATTTGGGAATTTGCATTTGTTTAATTAAAATAATTAAAAATTTATTTCAGTTATGTTGAAGCCACTTTGTCATTGCTAATCAGGTCTTTGTAGTGCTTTAGTGCTATATGAATTAAGACAAAGGCACTCTGGCTTAGTGGGTGGCCTGACAGCTTAGAGTTGAAACTGCAAACCCTCAGGGTGTAACGGGAACAGGCAAGAAAAGAAGGGGTACAGGGAGCAGGGAACAACTGGGTGGCGGGGCAGTCCCTCAGACCTTGGGGACAGGCCTGCAGCCCCTGCAAAAAAGTAATTTGTGTTGTAAGTACTCCTTTTAAAAGAGTGTTTAAAGCCCTACTCTGTCTCCTCAAAGGAATGTACACATTTCTTGTATGGGAATATGTAGTGCTCCATCATGGAGGAGCTGTGGGCTCCCTCAGGGTAAAGAGGCCTTACAGAGTGTCGTGGGTTTGCAAAGGTCCCTCCCTCTTCGAGAGTTGTAAGTAGTTTATCCAGGTGAACTTCCAGAGTTAAAACCAATCAGAAGTTTTGGTAACGCCTTTGCCAATTACATATTTAAGAAAACGGAACAGAAGGCTTGTGGCACAGATGAAATTGGAAGCCATGTAGGAGGTGGTGGCAGGCCCCAAGGGGGACCAGGCCTCCCTCCTCCCCTGGCCCTGGGCCGCGGGCAGGGGCAGCACTGAAGCCCCCCAATCAGACGTGTAACAGAGTGAAGAAAAAAAAATTAAAGAAGGACTTGAACAGGACTGCTGCAGAAAGGATTCCAGCCAGAGAGATAGCCACAGCCTCCAAGGTCAGAGCTGGCAGCAGCAGCAACTGGAGAGAGAAAGTCTGAGGGGAGCTCCTTCTCCCTGCTCTCTCTCTCTCTCTGCCTTCAGCAGGTAAAGGACTGAAATCTACAAGTCCCTGCCACTTGTGGAAGATTGTTGGGGAGCAGAGACAACCCCGTCTGCAGCTTGAGGAGCTCATGCCGGAGCAAAGCCAGAGTAGATGAGTACATGAGGAAACCGAGATTCCATGGGAGGCCTGAAATGAAACAGAGTCTTGCTGGACTTGTGGCCATGGAGAGACACCTACGCCGGAGAAAGTCGGCTCGGGTAGGATTTGTGTGATCCTAGTGAGGGATCTGTTCTAGTGCAGCTGAGTTTGTGACTCCAAGGGACAGCAGAGAATGGAAGAACTGTTGTCCAAGGGATGGACCCACGCCAGAGAGGTCTATCAAGGACTATTCCTGTGGGAAGGGACCCCACAGGAAACAGGGGTG
>JAWWES010000041.1:26205072-26266476 GCA_035583135.1 Lophotriccus pileatus
GGGGAGGGGTACTTTTGTAAATACATAGTGCTTTTACTTAATTAGAATTGTTGTAGATGTAGTCCTTTAGTTTTTTTTTTATTTTGCTAGTAACAAATCCTAATATTATTTCCCCCCACTCAAAGTTCTTTTGTCTGTATAAACCTTCTCTCACCTTAGAGCAATTGTGTTGGGGGGTGTGGTAAAAATTGTCCCAGTGCAAACCCACGACACAGAGACATCTGGATAGCCCAGGGAACTGGGATGTCACCTTCAGCCAGATTCACCACCTGGGACAGGGTAATCCTGGTTATTCGTACAAACTGGGGGATGAGACGCTGGAGAGAACCCCTACAGAAAGAGATTAGGGGGTTCTGATCGACAACAAGTTGAATATGAGTGAGCAGCGCCCTGGCAGCCAGGAGGGCCAACTCCTGGGGAGCATCAGGCAAAGCATCGCCAGCAGGTCGAGGGAGGGAATTGTCCTCCTCTGCTCTGCACTGGAGCAGCCTCACCTTGAAAACTGTGTGCAATTTTGGGAATATTCAGCTATTGGAGAGTATCCAAAGGGGGGTAGTGAAGATGGTGAAGGGCCTTGAGGGGAAGCTGTATGAGCAGTGGCTGAGGGCACTTGTTCTGTTCATCCTAGAGAAGAGGAGACTGATGGGAGACCTCATTCCAGTTACAATTTCACATGAGGGGAAGCGGAGGGTCTGGTAATATGATGACACAAGGAAATGGATGAAGCTGTGTCAGGGGAAGTTTAGATTTGGTGTTAGGAAAAGGTTTTTCACCCAGAGGGTGATTTGGCACTGGAACGGGCTCCCCAAGAAAGTGGTCACAGCACTGAGCCTGACAGAGTTCAAGAAGCATCTAGACAATACTCTGAATCATATGATTTAGTTTTAGATAGTCCTGCCAGGAGGAGGGAGGAGGACTCTGTGATCCTTATGTGTCCTTTCCAACTTGAGATATGATTCTGTGAAAAGCAGGGATGAGGCCAGGGACATGGTTGGAACATCTGAGTGTCCAGCTTGCCAGGCAAGTCTTCAAGTTTAAGGTAGGTATTAGGTCAAGCCAGGGAGTCAATTGTTGGTGAGGAGTAGTACCATCCCATAAAAAAGAAAATAACGTATTTGTTTGTAAAGTCTTACAAGAAAGTCCTATCACATTTTCTGAGGGCAAAGGTGACAATATCTCTAACTAATTAGAGGTCTAATAATTGTCTTATTCTTGTCTTTGCTGTTGAATGAACAAATTTACATATCATGCCAATCCAAAATGCAAGGTCAGGTGATATAAGTACCTACAGCTTACATATAACTCACTGCTAAGGGTCCTTCAGATAAATATCAGTTGACAAGATCAGATTTTTTCTGTGTACCCAATGACTTTTGGACCCAGTTTAAACGAGTTAGAAAAGAAGCTCTTAAACACAGAAATAACGAGGCCCTCAGATGGATTAAGTTGGACATCCAGTACAACTGCTCATTTTATAAAATTTCATTTGAACTATGCTAGTACTTTCTAAATTTTGTATAATTATAAACTGATAAGTTCAATAAAGAGCTGCATTTCCACACATAATAAAACCCAATAAATACACAGTACGCATTATTGTTTATATGGCTAATTTCCTTTCCAAATATATACAATTTTTAGGGATTGTTATATTGAAATGGAGAAGGTTTTTCTAATTTCCTTCTTACATTTACTGTTCTACTACATGAATGATGAAACTGTGGTTCAATAGTTGGGTAGAAGACTGCATCTGTCTCTTTAAGATACTTGCATCCTAAAATTTGTCTGGAAGGTGTGTGATGTCTCATTGAACTGCTGCAAGTAATCTACAATTCATTCATGAATGAACTTGACATTAAAAATTCTAGTTTACACAATTTTTTTTATTTTCTCTTTCCACCTAATCTCCAAAACCAATGTCTTGATATCATTAGTATTTTAGAAAAGAAAAAATAGATTTGTATTCATAATATGATTAGAAGCTGTTACAGTAGCTTACAAAAATGTGCTTGAGTGAACACTATTGCAATAACTGTTAAATGCAATCCATAAACTTTCTCTTTATTTATATTTAGAGGTTTTTGAAGGTAGGTTGTGATTTCCATAAGTTCTGAAATATTTTTTACTTTTTTGAGTATAGTTGCAACTCTGTTGAATTTTGCAAAGACTGGACTACAGACCACCTTGCCAAAGTCGAGAATGTATTTAAAAGAATAAATGTGATCTGAGATCTGCCAACCAAGGCTTTTGCAGAAATTTATTTACTCAGTCGTCAGCTGGATGAACCAAGACTGAGCTATTAGGGGTCTAAAAACTTATTACAATTTTTCTACTTAGACTCCTATGCTCTAAATTCAAACAGGTTAACCATCTCAGTGCACTAAACCATGACAGTCAGTAAGAGAGAAGTCTGTTGCTAATTTCTTAGTTTCCCCCCTCACTAACTCAAACAAAAGTTATACCATATTTTAGGTGATTTTTTTGACTTTTTTTTTTCTTTTTTTGATGCCAGGTTTTCCTCTGTCTAAAACTACCATTTCATCCAGCTCACCCAAGATTTAGACTGGCAAATGTAAAGTAGGAGAGCAGAAGAGGGGATAAATTTTAAAGGAATGGAGATGAATGACTATTGGAGATCATGTGAGGGGACTGCAAGGGTTTTTTTTCCTCAGTTTAATTGTTTTCAAACAGATAGCATTACATTTTTCAGACAGTAGTGATGCTGACAGCAGAGTAAGTGTATAAAAGAAAAAAAGATCTTGCATCTGTCTTTGAATTAGCTAAAGACTCTCAGGATGTAACATGATTTTAAAAGTTTGTCATCTGTGTCTTGAGAGAGAGCTCTTTCGCAGTTATACACAGAGTTTGTCATGTGAAAAGATGCAATTTTTTCCATTTGGCCCTATTCTGTACATCAAACTTGTTCTTGAATAAAAATTTAAAGTATGTTGGACACCTTCAAATATGAATATATTATTAACACTCTAAGGATAATTGTGATTAACCAGTGGGAAAAAATGCAATGTAAAGTGACCATTCATTAGAATCTTTAAGTGAATGAATCTTTACATGCCAAGTTATGTTTTAATCAATTACAAGTTATTAGGCTCTATATCAAGCAAAATGAGTGAAATCCTGTGACCTAAAGCCTCAGGCCTACAGGTACATTATCAAACATAACTGTTTCATGGCAGCTGCCCATGGCATATTTTCCTTTTAACTCCTGACAGAGAAAAGATAATTTGATCCTCCTTTCACTGGAAATTAGGGTGACTTTAACTGCTGTATATTTGGTGACTAGTAGCAATCATAAGGATAATTGCCATCAACCAGACCATATATCTTGCATTTCTATAGAGCTGTAAGAAGAAACTTTGTATGATGGGGCATTGCTAGCATGTACATACAAATCCTGCATGTGTAACAAGGCAGACTCAAGATTATTTCCCGTGCTCATTGACCCTAAAGTATATAAAACAAACAAAAAAAGAACAAGCTCTGGTGAATAAGCTGTGAAGTCACCCTGTTGTGCCAAGATGATGGCATATGTAATTTCTTATTGTATGAGTTTAGCCACTAACAACTGACTTGCATTACAGAAGTTCATCTCAGACTGTGACAGGTTTCTGTGAGATGCCCAACCTACTCTATATTCTTTCCTTCAGGTTCAGGATAGGTATGCAGACTATGGAATTTTTTCATTTTAGAGATCACATGAATATCCTGAAATGATTCAGAGTTTTCTTTATAAAGCATAGAACTGAAGAAGAACACAAATTAGCCACAAATTCTCCAAGCTTTTTCAAGCAGCAGTGACTTTGTTGAAATCACAGTTAATGTATTATCTAATTATCAATGAGTTAAAGAGGTCTGTATAAAATGCTGTGTAATGTACATTCCTTTCTCAATTAATAACAACATATCGGGAAGATATTTCAGCTTCTCTTTTATGTATAATTCTCCATACTTTCTTTATGAAAGGGAAGTATAATAAAGAATGTTCAAATATTTATTATTTCAGTGAATGCATTGACTGGACTAACCCAGCTGTGAAGCTAGTTGCTGTTTGTAGAGACGCGTATAAGTGTGCCAGCAGTACAGGACTTCCTTGCCCTTGCGCGTGAATTGGCATGCCTTTTGTGGGGGGCTGAAGATCAGGGGTACTTGCTATTCACTGCATTCAGAGAGTTAATACTGCCTAATCCTGGCAAAGACACACTTGTGCAAATCTGATGGAAGAGCAGGTTTTGGGTTTTTTTCCTGCTCCAGGCTGACAAATAAGCAGGAATTTGAGGGATTCCCATTTTGTTTCTGTATGACAGATTTGTACCACAAACATCCTTGACTGCTGAGCACTCCTTTCCTGTCACTAGTGGTTTTGCTGCTGGTGACTTATCTTGACAACTTGAACTGATCATAACTTAAAGGAGAGAAATATCTTATGTTCCAAATGTGACAACTATTTTTTAATAGCATTTTGGTTGTGTTCCAGTTATTCATTTGTAAAACTTAGTCTTTGCAAACATTCATTGCATACTATCTGCAAAGAAGACTTGAATAGCATAGATAAGTGCACTGGTAGCTTATCAAACACTATAACTCATGAATGTTAGTCATATTGTTGCTTTAGTGCTTTGAATGTACGGAAAGTTACAGAAGTAGTAAGTCTTAGTGTTGCTATTTCTCAGTTAAAAAGCCCTTAACCTAATCCTACTGTTTCTGAAGTATAAAATGCTTTAAAGAAATCTCATAGCAGTGCTCTTGCACAGCTTCTTTCGGAGAAGTAAAGGTTATCTTTGTATCATCATGACTTCGACAGCTTTACTACTATACCACTTTCTAAATATATTGCCAGCTTCAATTTTAAGGAATTGTGTTAGTAACCATTTCTGTAGAGATGCGTCATTTGAAGCATATATGCCAACGGTATCTTTAGATTTTGAGCCAGAAGTATGCAGTTATTTTCTCAAAACACTACAGCATACAGCTTAAATACATTCCAATGTATATTTTATGATTTTTGACTCCAAAAAATACCAATCAGGAATGGGTGGTAGAATATAATTTAGAGAATCAAAAGGAAAATGTTAGATTGTTCTAATCATTAAATTTGTGATGCAGTAGGAAGCAGTGTTGCAAAGAGCTGTATGATTTCCCACAATTTTTACTCTTCATATTTGGCTGTTCATAACCAAACAATTTGTATTGTTGTTCTTGCTTTCTTACAGTAAGGATATGAAAAGGCTTTAAAGCAGATGCGTTAAAGTTTGTGTGTCAAACCTGTTTTGGATATACCATATACATATGGCTTAAGTTTAGAATGGCAAAGGCAATAATGCCAAATTTTAATTAGCTGAATTAATGTTTTTGTGCTTCTAATTGATCTTCTGTGTCAACAGGGCCCAGTAAATATAGCGACGCTTAACACACTGAAGAATTTGTCAATACTGTGTGAAATGTGCAGAATGATATGTAAACTACATATTTAAAATATTTAATGGTAGAGCCAGTAGAATGATAGATTACATATTTTAAATATTCAGTAGTAGAGCCAGTACAATTTCTGAAAATGTTTGTTAATCCCATGCCATATCTTGTATTTCCTCCTGCCATGTTTTCATCTTGCTAATACTGGCAAACTTTCCAGTCACTAAAAAGTAAAGAATTACTTTCTCCCATACTAGTTTCTGACACAAGGTTGTATTATCAATTCTTCTAGCTTGCATTTTACTTTGCTATCTTTCTGTTTTCTGTGAGAAACTGTCTTCTGTTATTTTTTTCTAGAAGACTTTTGAAATAAAGAAAGTTTCTTTTAAAAAAAGGAAATGGATCAATGGGTTAAAAGAAACTTAAGGCACAAAAATTTCGAGTTTTATTAAAACTAGAATTCACCTTGTTCTTTATGGATCCACTCTGAAAAAAAAAAAAGAAGATACAAAAGTTATTAATAACTTGTTTGAACTTTTGCCCCATGGGTAAAGGGGGAAGAGTGAGGAATCAATCCTCAGATTGTGTAAAAAGTGTCTGTAAAGTTTGGATCATTCTTTCCCCTTCCCTTCTTGTCTCTTCTGCCAGTCTCTCTCTTTCTGGCAATATTCTGAGCAGCATATCACTTGGAGAATAAGGTGACAGGGACCTTCTGTGGCAAACTGTCGCACAGGATTTGGTTTGACAGGCTGAATGGGACTAGGATGGGTTTGCTACTGCCTGAGACTGGAGAATTCATTTTGGGTAGAATAACAAGAACGGACTGTAGCGTGGGAAGAGCGGGGAAGTGAGTGTGCAGATCAAACCCTGGGGCTGTGTATACAATTGGAGAAGAGAGGAGAGCAGATTGGCCTTCACTGAGAGGAGAACACTTCCCAAAAACTTGTCAGCGGCTTTGTATGAAGGGAAAAAAAAAAAATCTGTAAGTACAGTTATTTTACTCATTGATGCTGTTCACTGTTGGTGACATTTCTTATTTATTTAATCTTCCCTTCTTAACGTCTGAAATAAATTTATTTCCTATCATGCAAGAGAAGAAACGTCTTACAGTTCAGAATCCTAAAAATCTCATGACAAAAAACAACATGGGTTTATTCTTGACAGATTCCTCCAAGCTCAAGTAATCATATCCTCTCAGAGCAATATCCTCAGTTATTGTGCAGGGTTCCTTCTGCTTTCTGTGAAAGCACAGAAGTAGGGGATGATGCAATTAGTATCAAATGGAGTACAATGCTTGATGACCTGCTGACACAGAAGATCAGGTTTTGACATAGAATCTCATGTGGAAAAATACTCCCTATTAAATTTCCCATTGCTGCTCTTTGTCAAATCCTCATAAGCAGGTCATAATTTCTATTACTGCAAGGATTTTTGTCACAGCAGACAATCTATGGTTAATTCTGCCTGATGTCATCTGCAGGATAGACACCTGCAGTTAATTGTGGGCATTTTTCTCCAAATGATATCCAAGCTAAAAGCGAAAGTTGTGAAGAAAAAAAAAGACCAACCTTAGGTTGGTTTCTTTTTATGGTGGGAGGTTTTAGCTATGTCCAGTTGTCTTATTACTGATCTTTTCTTTAAGCATATTTTAAAAAAATGCAAATAGCATTTTGTAACTGTGGCTTTGTTTTGCTAATGTAGGTTCTCACTTTTTCTTGTATTCTTTTACAAAAAAGACTACATTTTCAACTATAAAAATAAGTTATCCTTAGTAGCACTTTCTATTTTTGAAATGTTATTTTATGATATAACTATGTACAAGTTCCAGTGAATTTAATGTTGCACAGTCTAGAAATAATTTATGTATTTGTGTGCTTACTGAGCATCTAGAAATCTTTAGTATTTTATCTAAATAATTTTTTTTTAATTACCAGAAATAGAGATACAAAATTCTTTATTACTTAAGCCTGTCTTTACCTCTTATTACTTGGTAGAGAATTTATTTTCATTTTCTATATATATATTGTATGCAGCATTACTTTAAAAAAAATTATTACAAATAATTCCAAAGCCAAGACTTCTATTGGCCTTTGTAGAAAACTTTCAAATTGTTGGTTTGCTTTTTTTCTGTGAATTTATGTTCACATATGTCTACACTTAAATATTTTTTTACTAATAAAGCGTATTACAACTATTTTAAAACTATACATTTTGTTGTTATTGGTCTTTCCTTTACCTCATTGTTACTACTTGCTTTCCTGTGTCATTTGAAAAAAATCTGCTACAGATCCTTATAAGGTAGATGAAATAATAATTCTAAGCAGTTAATATTAATTATTTAATATTAAGTTGGCTAGACTACGTTGGTGTCTGATTTCTTTTGTAGTCATTGAGGAGAGAGATACTCCTTCAGAGGCTGAGTCATCTAGCTTTAATTGTTACTTTCTGTGCACTGACTATAACAGACTTAACTCATCCGGAAGGCTTAGTTTCTTGACTGTAGCTGTGGTTAAATTTGAGAAAATATCAAGCTACTTAGAATTATGAAGAAAGAGATTTTCTTAACAGGTGCTTGAAACGGCATTAGAAAACTTTAAAAAGCAATGGGCTGATGAACTTTAAGTGATTCTGAAGATAGACAATAACTTTGGCTTCTTCAACGTCATAGTTTTGTTTACTAAATATTGTGTAAATACTATCTGACATGCTAAACTTGATATCCAGGAGAGACAGTGTGAGAACCAGGCTTCTTAATGTTTAAATTTCTTTTGAGACAATACATTGGTTCCTAAGTCACTGGTGTTTTTAAGACCTAAAATGCATCTAGTACTTTTTTTAATACTTGTGGTGGTGTTGTATAATTAGAAAACTTTCCTGGAACACCATCAGAAAATAATAATGATTGAAAATTGCTGCAGAATGTGTGGTATGTAGATACAATTGCCATCTTTAGGTTAGCAACTGATTATTTAATTTTGTATACTTAGAAAAGTTGTCACTGGACACAGGTCTAATCCCAGAATCAAAGATAGTATATAAGGGTAACTTGCAACATGTAAGATTCTTTAAAAATAAGCATAATTTTAAGAATCATACTGACAGATAATTTATAGATTAAATAGGTTATTTCTATCTAATATCCCATGAGAATGATTTAATTACATTTTGTATTTTTCTGTGCCTTTCCCTCTGTTGTCTGTTGAAACAGAAGAAAGTCATATTTTATTTCCATTAGAGAATAGAATATTTGGGCAGTTATAGTAAAGATAAAATATGGTTCCTATGCTACAGCATAATGGTTAATGAAACAGTGCACATATTACTGTTGTTGGCTTAAGCATAGAAACCCAGATAATCTCATTCCTAGATCATGCTAACTTCCTGTTCGGTAGATAAATATTTCCATGTATTCTTCTGAAGTCAAAGGTTAAGTTAGAGTTTTTCAACCCTTTCAAAAAAGGTGAAGGTAAGGTGAAATGGCCAGTTAAAACAGCAAGTAATTAATTGAGTCTCTCTGTTAACAGGAAGAAGGTCAAGTGCACATAACTGTTGTGATTACACAGTCTGCATTACAAGCAGCTGAGTCATTTAACCTGAAAGTGGTTAGATTGGAAGGCTGAGAAACAATTAAATGAAATTTTACTTTAAAGTAGTAGCTATACTTCTAAGTTACTATACTATTTTTGAGTTTTTTTCAAAGTGACTAGTCATGTTGTTTTTCAGTACCAATTAAGTTTATTGATGTGAAACATTTTATTTAGAGCTTTTGGTCATCTTATTTTAATTTTTAATTTTATTTTTCTTGCCTTACTTTAGCTAACTGGCTGAAATTTTAAAATAACAATTTCTAATGGATTTTTTTTTTTTTTTACTTTGTCTTGTATATAATTCTGCAAGTTTGCCAGATACACAATTTTGATTGTGGATCCAAAGCGTAGAAAGGTTCCTTAATTTTGTAATGTAGGAATTATACATCTAGTTTACACTGGGGAGAGTCCCTAATGATCTCCTGGTGAAGATCAAATTATTTGCAATAACTTTTCAACATCTATGAAAGTCTGGTACTCCTGATGTCTCATCTAACGGTGAGGTTGCAACTGTGTAGCATGCTGAAGATACACTAGGGAAAATTCAGTAAAAACAAAATAGTTGTTTGGCAGTGAGTGATTTTGTTTTTTAACAGAAGTTTAACTAAGAAATGTTAAAGCAATATGGAGTTAAATTAAGAATTAAAGTATGTTATTAGAAGTACAGTTTTCCTCATATTTTTAATTACATCTTTGTACATATTTTCCACTGGTGACGCTGAGCAAATCAAGCATTACCAGAACTTATGCCAAACCAGTTGCTGCAACTGCTGTCTTTTAGAACTTACTTTGTAAATTATGAATGAAAAATGGTGAATATTTAAAATGTTTCATGCAACCACTGTTTATTAGGACTGGGGCCTGCTTCTTCACATTTACTCCAAAGGAATCCCAGGAGCAACTGAGGAATGGTTTTAGTGCTCTCACTGACTGTTAACATTGTCAAAATTACGTATGATTTCTTCATAATATTTCTGTTTGAAAAAATTGCTAATTTAATCTGTTTCACTTCCTTTAAAGTTATAACACAGTTTAAGGTCAAATTTGGTTCAAACTTTAAGACTAACAGGAAAGCATGGAGTCAAACAGCTTTTGTAGTGTGAAATACTGTTTGGATAAAATGCCTGTTTAGCACTTAAAGAGGATGAAAGACAAAGGAGAAAATGCAAATGATTTCAAGACTTTCAATAAATTTCCAGTATTTAAAACAAAGAGAAGGGTCTTAGAAATGTGTTAGCTGAGCAAAATCATCATATGATTTATTTCTCTTTCTGTTAGTTGAAGCTAAAATACACTGAAGGTCAATCAATTCAGAAATAAGTTTTGTCTAGAAAACCTGGTATGTTATATCAGTAAAATATAAAACAGCTAGATAAATATAATTTTGATACAGGCTATAATATAGATATTTTCTTTCTTCAAGAATTCTGTTTACTACCACATAATATCTTGTTTGAGAAACTTGCCTTTAATGGAACTGATGTGGGACATTAGACACATCATAAACAGGCTCTGTTCCACATTGAAGATGTGTATGTGGTTGGAGGCACATCTGTGAATGGTAATACTGCCAGCAGACTGCTATGTCATCCAAAGCACTTGTTTTGTCAATTTTCTTCATAATCATTGGCTAAGTGTGCAAGTAATGCAGAGGTAGACAGGATATCATGTCATTACAGAATGACCTGAATCACATTGTTAGTGTTCACAAAAATGCTTTATGGAATGAGAAGTGAAAGCAGTAATCAAAACTTTTTGGTTTAGTTCTTTTAGCAAGCAGTTTACTCAGAGAAGGTTTAATTATCACTTTTTCTACCCTTTCAACACCAGCTCCTAGAATGAAAAGGGTGAGCTTTTTGCCTGATTGTGCAAAAATAAATTGAATATTAAGACATAGGAAAGAAATTTTGGATTGACACAGCAAATAAAGACAGGTCACTCTATTTTTTTATTAAGTATAGTAATATTCCAGCCTAAATAATACTAGGTTTCCATGTGTGCCAAGAATAAAATAGAAATATTGAAGGAGTTGGGAGTAAGGTAACAGAAGTGATCCCAGAATTGGAAACCTGTGTGCTAAGAAGTTTAAGGAATTCAAACTGATGAATCCAAGAGAAATTTAAGAAGAACTGTTCTCCTTGAATCTTTCTGCATGAAGAAGAAATAAGATTTGGAGGGTTTCTTTGCCTTGGAGGAGAAGGCATGATATTGAAGTAGGATAAATTCAATTTTGAACACAGATGCAATTTCCTAATAGCAAGGATAATTAGACTTTGGAGTAGTTTCTCTGGATGTTAGTCTCATTGTCACTCAGAGTGTTTGAGACATGATATCATGCTTTGTAATAGAATTAGGTACAATTACCAAAAACCAGAGAGAAGGTAGAAATCTGTGGGCTACAGATGTTAAGTAGGGTGATCAGGATGGTCTCTTCTAGCATCAGAGTTTGCATGCCAGACAAAATATTTTGTATTTTAAGGTATTAACATCCTAATCCCTCATACATTTTCATAAGGCTAGAGGTGGTAGAATTAAAAAAGAATTTATGTGGTAGGGCATCTCTGGTGATTATCTAGTCCTATCAAACACTCAAGGCAGCTTAAACTCTGAAGCTGAGTAAGGCTGCCCAGAGCTATGTCCAGTTGAGCTCTGAGTACCTCTTTGATTCCCAGCCTCTTAGGGTAACCTGCACCACTGCTTAACCACATGGAGTGTGAAAATTTTTCTGGTATCCAACTGGAATTTCCCTTACTGCAACTCATGTTGTTTGCTAATCTCCTCCTGCTGTGTACTTTTCCAAAAATTCTGAATTCCTGATCAGCACTTAGGTAGTTTACAATAGCAATTGAACCCTTTGTCTTATCTCTGATCTGCACAAACCTGATTTCCTTAGTAACTGCTGTTACATTACTCTTCTGTTACTATTATTTTGGTGGTCTGTCACTTTTTCTGGTTGCGAATACCTTTCCTGTACTGGTGATCCAAACTGAACACAAATACTAAACTTGTTTACCAGTTAGTGGATACATTTAATGCAGCAATTCTATATAACAGAAATTCAAAACAGGAATGACAGGAAAAAAAAAAGACTAAAATAAGTATGAACGTTTTTTTCCCTCCACTATTATATTGCATGTTGTATTCTACAATACAGAAATTGTCTCAGGACCCGTGATGCAATTAGTTAGATATTATGTTTATTATGAGATGAATTATCTGCATAAAGAAGGATGGAATTTACATAAAGTTATGGACTGGGGAAAAAAGTTAGACCAGTAGATTAAAACTGTCTTAGTTTAGAAAATATGTACACATATATTAAGTAAATTTTCATTCCTATAAAACATTTAGAGTCAGCTACAGTGCTAAAAAAGCGTGGGGTTTTTTTTGTGTTTATTTTTTGGGGTTTTGTTTGTTTGTTTGTTTTGTTGATTTTTTTTATTTAAAGGAAGGTGAACTCTTTATAGCTCTTCTGCTATAGAACATTAGAACAAAATCTGTATGTATGGAGTGAAGGGGTTTCCTATGTATACTGTTTTTTATCTTTCAGCAATATCAATTGGACAGATAAAGGGAGACCTGCCCTAAAATAGCACGTAGGCTGGAGGTTAGGATATTCTATCTTCAAGTACTTACTGAAAGTGGATAAGGAATTTGAATCTGCTCTAGTCACAGGAGTGATATACCTTTTCCTCTACATAACCTTTCTCTCTCAATGCTTTTCAAACAACTGATCAAATGTAACAGGCTTTAATTCAAAGTTAATCATGTCCTCATGATTAAGACATTTATTTTTCTTTTGGAATTGATCATAAATGAAAACTGGGTGTGGATGAGGATTATATAGCTGAAAGTCGATACAGAATAAGACAAACATACAGTTTTTTGTGTCAGGTTTCTTATGCTGAGTTGCTAAAACTCCATCTGGAAAACCACAAACAAATACATACCGAATATCTATTTTTTCCCTTGGTAAATTTTTTATCTTAAAGCTCTGAATCTGGATTTTGATGTCAAATTTCATGTCTTTGTGCATGTGTCTGGAATTTCAACATTGCACTGTGCATAAACTGAAAATCTGGAACAAATTAGAAATTGTTTCTAGGGCAGAGTGAATTGTCCCATTGTCAGAAGGTATTTCAATTAGAGAAGATGTTGCTCTTTGTTTGGTTATTTGCAGCCATCCATCAGGTGATCTGTAGTTGAAGTTTAAATAATTGTTTTGACAGGTAAAATCAAAAATATTTATCAGTCTTGGATGATACACAGGCTGTTGCTTTCTTCTTATATCTTACAGTGGGCATTCCCCTGAGGTACTTGATCAAAGAATACTGTTGTTTAAAGAGAAATTGGTAACACTGAGTAATCATCAAACTTGATGGCTTGAGGGCCAAATTGCTAGACTTGTTCGTTTTTCACTTTTCTTCATGGAGAAAGGAAAAGAGACTATAAGTGGAGGAGAATTCAATCCGCATATAAGATGTGCATTTACTTTCCACAGATGTGTTTCTTAGTGCGTTCTTGATGTGCTGCTAAAGGCTACTTGTGCATTAATATTTGCAATGTGCTTGAGATTTTTCATAGTAATGACAACTAGTAGTTTCTACTTGTGCTGCTGTCCCTAATTCATGCCTGGTCAAAAATGGTTATATGCAGATCAGAAAATATTTTTGCTGAGAAAGATATAAGCTCAAGTATTTGAGAGGTTCATTTAGAAAATGGTCAGTGGTGACTGCCCTGTGAAACAGCAGATATGGATATGATTGGTAAATGTATGGATGGTTGGTTTTAATTCATATAGCATCATACTAATGATATATGTGTCTCCTGAATGCCATTTTTTGGAGACAAGATGTATTTGTTGTAAGTAGGAGTCTCATCTCTTCCCACACAATATCAGTTGAAAGAATCATGACTGAATGTGACCTTTTATACAAGCACAATGAAAAAATGCAGTGTAACATTTTCTGTGTCCTGTTTCGAATTACTCCTCTTTTCAAAGGTTATTGCTTGTTACCTCATCCAGATATCAGTGACAGAGAAGTACTAAACAATTACTAGTTACAATATTTGGACCTTTTTTCCTCTTTCATTGTTTAATTTGTTCAATGAAATCCCAGTGTTATGCTAAACGATGTTCAGGAAGGCATCAATGTCCATTGCTTCAGAACCAGTTTCTCTTACCTCCTATTCACGCACTGGCTCTTGAACAAAACATCCTGCTCACCTCTTGAAAATCCTGTAGCCACCCTTAGAACAACTACCCATACCTCAAATTTAGAGTGATGTTTATTCAGGGTCATTTGAATTTTTTGTACAAGAAAGTTAAGAGGGGTTGGTAATTGCATCACTATACATACATTGCTATACTATACATACGTACTAATCAAGTGGAAATGCTTGCTTGGGAAGTTTTAAAGATCCTTTGGAAGTAAGGTGTTAAACCAGCACAGAATTTTGAAAGCACAAACATAAAATTTATTTTCATTCAATCTTTAAGAAATGTACGGTTCGTCACATTCATTGTGTATTACCACTTCCATTGCTTAAATTTTACATGAAAATATTACCGCCTGAGCTTAATGAATTAAAAATTAAAGCAATTAACAGTAACTTTAAAAAAAATAATTTATAACAGCTTGTAGTGAAGGTGTGTTGTCTTTTCTTAGACTGTGCTCTGATTGAGAATAAGGTGTGGTTAATGTTCAGAGGAGTGCTCATTGAATCCTGCTAGAGAGCAGCATCAGAAAGTGCTATTGATGCTCCATACATTTAAATCATATGAGCATCTAAAACTTGACTAATTCCTTCCAAGACTGACATGTAAAATATTATAAAAATGCGTATTCTCAGCCTGAGAAAGAACATGAAAGACAAGACTGAACTGGAATACACAACTATTCAGGTAAAATTAATGCTAAATAAAATATTACTGTGAATTATGTAGTGATTAGAAAATTCCAGTGATGACTAGGGAATCAAAGTATGGTCTTTATTCATGTTCATTGCTCCCTTCTGCTTGGTGAAAATAAGGTTTCCAGGCTTGGTGAACTGTAAAGGGAAACTATTTGATATTTTGAAATTCAAAATTGGGCTTGTTGGATTTTATTTCATTACATTGAAAGATAAATGTATTTCAAGTGTATTGGAATGTACACATACAAAAAGCCCCAAGAAACCAAACTAAATTTAAAATGTTTGGAGTACTTTTTTTGCCTAATATTAAAAAATCCCCAACAACTAAGTCTGAAACCATATTTCTTTTTAACTTTTGGAATTGGAAGTGAACCTCAAATGCCTTTAGTCATGCAGCAGCATGACATGAGGGCAAACTTTTCATCTGGACTCATCTCAGCTTTGCTTTTTAAAGAAATGTAATCTTAGTGTGCTACCAGTTGACCAGAGATGAGCTCAAAGATACTGCTCTGTTGTGAGGATGGCATGGCCAATGGTTTTAGCCATGAAAACTGTAATATAAATCTCTGCCAATTGCATGTCTAGCAGACTACTCAGAGTTCAATAGGCAGAACCCAAGTATCAGCAGAAAATCAAAGCAGTTAGTTCCTTCAGTGACTTTTCTGTGTACAAGCTGCAAATAAAAAGAATTTTATTTTATAAAATGAAAACACTCTTCTAAGTTTGCATAGTTAAATAATTAATAGTGAAGAATGCAAAGAGGTAAAGTATATAGAAAAGAAAGAAAATTTATGGTGCATGTGTGTCTACTTAAACCTGTCAAAACTACAGTAAAATAATATTTTTAATAGTTCTATCTATTAATATGCATCCAGGAAGTTGGAGTATTCAGGCTGGACCTGCAAGTTCAGCTTTGCTTTCTCATAATATTATGTAATATATGATCAGAATCAACTCAGTGAAAGATGCTTATGGGAAAATAACTAAGTGAAAATACGGTAATGCATTAAGAAACTTTGGACAAAGCTGGAACTTTCAGAAAATTTTACAACAATTTTTTAAACTTCCACAGTTCCCTAGGCAGGGATCATCTGGATTAGTGGTAGATAGTAATATAACATAGAGATAATTTTTTTCCTCAGTGAGTGAATGACATAAACCTTTAAACACAATATAATGGGAAATTCAGGGTTTAATATGTTAATCTATTTACAAAAGTGGGATGTTCTGCTTTTAATGTAGTGGAGTATATTTTTCATGATGAAAGGTATACTGATTATTGTGGTGTTTGTAAGCAGGTCATTTTTCAGCATCTGCTTTTCAATGATGGTTTGCAATGAGAATGATTACAGTAGCTTCACTTCAGCATGGAACGTAATGATTGATGCTATATCAAGGAGAACATGGAATCTCCTAATCACTTTCACAGTGTCTATTTCTTTGTGGAATTTCTTTTCGTTGTCTTAAAACAATGTGAACGTTACTGATGGTATAACCTTATCCCCTCTGTCAGGTCTCCTAGAAATCCTGAACAGAAGATCATTAAACGAGTGATTGCACTTGAAGGAGACATTATCAAGTAAGTATTTTAAGCCTTAGTCTCTGAGTCTTTATAGGAAAAGTGCAGCTTTCAGTGTATTTTAAGTCAGTATCCTAGACGACGAGAACTTTCTAGCATTTTCTTTCTATCTATTCTTAACAAGGATGTCAGCACTGTATCTGTCCCCCTTTTAATGAGAGGAGAAATGCTACACAAAACTACTCACTCTCTCATGAAAGGTACATGGGTGCAAATAATGCTTATTTCTGAGGATATCTCTGCCACGAATCAAGGCTGGTAATTTTATAGCATTTTTCCATAAGATTATAGGCCTGTGATTTTTCATTTACAAATTCCAGCTACTGTTTCACACTGAGGTGGGCAAATAAAGGTAGAGTAGTTTTTTGCTTTTATTTACTTATTTATGTATCATGTTTCAGTTTGGGTTTTTTTGGTTGAATTTACATTTAATATTTATTTTATTTTATTTCATTTTTGAGATAAAGAAACCCTTGTAGGTGACTGTCTTTGCTGCAGTATGCAGGAATCTGTAGGGAATATGCGGAACTGGTTTTATGTAAATTATTCTATAAGGAAAAAAACAACATTGTAGCAAGAGTAGACTCTAGAGTACTTCAAGACTTGGTTTGCTCTGACAGATAGACCTTCCTACTGAGGCTGGGAGGAAATAAATTACCAGCAGATGTAAATAAAAAGTTTTTGTGAGAACAGTATTATTTTGAAGAAAATGCTTGCTGGAAAAGGTTTCTTTTTCCAAGGTATCGAATAGAGTTGGCATAGAGTTGGGAGGGTAAATCCCTAGTTTCCCATACTAAGCTGTGAATGACCCTGGGAGATCTCAGACAATATGGCACACTGTGACTCAGTTCATTTAGATAATGATTCTTGCTCTGGTGTAGTGAATACTTAAGAAGGACTTGACAGCTGCAATTCAAGTCAAGGATTTGCGTTTGGTCTCAGTGAGCCCTAGTTAATAATATGGGCACTGTGGAATTCGTCTATGTTTTTGGGTTTGTTTTTATTTTTTTTTTCTCTTGCAGTCAGTATTTTTGTTTTATTGAAAATTTCAGAATCATCTCAGTTTAAGAAACCAAAATATATTGTTGCCTCTTTGTTGGAGCAAAATATCCTAAATAGTGGGCACTAAGAAGATAATTTGATGTCCAAAAACCATAGACATTTATAGCTAAAACTAGCTATCACTTAACTAAAACATAGGAGTAGAGTGTATGCTACTATGTTATTTCTTTTATTAATCTCTGTCCTTAAGAAGGTAGTTATTCCTTGGTGCAGTTGATATTAGTGCTGTAATTAATGTAAGTGATAAGAATGATATTCCTGAATCAGTATTCCTCATTCATTGTTGTAGCAAAGTCAGAAAGAGATAGCAATATAAGGCAACTTCAAGTGTTGCTTTACACTGTTCTAATATTATTAACATATTTACCTTCATTTTTGAAACTGAATTTGGATTTTGATAAAAAAGGACATTTTATAACACAAATTGCAGCTGTAGGAAATGAACTATGCTGTACATTCAAACTCCTTAAGACTCTGAACTTTTTATTAACTTTTGTGGGTGTTCTTGGCCAAATGGACAAAAGAGTGGGACATAATAGCTGTGAGAGTGTATGCGGAATCCAGATGAGCCTGTATGTTACTGAATCACTCATGGACACAGAAGACTGTAGAATGATCCTAATTTGTCTGTGGTAATACATGTTAGGTGAATTTATTGAAAGAAATACTTATCTCAGTAATTAAGATGTGCATTTTTTAATTTGAACACATGAAAATTGCTGCAGAGCCTTTTGCTATAGCTCTATGTCTTGGTTTCAGCTGGAATAGAGTTAATTTTCTACCTAGTAGCTGGTACAATGCTGTGTTTTTTTGCTTTAGAGTAAGAATAATGTTGATAACACAGTGGTGTTTTAATTGTTGCTGAGAAGCGTTTATCCTAAGTCAAGGACTGTGGGAACACAAACTGAGTTAGAGTGAACAATTCCCGATGTGCTCTGTAATTTTTGGGTGTGTCTTATCCTTATACACAGCTTTCTAGCTACACCACTTTAGTTCAGTAAAGATGGCGTTGAAAACCTGTGGGAGTTATTGAAGAAAAATTCCTCAATGACTACATCAAGGGTCACGTTACTACTGACCAAATGCCTTAATCCAATTAAAAGCTATCTGTAGCACCTGTTTATGTTTTGTATCCAATTCTATGCACCTGCATATTCTGATGCTCTATGCTCTGGGAAGAAGGGTATAAAAACTGCTGTTTTCCTCAATAAATCGGACATTTTGCAAGATCATACTGGTCGTTTAGCATGTGTTCCTGAACCCTTCTCGTCAACATTAAAGGACTTTCCAGTTTCCCATGCTTTGCCAGTGAGGAGGTGCACAACAATCCATGAAGGAGCATGGTCAGGACAGCTGACCCAAACTGGCCAAAGGGATATTTTATACCATAGATCATACTCAGTGTGTAAACTGCAGGAACTGGCTCCGAGGCACTGATCACTGCTTGGAAATGGACAGTGAGCAAATGTATTATGCCTCACTTGCCTTTATTGAGTTTTATTCCTCTCTCTCTCCATTTAATGATGCTGCTGATAATAAAAATAATAATTTTATTAATTGTTGTTGTTCATTTTATTTTGTTTCCATTATTAAACTGTTCTTTCTCAACCCATGAGGTTTATCTTTTCTTTACAGTTCTCCCCCACGCTGGGGGTGGGAAGGGGCTGGACCGAGCAAGTGGTTATGTGGCATTTAGTTGCCAGCTGCAGTTAAATCATGATAAACAGTATTGTAATGGGTCAAGATAAGAACAGTGATAGGCAATATGGTCTGTGATTCTGTAGTTATATTTTCATGGCTGAGTGAATTATCTTTATTTGATCTATTTGGAGCATGACTAGGGGTGTCACATGTCACAAGAAGGCTGTGTTCTTTCATGTTATCAATTAGGGTAAGTTAGAGTTTTACTGTGTGTTAATTACCGAAATTAATGAAAGATAGGCAGAGCCATTAATGCCATAAGAAAGGTTCCTTATAGAATCATAGAATCATAGAATTAACTGGGTTGGAAGAGACCTCCGAGATCATCAAGTCCAACCCTTGATCCAACCCCACTGTGATTACTAGATCATGGCACTCAGTGCCACATCCACTCTCATCTTAAACACCTCCAGGGATGGTAAATCCACAACCTCTCTGGGCAGCCCATTCCAATGCCTGATCACTCTCCCTGTAAAGAACTTCTTTCTAATATCCAACCTAAACCTCCCCTGGCAGAGCTTAAGCCCGTGCCCTCTTGTCCTACTTCTGATTGCCTGGGAGAAGAGACTGACCCCCATCTTGCTCCAATCTCCTTTCAGGTAGTTGTAGAGAGTGATGAGGTCACCCCTGAGCCTCCTCTTCTCCAGGCCAAACAACCCCAGCTCCCTCAGCCTCTACTCACAGAACTTGTTCTCAAGTGCCTTCACCAGCCTCGTTTTGACTTCAGTTCAGGTGTTACGACTCCATGGCAGAGAAATCCTGTTTTTCCAATTTCTAAAAGCATTTAATAAGATAAAATTTGTGACATTTTAAAAATCATAACTGACTTCTAGTTTTTGAAAAGGAGTGTAGGTGGAAGATCTATAATAGGTCCATTTTGACCTTTCATTTTTTATTTTTCAGGTAGCCATACTTTATGGACTACGTAGTACTTTACCTTTTGAAAAATTCTTTGAAGCATTGAAAAAGGCTACAAACTCACTGAAATAAAAATTTCAGTTTTCTATTCTTGTTTCCAGCCTAGTTGCTAGTGCAGGTGAAGTGAGTTTCGTAGTGTCTTGTATATTGCCAAGTATATACACATGCCACAACCTATGCCACAAAGCTATAACAGGTAATTTAATTTGGATAAGCTATTAGATCTTCCTCTTCAGAAGAAATTAATGAATAGTTAGAAAATTACCATTTAGCCCAAGAAAATGAATCTATAGGTCAGACCGTATATAGACAATATTGCAAAATATAGCTCCCATAGATCAGGATTTCTTTTGTCTTCCTTGGACTCACAAGAAAATTAACTTTAAGTGGAAATCATTACAATGGTTCCTGAAGACTGTTTAAATGTTTACTCTTCCAAAGGAGGCCTTATTTTAAAAGTCAATATAATCTAATTTGTTAAAAATTAAAAACAATTTGAGTAACTTGAAATTAAACTTATTAAAACTCATTTATCTTAAATGCACTGGTGGAAATGAAAAAATCTATAGTTTATCACAGATGAATTATGGTATGTTTTTGGTAACAAAAATAAATGAAGCTTTATGCAAAGGAAATCAAAATTGGGATTAAGTGAGTAACATTTGAAATTAAGTCTGTTCAGAACCTTGCTGAACTAATTTGTTTTCCTTCTGTCTGTCACAGTGCACGGGTCTGCAGGAGCTTGGTGTACCAGTTATGTCTCTTTCACCTAATTGTTTGCTTCTTAACACCGTACCTGGGTTAAAAATGATTCATGAGCCCCTAGGAAGAGTAACTTGTTAACAAGTTTGGTCCAGGGATATTGGTAGGCTATTTAGGAGTTAGTGTTCTGAACTGAATGGTTCAGCAAAATGCTGTTGCGTTTAAACGTTGCATCTTGCAAAATTGCTCTGAAAATGCAAATAAGGAAATACTCCTTGGTTCTCAATGTATGGCAACGCAGACATAGATCACACAGAAACAATTTCATATTCACTAGTGCTGTAGGACGAGTCTTTTTGTTCCCTCATTTCCCAGTGCCCATTGACCTCTGGTAACTATTATTCTAAGGCACTGGTGATGTGGTAAGGTACTCCTTACAATGGCTCAAAGTTAGAATAGGAAATATGGAATAGGAATAGGAAAAAAATTACCAGTAAAACACATTAAAAGAGTATCAACATCACAGTACATACAAAGCATATATTTATAGTTGTGTCCTATTCTCTTCTTCAGAAATATCCACTGTCTCTGTCTTTGGATTATGAATAAAATAAAAAAAAATAAAAAGTAAAAATCTGTGACTGGTCCAATCTACATTGACAGGAGTGATAGTGGAATCAACAGAAATGAGAACAGATTGTGCTCTACAGAGACTCAGCACTATCTGTAGAGATTAAAAATTTTGGAACATTTTTTCATTTTAACTGACTAATTGTATTCTTCTAATCTGTACTGTTCTGTCTCTGTACTTTATGTATGTAAAGGACCTAGCTGCAATCAAATTGCCCTAGATGAAAAACTCTTTGTCTTCCAAAATATTCTTATTTTGTGTTCATGTGCACAAAATACTCATAGGCATGATGCAGTTTATTTTACACTACTTACTATTAGGTACTGATGGAATTTTTTTAGCCAATTAAAGCTTTTTTTTTAGGTTCCAGCTATACTGCTCTGTCATGACTCTTTAGAATTGATCATATGCTTGCAAGTCTCCTAAAGAGAGTTTCCCTTGATTTTGGTTCCATTTCCATATGCAGAGTCATTGCCTGACTGGTTTCCATTTATGTAAATGCAAATAATGGGAATGTATATTGGTAGAGAATCTTTAACCTAGGTAAACAATTTGACAAATGTAGAATGAAGATTTTCTATATTCATAATGACTTTCTAAGGTTCTATAGATCTTTAGGATCAGTAGTGCAGGTCTGAAAAGCTGGATTTCTGAAATTTGGCATTCTTCATACTCATTATAAAATACAGAGGTGGTTTTTGTTTTTTGCTTTGGATTAGGTTGGTTATCTAATATTTGAGGAAGGTGCATATTATAGCTGTATTTACTCATTGCTCCATGAAGTAAGATCTTCAGTTCTTTAACACCCGTAACACTTTATAGACATTTTTTTTTCTTAAGAGTACAGATAGCAGCAGTGAGATTATTAACAGATTGTGTGTATCCCCAATATAATTTTTCTGATATTTCACTCGGTCTCCTTTGTCAAAATTCACTAAAAGCAGTGGAGTTACAAGGTAGATTCTGTGTGATCTCTGGAAGTCTTAATATTAAAGGAAAAAAGACGATGTAATAGGATTCTCTGAGATTGTACTTATTTGCAGTGTTAGCTTATAGAAAAAAGAAGCAACATATCCTATTACCACTGAAGTAAGGGGGTTTGATTTGGGCAACACTAAGAGACAATAAAAGAGAGACCATCAATAACACTAGTTTTCACAGAGTTACTGTTCAGACTAAGCCCAAAAGTACTAAAAATTGAGTATGCAATTGCAATTTGCAATATATACTAGGCTACTCTCTATTAGTGTGCATCTGAGCCAAGGCACAAATGACAGCTGCATCTACAGGAGGCAAAATTTTTAAAAAAAATTTTTTTAATTTAATTAGAGAAGCAACACTTTAAAAATGCAAAAAGCAGCATCTTTTTCAAGATGGCATATCTGTGAACACTGTGCATAACGAGTCTCTGTAGTGTTCAAAGACTGTTTTAATCTGCCAGAGTAATAAACAGTGGGGAAGTTTTTTAAATGCTCTGTAGGTACCTTGGAGTAACATTTCTCATGGCTTTCAATAAATCCCCGTAGTTATGCAGCCCCTGGTTATTGTGAAGTATAATCTAGTATGTTTAGGAAGTGTATCTGCAGGCACTTATTGCCAGCATTAGCTGTAGCTGTGTGAAGTACCATTCTGTCTTGTGCTAATATGTATTATAGAATTAAGAGAAAAGAGGCCAACAAGCACTTTACTGAAAACTACAAGGATGGAAAACAGAAATCTGGGAGAGGAGTTGGGAAAAGTACTGTTGAAGTACCATGGCCTGTCCAGGTTGTGCTTCGACTGCACCTGGAACATGTACAGTAGTGAAGTTCTCTGCAGTGCAAACATCCAGCAGAATTCTGGTCACCAGTTTACCTCTGACTCGATTCCATGTGCTAGACACAGAAGCAGAGAACAATGTAAGAATGGATAATACTACTATTAGGCAAGTCTTTACTTTCTACAAAATTATTTTAAAATATGTTGAGGCCTTTTGGTAAGTTTTAAACACGAACATTATGAACATGGCTGCGATACAACAAGTGTTGTGTTAGGAAAAGGAAAATACTGTTATGTCATGGACCACACATAGGCTTCAGTTTTGGATAGAAAGACAACAGTAATATGAAACAAGTACAGCAGAGGGCCCCATGCCCTCAGGCTGGACTGGGGCTGCAGCATTTGCCCTGCCAGGAGGAGCTGGGAAAATGGGACTTGTTCAGCCTGAACAAGAGAAGGCTTTGGGGTGACTTAGCAGAAAGCCTACCTACGAGGAGGTTAGCACAAAGGTGGAGCTGGGCCTAGTGGTGCAATGAGCATAGAGTTCCAGACCAGATAAAAGAAACTTTTTTCTATGAGGATGGTCAGGCAAAGGGGCTGTTGCCAGAGAAGCTGCAGTCTCCATCCTTGGAGGTGTGCAAGACTGATCTTGGAGCTAACCTTGATTTGGGCAGGAATTTGGACTAGAAACTTCCTGAGGACCCCTGCAACCTGAACTATCCTATGATTCTATGATATCAAATACTAATTTTCAAACTTGTCACTTTGTTAGAAGCTTAAACAAATGCATGTATTTGTCTTGCTCAAGAGAGCAACTTTTGTAGATGTTTTTCTTTAGAGAAACACATTTGATTTCTGCTTCACTGTAAGTTGATTTTCTGCCAAGACATCAGATGGTTAGAAAAGACTTGCATAGAAGTATAATCATCCCAATGGGAAGCTCAATAGGTTGTCTTTATGAAGATCTTAAAAAAGTGAGCAGCAAGTAAATAAAATGCATTAACATTTGTTAATAAAATATCTTCATGGATTTTAATTTTAAAAAATTATTTTCTTGTTATTTTCTAAGCTATGGATACAAATACCATTAGTGGTCTGAAATTCTGAAATTTGGCACTGAAATACTTAGGCATCAGAATAAAGAGTGGGTTTAGTAAAAATGTTCTTTGTTCTGAACTTCACCTCAGCATTTAGATGTCGGCTTAAGTAGTGTCTGGATATAAGCTGAGCTCCATTTCAACTCTGGTGCTCATCGACTTACATTAAAAGCTCACTGTGACAGGAACAAAGATGGGGTGGGAGGAAGTAAATAGTAATAAACCCATTTTATAGATGAGAAAGTCGGGATGAAAGATGTTGTTGTAGGCTTATGCTTACATAAGAAGCTTGTGGAAGAGATATTAACTGAGCTCCCTAGACTCCTCATCTCAGAAAATGAACAATAAGTTCATGTATTTGTCAGCACAGATTTTTCTAGGTGTGCTAGAAGGCAAACAAGGTTCAAAACCTGGAAATTCATGCACTTTCCTGCTGTAAATTGAAACTACAGCATTTATTAGCTTAAGCAGTATTAGGATCAGGGATATTTTTGTGTTTGCAAATTGAAGGAAAAGATGCTGAAACATAAGAGTCTACTCTAATAATGTAAATAAATCTTACTGGTTATTTCATTTTACAGCAGTGCAAAAGTCCTCTTTCTATCATACTTGAATATATTTAGGTGCTGAACTCAGCCAGTGACAAAGTGAAAGTGTTGTGTCCACCTACCAATAAAGAGTAGAAAACTGCCTCGCAAAACAGTCTCAGTATGGGTTTGCTTCCTTATCTGCAGCATTATTCTAGCTTCAGAATCCCAAATTATGACTTTCTGTGGGCTGAGGGTTTCTTTTTCGTTTTGTTGGTTTCTTTGTTCGTTTTGTTTTTGCCTGAATTCTTTAGTCTCCTTTAAAGAAAAATTTAAGCAGACATTCTGTTTGTTTCAAATGAACTAATGATCAGGTAACTGCAAGTGACTGAGGTGGTCATTTTTAAAAGGTATTGCTTTCCTTTGACCCCCTTTCATTTTTACACAAACACATTCTTCCCTCCTGCCTTTTATCCCTCACAGCTGGAGATACTGCTCCCTCATGTAATTCATCTAAGCTGATCATGTGCATGCCACTACTCCAAACTAATGATAAGGTTAATTTCCATTTCCACACATGTGTAGGAAAACAACAGCAGCTGCATCACACACAAAAACATAGCTTGCCTCGAATGTTCTTCCTAAATGCTCATCCTCCCAATGCTTTCACCTCAGCTCCCTTTTGGAACTGCTGAAAGCAGCTTAAGTGAACACCATGTCCTTATGATTGCAGTGAGCTGGCAGGGACCACACGTCTGCTTACCAACTCCAGCTGAAGCACAGTAGCTTCTTAAAATGCACCAACACTGCCATTTGTGATCATCTGAACATACTCTCACGGGATCAGAGTCTCAGCTGGTATGAAGACGCTTGGCTCTGTTAATGTTAAGAGAAATAGGCCAATTTAGTCTAAATGAAAATACGGTTAAAACATTTTTGGGGGGATAAGAGCATATATTAAAAAAATAATTCTTTGGGATATGAATTTATGTAATGAATACAAAAAATGTCACCTCTTCAAAATTAATTTTTTGCGTTTCATATTTTTCCATTGAGTGGAGTAATGAATACACAATTCTACACAGAATGAACTGATGCTTTCTCTCTCTCTCTCTCTTTTTTTTTTTTAACTTAGAAAAATAGCATTGTTTGCCATTTGTTTGCTTCCTTTCTTCATTAGATTTACAGCCTGACAGGTTTTCAGTGCTAGTGCGTATTTTATAGCACAGTGTGTCAGCTATATGCAATAATTGGCCATGTTTTAATTGAAAATTTGGACATTACTGTGTTTGTTATTATGTAAAAATTACAAATATATGTTGACAGGAATATTAATTGTAAATTGTTCATTTAAAAAGATTGCTTCTATAGTTTTGTACTGCAAACCTTGAAATGAGGTCCACAGATCTCGAAATGAGGTTCTGAATAGTTCACAACAGCAGAACTAATAAGGTTTTGAAATTGATCACCCCAGTGGTTATGAGATTCAAATGAGAATAGGATGGAAAATTACTATTATCTTTTTTCATTATTTTAGTACTGACTATTGTTAACATTCTGCTTCTGTGGAGTAAATTGTGTGATGAAACTGTAGCATATTTTGGGTATAATGGGTAACAAGTCATTAAGTAGGGTCTCCAGCATCCCTGCATAGGTAAGCCAATAATATTTTCTGCTTTACTGTAGTCTGTTGGCAGTGATTGCACAAATAATTTCTACTCACTGACCATTATGCCACAAGGTTTTAATATGAAGCCAAAAAAACCCTGCTATGATAAACCGTATGTCATGCATTTCTAGAACTTTGGGTTTATCCCAGATGGCATTTCTAATGACTAGGTTTCTGTTTTGTATATATAGCAAAATTAAATTAATATTTAATCATTTATTATAGCCTGAATGGGAGGAAGTGGTAAATGCTGAAAAAGATTGTGATAGGATTTGCTATAATTGAAAACTATAGTCACCTACTAGTAGAGGTGGGAGTTGAATAAGTGATGGATCTCTAAAAGAGATAGAATAGAATAATGAATGAGGAAATCAATGAACAGATTAAAAATAAGCATGAACCAAAAAGAAAAGGTGACCTTTAATGAATTTCAAGGAACTGACTTGCTGATTGGCTAAATTAATCACAGTCTGACTGCTTGTGCAACTTTCTGTGCAAAACCACCAAAACTGCCAACATTCAACACAATGGAAATAAATGGCACATATAATTAATTATTAGTAGCAGCGTTGTGTTTGTGTTCAGGAGTATTATGGAATGTGTCTTGTCATATTTCTGATATAGTATATGTAGGTATGATCATATTTAAAAGAAGGATTTAGGTTTATCGTAATAAAAGTCATTTTACTGTTTCTAAAACTTATGCAGTAGTTAGAACTTTAATTAAACAGGTTTTCAAGAATGGGGAATAGAGACTGAGTTCATTAACCAGACAGATATGCTTTGTAAATGAAGAAGAAAGCTAATTAAGCCAAGCATAGCAGCATAATATTAATTTTTAAAAACACTTCAAGCATATTTGTAGTAAATCTTGCCACAGCTATTGCATATTTCCTAATGAATTATTCTACAGTTTAGATTCAGTGTCTATGCTGCCAGCACTCCATAGCCAGGTAAAAAATTGAATCCTTAGGCATTATGCTAATGTTTATTTCAGCACAATTAACTCTTTGAGTCAAATTTATGGAAAGGGCAAAAATGACATAAGGAATCTTTAGGCACCAGGATATTTTTCATTTCAGTAAGTTTTATTCAACTGATGTTAATTCTAATTTCTTTGCTTAGGAGACAGAGGTTAATAAGAAGTGTTTGCTGGTCTCTACCAAGAGCTCTGTCACATGGTATAGAAGAGGACTCAATTTTGTTATATATATATATATGGAAGACAATTAAATGAGTTAGTGAACTGCTACATTTCCTTCCATATGAAGAAAATATTCAACCCTGTGTTTTTGCATTGCACGATTTAGACAGTTGAAAGCACTTGCTGATGTTTGGCTGCAGTGTTTGTGATTCTATATTTCCTCAAACTATCTAAAAAATCTTAAACATTTTGAATTATTTGAAAGATGAGATAAACCTTTTAGGATGTTAATTCTCTAGTTGAGTTGCTGTATTTTTTTAAAGGAAGCTTTAATTTCCACCTACATTACTGAGACATCCCTAATTTTTGTCTTCTTCTGCTGGGAAATATTGATGATGTTTGAACAGCTTCAGTTTGGTTAGCTTTATATATGTTCCTTTGGGATCTCTACTACATAGAATACGAAAATTTATGCCAATTTTTTAAGTAGTAATAAATGCCTGAGAACTTTTTAACCCAACTGTTTCCCTCTGTCAATTTAAATACTCATTTTTTTCCAAGAGAATGATACAAGCATAATTAATACTGAATTTTTCATAATTACTTTCCATCTTTCTGGGCTACATGGACTTAAACTCTTTCACTGTTATAACTAGTAGTATCCTTACTCTTTTCCTCACTATTCATGCTTGAGATTATCAAAGCATGGGCAAAAAAAGCAGATATAGGAGCAGTGCTACATACAAGTCTACTGAGTTTTGTAGAAGGTTTCTCAAAATCTGGAATATTCTCTGTATTGCTCAAAGGCTGAGCAAACAGGCTTACCTGGTACACACATCCTTAATGAAAAAGAACTTTGACTGAAAATATAAAAAATAATGATAATAAAAAAAAAGAATGTGAGACACAGAAAGAGAAGAGGAAACTATACTCATGCATGGCCAGCTGGAAAGGAAGAGACTATCACCAGGCAAGATTCTTCTTCCCATCATTTTCTTCAGCACTGCAGATATTCCCTCTAAACAGTTCCCACCATGATTATGTGGTTAAAGCAGGATCATCTTGGTATCCCAGCTGGTTTCCCTTACACATTAGTGCTGACGTTGTTGACTGCAGCACACTGATCAGGTGCAGATGCTGCACTCATTTAAGTGGTTGTGAGGTTCTTTGCATGTGTATTTCTGAAAGTTTTTTCTCTGGGTTATTTAAATAATAATTTTTTACTTCTGTTATCTTCTAAGCTCTACATATTCCTGATCATAAAGTTATAAATAAAAAGCTAGAAAGTGAGAGGTAAAAGAACGGTGGGAGGAGAAAGGATGACTTAAACATCTATCATAATCTATTCCCATGAAAAATCCAGCACCACAGACATACCAGAGTCTTGCAGCTTGATGACACAGGGCTACGAGGACGAGACCATTTAGGAATATGATGTAAAAGTATAGCCACAGCAGCCTTGAGATATGTCAGTGAGTGACTACGAAGTCTAAAGCATACTTCAGTGGTAAAAGTAAAATGTTACAGGGCTGTAAAGGGAAAGGCCCTAATGTTACAAACCTTAAAGCAGAGGACTACACCTGCACCTTTCATTTCTCTGAGGATAATGTTTGGAATTTTTATGATGATTAAAACCAAGAAAATTCAGATCATTTCACAGGTAATTTGAGACTTGTAGTTTAATGTAAAGTCTTTAAAATTCTGCCTGTGCAGAACTATTTACAGTAGAAATATCTGCATCAAAAGTTAATCAGCTAATGTAGTGAAGTGTAGTGTAACTCATCTTATAACCCCCCTTCTTTTCTTTTAATTTTTAGGCAATGTGATAGGAAATTATGTTTCTGTTCTCCCCTCCCTCTCTTCAACTCCATGCTCAGGTATTATCTATATATCTTTGTATCAGTACTAAAGTCAGTCTGTAAGACCCTCTGCATGGATAATTGTGTTCTGTTCCTGTGTATCCTTTAATGCACATAACAGATTTTGAGGAGTCTTTTAGAAATGTTTCCAGGATCTCTTTACACTAGCTCTTCATACACAAGCATGTGAAAATCATTTTGAAATGCCAGGGTATGTTGGACATCTACTTTTTGGCCCAGAGTTGTCTTTTACCAGAGTTTAAGATTTTTCTGTCAAGTTTCACCTTTTAACTGCTCAATTCTATTCTTCTGTACTTACTTTTTGGATGCTGATTTGCTGCTAGGAAAAGGGCAAGAGATTATCAAATGTTGATGAAGGAGGTTTTTTTCCTACTTCTCTTAGTGGTTACTTCTTTAGGTGTCTTTTCCGCTATGAGCACTTTCCATGTTGTATATTCAGTGCTGAAAGAAGATAATGTAATTCATATTTGAAACTGTTCCACTGAAGGTCTTTAATTGTTGAAAGTTGAGTGATGAATTAAAAAAGTCTTTCTGTACAACTATTAATTTCCAAAGGAAAACTCTAAGTTTCACAGGCTTAATAGGTGGGATTCAGTTGCTTTAAACATACCTGTCCAGTGGCATTTTAGATATCCTAGTTATTGTGTCTGGTTCTTATAACCTACAGTTTCAGAAAGACACAATTCTCATGAACATTGTGTTATTGCTGCCCTTTTCATGAGAATGTCTCATCAGGCTACCTAAAATAGCACCAGTCACTTATATGTAGGCACATGAGTCGCTCTTCATAACAAATTAGATGGTTCATGAAAACAATTAAATATATCATGATGAAGTTTTGGCAAACATCCAGCAAACTTTTGGGCTTAAGTCTTTGCCTCATTTACTCTATGAAAATTGTTCTCTGAATTTTCTTAAGTGTACATGAAGTTAGCTTAGGGGTAGTGTGCATCTTTGGAATGTAAGTAGTACACCTTTAACAGCAATGAATGCAAACTGTTTTTATTTGAGCCATTGTTTGTCTCCCAAGTATCTTCACTGGTTGATATTTGAAAGATGGTCAATAATAGAAAAGCATCCCTGATGTTCAGGGGCGTGACAAGCTTCCAGTGTAATTGTCTTATAGTCATTATTTAGCATGTAATTGCTGAGACAGCTACTTTATTCTGGAGAAGAAATTTGTATGGTGCTGTATGTGAGAGCCTATTTATAAATCTAAATTCATGAGCCCTTCCAAATATTTCATATCAGGTACCTGTATTTTCAATTTTTATACACATACATATACATGCATATATATATATATATATATATAAATGCATTTTATGAATATGTATATGTGATGTGTACCTGAATGAGAAAAAGGCCTGCCAAATATGTTAGAAATCAAGAGGTATAAGAGAGATCTGCTGAGAAGAGAGCTGAAAAATAGATTGCAATGAATCATGATTTAGCTTTTCAAATCTTGTTTCTGTGTTGTCACTTCCCAAGCAACTGAAACTTTCAATCGTGTATAAATTAAATATATATGCTTAAACACACAGTCTTTAATTATGAGAAATTCAAACCATCCGTTACTCACTGGAGACAAATTCTGCTTATATTAAGTAGAAGCAGATTGGAGGAATAAACTTAATGTCTTTTAAAACAAAGAAAGATTGCTAAGCTGGTGTTCTCAAGTACCTGAAACTCTCCATCTGACAGTGACAGCAGCTGGCAATAAATGCAAATTTGAAAACAAATTAAGTTGCTTTCCCTCTTGTTGGGCTTTATTTGCTAAAATATGTCATGAACAGGACATCTCTGAAAACAGGATTTTCATCCCTGTAGATCTGCAGAGAGTATGAAATGTTTCACTTATTCTGAAAATGAGAAATTTGCCAGAAATTGCCCCTTAAATTCATATTAAATTGAACATAGTTATTTTATTTTCAACTTTTACCTCAATTTTAAAGTACTGCACTGATACAAGTGTGATTTGCTACAACAGTTATTTCTAATGTCAGACATATAAACATCATCAATTGTGATCACCCTGCAAGGTTCTGTGCAGAGAGATTGCTGGATAGGTGAGCAGATGAGAGAAAATCAGAATCGTTAGTCATGTTTATTCCCTGTCAGCTTTTCAGATACTGTAATTAAGTTAGGGCTAAAGATCTTATTACCAAATGGAGTTTGTAGTCCCCAATGGAAGATGCAGTACCGCATGAATCTCAAATTTCAAACTGAAATCTGTGATTCAAATAGGGGCTTCTCAAAAGAAATCTTGTTTGCAAAACAGAATGGAGTTCCAGTTTCACAAAAATGTGTCACCACTTTGCCTCAGCCGTGTTCTGATTATACTCATCTTAGGATATTTAAAATAAAATGTATCTTAATTTCTGATCAAAGCACCATCCATTACTTTTAATGTTGTTTTAAAAGTTTCTGGGGCTCTTGACTACATGAGTGTCCAAGCCATCAGCATAATATCAAAATCCCATTAGTATCATATTATTTGTTAGAGCAGATCAAGGCCCCTGGAAAATTTAAAACTAGGTGATTTCAGACACACAAAATCCACTTATAAACTGCTTTGTCATGAAACTCTGTCTGGCTGTGCTGCAGCCTAGACATTCAGACTGTCAAAAAGAAGAAAGGAAGCCATCAACAAAAATTATAAAAGACCAAATGTATATACCAGGAAATATTTTGCAGTATTTAATGTGCATTAAAGCTAATGAGACTTCCTGAGAACACTGGGTGATAGGTAATGAATAACCTTGTGTTTTGTAATTTTCTCCAAGCTTTTTTGATTGTTCACAGTCACAGTGATTTTTAATGAACACATGACCACGAGATTAGCTCAGTTGGTTAAAGTTTGGTGCTAATAATGCCAAGGTCATGGGTTTGATCCCCTGTATGGGCCATTCACTTAGGAGCTGGACTCCAAAATCCTTGTGGTTCCCTTCCAACACAGAAAATCTATATTTTATTTATTTATTTAATTAAAAACTTTCAGTGGATTTCTAATCACCTGACCATAACTGATTATAATAAGTACTCTGACCTAAAAAGTTATTGAAAGGAAATAAGCTGTCTAGTTTTGCAGGAGACAGCTTCTCCCCATTTCAGCAAAGAAATAATTAATTCTTCCTTTACTGTATCCAGTCACTAAAGTCTAAGTGAAAAAACTATGCTGTTGTTGTCTGAGTCCTGTTGCAACCACAGTTTCATCTCTGCTTCCAGGAACAGGACTTGTCATTTTGTCCTTGTGAAAATGGAAAAGCTCAACAACGATGACAGTATGAGGAGCTGAAAACCTGACACATTTCCACAAGTCAGTAAAAATGATAGGTGAAGATGTCATTTTGGTTTTGCACATCTCTGGAAGAGGCTCTGGAGATCTGTCACAATATGGAACATCTCTGCAACCACTGTTTAACAACTTTTGGGCAGTGCCTGTAGCAGAAGCAATAGCAAATTTTCTCTTTAGTCTTGACAACACACTTTGATTTATATAGGTATTAAGAAACAGTAGTTTCAGGATTTTTATATGTTATATGATTGTATAATATACAGTTAATATAGCTGTAAATACATTATAGCTGGTCTGTTAATACTTTCCATTTTCTGTGGCCACTGCTTTACAAAAATGTGGAGTAGTAATCTTGAAAAAAGAAAATCTGAAAGAATTGCAATTCTGCAAATACATCAGTGACTCTTCCCTGATATTATATTCAAGTAATTTTTTACATAATTTGTCTATTTTATTACACTGAAACTTCACAAAATTAAATTAAACCTGAGAGTTCTAGAGTTTCTAGCCTGAGGAAAGTACATGTTAAGTAGTTTATGTTTGTTTCACTTCATTTTGAACTGTTGTCTAAATGAAATATCCAGATGCAAGATTTTGCATTGTAAACATTAAGTAGATTTGATCTCCAAACTAGGGGGCTTCTTGTCAGTAAGATGGTGATTACATGGCACTGTATCATTGTAAGGTGGAGCATTTTTTCCCTTGCAGTGCATATCTGTTATCAGTAATCCTCTTGGGACTGGAGATGCTATATTCAATATAAACCCAAAGTGTTGGTATTCAAAGCAACGTATAATAGTATCTGCCAGTACAAAAAGTAGGAATATATATTCTTTTCCCCAGTCTGCAGCATGGAATAGAGCAAGCTTTTTTTCCAAGGAACTTTAATAAAAAAAATACCCAGTCAAAAATTCAGCTTCTCTTAAATAAAGACATGAAAATCCATAGTAGACTGTGTTGCATCAATATAGGCAGCTTGACAGAGGTGATAAGGTAGTTTGTCATGTGATTTTTTACTTCACAAAGCAGCATTCTTGTCATCCCATTTGTCTTGAAAATTGCAAGGTATGAGATAATTGGCCAGGAGTTTTTAAAAACAAGATTAGAATGTGGTGAATTTGTCCAGCATAAAGTGAATAGCAAGCAGAAATATGCTAGTTTTACAGAAACAAAAATTAATTACTCAACAGAAACCTCATTTTAGGATGTAGTAGATAATTATTCTATTCAGTATGGAAATGGAGAAGCCTCAGCCACAACTGTGGGTTGATTTTTGAGTATGAGGGAATGCTGAAGGAATGGGAACATTTAGAAAATGTGAGATTCACAGAGGAGACCTCATAACAAATTTCAGTATGTAAAAGTTTGCTCCATGATTGATATGATTAACTTTAGAAAACATGCAAAATTAGAATAACTGATTGGATTAAACTGTTAAGATCTATGCACTAAATATAATGAATATGTTGATAACTACAGGATTACTATGTACTACATATTTTTTTATGCAGGAAATTTGTGGTATTTCTGCCACTAGAAGACTTTAATATCAGATTAAACTAACTTTTGAAGAGATGGTTAAATTTCATTAGACTTTTGTTTGTTAGATTAAGTATGAATGTCCATGGCACAGATACTTAGTGGGGAGGAATTGATCCCATCCTGTGTTATTTTGTGGTGAGAAAACAAAGGTGTATGTTTTGCTTGTGATTGTACTTTCAAATTACTTGACCTAAAATTTCTTCAATAGAAGGAAACTCGTGACTCCATTAAAATCATCAGAACTCTGGAAATATGTATAGAGTTAGAAAAGCAATGGTGTCTAATCTATATAGCATGTATGTTCCATAGTGTACCTCTTGTCTTTCTGTGTAGCTCATGCTGTGTCTCCTTTATAGCCTCTGTACACTTGTTTTTCCTTCCCAAGGGAACAAAGGAAGGAGAAAATAGGATGTACTTGAGGGCCTTGTACCACCATAGGACTAGGATGGATCAGGGGTGCCAGGAAGTATCCCTGAGACCTACAGCTATACAATAGGCTGAATGTCTTAATTTTAGTAGACTAAAGATCTAGTTAGAAGCCCAGAACTTAAAATAAGCTCCCATAGCAAGGTAATAAAATGAAAACAGAATGCTCAAGTATAAAGTAATTTCTTTCCACAATCACAGCCTTTCAAAATGGCATGCTTTTAAAGAAATTTTCATCAGTTTTCAGTGATCGCAACTGGCAATGCAGAGATAGTAATCTGAAGAGGGTGTAGATATAAACTTAGGAAGCATGTTGCAAACTTAAACTCCAATTTTCCCTATTTGTTTTGTCCTCAAAACAAATGGAGATTTTGTTGTATAAAAAAATATGTATATACACACATATATATGTATCAATATATATATATTGAGTGTATATTCAGAGTGTAAGTATCAAATATATAATATGCAGTATTAGTAGATGTGCTTTTGTATGTATGAAATTATATATATAGATAATTTTTTTATATATATTAAAATTGTGTTCACAGTTACCTGATGGTACCAATGGCTTCAAGAGCAGAGTTCTCTACTGCCATCACTGCTATTTTAAGAAAAGTGCAAAAGCAGCCCAGCATCACTGTAGATGCAGCAACTACTGCAGCCAAAATGATGAGACAGAGTGGAATTTAAGTCTGCTGCAGACATTAAGTTTTATTTTCTCTTACTACCTGGGAGGAGGAGGGAGCACATCTATTTAGAAAACTGTCAGTGCTTTTACATGCATATATGAAAAGCACTTCTCCAGGGATGAGAGAGAAGAGAAAAAATTAAGCCATTAGAGTATTTTCTGAACATGCTTCTCTCTTACTTTCCCTCTGTTTCCCTAGAGATTTTGCATGCCAGTTGTTTCTTTGGGCACTGCCCTTTTATTTCCTTTGTCCTGGACGTTGTTGGAGGACTAATCTCAGGAAAATTCCTTTTGGGTAATAGTCATTTTAATAAGTAATAATTTTAATGGAAAAGGGCACATTGTACCTTGAACAGAAGGCCTGATTGAGCATGCATTTGCATCATGGTAGCATCTTTTCCTTTGTGCTGCTAGTACCTTCTAGCAGCTCTACACTCTCACCAGTTGATTTCATCAATTTTATTTCTCTGTCTTCTGTGCTCTTTCATGAATTTTTATTCTTCATCCTTTTTTATTTAAGTCCGAATTTTTAATCCTTCCTTGATCTGTCACCTACAGCTTATTTTTGCCTTGTGTTCAAAGCTCACGTCTAGTATAAAATCCAAGGGTTTTCTGATTTTTTTGTTTCTGGTTGAAGTTGTGACCCTATACTCTTCATAAATTATTTTCTTGAATTTATGTCTAGGGTTCTGGCTACACATTATGCCGTCACCATAATTAAGTTTACCTTAGGAGAAGTCCTAAACACAACTGCAAGACAGAATTATCTCTACTCCGTATCTGCTTCCAACTGTCCAAAGGATAATCTAGCACTGCTTCCCTGACCCTTGCTTGTGGATGTACATTCAGAAACTCCCAATTCAATGTCTATTCCCAGCACACTTTGCACTATATTCAGGCTGGTCTTATTGATTCTTTTCTAAGTGTGTGTCATGCTGTCTCTGCTTGTGTTCCAGCTTACTTGGGACACCATGCCAAAATCCACTGCATGATTTTTTCAGTCCTCATATGGGGCTGCAGTTATGCCTTCTAGGCTCTCACCATAAAGAATATCATGGCTCTAAAATGTGTGTATGGGTTCCTGTGTCTCTTCAGAAGTAAACTCCTAGTAAAGACTGAGTATCTGTACACCTGAGTATTGTAACTAACTTCCCCAGTCTTTACAAATGCAAATACATTACTGGGGGTGGGGGCGAGTATTAGGGGATTTTGGGACTTTTGCTCATTTATCTTTATCTTACTCTCTGGTTTTTTGGGTCCACCCATAGATCATCTTGTTGCAAATCAATGTTCTTGCGACTCAGTACTTCATTTGTTTTCCGCCTTGTATTATTTTCTGAATTGTCTTGAAGTACACTGAACTTGGCTTCTGTCTCTTCTCAGCTTGAGGAGGAGCTGGCTCTGATCACTAATTTAGTGATTCAAGTAAATACTGTCTAGTTTCTTTGGTGTTTCCCCCACAGGGGGAAAAAAAATAAAAAGGGAGAGAAAAGCAAAGCTCTGTAAATCCTTCACTTAATGGTTTATGGTAATCTTGATGACATTTGCAACTTTACAGAAAATTCTTCAGTTATTTTTTTTTTTATTATTAGGATCTCCTTGTTTCTTCGTATGCCTGTGTGCTGATTTGCATCCAGTGAAACTTCTATACCTCTTATACATAATGATAGAAAAACTTGTATTAATTCCTGATCTGCATGGTACAAATTAGAAATATCTATAAATAAGGGCTTTATTTGGTCACAATTCTCCGCTTATATCAAGTTTACAATGGAAATCTGACCTTTGTAACTGATGCTCTGTTTATATAGAAAGCCTAAAGAGGCTTTTAACACATAGCTGTTAGAATGCAGATATAATGAAGATGTATATTGAAATAGTTAAAATAGTTTCAGGAAAAGAAAGAAATGTGATTCTGAAGTTCTAGATAGCACTAATGGTATACTACCCTATAATCCTTTATTCTATGTAATGCTCTTTTTACTTTTATGTGTTTGGCTATGTTGTTTTTGAAAATCAAATCTATCCTCTGGTAATGTGACGAAGGAAGGAAACTAAGAATAAAGTACTACAAATGAAATGCTTTTAAACCAACTATTTAATTGCATGTACTAATGCATTGACTAAGTTTTTGGTTGCAATTAGATAACTAATTATGTTGAAAATGGCATAGCATATTAAATAGATGCCAGTGCCTCTGGCTCATGCAGTTCTCTCAGACTGTTATTAAAATACACAGTATTCTCTCGCTGTTAGGTATCACCTGTTATAATTTAAAAGTATGATTGCATGCCTAATTAGACATAATCATGACTTTTACATATGGAAAATATAAAATCTTTGTATTAATTTAAGGTGCATTCTTCTACTTCACAGAAAAGCTGTCCATTAAATGCTACACAAAAGATCTGTTTATTATTGCATTATTAAAAAAAAAATAAATTCCTCGCTTTAAAGTACAGAATTCAGACAGTGTTTGCTTGTATAACGTCTAGCAGCTATCTAGTAATTACTTTGTAATTACTCTTTCAGTTACCTGTTAAATCTGGTTCCAACCTCACACAATCTTTCAAGGCAGTTGTTTATAAAAAAAAAGTTAAACCTTCCCATAATGGGAATAGAGTTCTTTTAAGAAAAAGCATAGACAGTTATCTCAGAAATAATGTATATCCACTTTAATTGCTAAAGGTAGAATAAGATGATCATGTCACCAGTTTTTTAGACCTTTTTCAAATAACTAGATACATTTTGCTTGAGATTGTAGCAATACTATAATTTTTGTATTTAATAGTTGACTTATAAAACATGAGGACCATATTTCTGGTAAAGAATATCAGAGCTGTCAGAACAATCAGAATTAAAGGTAGCTTCAGGGATTTTTTTAAGCAGAATTTTTCTATACCAATGCCCAGACAAATTAGGATCTAAATAACAAATATCCCCTTTCATAGCCATTTATTTGATTGGTCTTCCAAAACAGAATACAACTTGCTTATGTTCACACTAACAGTGTGGTGTTCAAGTTGAAGTAAATACTGCATATGCACATGTGGGAGTTATTTCTAATAAAATACACAGTATTGATTCCTTGTAGAGTAGGTGGTATTTTCATTGTTTTAAAATGAAGATAGGTCCTCCTTTCACACTGTCTTTATTTAGCATTACATTTAGGAGAGAGGCTGAGGACAATATTTGGATTTTAAAGTTGTTCTATAATGACATAAGAACACCTTCTATATAAAATTCATGAAAATGTTTAAAGAGCTATAATTACTTTATCAATTCACAGACAGTGCTGGCACCATCTGGTGCAGATTCCTGTCTGTAAAACCCAGCCTTTTTTTTGTGAAATCACTAGTTTTGTTAACAAGTGTTGTGAAAACTCCTTCCTTTCACATTTATCAGTCTGGGAAATCATCAAAAACTAGCAAAGATAATTTTGGACAGAACACATACACTTCAGTAGGAATGAACAATTACATAATACTATTTCAAATAAGATGCAATGAAAATGAACTAATTTTTTGATTAGTTTTATTGTTAAATGTGGCTTTGGAGTTTTAAAATTATGCTCATTCTGTGTACACTTTTCTCCCGCAGGGATTAGTTCCAGAGCAGTTCTTTTGTTTGTGAACAGCACAAAAAAAAAAAAAAAATCATAAATCATACTGACTGAAAACATCAGTCCTTGTTGCTGCTTAATGAGGCTTTAATCCATTTTGAACAACTGATTTTTTTTGCTTTTGCTTTGTTTAGTATAATTCTCTAAAACTCCTAGGGGAGAAGAAGAGGGAATATGGTTAGAAAAACAGCATGACTGTCTAGTCTATAAGGGAAGCAGAGATTGGGGCATTTTTTAAAAACCGTGTTTTTTTGAAAGATTTTTCAAATATAGATTTATTTTTAACAAATATTTATTTTTAATAAATCTCCTCTGAGCCTATTCGTGATCTCACAGAATCACAATTATGGGAAAGGTTAGAACTGACCTATAGAGATTATCTAGTCCAGCTTCCCTCCCCAGAGAGGCTCAGCTACAGCAAGTAGCATTCCCAGCACCCCATAAGCAGAGCTTTGTGGAACAGCCATGGTATCCTATGAGGATGAACGATTCTATGAAATCTTTATAAAAATTATCAGGTGTGAGGGATGGGCACAGTCCACTGGGGTATGAAATGTGGAGTAGAAATCCTGCGGTGAGATGGGTTGGGGAGAGGCTATGCCTGCATGAGGCTCAGGTGTCTGGCTTTAAATAATTACTGTTCAAAGCAATGTTAACTTATCAGGTACTGTATTTGTTGAATATTTATTGTTATACAAGGCATCAGCATAGAGAAGACTAGTCATCGCCTTTCTATGTCTTTTTCCAACAAATTTCACAAGATGGTTGTGACTGAACTGTGTAAACCACAGATTATAAAGGCAGTTCTCCTCCCATAACAAATGCTGCTTAATGCTGCATTTTATGTTATGTGTTTGTGAGTATTTTATACATATGTATTTGTATTTCCCATAAAATATTGTCTTCACAATATAAAGAAAAGATGACTAAAATGTACTGAAATTAGAAAACAGTCAAAACTTTTTTTTTTTTTTTTGATTACTGTTTTCTGCAGGAAATTGTACTCAGTAGTAGTTTCAGAAAAATTCTCTTGAACTCCCAATTTACTAGAAGTCTTATTTTAATTCCTTCTTAGAGGGAAAGCTTCCTTCCTTTCCTTCCTTATTTCCCCATCTTTTGGTAAAAACTCTGTGCAGGAAAAAATACATACCTTAGGCCCTCTTGATTGATTATTTTAGTATTTAAAAATATTGCTTCTAGAGATCCACTGTTAATTATCTGTGGTGAGATTTCTAGAAGTCGTACGATTATATTTGTACAGGGAAAAATCACATAAACATAGGTATTTTATAATAAATTTTCTTCTAATAAATCTAAATTAGTTGGGTTTCATGAATGCGTCTCTCATGGTTGACTGGCTTACGCTCTCACTAGCATTGTGTTAGCTGCAATTTGAAGGTTATTAAGCCTGACCTAGATTTCATTGGTGTGTATGTTAATCTGCTCTGTTATCTTTTTGTGTATGTATGTGTTTTAGCTCACACCATTTTCTACTTTCAAGTTAGTGGTTTGGAAACTCTAAGACCACCACAGTCATTATAAGAAAGGCAATGAACTTTTTAAAAGTTAATTTCATACATTTTTGTCCTTTGCACTGCATACTATCTGAAAACAGTTATCCAAGGATAAACAGGGTAAAAATAGCGATGCAACATATCATGCTTCACTAGTTTGCTACAGCTTCAGTCACCAGAGGAAGTCAGATGTTTGTCCCTCTTCCCACCTCATGCAGAGAAGACAAAGTGAGATGAAGAGGGTAAATGAAGAGGGATTCAGTTAATTGACAAAACTTATTGTAATATTCAGATGACAGGAGGAAGTTGTTGAAAGTTTATCTATTCTCACTCTAAAAAGAAAACAATCTCTTTTTTCCAGAGGGACCTCATATTGCCTCCTATTTTAAAGCTTTATTCTAAAAAAAAAGGAAGATTTTAAACTTGACATCTTTATGAACAAAACTGGTATTTGTTTTCTCTCATTAAAAGTTGAGATTTGATTAATTCCAAAAATGCTTTCTCATTTAATTTTTTCGGTGTTGTTTTGAGTTCTTTTCAACTGCAAAGCACTGTCTAGGTAGCCCTGGAGTCTGAAGTATGATTTATTTATCATCAAAACTGACTTTATACAAGATTATACCATAGTTTATGTATAGGCTCATTCTCCCTTTATTCAAGAGGTGACCTTCTGCTAAAATTGATCCGCTGAGGCTAAGTTCTATGCTCATGTCTAATTTTCCATCACTCAGGCTTCCTTCCTCTTTCTTTATAACAGATTTTAAATGATAAAAAAGTGCTAGAACATTATAAAACCGTCAGTTCTGTTTATCACATTCTTTGAAAGAATGAAGCAACCCAGATGTGTTGCAAACCTTTATTTAATTAATTCAATTAACTCTGTAATTTTTTTGAGGATGCACCTTTTATTGAAATACATCTTTTTCATCTATTCTTATGGAAATTGTAGTCATAAAATAGAAATGAAGCTGAAAGAATCGTCTAATCAGTTTTCTGGCAAAGAAGAAAGACCAAGTATATTCTGCATATAACAAATATACAACCTCATCAGAAAGACTGTTCCAGTGCTTTGCTATCTATGTAGCCAGAATATTTTTCATAATAATTGATAATAGTAAATTATATTAGTGAAAGTTAATAAAGTCTTTTCTTTTGCTTCTAAAGTTATTGAAAAAATGTATCATTGTTCCTTCTAAACAATTTCATACAGCACTGAAGTTTATATGAGCTGCTTCTTGCACTTAGTCTAATTTTTCCAGACTAAAAAAATCTAAGGACTTCCTACTTTTCCTGACAGATCTTATTTATCCCAGAATTACATCAGAGGGGAATCTGAAGAGAAGGCAGGTGCATAGGGACACTTCTCCAGAAAAATCGTCCTAGCTTTAAGCAATGGCTGAACTTGAGACTGATGATGTCTTTTTTTTAGACTCTTCCTTCATGGATTTAACTGCTTTTCAAACCCTTTGAAACTTGTGTCATCTAAAACAGGTGGTGCACTCTTCAACATCTTTGTCGGTGACACGGACAGTGGGTGTGAGTGCACCCTCAGCAAGGCTGAAAGCACCAAGCTGGGTGGTGCAGTCCACATACTGGAAGGAAGGGATGCCATCCAGGGGGACCTTGATGGGCTGGAGGGGTGGGCTTGTGCTAACATCATGAAGTTCAACAAGGCCAAGTGCAAAGTTCTGCACCTGGGTTGGGGTAATCCCAAGCTGCAAACAGCACTCAAGATGAGGTATACCACAACTTTATATGTTAACAAAATGACCGTTTATGTTTTTTTTTCCCACAATTCTTTACTATAAATGACATCGAGCAGACCTTTGTTCACATTTATGGTTTTTTTTCCCACAATTCTTTACTATAAATGACATCGAGCAGACCTTTGTTCAAACTAGCAATAATTTTCCCAATTATAGCTTTACTGTGTGGTAACAATTAGATCAGAGCTTATCCCTGTGTGCATAAAATTAGGACATGTCTTTTTTTATCTTTTCCCAGAGGCATTGTTTTACCTGCAGTGAGGTCTACATCTATTTTAGAAAACTTGTATCAGTTGTTTGCTCTGTCCTGCATTCTCTACAGTAGATTTCACTTTTTCTTAAGTTAGATGTGGTTGTCTAGCTGGGACCTCAGCAACTGATAGAAGATCAAATGAATTGCCCATTTCCCTCATGTATACATCTCTGTAGTATACTTTCTTTTCCATCAACATTATCTCATATTTTGGTTTTGATTAGCTATAATTACTGAAATCTTTACTGCAAAATGATTGAAGGAATGTTATTCAGTTGCTCACTGTTGTTTAACATCCTATTGATTAATCTTCAGATAATCACTATTCTTTTGTGGACTTCATCTAAGGGAACCTCATTTTACTTTACCTTCTTCCATACATTCAGAGTCTATATTGTATATATTAAATTTCCTTTTTATTCTGGCCTATGATCCCAGCCCCTCATTAAAATTCTTTTAATTAAGAGTTTGGTCATGAATTATTTTTTGTGAAGGCTGAGGCTAATAAAATATTGAGTCCATCAGCCTTCTCTCTGTCCTGTGACAAAATATTGTAGTTTATTATCCTGTGTAAATTTAATGGCTATTAAGTAAGTGAAGTACAGTTTCCTTTACTTTTTTCCCCCCTTTTTTTTATTGAACTGTTTAGTTTTACTTTTTAAACTACTTTCGTCTTTCTGCTGATATCGTCCTTTATCCTTACTTATTTGAAGCCTACAAATTTGTACTATTCCTTTGTAGCTATTCTTTTTTCCTACACTTTTGTTTCTACATTATGTAAAAAAATTATGCATTCTCCCCATCTTTAAAGCAAGTTGTGCTGGTTTTTTGATTGCTTCATAAAGTCATATTTATTTTCAATTTTACCATGAGTTGTTCTTTACAAAGCAGAATTAAATGAACAGTGTTGCTCCCCCTTCCTAATTTCTTCTGTGCAACAAAAAATATATTCTGAGACTTTAGTAGAATATGTGTGAGATACTGTGTTACTGTCACAATCATTGATTGAGGAGTTAAAATTTCCTGTTCCAATTATCTTTCCTATTGAGTGTTTCTTCTAAAAACCACAAGTCTACCTTCTACTTTTGATATGTAAAATGATGTTGCATAAAATAGGTTACTAAGAGAGAGGCAATGAATGATAATTCATCTGAATGTGTCTCCTTTGATAGTAATGAATTTAAAATAAGTTTGTAACTTTTAAATTTAGGTAAGTGGAATCCCAATTAATGTATTTATACAGTATCTATCAGTGAGATTCAAATCTTGGTGGCTATTTTTAATATCTTAGAGACCAAAAATTGCAGTGGAGTCTAATTATTGTGAGGGCGATGACCCTTCATGTAAGATGTTAACTAATAGTGATATTTGCAATAATATAAGGGGGTTTTAATAGAATATTTGCATAATTTTTTAAATTAAAATTTAAAACATTTTTATAAGGCTATAATCTTTATCAAATACACAGCAATTGGAAAAGATTCCAGTAGTGTTTGATATACTGACTAGCAAATGATGCTTCTACAAATACAAGGAACAAAATAAAGGAAATAATACTAATGAGTTACTGAAAAAATTTTAAAAGAATATTGATTAGGGATTTTGATTAAATAAAATGCATGACAAGCACCACGGTGTGATCAAAAGTAAATCTATTAATATATATTTTGTATATGCTGAATATATACTATTCACCTTTCAGTCAGTTGATACAAAAATATCAAGTGTGATAATGTCTGAGAAAGAGCCAGGCATGTTTAATTAGAGATACTGGTTCAATGTGACAAGATGTCCAGCACACAGCTGGATAAACACATCATTAGGCAACGTATCAGCAGCCCATGCAGCACTGGTGCAACCTCACCTTGAATATTGTGTGCAGTTTTGGGCAGTACAATGTAGGAAATATATCATAGAATCATAGAATCAGCCAGGTTGGAAAGGACCTCTGAGATCATCAAGTCCAAGCCTTGGACTATAATAAGCTATCAGAGAGTGTCCAAAGAAGGGCAACAAAGATGGTGAAGGACCTTGAGGGGAAGCCGTATGAGGAGCAGCTGAGGTCACTTGGTTTGTTAAAGCTGGGAGAAGAGGAGACTGAAGGGAGACCTCATCACAGGTTATAACTTCCTTGTGAGAGGAAGAGGAGGGGAAGGCACTGATTTCTTTGTAGTGATTAGTGACTGGACCTGAGGGAATGCCTGAAGTTGTGTCAAGGGACGTTTAGGATAATAGGAATAGATTCTTCATGCAGAGGGTGATTGGGTACTGAAAGAGGCTCCACAGGGAAATGATCACAACCCCAAGTCTGGCAGAGTTCAGGAAGTGTTTGAACAATACTCTCGGGCACATGATGTGACTTTTGGGGAGGGTCCTGTGCAGGGTTAAGAGTTGGACTTGATGATTCTTGTGGGTCCCATCCAACTGAGCTTATTCTGTGAGGATGAGCTGGACTGTAATAGATTAAATTGCATCAGCAGAGGCATACATCTGCAGCCAGTCTACACCACTTAGTTTTCAAAAAATAAATGTAAATTCAGAGGACATAGTTATTTTGAAAAACTTGAAGGTAGACAGATATGTCCAGTGCACTTTCTTACAGCAAACAGCAGAAAATAGTAGTCTGGATATCGGCAAAATTTCTAAGGGTTAGATAAACGGTGTTACACAATTAAACATGGACTCTTATTGTGAAATTTTTCTAATTCAGACACAAATTATGCACAAATATATTTTTACTGAAAGCTGTACTCTGGGCCTCAACCCAACGGCTCATGAACTAGATTCAAGAACCCAGTTCTTCCTGTTGTAGAACCCAGCCTTTCTTCCAGTAATGGAAGAGAAGACCAGATTATCTTAGACAGGGTTTGGAGTCCACAGAGTATGATCTGGGTGACTGAGGTGACTCAAGGTGTACCTTAAGTCAGTTTGGGTGAGAAGTCAGGTAAAAGAAGAAAGATTGAATCACCATAAGGAGTAAATGTTTAAGCGAATAACAAAGCAGTTAAAATACTTAATTTTAAAAAGGAAATTTTAAAGATTTAAAATAAAAACTTATCTAGGCTTGTCTAGAGAGGGAAAGCAATGTGATCTAACAAAATACTCAGCTGGAACTGTGCTAAAAGTTCTGTTTGACCAGTTTATTGAGCATACAATAGAAAACTAGAGATGCTGAGATTTTAAAATACCGGTAAGCATGAGATATGTCAAATAAGGTAGTCTTGTCAGCTTTTTGAGCCTTTGATGTGTTTCTTTGCTCTTTTCAAGCAGTTTAAGTGTTAGTGAATTATGTAGAGAAGGACTGGATATTTGAGGGCTGATAGATTTTTATTATTGTCAGGAGTAACAAAGTTTAAAAAGAGCTGGCTTTCATTATAGATGTTACAACAGGGTTAATTTTTAGCTTTTCAGTATTTCTAATTTAAGTTTTGTTTTCTAAAGGCTTTATGCATTATAAACATTATGGAAGAATAAAATCAATTTAATATATAAAGTTATTTCATTTAAACCACTCTAGTTTACTTTTATTCCTTTACTGTATGCATTTAACTTATTATTCCAAGAACATAAAAAATATCTCCTTTGCAAGATATTTTTCAATTTTTTGTTGAAGAGTTCACCAAAGCGTTTAACACTTAAGGTAAACTAAGGTCTTTTACTGTGTGTTTTGCAGGCACATCAGTCGTCTAGGAGGGTATTTTCTCAAAGGCTATTTCTTATGTATGTCAGATAAGGCTGAGAGAGTAGGAGTTTTATCATTCTCATTTATCCATTACTTTGACCCCATCACTCATTTTCCTCCTCTTAAAAGATATATAAATACCAAATAAATGAAAAAGAAGCCTGACATTTGGAGATTGACATAGTCTTCAGCTTTCAAAGGTGACGAATATGTACAGCTCCCGCTGACTATGAAGTGTGCAGAGTCAAGTTTTCTGAGAATCACTCACAGGAGTGATCTAATCTAGTCTAATATTCTTATTAATTCATCTCAAAAAACTCATTTAAAAAAATTATACTAAATTCTGAAACCTCTGTATTATCACTTATTGTACAGGGAACTCTTAGTTGGTGACTAGCATAGCCAAGGAATACATAGAACCTGTGCATCACACAGAAGTGCATATATAAGAGTATATGTGTACACATTCATACACACACACACATTTGTAGGGCTAGATAATTGCGATCAGAACTGAGCAGGCTTGAGTTCATCTTCATTTGCACAGCACTAACAGGTATTTGGAAGGTGACTAATCCCCTTAAAATGCTCACTTGAAGCAGAGTAATTCAGTGTCAGAATCTGTAAATGACAAAGTAAAGCAGACAGGCCCGTACATTTTTATGTCAAAATGTTTGGCATTAGTGCTCTCTCTTTGAACACTATTTCCTCTAGATATGCCCAGCTATCACAGCACATCTGAACTTATATTTGGAGCTTTAATAAATGTCTGACTTAATTTTTAGAAAGAACAGGCAAGAGGTCATTGACAGAAACCACACCAGTTAGTTCTTGAGGCATAAGAACTGTCCTGATTATATTACATTTTAATTTATATTGCTAAGATGAATGATGGGAAAATCACCAAGGAAATGATATAAAGCTTATAAATCTGACATGGAACAGAAAGCTTGTTTGGTTTTTCAGATTCTTGCTTTGTGACTTTCTCTTGCTTTCTTGCTTTGTCTTGCCTTCCTGCCTTCATGCTTGCTCTGTTTCTCTCTGTCTCCCCTTTTTGTTATGCAGAAGTGAGACTAGAATCAGATCTTCAGGGTATATTCCCAAGAAACTGTATTTGGTGCAGAGGTCTGGGATGACATGATGCCCCCCCACTGAAGCTGAACGTAGAACTTGCATTTATGTCAAAAAGGGCAAAAATTTCCCTTTTTTCCCTCCAGGAGAGCAATCTATGTCTTGTAAGAAAGTAGTCCATAGTAGACTAGTGGGCAAAGAGAAAATTTATTACAAAGTATTACATGAAAGCAGCTTGTAATACTTCTACCTCTAATATCTGAGGATATGTGTGCATAAATCACAAATTTTTAATATTTTAGTTCCCATAGCAACAATAACTGTGTCACACTGTACACTTTTAAGAAGGTGTAATTTCTTCAAAAGCATGTAGTATAATAAGAAAGTATTTGATATGTAATGTCTGGGAAGAAGGAGCTATATGGTCTGTAAGTTTGAATTTCTTTATGTTGGTGTGTTTTTTAAACAGGTTGGGTAATCTCTATCTTGTTTACTTATTATATCCTATATTCCATTACCATTAGTCCCCTGGAGACAGTAATCTTAACAATGTTTTAGACTTTGTGCCTGTTCAGATTTTGGTAGCTGATAAGACTTTTGATAGTGTGCATCTCATGGTAGTAGTAGCTTTTTGGGGGAGAAAAAATATGCAAAAATATTTTCTGACCAATGATAAGCTATATTTAGATTTTAAAAGTCAAGGGAATCACAGGAAACCAGTGATCCCACAGCAGGGGGATTGGAACTAGGTGATCTTTGAGATCTCTTCCAACCCAATGCTTTCTATGATTTAGAAATGAGAAAATTCTCTATTCTGAGCTATCTAGCTTTTCAAGGAAGGTATATTGTTTTACAAGATTTAAGCCCTTTGAGGTAAAGATATTGTTGTACAATGCTGTCAATACTTAAAATATCTAGTTGAACAAATGTCCTGTTTATATGCTGTGTATTTCTTCAGTTTATCCTTTGTCTGTCCTTTCTCTGTTATAATTCTTTGATGAATAATATGCATCAAACAAGCATAAAAATGTGAAGCTGATACAAGAGGTAATGAAATATGAGATCCAGGCTTTTCTTGAGGTATTCTCCCTGAAGATGTATTAGCTATTAATACTTAGACTACTCAAATATTTGTCTGATGGTTTTTCAGTGAAATGTTATCTGTGCAGAAAACATGCAAGGACTAATGAGAAATTCTTCTTTAGCTCTGCCACTCCTGCTTCTAGCAGGTTAGTAGGTCCAACCTAGTCCTGAATAAGCCTTTTCTGGTCTTCCAGAAAACCCTGCCATTTTCCAGACCTTTGATAAGCGAGCATTCTCACTGAATGCAGTGTTCTTGAATTCCAAACATGTTCATAAAGGGTTGGCACCATCGTTCACCGGAATGCACCAGCTGGGACTCCTACCTGTAGAAGTAGTATATCAGAACATAGTTTGCTTGTTTGCTTACTGACTTAAAAGGAATTCACAAGTGCTTCCTGGTTTTTATGAAGTAAATTATTTTCCAGTTCTTTTAATTCCATATTTTTTGCGAAGCTAAAGTAATGCATATTATGCTTTAAATTGAAATATGAAACTGAAGTGATTAGTTTTAGTAAGAATGCTTGATGTTATGGAAGTCTACAGAAAACTAAGAAATGTAATTGTACCTCATGTATCATCTAAATATCAACTGTATACAGATGGTCTCTATATCAGAACATTATGTACTTGTGCATTCCTGTTACTGACCAGTCAATAAATCTGTATAATTAATCTGTAGCTAGAAAAGTTCACTCAAAAGTAGTTAGTTTTCTTTGCTATTGTCTGTCTTCCTTAGGTTTTGTATTTTCTTTTTTTTGTGTGTGATACAATAGTGGTAATAAATGCCAATGCTAATGTTATGGACCTAGGCAATGTTCCTTTACTGGTAGCTTATGCTGTAAATTACCCATTCGAGACTTCTAACTGTTTCCATGATTCTTTGTTTCAGTGTGTTCAAAGGCTGCCATCCATTTCTTTGCACTTTAAGTCTATTTATGGCATGTCCATTCTGCACATGCATATATTGTCTCCTAGTAATTTCTAACCACAGATACACCAAGTCTGGAGTTATAGCTTCGTGCATGAAAAAAAAATTAATTTTCCTAATATTTGCAGCCTGAAAAATCCATTGCTTTCACCAATTTTTAGATCACCTACCTTTTAGACGGTGGTGCTTCTACTAATGTGCTCTCAGAGCCACTGTATTTATTATCAGAAAGGTTGTCATCCTAGGGAAGGAGGTATGTCCAGCAGCAGAAGGAATTTGCAGATAACGAACATGTTTTAATCTGCTTTTCAGAAAGCAAAACTTTGCAACCCCATGTATGAAATAGCTGCATCTCTGAGGTATGGAGAAGCCTTTTGCTGGCTGTTGTGAGTAAATGAGACCCTATGAAGACAGTAGAGATGACATGGAGCTAACGAGTACAGCTCTACGAAAGGGCTGTATCACAGTGAAACAGTGCTCAAGGTTTTGTGGTGTGTTCAATCTGACTGGACACTAACAATTTATTGGACAGACTCCACTCGACCCTTACTAGGTGCAGGTGTCACTGTAAGTATTTCTTAAGGTTGTTGAGAAACCTTAAAGTTGGGAAACAGGTCTAACATTTATTAGCCTCTCCCTTGAAGAAACATAAAGGAAGGGAAGAAGTATATAAAAGGCAGCGTAAAGGTCTGTAGGAATATAAGAATAAAGCTACAATAGTCTGAAATAGAAATAATGTTTAGACTGCTGTGAATTTAATCTGTTTTATTTCTGGGTTTCCCAATAACTGTTTTTAAGCTGTTGTTGGTATAACTGGGAAGTTGCTTAGCAGTAGCACTGTGAAAGACTGGGTTAGAAATCCTGCTTCCTGTTTCCTCTTCAGTAACTCTATTGTTAGACAGTTTTGCTGTTGCTAATACTTTGCTTTTTCTTAGTAGAGCAAGTGCTGTAGTATTTTCCAAAGCAATATAGCAGGTAGATTTTCTGATATAAGGACTATTTCAGATATACCAGCTGTGTTGCTTTCTACTGACTTTCTGTGGTGAGGTGTTCATTGTAAATCATCAGGTGAGAAGCTGAAGCATGAACTGGGTATGCACTGTCGGAGAAAAGCACATACCATGCTTTTCTGTCTTAGGAATTTTACCAGTAGTAGATAACAAAGTATGATTGTCCCTCTTCTAAAATAGATATTAACTAATTCACTGAATAGGAGGAAGAGCTGGGAATTACCTGGGGATGACTCTGTTTTGCTTTCCTATATAACATTTCTCTACTTGTTTTCTTTCAAAGGCCAGGGCAATATAATAGAGTTCTAAAGGTGTCCTCTCAAGAAATCCATGTCTATATTTTTTTGTTTTGAATCAAATTTTGTAGAATTTTTTTTTGAGCTGTCATGTCTGTCAGATTCTTTCTCATTCTGTTGTAAAGATTCTTTGCTATGACAGGGAGAACGACTTCATGGGGATTATACAGCGGTGCTTCCTTGCATAGCTGGGCATGAGGAATGAATTACAGATTTAATGCTCAGGTGAAGTGACAGATTATGACTGAGGGGGAGTTGTGCTGGAGCAGCTCATCTGAAAGGAAGGCAGGGAAAGTTGTCTCCCTTGGCTTCTCTTGCACTGTTGGGAGATATGCGTGTTTTGAAGCATGACAACTGAGAAAGGAGTGTCTCCATCGCAGTACTACACTCCAGTAAAATATGCAGACCCATGATTACTCCTGTGGTATATAGCAGTACTTTGTCCTTCACATAGACACATTCCCAGTGGCCCTGATACGTCTCTGTCTGGCCACTGAAGAGGTGAGCAAGGTCCAACATCCAAGATAGAAGTTCTAGGTACTGACGGTTGTGACTGGCTCAGTGTGTTATTTTTCTCCTTCTCCTACCTCCTGTCCTCCTGTTCTGTTGTGATTTACCTTCACTCCTGTGGGAAAACCCCTGAAAATCCACTCATCTATGTCCTTGAAGGCAGAAGCCTGTGGAAACACATCAATTTATGTATTTCTGTTTTTCTCTTTGTGGTCCATTGTTCCTGCTTCAAACAAACTGATTTTTTTTTTTTTTTTGGTGTTGAAGAACGAATATGAGAAGATGGGACTGGGTATTGTACATCTAAGCTATTAGAACAGTGTATACAAATTATTTTCTCTTAATGCATTATAGTACCAACAGGTACTCATGGGAAAAATCAAGAGAATAATTACAGCTACAAACAGTAGTAGTTTCTCCAGGTGAATTTCCAGAGCAAAGCCAATCAAAAGTTTTGGTAATGCCTTTGCCAATTACCTATTTAAGAAAATGGAAGAGAAGGCTTGTGGCGCAGATGAAATTGGGAGCCATGTAGGAGGTAGTGGCAAGGCCCCAGGTGGGGGCGAGGGCTCCCTCCTTCGCTGTCCCTGGGCCGGGGGCAGGGGCAGCACTGAAGCCCCCTGACATGTAACAGAGTGAAGAAAAAAAACCTTTAAAGAAGAATTTGGATGAGACATGCTGCAAAAGAAATTCCAGCCCGAGAGATGGCGGAACCTTCAAGATCAGAGCTGACAGCCAGAGGAAAGAGAAGCTAAAAGGGGAGGGGGAACGGCTCCTTCTCCCCCGCTCTCTCTCCCTTCAGCAGGGAAAAAGTCTGAAAATTAAAATCTCTGCCACTTGTGGAATATTCTTGGGGTGAGGAGACTCCCCTGTAGTTCATGGGGGAGCCTACGCTGGAGTAAGTGGATGCATGAAAAAGCTGAGATTCCGTGGGAGCCCTGAGATGAAATAGAGTCTTTCTGGACTGTGGCCCACAGAGAGGTAGACCTTATGCTGGAGTGAGATGGCCTGGGAAAGATCTTGGGATTCCAGAGAGGAATCCATGCTGGTGCAACTGAATTTGTGACCCCAAGGGATAGCAGAGAATGGAAGAACTGTTACCCAAGGGATGGACCCACATCGGAGAGGTCTATCAAGGACTATTCCTGTGGGAAGGGACCCCACAGGAAACAGGGGTGGACTCAAAAACCATTATCCCCTGTGACCCTGTGGTGCAGATCCATGGAAAAGCAAGTGTCCCCTTGCAGTCCATGGAAGACCATACGGGACCCTGGGTAACCCCAGCCTTCGGGCTTAGCCCAGGAAGGAGGTAGATCCAGCCCTGAGGTTGACATAGAAGAGAAAGAGAAAGAGACAGACAGTTCCAGCTGCAACGAATCAGAGTTGTCATCCCAGAGATAACAGAAAAGAACTTTCAAATGCTGCAGAATTGCTTGGAAGACCTGTAGCTTCGAAAGTGGAAAAGACACTGCTGGACTGATACAAAGCAGGGAGGGGTATTTCTGTAAATACGCAGTGCTTTTGCTTAATTAGAATTGTTGTAGATATAGTTGTTTAGTTTTTATTTTGTTAGCAATAAATTCTAATATTATTTCTCCCCAATCAGATCTCTTTTGTCTGCATAAACCTTCTCTCAACTTATAGCAATTGTGTGTGGGGTGTGATAAAAACTGTCCCTAGGCAAACCCCCGACACATGGTCTGCACCACGGGCTGCAGGGACCTCAGCTCTGGTGCCTGGAGCACCTCCTGCCCCTCCTTCTGCGCTGACCTTGGTGTCTACCTTGTGGTTCCCATGTTCTCACTCTGCTCTTCGCTGGCTGCAATTTTCATCTGTGCAACAACCCTCTGTTCTTAAATATGTTATCACAGAGGTGTTACTGTCACTCTTTATTGGCTCAGCCTTGGTCAGTGGCAAAAAGCCCATCCTGGAGCCAGCTGGCATTGGCTGCACGGGACAGGGGAAGCTTCTTGCAGCTTCTAACACGAACCAGCCCTGTAGCCCCTCCGCTACCAAAACCTAACCACAGAAACCCACTTCACAGAGTGGTGTTCAAGTGGTGATACATTCCATGTTGATCCTTTTTTCTTCCTTCCTGTAACTCAGCTTTGGCTGATAACCAATGCTTACATTTTCCTAAAGCAGTCAGAGCCTGATATTCATAATGTCAAAATATGTGTAGCAACATATACTTTGTTGTGTTTTGATCCTAAATTATAAATTTCACCTTGTGATCATTAGTAGAAATAGCTATGATTTTAATTGATTTTTTCTTCTTTTCTCTGGTTTGTAAATAAGAATTTTGTGGCAGTCTCTGATATTATGATTAGAAGTCTTTTCTTTAGCTTCCTATCACTGTACTCTCATTTATTTAGAACCATCTGATCATGCTGATAACACTTTTCTTTCCAAAAATAACAGCATGCTGGGATTTTCTGTTGCTATACAAAAAGATCTATTTTTTTCCACTCTCATAATGCAAGATTATGTAAAGCAAAGTCAGAAATACTTCCTTTGTAGCACTTAGTGTCTCAAAAAAAGGAATATAAAAATTCCACTACTTGCCAAGTATTTTTTAACAATTCAAGACTCAATAGACTATTCAGCATGCCTGTGTTCTTGCTAATACATGAGGAAGTTGCTGTCATGGCCAGACACAGACTTAGGTTCTCTGTTGATATTTAAAATGGTCAAAGAATAATTCTGAGGGCTTTTTCAAGAACCAGTATTGAATTGACCATTTTCTTGATTTAGTAACATTAAATAGAAAAACATACTTGAGAAGGAGAATGGGAGAAATATACCAGTTTAATGATATCAATTGACTCAGTGCTGTGAGGTTACTGAATGCTCTGGAAGTATTAATGAGGTCAGTGGCCTTTCCTTTTGCAGGTGATTCAGATTATTTCTTTGGGGATCTTCAGTTTGATTTTTTTTTACTTCTTTGCAGGGTTTTCCTTTTGACAAAGCAATATGTAATTCCAGTGTTATGAGAAAAAAATTAAACTATTATTATTGTAGACTCCTAAGAACAAAGATCAGATTTCTAAATGTTTTTAGGCTCCACGAAACACTTCTTTGCTATTGCCCAGTACTGGGCTACATGTAACTAAGCTCTTCCAGAAAAAATGTTTATGTATGACCTCATGTGGCAAATGATAGGCTGCTCTGAAAAGTGTTAGCCTTTTCCTAAATAAAGCATTTATGTTTATTAGATTTCAATAGATCTAAATTATAATTCCAAAGATGAAAAACTAAGAAAATATTCAAAATGTGTATCTGCCTTGACAGTGTAAGAGTATAAAACCCTTAAATGATGCTGTCAATTCTTGCTTCTAGACACATGATTTTAAAGAGATGTTAAAGAGAAAACCAAAACCAGTGTTGGTGGACCAGGTGCCTGACAATGACAAATGAAACCAGAAGAAATCATCAAGTGTAAAGAATGAAGGGAGAAATACCTAAGGTTTAAAAAATTATGAAGGTAGTGAATGAGCTGAACTATTCACCAAATCCCACAATACAGAAGCTGAGGCATTTGCTGAGACTCCTGGGAGACTAGTCTATAACAGATAAAAGAAAGTACTTTGTGCAGCAAGTAGTGAACTTATGGAATTTGTTGCCCCAGGATATTTTGGAGGCAGACAACATAAGCAAATATAAAAACAGTTTAGGCAAATTCATGGATAACAGATCACTAAGTGGATACTAAAAGAAATAACAACATACAATCAAATATCTCTGATAGATGAAATCTCAAGGCTCATAGAGAGTGGTCAGGCTAACATATCTGGATACTGTCTGCTTTTTCAATTGTTTGGAGACAGACTATTGGGCTACATGGACTGCTACTCAGACACAGAAATAGGGCATTTTTTATACTCTTCATAAGAGATTAATGATGAGTAATGCTTTTTAGATACCATAATATTATCTTAAACTTGAACAGCAAGAAAAAATAGCATCTATGTTTAGAGATGAATCTAATAACAAGAAAAGACTCTGCATGATGCTTACTTCAAATAGTAATTGTTTATTTCAATAATAATAATTCCTCCTAGAAACCTCTTAGAAAATGTATCCCTTGAAGAATACAAATACTTCAATTCTTGCTCATATTTTTTTTTTCATTTTAAAGTAATCATACAGTTGCAGAAAGACAGAAAACACTAGTCACTCTGGCTGATTACTCACTTCACAGGGCTGTAGTGCAAGACAAGAATTTTCTTCAGTGGAAGGAACTATTACAAAAAATTTCTAGCACAGAGATTGCTCAAGATGGCTATACTGGCCTTCTGAATAAACGTATATGTTCAGATGTTCATGCACACACCTGTATTTAAGTTATAGTATCTTGAAATAGGAAAACCAGACTTGTTCAGGTCATGTTTATTATGGAGAAGCAGTAACCCATCCCTAGTTATTAAAATTTTCTTGTAATATGCAGTCCAGGATTATTTTCTAAAAAACACAAGCAGTTCATGTAGCTGTGATGAAGACACTAAACACTTAACATTTTCTAAAAGTAAACTATAATGTTCACTGGATTTTTCCCAATAACAGTAAGAATGAAACCTCTCTCCAACCACATTATGTTTGGTCAGAAAAAAAAAATATTTTACAAACCAAAATGCAATTTTTGGAAAGGGTTCTCTGATAAAGACTCCTGAAAGTGACTTATTTTTTTTTCTTGAAAGATTGTTTTGAAGTTATTTATATGCTGCTTCCGGGAAATCTGTATTAAAATTGTATGTTTTGTTTTTCATTTATATATTGATTTTCACTGTTTTCTTCATGTTTCAAGGCATTTCAGTAGTAGTAATTTCTACTATGCTACACACTGCTACTGCTCAAAAAAATTCACACCTCAAAATTTCTTCTAAAAAATATTTGTTCGCAACTGCAAATTGTATTATAGGTCATTTTAACTTTCCATGAATATAAATATCCTTTTCAATAAGGTTGATACCTAAACCAAAGTTGAATTTCATTTTATCTGTACAAGGGATGAGAAACCCCAAAGGCCAAATAGTATTGCAAAGCTGTAATTTGAAAGTTCAGTCTGAAAGAGCATCACCAATTCAAAAGTAGGTGTCTGATCTACATATGTGCTCATATCTTTTAACAGAAGCCATATGAAACCTACTGTTTTTTAGATTTTTTTAAGCAAGTTTTTCAGGTTAAAATTAGGGAAGTCTAAAGCCAAACCAAGCTTTTATGACAATTGCTATTGTTACAAGAGATAGAGATTGCAGGGAAAAAAATAAAAATTAACCCACTTCTTTCTTGCATTTACTCTATTTTTGAAATTATAGGAAAGTTTTTGATTCTGGTATTTGAAATTTCATATTGTTCTTAGCTTCCGTTATGCTTCCCAAATTATGCCCAGTGTTCCATTATGGTTCAGCCTATGCTGAATGTGTAAGTATTTTTCATTAATTTTATATTAGTTTTCAGATTTTTTTTCAGCAGAAAGTATCCTTATTTCTAATACATCTTCGTTATTATTAAATAAGCTGTCTTACATATTCAAAGTAAAACAATTGAAACATTTGGGAGTTTTAAAACTCATAACCATAATCTGTATCATAAAAATAATAATTTCTTTATCAATAGAGTCAATAATTTACTCACTTGTTTCTCAATTATCTTTTTTATAGTAGTATCATTAAAAAAGAAAATATGCTTTTAAAGGAAAATCGATAAAAGGCATTTCTTAGCATTTCTCCCTAACAGATATTAATAGAAGGAGACGTTTCAGCCTTCCATTGTACAGAGAATAACAACTCTCCTCCTTCCATAAATCACAAAAAAAAACAAACCAAACCAACAGAACACCTTGAAAACACTTACTACTTTAAGAGTTCCAAATTTTGCCTATGTTGCCTAAAGAAGATTAGGTAATTTTAATGCCTTTGGTTAGTCCTAAGCAATAAACAAAGCATTGTAATTAGCTTCTGTGTGAGAGATGTGTGGGTGGGGAATTGTTATCTCACAACTGGGGCTAGGCAGAGGTATTGCCAGAATTTTTTTAGCAGTCACAGGTCTACAAGAATCTGATTTTACCTGAGACAGCTATTCACAACTCTGATCTTCTTACAAGGTTCCAAAAAAACTCTGATGGGGTATTGTTCTTTGTGATGTGTTAAAACTTCTTTTAGCAATTGCAAAATATGCTTCAGACATGAGAAACTCTGCAGAGTCTCCCTTCACTATTTATTAAATAAGCCCTACAGTGTTATGGATCTTCCTTTTTCTCAGTCCTGAGTATGTTGTTCTAAAGCCCTTGATGAATAGATAACTAAAAAAAAAAAAAAGTATAACTTAAAAAAAAACATTTTGAAAGGCCCTTTTACATCAGTGAGCAAGTATGTTGTCAGTCTTGGAAGGATGGGTTAGATCATGCTGAATGTATATATATATATATATATATATGTATGTATGTATGTATATATGCTGCTTCAATAGTACTTTCATTTATATAGCCCTCTTTCAGGCCTTGCGGACTCAGTAAAATAGAGTGGTTAGAAGGGACCTTAAAAATCATCTAAGTCCAACCCTGAGGGTTGGAGCAGGGTTTCTTCCCCTGCATGAGGTTCCTCAGAGCCCCATCTGGTCTGGCCTTGAATGCCTCCAGGGATTGGGAGTCCTCAACCTCTCTGGACAACCTGTTCCAGTGCCTCACCACCCTCACACTCAGAGAGGCCTCCTCAGAGCCTTCTGTTCTTCAGGTTCAGCAGCCCCAATTCTCTCAGTCTGTCTTCATAGGAGAGGTGTTCCAGCCCTGTGATCAACTTTGTGCATCTCTGAGTTAATTCCAACAGATCCATGTTTTTCTTGTGTTGGGGACCCCAGAGCTAGTTGCAGTACTCCTCCTGGGGTCTCACAAGACCAGAGTGGAGGGGGAGAATTACTTCCCTCAACCTGCTGGTCATACCTCTTTTGATGCAGCCCAGGATGTGGTTGGCCGTCTGAATCTCAGCTAAATAAAGACTTGTTGCCATGACACCCACTTCTGTCCTAAGAGAGTTCTGGTACTCCAGCAATTCCTTGATTCTGTATTATAAGCAGCTATGTGTGGAGAGAAGTGCCACAGTTTGGCAGGCAACACCAACACCAAATTAGATGCAATCAGAAGCACAACTAATATCTTGTAAAGTCTAGGTGGGTTTGACGCTGCTATTTCATATTGCTGGAGAATGCCATAATCACCCAGCTGTTAAACATGCTCATAGTGACCTGGTGTCCCCATGCTCACCTCCAGGAGGTGAGTCAAGGATTGTTGGGGATGAAATTTCATTGAAGAGATTAGAAAAGAGATCAGACATAAAAAGAAAAGAGAGACTGGTTCTAGTCCAGTTGTTAGCACACCCATGCTGGAGGAGAAAAGGCTTCATTTGTGATCATCCAGAAGGATTTGTCTATGTTCTAATATGGTATTATAATATGGATACCTACATCAGAAGTCTGGAATGACACCAGTTTTTCTGCTTAATTGCATAGTTTTCCCTGGCTGCACGATGTTCTGGCTTCAACAGCTAGACCTGTAATTTCTTTTCTTCCTCTGCCTGTGTCTAGTGTTTGGGATTCAAACAACCTTACCTGACCTGGACTTCTGGAGGGAAGACTTTGGCCTGTTTACAACACTGGCTGAGGTATTTAAAAGATGTGTAGATGTGACATTTAGGGACAGGGTTCAACAGTGAACTTGGCAGTGTTAGGTTCTTAAACCTAAAGATTTGAAAGGTCTTTTCTAACCTGAATGACTCTATGATTCTATGATTAATTTGAAAAGAATTCGGGAATCAGAATATAGGAGCTTCAGATTCTAGCCCAATAAACTGCTGCTATGACCGCCTCTGTCACCACTTTTTGAAAATAAAAATATTATTCTTCATTCAGCATTTCCTTTAGGAGAGGAATGAGCCAACAGGACTGTCCAAGATAGTAGATGCCATGATTTTCCCCTCTTGGATACAAAGAATTTTAAACCAAATTTTTTCTCCTCCCCTCCTATACATCTCCTCATCCTCTCAGAGAGCACATTTGTTGAAAGACTGGCATGGCCAGCAACCTCCACCCTGGGGCTGAGAAAATACACTGGATAGGTAACCAAAGGTCAGCCTACAGCCTGTTGCTTGATAATTTCTGTCACAGAAGAAGTGGCACAAGAACTGCTAAGGGGAGGAATTGGGTGAGTAGAAACAGTGAGTTCAAACAGGAAGAATTTTACAGAGACCTTTGTTTAATAATTGCAGATTCTGCAGTCTAGTTTTTCTGCTGAGTCAACTTTTAAGTTCCACAAGTTTTAATCTAGAAAAAAGTTTGATGATCTCTTTCCTTCAGCTGGCATAGGCATTACTGAGAGGAAAATTTCTACATGTGTTGCAGAAAGACCTAAAATGTTCTCAGTTGATTCAATATTAATAAAAGAGGATGTGAAGAAGACTTTTTTTTTTAATTGAAGTACCTTTTTGGTTTTATTTATCCTCCCATTCCTACACATATAAAATTTCCAATTTGACAATTATATCAGGGTTTGGTAATATCACTTACATGATCTAGAATAGCTAGCAAGTTTTTACCTGGGTAAATAATGAAACTAATGATAATGAATCTAACAAATGATTCCCATCTAATATATGATATAATATGATATTGTTAATGACTGTTAATGATAATAGCAAAAACCTGTCCTGTTAATTATCAATATAATCTAGTAGAGAAATGTGAGAAGGCAACGGCATGATACACTCATTTGGTTAATGGGACTTTTATCAAAAGAACAAAAGTGAATAATTTTCATAACCTTAACTTGAAAGAGCACAGTGTTGGCTCTTGGGATCAGACAGATTCACAAAGGAAGGACTCATCGAGAAAAATGAGATATTATATGTTTTATTTCTCCTGAAACAATAAGATGTTTAGCCATCTAAATGAATGTAATGAAACAGATTATGTGTTGCTGTTTTTCAACACAAAATCACTTTTTGTATTTCTCGCAATTTATCCTGAAAATAATTATTGTTCTTCTGACTAAAAGAATGTGGTGAGCAAAAGAATGAAGTAGTTTCAGTATCTAAAATGGGTGTGACATATTCTTGCAAAAATGTGTAGCAATATTTATATTCATATATATATGGTATATGTAGTTATCTTTAGATGGTATACAAAGGTGAATAAATAAAAATACATATTGATTTTAAATATGGAATTTTCTAACATTAATTTTAAATAATAATACTCTCAATTACAGTTAGAGATAGTAATGTAAGATATATATGGACTTTGAAAGGAATATGGTCCTTGAACAGGTTTTCCACAGTATCATCTTAGCAGTATTTTGCTATAGGTTTAATTATTCTTTAAAAAAAAAAAAAAAGGAAAAAAAAAAAGAAAAAATACCAGATTCTGAACTATGTGTTATTTCAAAAAAACAGGTTAGCAGAAGTGACCTATACTTTCATTAAAAATTCATCAAAATTGTGTTTTCCTGAATGGGTTGAGGAGGGCTGCTGTGGAAAGGATCATAAGATGAGAATCCTGCTAGTGCTAGAACAGATGAAACACATGCAGGGAAAAGCAAGTGGCACGCAATGTGAAGGAAATAGGTTAGAGGGCCCAAGAACAAAAGTACTCACAGATGTTACATGAAAAAGGGATAAAGTCATCTGTGGGAGGGAAGCTACTGTTGATCTTTCATAGCAATGGGAGCAAAATTAGTTCTGCTTTGCAGGGACAAGCAATATTAAATGCTGCAAGTAGCCACATGCCTCCTGACTATGTAAGCAAAACTCTCAGGGACACAGGGAAATTTCTGTGCTGCTGTTACGTTCCTGGTTAACCCGGTATGGGAAAAGGGATAAGTCCAGACCAGCGGGTCCTTGGTCGTGAGTTGTAGTATCCACGTGTAAATCTGCAGGAGAGAAACACAGACACCACATGCAGGTTCAAGGTCTAAGCTGATCTGGTTTATTGTTACAACATGGTGGGTTTATAAGGGGTAACAGAAAGGGACCATGGGAGAAAGGACACCTGGACCTGGGATTGGTGGGGTAACATGAATCCTAAGGGAAAAGGGGCAGTGACAAAGCAAGGACAACAGGGGATTGGC